>OZ023237.1:8801366-9401366 GCA_964006365.1 Trididemnum miniatum
CCTGCGCGTGGTACTGCCAGATCATATAGTTGACAATGGCTGTTCACGCACGAAGCTGCTGGGTGTAAACAGCAGTGAAAAGACAGAAGTGACATCGCGTGTCATCTAAACTTTCTAGCATCGACATAATAGCCTGGTCTACCAGTTGTTTAGAAAAGTTTGCTTTGAATCTCTTCCTCAGAAGCTGCATGTTTAACATTTGCATCGTAATTCGTAAGTAAACATTCTCTTTTTCTATTTTCATTCTCTTTTTCTTTTTACTGTACTTCTTGGAAAACAAACGTTGTCGAAATAGCGAAACCTCTTTTAATGGACTTTTGTATTTGGTGTCAAATTATGGTTAACTATTGACACAGAATTAGGGTAGGATTGAACTTAATTTACCGATCGGATGGCTTCTGGATTGGTAGACTCCGGGGTTGGATTCCGAGTCCGGTCAAACCAATGACTTGTCACTTGAATATTGGTATTTACAGCTTTCTTGGTTGACGTTTAGCATAAATGGATAGTGTGAAGCAAGCCGTCAAGTTCACTTGTTGTGCCGTTGGAAAAGGCACTAAACAAGATTCCCCCATATAAGTGTGGTAGACAAGATGGTCGGCAACTCCTAAGGTAGAAGGATAAAAATGCGAATAAATAAATAAAATTTTAAATCCGCTCACAAGGTGTTAATGAATTTCAATTTAGTTTTTTCAAAAGTAATGACTTTGACTTTAAAATTTAAAAAACAATTGGACCCAATTCTGCACCGGCCTCCTTTTTCAAGTCCAACGCGCACTCTTACACACTGTATATTCTTTTTGACACCATTACGCAGTTTGCTTTCGCAGATTTTATGAAAACGACTGCGAAGAATTTCAAAATTGAAATATAGAATCTGAGCGTAAAAAATCTCATTCAACGCAATTCGCAAAGCAAAATTTTGTTTTTGAATTGATGCAATTTTGTGTTCTTTAAGACAATTGGGGCCCCTTTTGGCAGTGTGGGCCCCAATTGGGGGTTTGGGGGGCGGCTGCTACGGCTCTGGGCTAAGGAACGTCTTATTTACCGATACCGAAATTGACGAATCGTTCCTTGTATACAGCAAAGGTATTTCTTCCAGGTTGCAGGAATGATTTGTCAATCTTGGTGCAAGTAATTAAAGGTGCGTTTACCGATACGCGACACGTGGCAACGCGATACAATTGCGTAGTTACAGGATCCTCATTTTCATTACATGCTTACCATTAACATTTTGTTGTACAGTTGGTTGGATAAATGGTTATTTGAGATTGGCCTTGTTCAAGTTTCCTCAAACGCATCGACCGTTTATTTTGTTTGATGTTGAAAAAAGAAATCGCCTTGAACAAATCGTAAATTTTGTTGCAAGTGTTTATGCTTTGATGTTCCTGAGGGTTCACTTAAAGTCTCGTGTTTCTGATGGTTCAGAAAATGCCATATTTTCAAGGGCCCTTCTGTTATTCTTCAATCAACAAGACCAAACATTGGTGTGCGAAGCCATCAAGAAGTGCTTTTTGAAACATGCTACAGCATGGTTGAATCCTACTGACGTTGCAGTTTGTCTTTTGCGATGATCCTCTTTTTCCACTTTCTACTGTTCTCGCACGGAGCAATCTTTGCTCTCGCAGGTCCACACTCACAAAATGTTGTGGATGTAGGAGCCATCTGCGATCATTCCTTTACCAAAAAAGCAAATGTAGAACTGCTTTCAGTACTGTGACACGTTGTTTTAAAGGTCCATCGATAATAATAATCGTACTTGCAAACGTATCATTGGTAGATTGTCAACTGTCATAGAGGGAAGTGCGCAACAGTATTGGTACCATCAGTAAAATACAAGCTGACAAACGAATGAGAGGCTATGTAGTCAATGAGTGACTTTTTAATGTTCCCTGAATACATTTCAACTTGCAGTTGGCTGAATAAAAAATATGCGGAAGCATACTGTCTTGAATGTCTGGCGGTGAAGTAGCTAAATCACAAATTTTGCTTTATCTCAATTTCTGTTGAAGTTAGCCTATGTATTCCTTCAAACCTTAGATAAAAACATGGGATTTCTGCAAATTTTAATACCAAAATTTTCACTCTAGCATGTGCGGTTCTCAAGTTATAGCGTTTTTTCAGTTTTTGGGTAGCGCACGACTCCCCCAAAATTTCAATCAAGGGGTGGAACTTCAAAAAATTAAAAAAATTTTTGAAGAAGTGAAAGTTGACGGATTTTCACACTAAAAAATGGCCCGGGCAAGTTTAAAATCAAAATTCGCCAAAACATGTAACACCCTAGCGCGCGCTCGAGTAGGATACCCCCTGCGTGCACCGCAGTTGATATTGGTAACTGGAGTTGGATTAGAACACCATTACATATCAATTATGATTTTACTGAAACATTTTTCAATTGCTGTACATTACAATTACAACTACTTTATACCAAAACTTTTAAATTATGATTTCAATTGCATGCAAAAGTGAAATTAATTTCATTCAATTACAATTGTGATTGATCCGATCCTGCTGATAACCCACAAGTCCACTACTACAGTATAACAAATTCGCAAAAGTCAAAAACAACTTATATGAATCACATTTTTAGTCGCTATTATTCCTTGATTAAATTCTAAATTAGATTCGACAATAGTGCTATTTGCAAACACCATCATCATCTTCAGAAAATTTTAGATTGGACGCTTTTTTTAAATCTTTAAAGAAAAGATGAGTTCAAAGGCTTCTACGATCCAATTATCCAACAAAAAAAGCTAAAATGCAGTCTGGGAAAATCGGTAATAGTGACAAAAAAAAAACGCTCCACTCTATAACTGAAATATAAGACCTCTATGCCGGTGGTTCTTAACCGGGGTTCCGCAAACCCCCAGGGGGCCGCACAACGTTTTTAGGGGGTCCGCGATAACTTCTGAATATTTTCAACATAAGTTACGATTTTTGGTATTAAGCTTTCTTTAGAAAGTGTTAAAATTACAATTGTAACTGTAATAAAATTGTGCCCATGGCCAATTTCATTATCACCTTGGTGATGAACAAACTGATAAAACTTTTTAAAAAATGAGTTTCCCTCTCGCACAAGCATGTAGTCATGATTTATGATCGTCGGTGAGTGCAAAATTCAAAAGGTTTTAGTGCGGTTAAAATACCACACTAGCTGCAAGTGGGAACCACTTGTGGTCATGAGGTTTTTCCTGCGATTATAGATTTAAAAAATTATAGTGGAACATTTTTGTTGAATTGCCCCTTGTGGTTTAATGTTATCTTTATTGAGTACTAGCTAGCTGTTTCAAAACTATACAGTAAAGTACCGGTAAGTTATATTAATTAACCTAAAAAACTTTTTAGGCTTAAAAGCGCTCATGCTAAAAAATCAGTCGCGGGGTCCGCGACTGCTTTTGCGGCACCAAAAGGGGTCCGCTGAGACAAAAAGGTTGAGAACCACTGCTCTATGCAATCTTCATGATTTTAATCGTTGTTTAGTCGTTCCTGCTCTCACTTACTAGAAAATCCTGTAATCCGTTACAGATTTCTTATTTTCGTTGATTAACTTCGCACAGATTAACCGTAATAAATTAATTACCGGTAAACATTGGGAGAATTGCTGACTTTAATCACTTTAATGGATGTGACAATGCGTAAATAGTAGTGCTTCTCTACCTTATTTTCATTGATTAACTTTGCTTTAAAACATTGCATATATGATGTATTCAACACCGACAATTTCCTCGAAGGCTTTTTTGGAAGTAACAAAGCAAAAATTTGTATCGTTTCCGTACGTCTGCAATCATTAAAAAATACCAAAATTGACTCACTGTTTAATCTGCTCATATTTTTACAATTTGCAATCACGAGTCCGAGTCCTAACAATTTTTAAGAGTCCGAGGGCAAATCCGAGTCCCAGAGGCACGAGTCCGAGTCTTCAAAAAGTGGACTCGAGTCGGGACTCGGACTAGGCCTAGGATAAAAGTTTTTGCACTCAAACAAATCACTACCTAAAATGCATCTTCGCTTTGAAAAATAATGGGCAATATTGAACTATATGGTGAGGGCGATCGAAAAAAAGTGTGTAATTGGGGTAACTACACTTTCAAACAGTTTGTTATTCAGTAATGTAGGCTACAATGAAAGGCTCCTTGCTGGAATCAAACTCTTTAGGAAGATTTTGACTTCACTCTAGGCCAAGCCGAGTTTTGTTCAACCCACATTAGACAAAGCGCATAGTTTTAAACAATTAATATTAAAACTTGCTCAGCCAAAACTTCCCTACTTCTTTAGGGCTGCCGATATGACCACAGGCAAGTGTTGCAGAACAGCATTGGTGAAAAAGCAGGCAATGAACCAAGTTATTTTGCGAATTATTGACACCACCTGGAGCATCGGACGCAACTTTCATCTAAAGGACCCAACAGACCTTACTGAATATGGGGTTGTATATCGGTTAACGTGTTTTAGTGCTTCTTGCTATATGGGACAGACTAGACGTAATCTTATTAATAGACTCAAGGAGCATTCCAGTTCGAATAAATCCGAGGTGTGCCGACACTTAACGCATATTCCTGAACGTAAAGTGAATTCCTAGCAGTGCTGGTGATTCTGAATGCTTATTAATTCTTGAATCACTTTTTATCCAAAAATAAGAACCATTGCTTGACATCGACTTCAAATCCGCTCCCATTTACTCAGCTAGTCTTTTTATTAGCTTTTAGGTTATGGCGTTGTAATTACACAACTTATTTTGATCTGTTGCCTGGGTTATAGAATTGTAAATCGTGCAGTAGAAAAAAATCGTGTAATAATGCAATCTCTGTAGTAAGCTCTTTTTCTGATGGCTTAAAGTTTCTCACGAATGATAAAGGATTTCCAACCATACGTATGTTTTAGTTACATAACTCTTTTACGCAATTCTTACTTGGAAATTCGTAATTACTGTTCGTTACGTAGCCAGCATATCTGTGACATCAACAAGAACTAAATGTTTAGAGAAAACTTTCATTTTATGAACACCGGAGTCTATCACACAATTTTTGTGAAATTTGTGGAATAAGTGCAATAAGTTCTTCCTACAAAAGCTCAAGCAATGAACCTACTGTACGGTGCATGTGAACATTTTTCAATCCATCAGCTTCCAAATAAGTACTAGTTGTAAACTTGCGCGTAGTTGTAAAAGGAAAGAAGAATTCTATTTGACTTACATATCCTTCTTTGCATCATCTTGCTGGATCCTGTAACTGTACATGCGGTTCGACAAACGTACCGGGATATTGATGTTTAAACCACCGATAAGCGCTGACGTTCACTGTGTTTTCTGGGCTGCACGCGCAGACACAGTGCCTGCCTTGTCCCCCGCTTTTTCACGGGCGAACGGGTTGGGCAGAGAGGTTTTTTGTAGGTTTTGGTAACTGGTATAGTTACAAACCTTAAACAAAAAATTCCTTTTCAGATTACCGGGAAAATAATGTTTAAACCAACCGGACTTTTCTATTCTTATCGATTGTTTACAGGGAATCTGTGACATCATAATCCAGCCTGTATTATTTTCTTGAAGTTTTTATTTCAAATGTTCTACTTTGAGCAGAACGAGCAGAGGCTTAGATTTGGAGTGTGTAGTTTTTTTGAAGGTTAGAATTTTTTTTGTTTTTTTCAGGAAGGTGGGAGGTTGCTATGCTGCACTGATGAGACCATAATAAGGTCGAAACGCGTCTGCAGCTGCAAATGAGTGGGTTGCCATGGGGGCTTCTAGTTATGTGGACTAGTTAGGATTGGGTATCGTTGTTAGGGGCCAGTCGCCTGCCAAAAATAGGACACAACCTAGAAAAGAGATGAAGTCGAGATGTACAGGTAAAGCAATGCAAAAACAGAGTCTTTGCAGTCTGGAATGAGTTTAGCCTGGATTGGCTGTGCGTAGCAAGGCTGACGAGACTTTATTTATTATTCGTTTTTCACGACATCCAAATAAATTACATAGCCTATAATTGATTAATCAGGACAGTCAGATGAAGATAAAACAATGTGCTTGACAGAGCTGGAATTAAATTTAGAATTTAAAGCCCGAATCCAACGAAACAACTTGTGCCAAATTCAAATATTAACTGACCAGTAAATACCGTATTTTCAAAATTAAATTAAAATCGAACTATACCCAACCGAGATTTGATGAAGAACTGTCAGCGTTATAGGATTGCAGCGAAACAAATAAGAAACGGTTGAAAGCGATTTCATTTTTAATGTATAAAATCAAGCAATGGCTCATAGTCTAAACCAGGGTTTCTTAATTAGGGGTGCGAGAAACGTCCCTAGGGGATGCGGGATTGATGAGCATTAAAGTTGATTAGACCTACTGTTTTATAGGACATCTGAAGATTTTTTTTGCTCTTTACTTGATTTAGCGTGGAAATAATTGGACATCTGCGGACGTGATCAGTGGCGGATCCAGAGGGGGGATATGGGGGATGCATTACCCCCCTAGCCAATTTCAACAATGTTTTTAATGAATAAAATTTTCCCACTATTTCAAACCTCTTTGATTCAACAATAATTCGTACGCCTTAAGGTGTGTTTACACAGAATGCGATGCGACTTAACTTTTTGTGCGTAAGGTGACGTAGGCCACGAAACAGTTAGAAGTTATGACGTAAAACAACGTCACTTTGCTGGGCATTTCAGAAAACAATCGTAAGATGCTTTACAAAATAATCGATAAAAAGCAAAACTGTTGGGGTTCGAGTTGTGTGGAGATATTTCCACCAACTTCATACGTCAAAAAGTGGATAAAATTTTGTACGACAACAAATCGAATTAAAATTGCATTTAGTGCAAACAAACCTTTAGCCACGCATAAATCGAAAATGTGCGAACAAAATGCAATTTGGTGAAGGACTTATTAGAGGCAAAAGAACAAAATTTGCGTTACAAATTGTTCGAAAAGCGCTAAATTGCCCATTGCAGTATGTAAAATTTCAAAAATTTTCCGGAGGAGCATGCCCCCAAACCCCTCTAAAATCATTTTCGTTGCCCTATTTGCTTCAAATTTAACTTTGCCAGAAAAAATACGCTTAAAAATGTTAAAAATTGGTGCTAAAAAGTTCTCAATACGCTACCTTCACATGGACACATTTTCTAAAAAAAGCTTATTTACAATCTTTTTCGGGTTTAACATCTTTGCATTCAGTTAACATTCAACTTCATTCAAAACTGCATACCACCTACCAAAATTTTCTTGATCTGCCCCTGGACGTGATGACCTTTGTTGCTCTTCACTTAATTTTGCGTGGAAAATAGGACATTTGCGGACGTGATCACCTTTATTTTTATTGGTCTTTATCGATATTTTCCAATTTGAAATGGGGGTCCGAGAATTGGTTGGTGATTCAAAAGGGGTGCCAGCAAGTGAAAAGGTTAAGAACTACTGGTCTGAACCTAGAAGCACATCTATATACAGAGACGAACATTGAGCAAGTTCTGCTGTTTTGAGCTCCCAGCAATCATTGCAACTTGCTGAAAACTTTAGAAGCCGTTTCGGATCGCTATCCCAACGTCGCAAAGTCAGTCAAAAATGCTGTTGCAATTCCAGATACATCTGGTTTTCTAAAGCAATCTTTCATTGTCATAAAATACTTGAAATTACGTATCAGATCAACGATGTGCAATAAATGACTGAATGGACTTGCTCTCCTACATAATACACAAGGATGTGGAGGTGGATCTCTAAAAAGTTGTTGACACCGTTGCGTTGAACAAGCGAAAAATTGGTTTTGTCTTTGGCTGCCCACTTTTTCACGTTTAGTGCTTACAGCAAGAGGGCAAGGCAAGCGTGCTAAGTTTCACAATTTAATATTTTCATCTTTAAGAGGAGTGGCATTGATTTAATTGCTTACTCGTTCTATTTTATTTTATGCTTTTGTTGCATTGCTCGAGTCGCTAACCGTGTTTATTATAACTGCTGAACTGACTTGGTTGCTTCTATACGTTTAATATGAGGGTAAATGGAAATAATGAAGCTAGTGTGATAAATTCTCTTCGCTTTAAGAAAAACCAACAAGTTACACCTAGGGAACACTTTTCCATTGGTAACGAGGAATGTCGATTTTACAAAATCTGACAAAATTGTCTCGAGCTTCCTGGTTAGACTTTACTCGTTTCGATGGTTGTCGGAATTGCTATAGTTATAGCGCTGCAGCTATATTTGAAAGCTTTCATTTCTATTTTTAAAAAATTACGTGCATAAAGTAAATAATTTTTAGTCCTCTAGAAATTTCACTGAAGGCCTATTTATGTAGAAAACGTAACAAAAAAATGCAAGTTGGGCGATTATTTTCCCGCACTTCGCGCTCACTCGATCGTGAGAGTACCGGTACTACCAATTAAGGTTGATAGCTGGAGAACCAGGCCTATCTAAATTTTATCGGCTTCAGCAAAACACAATACGTAATTGAAATTTAGTTCAGGCAATCTTATCTTCAAGCTGCAATACTATGTGCAAGATGGCCATATCGATAAAAAAATCTAAAGAAGTTATGTTAGATAGTGTAGTTCCAAATCGATTCTACAAAATTTAAATACAATAGCGGAGTAAATTAAGTAGTGTGAGCTATCGAAGACTTCGATTTGCATAGTTGCATATAATGATTCCTTCAAGCAGGGAGGCTCGTAGCTACATAAAAGCTACAGAACTGCAACACCCCCCTTTTTTATTACTCAATTTTTTTTTGTCATTACTTTTTGATGTTTTATTACCAAATTTTTTTATATTTCTTTTTTCTTTCAATGTTTTAAGGCAATCATACACCTTTTTTTGATCGCCTTCACGATATGGTTCATTATTGCCCTTTTTTCTTCAAAGCGAAGATGCATTATTTTTAAGTCTTAATTTGTTTGAGTGCAGAAATCCTCTATCGTAGGCCTAGGCCGAGACAGGTATGGAAAGGAGGTCTATTAGAGGTGGCGTTCAAATGGAGGTGGCGCTCAAATAGAGGTTTTACGGTACGTTCGTTGAAATGTTCAAAAAAATTTAAATGCGCAAGTTTAAACAAATATTGCGTGGTTTCTGTTTCCTACTTTTTGGGGATACTGTTATGGCTAATTATCTGTTAATTCCTCTACATTGATTTTTACCAGTGACTTTTATGGATTTTTAATCGATGACTCAGGCGATATAGGTCTACTCATCGGCGATTAAAATGGTAAGCTGTAACGTAAAACGCGTAACACATTAGAATCGCGGTCTCACTGTCTACCTACTCTAGCTGCAAATGGTCATTTGGCTACAAATATTAGTTGCATATTGGTAGCCCTTTTGAAGCCCTAGTCGACTAAAACAAAGATCAAAAACCAGGCCCACAATCTGGATCAAGCCAAGATTTTATTTTCTATGAGAAATTTACTTTAAACTTTAGTTTGAACTTGGCTCAAAAAAATTCGATCCCACTTACAACTTGTCTCTAGGGATGTGCCTCAAGACAAATTACTCGGATTCGCCGAGCAACGAGTATTTACGACATTACTCGGCGAGTCCGAGTATCTATGACGTCACGCGCGATGGGAAGTGCGCTTTTGCCTTTTTGGTTTTACTGCATTTAGCTGCTTCAGAGCCATTGGGTTAATCAGTAACAATGGTATTTGGTTTAGGTAAACTGAGCTTACAGTCGAATGGCAACATCTAGGCAATACAATGCAATAATGACAATGTACCCCGAAGGTAACCTACGTTATCAAGCAAAAAAGACAGTAATGTTCATGAATTATCAGTCACGTTTTGTGCTGAACGGTAAATTACTACCGTTGAGTCGGTAACTTGGGTTTAAGTAAAAAAAAAACGTTAGTTGTTTACAAATTAGTACTCGTTCGAGTATCAACTAATACTCGGCCGAGTCAGAGTAATAAAAAATGTCCTAATACTCGGCCGAGTACTCGGACTCGACTCGGCACATCCCTACTTGTCTCCAGCTTAGTTCAGTGCTGACTCCAGCTTAGTTAGTTCAGTTTAGTCAGTTCAGTGTGATAATATATTAATGACTCCTAATTCAATTGACTATTAGTACTTCTTTGCTCTCTAACCTCACATTTACTGGTTACTATAAAATAAGTTCTTGTTTGCAGAACAGATCAGTAAAGAGCAACTTGCCTACCAGTATAGCGAAGAAGTTGAACTTTTTGGTATGTAGGACTGCCACAGTGAGGCTGGATTAAGTTTGACACTGATCTTGAGTTAACTGTGATTTTAAACGTCTCCTTTCAAGATTCAATTAATCCAAAATAACGTTCACTCCAATTCAAACTTTCAACCTTCCCAAAAGCCCCAGGCTACACTATGGGTGGTTCAAGCGCTTAAACTCGTGGGCAGGCCCGTCCCCACGGGGGCATTTGGGGGCAATACCCCCCTAACTTTTTTTCTGCCCCCCCCCCAATCAAAATATTTTGCTGGCTTAGTTTTTATCAGACTGTGGTTTTTATAGACTTGCATCTTGAAAACGTTTAATAAAAATTAGGAATTGTAGTATCTTTTGTCTATTGTGATTTAGGGCGCCAAAATGTTTGCTTAATGGCATGTCAATACAAAACGGGCGGTCGAACAAAAGCGATTTGAGATTTGCAAGGGACAAATTAATGTTTCGACTATTACAAAAGTCTCATCAGCCTTGCTACGCACAGCCAATCCAGGCTAGACTCATTCCAGACTGTAAAACATCTTTTTTGCATTGCTTTTCCTAAACATCTCGACTTCATATCTTTTCTAGGCTGTTCCCTCCTTTTAGCAGGCGACTGACTTCAAACTACGATGCCCAGTGAAAAAGCCCATAACTTCTAGCCCACAATTAAGTTACCGGTAGCCTAACTAGCCCACATCGCTACAAGCCCCCATGGCAACCCACTCATTTGCAGCTGCAGACGCGTTTCGACCTTATTGTGGTCTCATCAGTGCAGCATAGCAACTTCCCACCTTCCTAAAACAATTCTAACCTTCAAAAGAACTACAACCCCCAAGTCTAAACAGAGATGGCCATTTATCGAAATAACTTATCGGCGATATTTTATTATCGTTATCGTTGAAAATAGTTTTGATTTATCGATTACCGATATCGCTTTTGTAATATATTTCGTTGTCGCCAATAAATTATCGCGATAAACGATTCTTTATGCACACAGTGATCAAAGTTAGTGAGTTAGCGCTATGGAAAAAATACACTGTGTTCCTTAAGTGCTGTTGCAATTAAAAAAAACATCTCTTTTTGTTTTATTTAATGCCACGGCAGAGTCTATGAATTGCTCTCTTTTCTTGAAAAATCTAGAAACTTGTTTTTGCAATGTGACTTCCAAAAAAAAACTTCGTCAAATTCATTGAAAATTTACCGCAACATTGATCGGAAAAATTTATCGGCGATAATTTATCGATTATCGATATCGCTTTAAAAAATTGAGATTTATCGATTATCGGTATCGCCCAGAGCTTTTTTGAAGTTATCGATTTTTGTTATCGCTTTAGTACAGAAAGGTTTATCGTGGCCATCTCTGGCTCTAGGCCTCTACTCATTCTTCTCAAAGCAAAACCACATTTGGCGCAAGCACCGCAACCTGCGAAGCATCATTTTCGAAGTTGTCCACAGTATTGGCGCCATTCCGGCATTCAATCACTCATCAAAGAAAAGCTAACCTTGTCATTATCAGATTGTGGCATTCATGCACGAATATACTAGAGCTCTTCATAAAAGCAAGGTTTGCTTGAAATTGCCCAAAAGGATCGTTGATTGCAGTTATTTTAAACTACGCATACCGTATTGCTCATTGCCCACCTAGTGTGTTTAAAGTACATGTAATTTAAAATAACTGATATCAGGCTATTCTAACGTAATCGTTTACTCTGATAGATTATTCATTTTAATGTTGCATGCTTCAGTAAGTTTTGTGTGTTTGTGTTTCACATTTTTTTCTTGTTAACTTTTTGCTTAGAAGGCTACCGGTAGCCTTCTTCATCTGTCTGTCTGCTACCCCAAGACGAAGGAATCCCATTAAGTGCCTTTCCCAGGAGCGTATTTAGAGAGGGGAGCATTGTGCCATGCCAAGTGACTGAAATATGGCAGACTCTTTTGATGGTTTCCGTAGCTCATGGTCAGGGGTGGATCCAGGGGGTAGGATGAGGGTGTGCATCCTCCCACCAGACCTTTTCAAAAATGCTGTTGATGTGTGCAATTTTTCCATAATTTTGAACCTTTTTAATAGCAATAAGCCTAACGCCTTAAGCACGCATAATCGAAAATGTGCGAACCAAATGCATCATATTTGGCGAAGCACTCAGAATTAGGGTCAAAAATTTTTAACAAAATTTGCCTGAAAATTATTCAAAAAGCACTAAAATAGCCATTACAGCATGTAAATTTTCAAATTTTTTTCGGAGGAGCATGCCCCCGGACCCCCCTACAGCTTTTCATTTTTCTCAATCAGCTTCAAATTTGTTCTGCCGAAAAAAAAAACGCTTAAAAAATGTGGAAATTTTGGCCCCCTCTTTTAAAATTTCTCGCTACGCCACTGGCCTTTCCTTAGAGCACAAGACTCCACACTATCTTTATTGTGCTTAACGCCAAGCAGGGAAGCTGTGAATACCATTTTTAAAAAGTTTTTAAAAAGCAGGAAAGCTGTGCATATAAATATATCCTGTAAATGGTAAGCTACTAGAAATGATGTTTTATACAGTTTAGCAGTTTAATGTTGAACAGAAGAAGTCTTAAAACCGCAGATGAAATCTCTCGAACTATTTTTGTATTGCAACTTTTCAAATTTTACTTATTTAGCTCTCAAAAAATTCTGCCCCGATTTACCCCCCCAAGCATAGCGTTCTGCGGACGGGCCTGCTCGTGGGGCGCCAACTTTGCATCCTTTATTGTCTCCGCAGGAGTAAACTACTAATCAAGGGTGGAAACTCAAACCTAAACCGAAACCTGAAAACCCGGTTTTAAAGGAAATTTTGGAAACCCAAACTGAAACTGACACCTACTTGGCCAAAATTTTGAAAGCCCAAACTTGAACCAAAACTATTTTTTCTTGAAACGTCAAAACCGAAACTGAAACTAAAACCTGTTCAAAATTTTCTAAGGTTTTGGGTTTTGAAAATTGTCATCACCATCCTTACCTGCTCAGTTCCTTTGACGCTGAGAGTCGAATAGAGAAGCTGTGAATACTAATTTTTGAGTCTTTGGTTTCACCGGACTCGGAATCATACCCAAGTCGACAACTTCTGAAGCAATTGCTCTCCTCACTCGGCCATCTGACCTGCTACTTATCATCGTAATAAAACAAAAACGCCCAGAAGTAGAGGATTTAAATAATTCGTATTTACAGTAAAATAACTTTCTTGGATGAAATTTAAACCGAAACTGAAACCCAGAAACCGAAGCTGCGCGTGAGCAAAACTGAAACCAAAATCGGAACCGATTTTTCAACAGCCGCAAAAACCAAACCAAAACTGAAACCTGACATCTGGTTTTCAACTCACCGAAACTGACACCCTAACGCCAAGCAGCCAGGTTTCCACCGTTGCTACTAATTCCTTTGCGACCTTAAAAAATAAAGAGAATAAAGATAGGGCTGTTTAAGCGCTTGAAATGAACATAGCGTGTACGTACAAGGCGTAAACGGTTGTGAAGCAAACATACGTGGGCCATTCAGTGACTCTCCAGTCACCATCGCAGCAGCTGAGTTATACGCACGTGCAGTCATAAACCAGCGCCGTAATTACACAATGAGAGGCTCTAGGCCATTTTCATTTGACGTTTGCCGCTAGAGATCAATGATCGGACTCGTATCTAAATCAATAAACGCCTTCATGGAACATGTCAAAAGTACTAAGATCATGAGGAGGCCCCTAGGGTTCTGCTTGCAAGGCGTATTGGTTAATTCGGCCCGTGCGTTCCAAGTCCAAGCTGATGAGCCGTCCTAGCTGAGTCATTCTAGCTGGAATGTTATGCATCAGCCATCATTCATAATGTATGATTAAATATCTCCCAAACAAGAATAAAATTTCCATCCAAAAGGCGCATTGGAAAAAACGTAAATACAACATAGCTGACTTGTATTTGCATTTTTATAATTTCATACAGCAGTTTGTGGTTAAAACCAATCCGAAAACATGACAGCTTCAATTCGCTTTAACCGACAAGCAGCAATCAGGGAGATTTAAAATGGAGCGATCTTTATTTTTTCACCAAAAAGATTCGAAATTTGAATTTAACTGTTAAGGGCTATGTATTAATTTGCTTTATCCTTTTGCGGTACTAAACTGTTTATAGCTTCCATCATCCACAGCCTGCTCCCAATTATTAGTATTTTGTTGTCTTTTCAACATTTTAGCAATGTTGTTTCAGATGCATTCTGCAAGTATAACAGTGCGATAGAAATTTTCAAAACTAACGGAGCATTTTTATGTTTTACTGAAGCTGCGATCAGAGCCGTAGCAGCCGCCCCCCAAACCCTCCAATTGGAGGGGGCCCACACTGCCAAAAGGGGCCCCAAATTCTCTTAAAGAACCCAAAGTAACATCAATTCACAAACAAAATTTTGCTTTGCTTTGCGAATTTTGCGCTTGGATTCTATATTTCAGTTTTGAAATTCTTCGCTATGGTTTCCTTTTAAATAGCGTCATGAACTGCGTAATGATGTCATAAAGAATATACTGAGTGTAACAGTGCGCGTAAAACTTGAAAAAGGAGGCCGGTGCAGAGTTGGATCCGATCATTTTTTAATTTTTAAATTCAAATTAGTTAGGACTTCCGGTACTTTTGAAAAAATTAAATTCAAATTCATTAACACCTTGTGAGCGGATTTAAAATTCTATTTATTTATTTGCATTTTTATCCTCCTATCTCGAGAAAGTGACGGGCCGCTATACGAGCTCGCTTAGAAGTTGCCGGCCATTTGTTTACATGAGGGAATCCCGTTTAGTGCCTTTCCTAATGGCACAATAAGCGAACTTGCCGGCGTGCTTCGGACTATCCCTTTTATGCTGAACGTCAAGCAAGAAAGCTGTGAATATTAATTTTTAAATCATTGGTTTGACCGGACTCGGAATCCAACCCCGGAATCTACCCATCCAGAAGCAGACACTCTATCCACTCGGCCATCCGATCGGTAAATTAAACTCAGTCCTAACCTAAAGTTCGGTGTCAGTAACCATAATCTGACACCGAATACAAAAGTCCATTAAAAAAGGTTTTGCTAGTTTCGTGTGCTTTTGAAATAGCGCAGGAATTGGACATTGGTCCTGTCTTTCTTAATCAAAAAGTAGAAAGAAAATGAAAATAGAAAAAGAGAATGTTTATGTACAATGCAAATGTTAAACATGCAGCTTCTGAGAAAGAGATTCAGAGAAAACTTTTCTGAACAACTGGTGGACCAGGCTATTATGTCGATACTAGAAAGTTTTAAGCTGACATGTGATGTTGCTTTTGTCTTTTCATTGCTGTTTACAACCAGCAGCTTCGTGCATGAACAGCCTTTGTCAGCGATGTGATCTGGCATTACCGCACGCAGGTTCAGATCCTTTGCAACGGGTTCGATTCACGGCTGGAGCTTATTGTATTTGATATACAGTATATACCGAATGGTTGCTGATTAAAACGCCACAAGTTTGTTTGGAAGTCTCCCTTCAATACCGTTGAACTTTTAATTCAATAGTAATAAGTGCTCGCTTGCCTTGCTCCTAGAATTTACAAAATGCGTTGTTACTGTTACTGTGAGAACAAAGCTTCAGAAAACTGAAACTTATTAAAACGTTTGATAGGTCTAATATGGCAAACAGCAGACTATCTTTTTACTTTTCATTTATTGGCATTTTTATCCACCTATCACAGAAAGCAACGGGGCGCTACACGAGCTCGTGAAGGAGTTGCCGGCCATCTGTCCACCACACTTAGATGGGGTAATCCCGATAAGTGTCTCTACCAACGGCGCAACAAGCGAACTTGACGGCTTTTTTAACACTATCCCTTCAAGGTTGAATGTCTAGTAGGAAAGCTGTGAATACCAATTTTTAAGTCATTGGTTTGACTCGACGGGGAATCAAACTCGCAGTCTACCGATCCAGAAGCAGACGCTCCATCCACTCGGCCATCCGATTGGTTCTTTACTGGCCAAGTGGTCAATCGAAAGTTAACGCGCCCGATCTCCAGATCATGATGCTGTCGTAAGAACATCTGCGAAAGAAAAAGTACGTTCTAGCTAGGCGATTTTAATGATAATGGATAAATAGGTGTAACGAACTTGTGTTAAAGTTACGCCTTTTGTTTTTTCACAATAACAACGCGTATGATTTACTACAGTATTCGCATTGTGGTGAGACGCTGAGCTGTTACCCCTGGAAAAACCAAAAACAATTTATATCGAAAGCTTAGTTTTCTATCTCCGCCTAGCTTGTTGTCTTCGTTATCCCTCAAAGTAACATATACGCACTTTCTTTATTGCATATATTATAACTTAGGATAAAGAAAAATCAAATAGAACAGAACAACTTAAACAGCTACATCAAGACGTGTTCAACTCAAAAGACTGTGTCAATCTCGAAGCGCTCAACAATCAGAAGCTTCACGTTTTTTCGCAAGCACAGTAGTTAATTACTGTTACGCAGAACATCACAGTGCACGATTACATCTGGCTTATTGAAACAGAAAATCTGGGTTCGTGACTTAAGGTGGTACATTATGTGAAGCTACAACACTCCTCTCGACATAAATAAAGTTCAAATTAATCATATACACTGGTACACATATACACAGTAAAAAAAAATTAACAAACTACGAGAAACCAGCTTGATAGAAATCAGGAGCTTTTCTGTTACGACTTGGGAAACGACTAGTAGAGTTAGATGAAGTCGGTACATTTACAGGTGTAGATGTGTTATTACTATTAGACGAAGATACGTCAGAAGCAGTGGTAGGCCTATAGTTTTGAGTACATGGCATATCTACATCATTACGAGAATTATTCTGTACAACAGTTGAGTCAGTTAAACTAATGTCACAAAATCGTGGCTGCAATTGATTTTGATGTCTTTTCCATAATCCACGATCAGTTCTAACCATATAGATCATTGAACCAACATTTTTAGTCACAACTGTGTTAAACCATTTAGGACCAGTGACATAATTACGAGCGAAAACCAAATCACCAACAAAAAACTTAGAAGAACGTTTCTCCTTACAATCGTTATCAGATTTATCGTTCACACATGGCAAAAACAAAGACATTAAACTTTTTGGCTGCCGTCCATGAAGCACTTCAGCTGGCGTACGCCAGTCCAAACTAGGGTGTGGAGAGCTGCGATAAGTGGCTAACACAAAATGAACAGCCTCAATCAAGAATTTTCCCCCCTGAATATTTTTTTCAAGACTTCGCTTAAACGTTTGCACGAACCTTTCTGCCTCGCCATTAGAAGGAGGATGAAAAATTGGTAACGTCAAATGCTTAATATTCAAATTAGCACAAAATTCTTCAAACACATTGGAAACAAATTGCGGACCATTGTCAGTTACATTGGTATTGGGTAAACCTTCAAACGAAAAAATTTGTTGCAAAGCATCAACGATGTGATTGGAAGTAGTCTGGCCTACGTTCAACATAGTCACGTAAGGGTATTTCGAAAAAGAGTCCACACAAATTAACCACATTTTGCCAAAAAACGGACCTGCATAATCCAAATGGATTCTCTCCCGAGGATTAGCAGATTGTGGCCTCGACTTAAATTGAGCAGCTGGTGCCTTAGCTGATTGGCGACAAATCATACAACTAGGCACAATATTCTCAACATCCTTATCAACATTTGGCCATCAAACATATCGTCGCGCCATTTGTTTCATGCGAGTAGCGCCCCAGTGACCTTCGTGTAGCAAATGTAAAACTTTAGCACGCAATGCAGTAGGTATTTCAACACGAGTCACACCTTGTCGCTGCAGTAAAATTACATCATTTTCAACACAAAACGAGGGTTTTTAATTATAAAATGGAATTAAATCACATGTAAGACGTGACGATTTCGGCCAATTGCTGTGCCGTATGTACGATATGACAGATCTTAAAGCTGGATCTTTAAAAGTTTCACTACGAACGTGCTCATGAGTCATTGGAAAACCATCAACAGCTTCTTGAATATTACATAAAATTTCAGCATTTTCACGATCTTCAATTTTATCAAATTCGACGTCCTGTTGAGTCGACAATCTTGATAGACCATCGGCATTACCATGATCTTTGGTAGGTTTGTACTGAATATCAAATTGATACGCCATCAACGTGATAGCATAACGCTGCAATCTCTGCGCAGTGAAAATTGGTAATTGCTTTTTAGGTGAAAAAATAGCACAAAGAGGTTTATGATCTGTAACTAAACGAAATTTGCGACCATACAAAAATTGATGAAACTTTTTAACGCCAAAAATAATGGCTAACGCTTCTCGTTCAATTTGTGAATAGCGAATTTGAGTCTCAGTGAGTGTTTTTGACGCATGTGCAATTGGCGTTTCGACACCTTCGTTTTCTTGCATAAGCACTGCACCTATGCCTTTATTTGACGCGTCACAAGCAAGAATTAACGTTTTGTTTGGATCATAATGACTTAGTTTAGTGGCACTTATGACTTCATTTTTCAATGTTTGAAATGCATTTTCACAGTCCATAATCCATTTAAATATACAGTCCTTCTTTAACAAATCATATATTGGGTTAGCTATTTCGGCCAACTGTTTTACAAAACAACGATAATAGTTTATCTTTCCCAAAAAGGCTTGAACTTCTGATACATTTTTAGGTCTTTTCAATTGCTTGATTGCTTCGATTGATGATTGAGATGGTCTTTTCCCGTCTTTATCGATGATATATCCGAGATATTCTACTGAATCTTGGAAAAATACAGATTTGTCCAGTTTTACACACAAACCAAATTCACTTAGTTTGTTAATCAATCTTTCAACATTTTCCCAATGTTCGTTTTCAGTGGCTCCAGTGATGATCAAATCGTCAAGGTAAGCAGCCACTCCAGGTAACCCGGAAATCATTGCACCCATCATGCGTTGGAATTGTGCTGGGCTTGAGGCTACTCCAAAACACATTCTATTATACTGAAACAATCCGAAGGGAATACTAATGACACACAATTTTTTTGCTTCGTCATCCAGCTCCAACTGAAGGTAGGCATCAGCGAGGTCAATTTTTGAATAAAATCTCCCACCTTGAAGCTTGTCCAACAGAACATCAAGAGTTGATATTGAGCGCTGGTCAACTTTAATTGAGCGGTTGAGAGCTTTGTAATCGCCGCAAATTCTCACCTTTCCATTCGGCTTGTTTACAACAACGATCGGTGCTGCCCATTCAGAGTAGTAGACTTTGTTGAGTACTCCTAAATCCACCAATCGGTCCAACTCATCTTGAACTTTTTGCCTAATTGCAAATGGAATTGGACGAGCATTACTAAATGCTGGCTCAACCGGTGCATCATCTCTCAAAAGAATTGATACTTGCAGTTTTGTGCATTTACCCAGTTTAGGTTTTGTGCATTTACCCAGTTTAGGTTTTGCATTTACCCAGTTTAGTTTAGGTTTAAACACGTTGTAGTATTTTTTCTTCAAGTACTGAAGCTTGGATTCTTTCACAGAATTCAAGAAATTTGCTTGCACTTCTGTATTCAGTGTTTGGGTACCTTTGGTAGATTGCAAAGCTGAAGTCCATAAACTCGTCAATCCGAAATGATCGCTCCAATCTAATCCAAAAAGAATAAAGCCTTTTTGATTCACAACGATTAGGGGTAGATTTGTGCGCACTTGATCTCCAATTTTAACTTGGACAAGACTGTGACCTTTGACATCTAGAGGTTTTCCCCCTTACGTCATTAATGAGGTGTTAACGAGAATGCATTCTGGCGAGCCAAGTTGACAATATCCGTCCAAACTGACCATTGAAACGGTGGAACCAGTATCCCATTGGTACTGCATCTTAATGTCATTGACTTCGGCTGTGATCCAAATTTGCGTCCCTATTCGTTGGTAGCAAGAGAACACAGTTCCAATATGTTCCTTTTCTCCACCGATTTGTGAAGATAACTTAGCCGATACCTTAGTTTTGCACACCGACTTTAAATGGCCTTTCTTTTTGCATTTGTAACAAGTGCTGCTTTTCTGAGGGCAATCGTTTGGCAGATGAATTTTAAAACAGTTCTGACATCTTTTCTACTCACTTCACGTTGATTGGAAATTCTTTGCAAATGAGCGCCGCTGAGGCTTCTTTTGTATTGCGATGTCATTTTGTTGACTGCGGTGGTGCTACTCCCAGTGAGCAGTTGGTCCGTCTCCAGAGTTCTCATGTAGAGTATAGCTTTTTTCATTACGTCATTCAACGAAATATTAGGCTCAATTAAACACCATCGACGTATCTCAGCATGGGGTGTATTTTGGATTATTACGTTTCTTATCTGCTCATCCACATAACTGCAGTGGTGACACGCTTCACTTTTGCAAACGACATTGCAATCTTTTGCTATCCCTCGTAATGACTCAACCCACTCAGGATATGATTGACCTGGCTGCATTGTGCATTTGTAGAAGGAATACCTTGCCGCTTGAACGTAAGTGGATGACTTGAAATGGGCAGACAGCTTATCAATTAAATCATCAAATGGCTGCCCAGTTACATCAGTAGACCCAAAAAGGTTACGTAAGAGACTAAATGTGTCAGGGTCAAGGCAAGAAAGAAGAAAATCTCTTTTTGCCTGGATCAGTGACATTATGCATGTCTAAATGTTGTTTAAACCGCATTAAATACTGGTTCCATTTTTCTGATGCCTTATCGAAACTTTCAAAATTCGGCGGAGCATTTACAAACTGTGCAACTGCGGGCTCTGTTTTTGTCAGGCTGGATAACTTTTCCATAAACTGCAGTTGTTGCTGCTTCATAGTTTCAAACAATGCTTGTACATTCGGATCCATTTTGCGAAAACTTGACTTCGAATCCGACTTCTGACACCAGTTTTCTATCTCCGCCTAGCTTGTTATCTTCGTTGTCCCTCAAAGTAACATATACGCACTTTCCTTATTGCATATATTTTAACTTAGGATAAAGAAAAATCAAATAGCACAGCACATCTTAAACAGCTACATCAGGGGTGACAAACCTATTTGCTGTCGCGGGCCACTTTGTTACTTACCAATAAGCAAGCGGGCCGCATAACTTTTTAGTCATAAACAGTGGCGTAGCGAGAAATTTTAAAAGGGGGAAGCCATAATTTCCATATTTCTTTAAAGCGTTTTTCTTTGGCAGAACAAATTTGAAAACGATTGAGAAACAAGAAAAGCTCTAGGAAGGTCCTGTGGCATGCTCTCTCGGAAAATTTTTGAAAATTTACATGCTGTAATGGCTATTTGTAGTGCTTTTTGAATAATCCTCAGGCAAATTTTGTCTGTAGAGTCACTACCCTAACGCTAGTCCTGCCCTATCCGAACGAGCTTGCCTATTCGTATGAAGATGTTTCCGATTCATATATAAATCAACTAATGTGGAATTATTTAACGTTTGTGGTACCAACTAAAACGACCCGGAAGTGGGAGAAATTATGCGTAAAAACATTATCCATTATCAACAAGACTGAAAGCCAGAGTTTTATATTGGGGGGGGGGGGGGAAACTTAACAGAACCAGCCCGACAGACCAGCACTTTAAAAATGCACCAGCAAAGTTAAGCAACTTGTTATAAAAACACGCGAGGAGAAAGAATAGGCCTAGTCGCTTCGAAATCGTTAAGCAGTTCGATTACAAAATAGTGCCCTGGAGTAACACGCTTTATTTTTCTTACCTCTGCATCCCGGATACTATCAAGCAGCAGAATCGAAGAAGGACAAAGGACAAACAAAAAATAACTTCGAAAATTACAAACATCCGAGCGGGTGCGAAAGTCGTAACAAGAGGATTAGCCAATGATTGGTTTCAAAGTTATTTAAGTGGTAGAACTCAAATGGTTGAGCAACAATATGCTTGCTCCTAAGTTAAATCAATGCAATTTGGAGTTCCACAAGGTTCAATATTCGGTTCCCTTTTATTTCTAATTTATGTCAATGACTTTCACAATTGCATAGCCGCTGGTGATATGATAATGTTTGCAGACGATACGAATATTTTTTCAGTGGAAGAAACTATGAAACAATATATGATTGTGCAAACAAGCAATTATGTAATATTGATCATTGGCTCATTGCCAACAACCTGTCATTAAATGTTGAAACGACGAACCATAAAGTATTTAGAACTCCAAATTCTAAGCCCCCTTCCAATAACCTCACTTTACTTATAAGAAACAAACGCATCAACAGGATAACCACGAGCAAGTTTTTAGGTGCAATTCTTCATGAAAATTTAAGTTGGAAATCTCACATGGATGCAATACTTAAAAGGCTTTGCATGAGCTTGGGTGTTGTTAGAAAGATATCATCATACCTTAATAGCAGTGTTCTTACTATGTTGTATCTCTCTATGTTTACCTGCCATATCTCCTATTGTGTAACGACATGGTATTTCGGAAATAAAACTGTCATACTAAATTTGCAACGCTTAGCAAATAAATTTATACGGCTAACTAATGGATTTATTATGCTAATAAAAAAAACCAAGAGCATAAATAGTTCAGCAGAAAATATCACTAGAAGTACCAGAAGTAGCTCTAATCTCTACCCTAAATTTTGTGGAATAAATGTTACGAAACAATCAATGAAATATAAGGGGCCGCTATTCTGGAACAAAATTACCCTTGATATAAAACGGCTAAAATCGTATTGAAACTTCCGTAAGCATATTCGTTCGCATATTTTCTCCCCCAACCAGAAATAACTTCCACTTCACTCGTTAAGATTTTTTTTTTTATTAAGAACGCATACTGCTCAGTCTTTTTTCTTTTTCAGAACCTGAATTTTGTGGAATTAATGTAGTTACAATACAAATCGTTGAAAAAAAACTGCGAAGAACCACAGAGATGAAGCAGCGTTATTATAATCCGGAATAGCATACTACCAGTAGGACGTTATATGGACAGAAATTAAATTTTGAATTGCTGAAAGGGAACTCTATAGACCTCCGAACGGGAAGGACAAATTGTTATTTTGTTGAGCATAATTTATTTTTAATAAGAATTTTTTGCATACTTGTAGTATTATTAATACAGAAGGTTCTAGTTTCTTGGTTTAATGGCATGAAAATCTATAGGTTGTACTGCTTGTGTAATGTGTATGTTTTGTTTTTTATTTCCTGTTTTTGTGTTTTTTCTTTTTTTAGGTGCAGCGACCATGCTAATTTTATTTTTTTTGAACGATTTAGTTCTGTATTTTCATCTTGAGCAAGCTCAACAAATATCGTTTTGTCGCTGTTTCCTTATTTTAAACCCAGCTGTTTTTTGTGTTGATGATGGCGATATTTTATGATTAAAAATAAAACTACTACTACTACTACTATTATCACATAGGGCAAAGAACAAGACGCTTCAAAAGGAAAATATAATCAGCAAAATTTAAAGAGCTACAACTAAATCTGACCGCAGTTCCACTCTTTATAACCTTGAGATGGAGGTGCACACTATCGGATTTCCATTGGCAGCCCTTTTTTACGGATTCACTTTCGAGATAAAAACTTTTAAAGTGTATGCTATGGGTGACTGCTTGACTCGATGACCGCAAGGTCTGTTCGCAGTCTCCCTGCCAATGTTAAATACTATTTTCTATTTCTTAATGTTTACTTTACATTTGACTAAAATAAATCTTGTTGTTGATGGCATGGGCCGCTAAAAGAACCGCTAACGAGCCGTTAACCGGTCTTTTTACTTGTCCGCTAACGGCCCAGTTCTTCCTTTTGTTTCTTATTGGGCCGCTAACAAGGCGCTAACTTTTAAAATCTTTTCAAATTTTTGTTATTATTGACTTTTTAAATACCGGTGTAAAAAATGGGCATCAGGAAGGCCGGGTAATGTTTTTTTGATGGGTTACCAAGCCGATTACGGTCACTGGGTTAGAGGTTTCGGGGCGTATGGGTGGTTCGGGCTGCAAAAAAGTCAGCCCGTGCCATTTTTAATTCATTTTGTCAGTAGCACTTTGACGTCAAGGTGTTCGCTGCTAAATAGGCTTTGCCAGTCTTCTTCGGGAATTGTGATGGCGAAACAGCAGTTGGATGGACGTGTAGGTAATAGTGGATTTGGGGTCTTTAACAAACATAAATTAATAGGTATTAAGCTGACTGATAATTAATAGATATTAGCCAGTCAGCAATCTGCTAGACTACCAGTGCTGTTACCTTACGCGATACTGGTCGGTTACGGGACGTCCGTACCTATAGTGGGCTTACATGGCCTACTTCATCAACCACATAATTTCATGTTTATTTTGTGAACATCTGCAGTATTAGCGTAGCCCACCGATAATTCAGTGGTCTATTGACCGGCCTGCCAACATTTAATCATAATGATTATAAATTTTTAAATGGTGTAGCAACGCTAGCTAGCTACATGATTGGTACCACAAACACAAAATAAATCAACACACGTTAGTTTATATGTAACTCGAAATCAACAACAACAGCTCCGGAGCGCCTGAAGTACTTCACCACAGAACGCGTTCTTTTGACGTTTGGCTACATTGGTGACCCCGACGTGATCTGGACAACGCAACCTACGTCGAACGCAAGCCAACTTCCTTCCTACGTCTACACGTGTTCTACGATGCCTGCAACTAACGCCTCTCAACATTTCACACGGACATCTCACTGTCTTCCACGGAGTTAACTGGCCAGCAGCATCAAGCTTCACTCACAGCGGAAGGGAAAAGTGCCGTAGCAACGCTAGCTAGCTCCATGATTGGTACCACAAACACAAAATTAATCAACACACGTTACTTTTTTTTCGTATGCAAATGAGCCAACGGGACGCAACCAAGGCTATTAATGACGTTTTTGGATTAACTGATCAACTTTTGTATGAGCTGCATCGCTGGCAGAACATTGTTTGAGACTGTTAGCTCAGGCTCAAGGCGTAACTAGACTAGTTTGTAGCCATGCTACATCTGATCGAGTTAGCCGGTGTAAGAGCTTTATAATAGTTGGTACTTAATGCAGATTTAGACTGGGTAGGCCTTCTATCTTAGGCTAGGCGGTGGGGTGGCCAGTCCGGCATTTGCGTCCTTTATCCGCAATCCGGCATCGGCCGATGCCGGAATGTGCATTGTGATTGTGCAGTAGAGATGGCACGGGCTGGCTTTTTTGCAATCCGGACCGCCTATGGCCCGAATTTTTAAGCCCAGTAACTGCAACTGACCCGGCAACTCATCCCAAAAACAAAGCCCAATCCCCCTAAAGCCCATTCTTATAGCCACATTCAACCCAAGTTTAAAGGGGCAATAATTTGTCAGCGACATGGCGTAGCGGCACCGCGCGCAGGTGACAGATCCCACGTGACGGGTTCGATTCGCGGCTGGATCCGATCGCATTTGACGTATATAACGGGTAACTGCTGACTCGAAGAGCGGCAGCTCACTTAGCAGTCTCCCTCAGTTACTGTTGAATGTTCACTTCAGTTCAATATATAAACCCTAACTTTTCACTTTGGCTTAAATAGCAAAAAAATCATATTTTCTGTTGACGTTGGATATTACATTGTTCTGATATTTTCTGATTTACTTCCTAAAACGCCTTCGTTTAAAAGTTATTTGCAGCTTTTTGACCATCTTGGCACGGGCTTTTTGACCATCTTGGTTATTGCAGCTTTTCGTTTAAAAGTTATTTTGGCACGGGATTGGATGTGCACACTATCTTTTTTCATTGGCAGCTCTTTTTTACAGATTTACTTTGTAAGTGTGCACTTTGACGTGATAGTGTTCTCCACGAAATAGATTTTGCCAGTCTTCTTGGAGCATTGTTATGGCGAAACAACAGTTGGCTGAACGTGTAGGTAGGCCCAATAGTGAACTAGCGGTTTTTACGACTATGAACTAAAAGTATAAGGCTGACTGATAATACATATTAGCCAGTCAGCAATCTGCTAAACTACCAATACTGTTACCTTACGTGAAACTGGTTGCGTTGCAGACACCGGTAACTATAGTAGGCTAAGTACTCGAGTTGAGGGGGGATGACATCCCCCTAGAAAGCAGCACCATTGTTATGTATTATAACGTATGCTTGGTGCCTTTTTCTCTTTCGCTGTAGGCCTACACGTGCTGTGCTGTTTTGTTCTTTTCGAGTCGTTGCTTTTACCATAAACTGCGAATTTCGTACACGACAATTGGCGACGGGGGTCATAATAACGGACGGATTGCGTGGTTTTAATAGCGATGAAGAATCGTGGACTAATTATGCAGAACGATTGGAACAATGTTTGCTTTGAAAGAGGTAGAGGCTGAAAAAAAAGGGTCAGCAATTTTGTACTTAATGGGATCGAAAACGTACAATATATTAAAATACTTGGTGGGAATTGGAACCGAATAACGCAAAAGATCTTTCATATAGGAAAATTCTAATACTGTCAAACCATTCAGACCCGAAGCCAATTAAGATCGCAGAACGTTTTAAATTTTCTAGGCGGCGACACCATCCTGGTGAAACTATCAAAGCCTACGTAACTGACTTACCAGAGCTGGAGTCTCGGCCAAAATCTTCGAGACCGAGACGAGACTATGACACCACGAGACCGAGACTTGGAGCAAAAAGTCGAGACGAGACCGAGACTTGAACGTGCCGAGACCGAGACGAGACTTCTTGAATCAGGGGTTCTCAAAAGATCGTGAATATTTAAACCGTAAATACTGTATATAACATTCCGACGAATTTTTTCATCTGGCAGAATGTGGCAAGCCACAGCAACTGTTTTATGGAAACCCAGAAAAAAACTGCTCTTGTACCACAAGACGGAAAACAAAAAATGAGATATTTATATTTCCTGATGACACAAGATAAGACTTAAGCCATCCTGTTTCGGGATTTTGTCCCTCATCAGTGATAACAATCAGGCAGTACCATGTCGAAAACCACACAACAAAATTAGTCAATCTGGCGTTTGGGCATTCAATACAGTGAAAAGAATAGCAGTTGTAAAAAAGAAGTAAAGAACAGACAAATGAAGTTTGCTAGATTAATTCCGAGCAAAACAAAGACTAAGATAGGAAATATTAGATGGCTGCGACAGCAACTAGTGGCATTTTGGATGCAATCAAAGCGACGTCCAAATGAACTGAATAAGATAAAACAAATCTTTCCAGAATCAGTGAGCTGCCTGCTGAAAATGAATGAAATTATCCTCAAATGTCCATAGAATCCAATTAATTCACACCATGGAAAGAAATAAACATTCAAAAGAGCAAGATGAAGAGACTGAAATTCCTATACAAAATACTACAGTACATCCCAAATCTCAACGCAGTAACGAGATACCGTACAAACAACTCTTGACAATGCAATGCAGGTGCAAATCACGCGATCATCACTTTTAAGAAAGATGTCAGCGCTAGTGTATACCAGAGAGCTCAAACCGTCTATACAACTCAAACGAATATGACAAACCATTAAGCGCTCAAACAAATCATTAAAAATCCAAACCATTAAGATCAGAGCTCAAACCATTAAGATCAGAGCTCAAACCACTAAGACAAAAAATGTTATTTACTGATGACAATTTTTGTCATAAGATAAAAAGAATTTGTTTATCTAGTAAAACAATAGGCTTTCAGCTTAGGGATCATTTGCCTTTTTTTCAAGGGTCTCGAGAATTTTCGATGGATTGGCCTACAAAAAAAAAACGGCCGGCTCGCTCAGTGGATAAGACATCGCTATCGATGCGGGATGTCTGGGGTTCGCGCTCTGGGCCGGTCAAATCGAACACAATGTCGCCAGTGATTCGCCACCGCTGCGATATTTTTCCCGACTTCGGGGCTGTGTAGCCCAGGCGCTAAGCCGCGGAAATGGGCCCCGCCACTCGTTACACGTCTCGGCGTAAAAGCTAGTATAATAAAAATTGGATTTTTTTGGCCGACAAAAATATTTTTGTGAAATTAATTTTTGAATACCGGTTATGCTAACTTTAAAATTTCGTTTTTAGAATCATAAAATTTTCATAGGAAATCGCGTGAGTATCATGCGTAGCAAAATGGGTTCTTGTGTGGAAAAAGCTGAAAACCACTGTTTTAGAATGACTATTTAAACCAAAACAAAGAAAATGAAAACCGCTTATCATCTGAGAAAGCAATCTAAATTGAAGTTTGTTTAGTTGCAAGACCAAAAACACAAACGAACAATAACACAAAGCAAGAACAGTGCAGTCGAAGAAACGGCAGCAGCAGTAGGCTAGTACAAAACGATGTACTCCGACAAAAGCTAAAAATAAAATTGTCACAATAGAATGCATGGTCGCTGTCAGACCTGCAACCAACCCTCCCTCCAAAAAAATATTTGCCCCACCTAAAAAAAATCAGTTATTATTACATATATACCAGTATACTATTTTTTTAATAAATATTTTTTGCCTACTCTAATTACGTGCTTGTAGTCGCAAGCCTATTCGCTGCACATAACTCACAGCCTCAAGAGCATGCCGACATTCCTAAAATGCAATAAAAGTCCACGGTGAACAATAGGATTCTAGTTTATGAGACTAGAGACTTTAGGAGAATCTTCTAATGAAACATTACCATAGGAAATAAAAATGAAACAAAAAAGTGGGAAAAACAAAATTTGGAAAAAATGCCAAATAAGGTAAAAATTAAAAAGATGAGAATTACTACAAAAATGGTAGTAATGTGAACTGAAATATCAATTCACGATCGGTTTCGCCCTATTTGGGGCTCATCAGGTGGATGTAGATAAGAAAAAGATTAAAAGGAAAAAAAAAATTTGTTAGTCTACCATAGAATGGCAATAACAGATATAGAAAACCTTTCAATTGAAGGGCTTAGAACGAAAAGTAACCAAGTCACAAAATGCCACTTTTGAGAAAACTGCATGTAAAGTTTTTATTCAAGTCATATAATCAGGTTTCGCATCGGTTTTCATTTTTAGCGTATTTCAGTGTTCATACGTCTAGTGATGTGAGTCGTTTTTTTTGCCTTCGTTTTTTTAAAAAAAAAACGTGTTTTTTTTTGCAAAAAAAACATGGCTAAAAAAACATGTTTTTTTTTAAAAAACATGTTCTAATGTAGCCTAAAGCTGCGGATTGGCCGGCAAACTGTATATATTTGGATATTTGGGTCTTTCCGACATTAAGGGGGGAGGGGCAAGCGTTTATCAGAGCGCGGATGGCGATTTTGGGAAAGCCAACTTTGGATCAAATTTGAAAAATTATGTTCATGACAAAACATGTTTTTTTTGAAAAAACATGTTCTAATGTAGCCTAAAGCTGCGGATTGGCCGGCAAACTGTATATATTTGGATATTCGGGTTTTTCCGACATTAAGGGGGGAGGGGCAAGCGTTTATCAGAGCGCAGATGGGGATTTTGGGAAAGCCAACTTTGGATCAAATTTTACGAACTAGTAAGCGCTTCGCAGCGATTGCATTCGCCCATGCTCTGAGCTGACATCGATCTGAAGTAAAAAATATCGCTTCGGCGCAGTGTGTAGACTACGAGCGGCGTATCGCGTACGTACGGGGGTGTTTTGGGTGTTTACCTTTTGGTGATGAAAAAGGAACAGACAGCTCCTTTTTGAACGATCCGACCTTTTTCGTAGACTCCTGAGCTTGCTGAAATTGCAATAATAGGCCAGTGTTTTTTTTTCTGTTCTGTCCAGCCTTGCCCTTGATCCATCTTACTGCATCTAATTTAATCTGTAAAATCTTTGAACGAGCTGCAGCAATTCTGGTAGTCCAATTTTCTGGTGTGGTTTGCTTGAACGGCGATTTTGTCAGCCTATGCTCCTGTCAGTCCTGTGGAGCAATTTCCGAAAAAGGCATATCTGTGTTAACTGGAGCTTCAGTGTTCACAGCTCTTGAGACGTTTGTACCCCAAATTCAACGCAGAAAGGACCTTTTGCCATAGCCCATAGTTCGCTTTTACCAAATCTAACGTGGAAAGTACGGTACGCGTCTGTAGGCCTACCGGTACGTAGTTTTATCGGCAGCTTGGCGCAGTGAGTTGGGGAGTGCCGTTTTAGGATCGCAAGATTATGGTTCAAATAAAGTCCTTCGATGCGATGCTTCACGAATCACGAGTCTCACGACAGCATTCGTACACTACCGGTATTTCTGCTTGACGGTTTTTGTCATTGACCAATAAAAAAGCAAGTTAGAAGCTGAAATGTTTGAGTCTGATTCTTGTTATTTCTCGCGCCTCTGTCGCTTTCTTGGCGAGAGGGTAAACGGAGAAAAGCAGGCCAAAGATTATATGGGTTGGTGTTTTCATACTAAATTTTAAAATAATATACTACCAAAATATGTAGTTTTTGTGGTGAGCATAATGTAGCTTAGCCTACAGCAAAGGAAAGTATTGACCCGCGAACTAATTTAATCGTTTTGCACTGGGACACATCCTTGTTTACTCCACTGCCGTAGTGATGGCTATTGGCTATGTCCGTTGAGCAAGCACTCTCGGACCTTTCAATGCGGATAGTGTTGGCAAAGGTCGCTCAACATTACTGCAACAAACTTCTAACGAAAAACTAGACTTGCAGAGATCTCAATGATTCTTCAATTAAACGAACGTTTGAAAATAAAACACAACGTTGCAACAGAAAACTGCCATGAACGTAACATTGAAGACGCATATTACTCAGTGAGTGTTCGAATGTGAAGTTGCACAATGTAAAGTAAAACATAATTTGTAATGCACTAATTGCCAAATCAGTTCTCCATAATAACACTACACAACTACTACTATACCGGAGGTATACTGGCATCAATTATAGCTGACTGACAATCATTTTTTTCAGTAACATTTCCCATCTTCTAATTACTACACTAGCAAAAGCTTTCCTATTATTCGCACTTTCAGCTAAAAGATTTGCAATATAGAGTGCTGATAAAACAAAATCCAATAATTACGTCCGGTGCAGTAGGTACCTATTGATGATATTGCCTCAGCTTAAGCTTACTTGCAACACATAGTTAAACACCGTATTTTCAGCGATCTAACATTTTTAGCCTCTAATAAAAGTTTTCAGAGTTTCTTAAGTATGATTGCAACTAAATGATACTTGTTTCTCTAACTTTTCCCTTAGAATTTCGATAGAAAACGCCATATTGCGTAATGCTGCTAGCTATTTTGGGTTTCATAATGCTATCTTTACATCATCAACAAACAATAAAATAGCTGTAACACAAAATGACCCTGCCAAGAACTGACAAGTTAGCATTTCCAGTGATCACTCAACTTTGATACAGTAGGTCAACCAACTCAAAATAATAATTGCTGAAACACAACTGATTAAATTTGAGATTTCAATAACTGTGAAGGTCAAGCTAGCTTAGTTGCCATTGCATTATCACAACTTCGGCCTCACTTACACCACAATTTGTAAATCTTGCCACATAAAATGCTACGTATGGACTTACTCAAAAACTGGTCTAAACATAAACCATACCACTAACACTTGTCAATACAAATAAAATGAAAATGTGTTGTGTATATCAACACCACACAGGAGTGCTGATTGCCCGAACTGAAAAGCTGTAAAATTATAAAGGCTTCAACTCGGCATCTTCACTGTTACAGGTATGCTGTATCAATAAATGTCGATGCTTATTCACTGCTGCTGGTATCAGCATCGCTGTCACTGCTCACCACCTCAATCACTTCTTCAGCACTGACACTATGCAATAAACGGCTTGTCGAAGCTTGGTCGGTGATAGCCTTAGGAGGAAGTGATTTCTTTGGGGCTTCAGATTCGATTGCATACTTGATGTTCTGAGAAATAAACACAAGCTTCTTGGCAGTGTCATTGCTAAGCCTGTTTCGCTTAGCAGTGTGAATATTTCCGTAGGTGCTGAATGAACGCTCAACTGCAGCTGTGGTTGATGGTAGGCTTAATATTTTGGAAGCTATTTTGCTTAACTCTTGGTTTGAGCAAAACCCTTTCCACCAAGCAGTTGGGCGTATCTTTTCCACATTTTTCCAAAGAAATACTTTGCCAAAAAACCTTCTTTGGCAGAAAAAAGAGCAAGGTTTTCTTGGACCTTATCTTCATTGACATTGAGCCCACAAAATGCCAAATTTTCAGTAAACTTGCATATAAACTCAATGGCAGCCACTCTGTCATCGTCACACAATAATAAGCCATGATGGCGTGGATCCAACATATATGCCGCTTTGTGTACTATGTGGATGCAAAATTCTTTTCTCTTAGAAAAAATGCCTTTAATGACTTGTCGTTCAGCATCTGTGAAAGGTGTTGAAGGAAGAACTTTTATCATCTGTTCCTCAATGTTGCAATAGATCTCGTACACATCGGCAAGGTTAGGCTCATCAGCCTCAAGATTAGTAATCGCCACAAACAAAGGGCTTAAAGCATGTGCCATGGCCGCATTCGACTCCCAAAATGCATCGTCTAAAATGATCTTCTTTATATCCTTTGACAAATTCGTAGTTTCGGAAATTTCGGAAACAACCACCTTTCTTAAAACAAGTTTGTTTTTTTGCACGCTTTCCAACCACATTGATATGGACCCCCATCTAGTCTTGACTGGAAGTTTTAATGCTATGTGCACCTTTTCTTGTTTTTGCATGTTTGAGAGAAGGTCCACAAGCATGTGTTTAGATTTGAATTCTTTGAGAATGCTCTTGGCGTTGAAAACAACCTGTGAAAGTGTTTCCAACTTCATTAGGTCACCAAAAATTAAATTTAGTCCATGTGCGACACAACCTTAGCATACTATTTCAGATTTTCTTCTTGCAGCAGGGTCCATGCCTTCTTCATATTGCTGGCATTGTCCGTAACAAAACCAATGACAACCTTGCCGCATTGTGCTTTTATTTTCTAAATGACTAGTTTCACTTCTTCGCAAATATATTCCCCTGTGTGACTCTCCAATTCTGAATGAAAAGACTTCCAAAACACAGGCTGGGGCATGCTGACAATAAAGTTGATAATAGCTTCATTCCTGGTGTTACTCCATCCATCACACATTAAAGCCATACAGTCAGCACCAGCAATTTTTTCCATTGCTTCCGCATTAACTTTATTGTATTCCGAATCAAGCAAAGGTCCTGATACCTTGAATCTACTAGGTAACACAAAAGCAGGTCAAAGTGTTTTAAAAAAGTTAATCCAGTGTGGATTTTCAACTATGCTAAAGGGAGTGGCGCTAGCATATATTGCTCGCGAAAAAAGCGATTCCAACTTTTCCTTCTCTTTTGATGCCATAGTGTCAGCAAAGTTTGAAGCCACACTTTTACTTCGAGGAAGAGCTTTCTTTGCCTTTTTGGGAAAAGTATTTTCTGATGAAAAATCCATCAGCCAATCAGTGTCATCGCCATCTGAGCCTGGTTTTGGTTCAGTTTGCTTGCTTGCTGCTTTGTACTTCTCTTTGACTATTTTCGGACAGCTTATGCAGTTTTCGATATGGCTTTTCATTCTAGACCAATTTTTTGCGACAGAGTTATCACAAAATTTACATTTCACTCGTGGAACTTTGGAATCAGAGCCTGGAACATCTTCAATCAAAGTGATAACAGACACTTTTTTGCGACCAGGCATTGTGACAAGCAGTAAAGCACAGATAATAATGCAATTAACTCTCTCAAATTCTGTGATTAAACCAGTATTAAAATCTTGGCTTGGGATGCAAAATAAAAGTACATGAGTCAAAACACATGGAAATATTGAACAAGATTAAAGCAGGAACTGAGAATATATAATACATGCATGTACCATATTAGAAGTCTGGTATTTCGATGGTATACTGCATTTTTCTTTCTCAATATTTGGAAATTTTGAAGCGCATTTTACTGTTTTAAATAATAGTTAATTTTATTTGTGCTTTGTATCCCAAATTCATACAATTCTGTGAACATCACCAAAACTCATCATTATTTTCAATAAATCTTAAGCAGATTTACAAACAAAAGTTACTGTGCTCACAACAGTGAAATACCGGTACAGAATAAATCTCCATTATACAGTTACTTACGGTATACACCAGGGATGGCGAACCTTTTTAAGTGGTAGTCAAATATACGGTCGTAGACCACAAAAAAAGTGGGTCACGGATGTAATGATATTGATGAGGGGCTTGAAGTAGGAAAGCAAAAAATAAAAAAAGGTCTTCGCGCCTTCCGATGTTACGAATTCCGCCGAAATTTATGCGAAGAGCAAAAAAAAGGTCTTCACCTCATAAATTCCCAGCTTTCCGCAAATAGGCTATTTGGTGTGAACAGCAAATAAAAGGTCTTCAATGCCACAGCGTAGGCAGATAAACTTTTGTTCACTCCGTAAATGTTCGTTACCGTTTTTTCTTACAGTTTTCGAAACTACAAGTGGGTCACTGAAATCTACAAGTCATCGGTTCGCCATCCCTGGTATACACAGATGTAGTATCTGGTACAGCATGTAACAAGTATTAACTGGGATGAGGTGCATATATATATGGTTTAGCACCTGAATAATACAACTCTATAAAACACTGCATCAGCTACAAGCTTTGGGTAAAACTGTTTCCACATTGACCAGCCCAGGAATTGAACCCAGACCAGCAGACTTCTTGCAAAGTTGCACCTATGGCTAAGTCTTAAGAACTTTGCTCGGTTGCTGACTGGCACAAAGTTTTTACAGGACCAGAAAGATTGGCTACCAAAGTAAAGTGGTCTGATGTTAATGCACTTATCTAAGTATCTGCTTATACTTCTGCTTATTCAAACATCAGATAGGTAGCCTAAAAGTACCAGTAATCTGCTATCTGTGCTTTGTCTGCATTGAACAGGTTAAACATAAACTGAGGTGCTTTTTCATCTACCAGTACCGCTTAGACAGCTTACGCGAAGTAACCAGAATATTGATAAGTGGCGAATACCATTCAGTGCTGCGATTATACTAGATTGCACGCTTCACACATGTTGTCGCACGTGATGTTTCCCATCATCAGGATAAACATAAACAATTACATTGCCCAGAAGGTGTTGTGATTTTTAATTGCACAATGAAATAATTAGGAAATAAAAAGGGCGATCGCAATGACAACAGAAGAGAATAATTTTAGTTGGTAATACGCTAATTTTCTGTCAGAAGTGAGAGGGATACGACACTAGATTTGTTTATTGAGACGGAAAATCGATTGATAACGCTTGAATAAAATTAGTTAGAAAGCTAAATAAATAATCCCAGTTTGTAGTTGGTGGTATCTTTTCTTTCTATCACTAGAAAGCGATCAAAGCACTATAACGAGCTTGCTTAGGAGTTCCTAGTCTTTTGTCTAGCACACCAAGTTGGGGGAACCCCGGTAAGTGCCTTGATTTTAAAGCAAACCTCGCCTACAGCTCCAAAGGCAGACGTTCTAACCTCTCGGACATGTGTTCGTACTAACTTACAGAGTATCACCACCATACCTATGGTCATGAATAATGTATTAATGCTACTTGATGCTGCTTACCAAGTTTTGTATAAAAAACAAGCTTTTTTCCATTTTCCCAGAATAAATCCATAAAAACACAAAAAAACGAGGTCAAAAAAAACAAGAGCAAAAAAAACCGTTTTTTTACATCACCAGACGTAAACAATCCAATTAATTAATGCTGGAAAATAGTTAGGGGCTGTGATGGCTCATTACAGTGGTACTCAGAGACGAAACTGTGTACTGAAGTATCGTACATTATCCAATTAATTAAATTAAGTAAAGCACTATCAAACAATTTCACAGCTGCGTAATTAGGGCACAAGGCAGATACGCAAGTTAATTTTCTTATGCCAGCAGTTTATAAAATGAATTAAACTTTTTTGTCGCTGTTTTCAAGTCTCAGTACCTTGGAAACCAAACAGATTTTGATAAGATTTAATCATTAGAACAGAGGTGACGAACATGCGGCCCTCGAAAGAATTTCCTGCGGCCCGCGAACATTTTGGCGAGACCACTACTTTTAAACAATTTTTTCCCCGTCTAATCTTTGCGATGCGATACCAAAAGCTGAGCCCCTGATTTAATCAAGCGCGTATCACACAGTAATTATATAAACGCTCAATACAACTCATTTGTTTCAGGATTCAGCAGTTCATCCGTTGTTATGAAATAATAATAACATAACTCGAGTCCGTTGCAGCTTCAGCGTAGTGCAACAGTTTACGAGTAACTATTCGAGTGAGAGCTTAGCTTGCCGTACAGTAGTAGGAATTATGTGAGTTTGCGGAAATGAATTGGTGAGGTGGCAGTACCATTTATCATACGCAAATTTTACTGCTTTCTTAAGGTATTTGTTATTCTGTTTTTTAATCAATATTTAATTAGCCGCTTGTCTTCAGCGATGTCTTCAGCGAAAAAACGAAATATTGTAGATGAAAAAAGCGTACTTCAAAAAGATCGGACCGACATCCGATATGTTTATGACCAGGAGCGTATTCAGAGGGGGGCCATTGTGCCATCCTTCCCCCTTTTTGACTCTGCCTTTTAGTAAAAAAAGAACAAAACTAATGGTGCCAAGTGATTGAAACATGCCAGACTCTTTTGATGGTTTCTGTAGCTTATGGCCAGTGGCTAATCCAAGGGTTAGGATGAGAGGTATGCATCCTCCCACCAGCCATTTTCAAAATAGTTTTTGCTATATACAATTTTTCCAGAACTTCGAACCTCTTCGAGAGCGATAAGCCTTACGCCTTAAGCACGCATAATCGAAAATGTGCGCGCCAAATGCATCATATTTGGCAAAGCACTCAGAATCAGGGTCAAAAAATTTAAACAAAATTTGCCTGAGGATTATTCAAAAAGCACTACAAATAGCCATTACAGCATGTAAATTTTCAAAAATTTTCCGAGAGAGCATGCCACTGGACCTTCCAAGAGCTTTTCTTGTTTCTCAATCATTTTCAAATTTATTCTGCCGAAGAAAAACGCTTTAAAGAAATATGGAAATTATGGCTTCCCCCTTTTAAAATTTCTCGCTACGCCACTGTTTATGACTAAAAAGTTATGCGGCCCGCTTGCTTATTGGTAAGTAACAAAGTGGCCCGCGACAGCAAATAGGTTCGTCACCCCTGCATTAGAAGAATAGTTGAAATCAAATAAGTGCATGTAATTCTGGCGAACGTCTCATTCAAAACATTTTCACGGGTCAGCATCGGATAGAAAATGACGCAATAGAGACATTGGCTTTGATTCTGTAATCAACATGGAAGCGCGACTTCTTCGCTGACATGATGCAAACAACTGAAGTGCGGTACCGATAAAAGAAGTCTCGAGACGCAATTTCTACTTCAAGATCGAGATTCAGTTGCTTTGAGACCGAGATCCAAATTTTTCATCCAGTCTCGAGACCGCGACCTTAAAATTTAGGTCTCGAGACCGAGATCCCTGCTTTATGCTAAATATACTCGTTATCGAAAATGCTAGGCCTACGCGTTTTCGAAAAAGCTTTTCGTGTAAAAGTCTATCGGTACTTTCTTTTACACCACTGTCTATAATAAGCATGCCTGAGTAAAGCATTTTTTGCTAAATATGCTAAGAAAAGTAGTGGTTAAATATCAGAATAGGCTACAAGTTACCTTTTCTTTAACGTAGTAGCAGAGTTTTGGTGGTAGGTTGGCACTAAGTTTTTAAAAACAAATTCATGCATTTTATATCATGATTTCAAACCAAATGAAAAAAATTAATGCTGCTGCAAGCTACAAGACTGCATTGCTGCATTCTTCCGCTGCTGCTGCTGCTACTGTAATTTATGCACTGTAACGTTTCTTTGAGACAATTGATCTATTAGTATTGAAGCGTGACCATTATAATAAAGAAACAAAAATGAAAAAGAGTCGGACAACTCTGAGGAAGAAAACTCTGGTGCCAGCGCCATGGGCTCCCTGTGGAGCGAATTTTCAGTATCCGAGGTTTAATCATGAGACCCCATCAATCTCGGCTATCTTCAGTTAATCTAGAAATGCTGGCTAATGTAGAAATGCTGGTTACAGTTGCAGCTGCAGCGCTAGGAGAACGACGTGTTTTTTTACGCTTTGTGAAGGCAAAATGACTAGTCGCAAACAAAATCAACGCTCTAGCAACAGATCTGCTAGCAATGGTATTGGTAGATCTAAAGAAGATTGCAACTTTAATGAAACAGACAGATCTATTCTGTATGAAATTAACAATTCAATGAGAGAAATGAAATCCTTGCTCTCAAGCTTGAGTTAAACGAGACCAAATTGGAGCTTTCCCACGTAAAATGCGAAAATGAAAAACTGAAGCAAGCCATCAATTTAAACATATTTAAGATTGATGAACTCGAGCAATACGGTCGCCGTGAAAATTTAAGAATTCATGGTGTCCCAGAAAGTAACAGCAAAGCAGATGATGGCGAGTGGGTTCTGTTCAAAATTGCAGAGGAACTAGATATTGATTTTAACGAGAGGGACATTCAACGAGCTCATCGCCTGGGAAAGAAACCTAAACTTACTTCAAATGTGAACTCGCCACAGAAGGTGAAGTCCAGACCAATTATAGCTTGATTTAAAAGTTACAAAAAACGAAACGAATTTATTTTTGCCAAATCAAAACTGAAAAAAAGTGAATTATTTACTGGTGCGTATATCACCGAAGATCTCACTCCTCTGAGGAATAAGTTATTGAATTACATGAAAACCAAATGTGATGACCAGTTCGTGATGTGCCACACTATCAATGGAAAAATTCGCATGAAACACTCTGCCACTAAAGCAGGTAAGCCGCAGGGAGATAGCGGCAGAGATGAAGGGACTGGAAATTGGCTAGCCATATCATCACCTGATGATTTGTTTCGATGTAACATTGACCTTGATTTTGACGCTCTAGGTTGTCAGCCACTACTGTTCAACAATAGCGATTTGAATGACAGTACCGTTAGTGATAGTTCAAGTGCGTAACCCTATTAAGCTTTATGTTCGATATTGATGATAGCACTTCGTGACTATGGTTTCGAACGCACTACTTTGTAATGTTTGTAATCATGATGCTATTTTTACGTCACCAGATGTAACCGTCACTTGCAAGGTTTGTCTGAAGCGCGTGCATTTGAATTGTTGCAAGCAACTTTTGAACGCTTGCTCGGATGTGCAAGCTTCAAGCACCGATGTTTATGAATGTTTATTGTGCAACAGTATCGAAGGCAATTCGACACCTTCAAATTTATCTCCTCAAGACGGCAACTCTTTAAATGTTAAATTAATGTCTGATGAACTTAATCGCCACGAAATATTTTTTAGTAACTGCAATTATTATGATACTGAAACGTTGAATAATTACTGCGTAAATTCAAAAACTAATGGCCTCCTGCTGATGCATTTCAATGTCAGAAGCCTTCAAAAAAACTTAGACCCGCTTATGCAATATTTGTAGCAGTTAAAAAGCCAACCAGATATTATTGCCATTACCGAAACTAAACTAAGAGAAAACCGTATCTATAGCAATATTGATATTGAAGACTTCACCTTCATTCATAAAGACAGCGCATCGCTCGCTGGCGGTGTGGGTTTATACGTGAAAAACAGCATTAAATTTAACGAATGCAGTAACTTGAATATAAACACAGATGAAGTAAAAAATTATGGATCGAAATTACGACCGCTGGTAAACCATTAATTATCGGTGTAGTCTACAGACATCCTGTTTACAAGACGTGTGCAATAGAACACTTCAGTAATGAATTAAGTTCCATCTTCCATACTTTGAATCTTAACCAACGGGAGTTTTATTTGGTTGGCGATATGAATGTAAATTTGTGTCAGGACAATAAAAGCTATGAAATAAGCCGCAACGTGGACAATCTGATTGGTTGCTCTGTTAAATGCATTATTAACAAACCAACCAGAATTACCCCAACCTCAAAAACATTGTTGGATCATATTTATACCAACAATATCCTCTCTAGTTGTACGTTGTCCTGCGGTATTTCTTTATGCGACTTCTCGGATCATTACGGGACGTTTGTTTTAATTCCTGTTAACAAACCGAAATTAATGAATGATAATGAAATATACATAAGAGGCTTAAGTCATTTCCAATTGGAAAGCTTTCTTGTGGACTTGTCATCACAAATGAACTTGCTTAATATAACTGATTCGGAAAATATAGATGATCTGTTTGAATATAGATGATCTTGTATGATAATGCTAAATACAGATGATCTTGTATGATAATGCTCACTCTCAAGGGTTTGAGCACTCTTGGGAACCTGTCTTGTGTATCGTAGCATTGTGCGTTGCTCACCAGATGGTTTGAGCTCTCTGGTACACTAGCGCTGATATCATTTTATTAAAGTGATGATCGCGTGATTTCCACCTGCATTGTGAAAAGTTGTTTGTAAGGTATCTCGTTACTGTGTTGAGATTAGCGATGCAGTATTCTGTTTTGGAATTTTAATCTCTTGATCTTGCTCTATTAAATGTTTCTATTTTTTCATGGTGTTGATTGGTTGAATTTTATGAACATCTGAGGAAAATTTGATTCATTTTCAGCAAACAGCATACTAATTTTGGAAAAGATTTGTTTTATCTTATTCAATTTATTTGGACGTCGATTTGATTGCATCCAAAAAAGCCATCAGTTGTTATTCGTTACCATCTGATACTTTTCTATCTAGTACTATTCATCCATTTGTTTGTTTTTTTCGCTATATTTCTGTATCTTCTGCTCAGCTTTTTCTTAGCTATATTCACCTGACGAGCTCTAATGAGAGCGAAACCGGTCGTGGATTGCTATTTCTATCCGCAGCTATATTATTTTATAATGTTTTCTTTGTTTTTCTTGAAATTAATCTAGCTAACTCCATTAGTCTGTTCTTTTTCTCTTTTGCAACTGCTATCCTTCTTTTCACTGTATTGAATGCCCAAACGCCAGATTGAGTAATTTTGTTGTGTGGTTTTCGATATGGTCCTCCCTGATTGTTATCACTGATGAGGGACGTAATCCCGAAACAGGATGGCTCAGGTCTTATCTTGTATGATGATCTGTTTGATATATTTATTGACAAGTTTGCAAAAACAGTTAACAATCACGCTCCGTTGAGAAAGGCAACCAGAAAAGAATCCAGGTTAAAATCAAATACTTCGGGAAATGCATAGAAAATATCGTAATACGTTAAATCGCGCGATTGGTCGTGCCAAACAGAATTATTATAATAAATTATTCATTGATATTAAAAGTCGACCGGATAAGCTTTGGAATGCCATCCGAGAGTTAACACATATAAAACCTTGTAAATCTACAATTCCTAATAACTTAAATACAGAGAATTAATGGAGTTATTCATAATCATGAAGGAATGGTTGAATTGTTCAATGACTTCTTTATTAATGTGGGAAAAAATCTAGCCGATGCTATATAACCAATCGAATCACAACAGAGTCGAAGTATTTCGTCAGCTCCATCGCTAATATCGTTTTACATTAGTTCTACAACCGAAGATGAAGTTGCTGCTTAGATTAGTTCGTTATCTAACAAAAAAGCTAAAGGAGTGGAAGATATTGATACCTTCTACGTAAAAATTAGTAAACACATTATCTCTCCGCTACTCTGCAAACTCTTCAACCTCGCAATAATTCAGCGTATATATCCGAATGCGTTAAAGCTTGCAGAAGTAGCCTAATACCAATCTACAAAAAAGGAGACGTAAATAATATTAACAATTATCGGCCTATTTCAATCCTCTCTCAATTTAATAAAATATTTGAAAAATTAATCAGCTGTAGACTGACGCAATTCCTTGAAAAATTTAATTTGCTCACTGATCATCAATTTGGCTTTAGAAAAAAATACTCTACAGCTTATGCCATAAACAATATATATGATAAGATAATCAAAAATATTAATATAGACCAGTTCAGTTGCTGTCTTTTTCTTGACTTGTAGAAAGCCTTTGATACTGTTGATCACAACATTTTACTATTTAAAATGAACAAATACTTTGGGATTCGTGGAATTGCATTGGATCTTTTCGCAAGTTATTTAAATAACAGACGACAATACACTAAAATTTATGACGCTAAATCAGAAGAGAAAATAATAACTTGTGGTGTTCCTCAGGGATCATGCCTAGGCCCTTCTTTGTTCCTAATGTATATCAATGATCTTCCTTTAGCCTCCGATTTTGGGGTCACAATATTTGCCGACGACACTTTTTTATTGCTAGCTGATAGCTATCTAAACAACTTGGAAAATCGAGTAAATCATCAACTGCACAAAATTGATTATTGGCTTCGCAAAAACAAACTATCGCTACATTATGTAAAAACAAACTACATGATCATCAATAAGCAACCAAGAACCAAAGTAGATGGTGAATTTAACCTGCATATAAATGACTATACTATTTCTAGAGTGAATAAAGTTAAATATCTGGGCGTATTACTTGATGACGATGTCACTTGGTCTTCGCACATCAGTCATTTGTCCTTGCAACTGGCGCGTTACTCTGGATTATTTTATAAACTACGACCATTTGCTTCTAAGGAAACCCTGAGTATGCTCTACTATAGTTTAGTTTATTCACGAATACATTATGGAATTAGCGCCTGGGGTACAGCCTCTGAAGTCAAACTATAACAACTTCGAGTTAGACTCAACACAATCTTGAGAATTATTGGCAAAAAAAGATAAAAACACCCCCATAACCGAGTTATATCAGCATCTAAATTTCTTAGTTCTAGATGATATCTACAAATTAGAATTAGCCAAAATTATGTATCTATTACATCACAATGATCTTCCACCAGTTCTGAACAATTCTTTTACAAAATTGAAATCCATACACTCTCCTCTCACGATACTAGACAACTTGATAAAAACGTTTATTTTCTGCCTCGTGTTAACAAATCTTTCGCTAAAAATCTTCTAGCGTTTAGAGGCACGAAAATTTGGAGCGCCATAGATCCCACAATTAAGAGCATGCCCTGGGTTTCCTTTAAAAAGAAATTGAAATTACTAGATAACTATAATTGTTAACTGTTTTCTGACTTGATCTGATAACCACACACCGACCTAGCAACTCAAATGTCTTTCGCTTTGCCTTCTCCCCCTGAACTCGTTTTGGTTTTTGTATTTTTTTGTCTTTTTCATTATCGTTTGTTGTTATTGCGTATTTCATATTATCATTTAATTGAAAGCCTCTATGCCCTACATCGTATCATGTAAATCCTCATGTTTTTGGTGCTGCGCATGTTAGGAAGCATCTGACTTGAAAACCTAACGGTTGCTCGATGCTTCCTAGCCTTCGCACAATGTTTTAAATGTTTTTTTCCTAATTGAATGTTGTGCTCTATTTTCGTTGTCACCTGTGCAGGCAAATAAAGAATACTACTTATGCAGAGCGAGACAGCGCTGTTTCTGGCTATTAGCCTTCATCAGCCGCCCTCAGGTAAGAAACCTTTATCTTCCAGGACGAATGATCTTGCCAGGATCACTCATTCCTTCGGATAAACATTTCTTAAAGAATTTAACCTTTGTGGTACGCAATCCACTCGAGTGGCTACGTCACCATTCCAGTCAAACTCTTTACGTGGCCAGGGTGAAGAGCAACAACTAAAAAGCAATGTCCTTCCTGGCCTACCGGACGGGAAATCATGACGACTTCCTCTTGTTGGGTCAGAGGCTATAACAGCACTCCATCACCAACAGTGCAAAGCACTCCAGTAAATCGTATCGTAGAGCGAGACAGCGCTGTTTCTGGCTATTAGTCTTCATCAGCCGCCCTCATGTTTCTTACCTGAGGGCGGCTGATGAAGACTAATAGCCAGAAACAGCGCTGTCTCGCTCTACGGTACGATTTACTGGAGTGCTTTGCACTGTTGGTGATGGAGTGCTGTTATAGCCTCTGACCCAACAAGAGGAAGTCGTCATGATTTCCCGTCCGGTAGGCCAGGAAGGACATTGCTTTTTAGTTGTTGCTCTTCACCCTGGCCACGTAAAGAGTTTGACTGGAATGGTGACGTAGCCACACGAGTGGATTGCGTACCACAAAGGTTAAATTCTTTAAGAAATGTTTATCCGAAGAGATGAGTGATCCTGGCAAGATCATTCGTCCTGGAAGATAAAGGTTTCTTACTTTCTTAAAAAATTACCGAAAATTTTTGACAATATATTTACTTTGGTATCATCAACTTACTCCCGATCAACTAGAAACTCTTCCAAATATCAACAATACTTTATTCCTCAGTTTGCTACTAATTTACTTCAACGTCATATTAAGTTTCGAGGCTCAAAAATCTGGAACAGCATACCCGATAAACTTAAACAACAAAATCATAAACAGTTTAAAAATAAATACAAAAAGTTATTACTTACACTTTAAATTTTTGTCTATTTGGATTAGATTAATGATGTAGTTTTGGTACTGTATTGAGTAATTCGGCAACACATTAATTTAATTTTTTTTTCTGCCTTTTTTCCTTTTCATTTTTAATAGTATGAAACTTGATTATGTCATATGTACTAGATATTTTCACAGGTGGTCGCTTGACTCGAAGACCTTTAGGTCCCTTCGCGACCTTCCTATGTACATCTGTAAGTCTTTGTGCCGTGATTTATTTAACGTTGATGTTATTGTTTGTGATTGTTTAAAATCGTGGGCTTTCAGATGCATGAAAATAAACTGGTTGTTGTTGTACCTGAGGGCGGCTGATGAAGACTAATAGCCAGAAACAGCGCTGTCTCGCTCTATGGTACGATTTACTGGAGTGCTTTGCACTGTTGGTGATGGAGTGCTGTTATAGCCTCTGACCCAACAAGAGGAAGTCGTCATGATTTCCCGTCCGGTAGGCCAGGAAGGACATTGCTTTTTGGTTGTTTATACTACTACTGGTTGCATTAAAATGCAATCACAGTCTTATTATTTGATATTGGTATAGGCTTACTTTTTGCGATTGCATTCGTTTTTTCCTTTGCGCTTCGTGATTATTTTTGAACCGTAGAGCGGGACAGCGCTGTTTTGGGCTATTAGCCCTCATCAGCCGCCCTCAGGTAATTTTAGTTTTAGTATTATTTTTGAATGCAATAATATGCCATTCAAGATTTTTTAGTTTTGTTAGGTTACTAATCTGTAGTCAGTGATGGGCACGATAAACCTTTCTGTACTAAAGCGATAACGATAATTCATAATTTCAAGAAAGCCCTGGGCGATACCAATAAAGCACAATTTCTTAAAGCGATTATTGCGGTAATCGATGAATCATCGCCAATAAATTTTTCCGATAAATTTTCAATGTGTTTGACGAAGTTTGTTTTTCTGTATGTCGAATCGCAAAAATGTTTTTCTAGATTTTTCAAAAAAGAGCAGTTCACGGACTCTGCCGTGACATCAAACAAAATAGAGAATTTTTAAAATCTGCTACAAGTCTTAATGGACACCGCGTATTTGGCCATAGGGCCACGTTTGAACACTGCGTGCACAAAGAACTGTTCATCGCGGTAACAAAATATTTTACGAAAGCGATATCGATAAATTGAAACTATTTTTAGCAATAACGATAATCGGTAATAAACTATCTCAATAAATGCCCATCTCTGTAGTTACTGCAAGCTGTACCACTGCAATAGTTTAAACACAGTTTCGGAATCAAACTGGAATCACTCTTCTTTAAAGACGAGCGTTATTTGACCAGTTCAGCTGCGCCGTCACGTGCTTGTGAATAGTAGGCCTACGTGGTCCAAATTCGTTTTTTGGTTTATGGTCGTTCTACTGTATTGCGGTAGGCCGTTTGCTTAAGGAAAAACCACAAAAAGAGTTGTCAATACGAATAAGTTTTGCTTCTTAAAACTTGGGTCTCAAAGTCTCGTCTCGAACAAACTCACAGAGTCTCAATCTCAAAAATTTTTTCAAGTTTTGGTCGCGAATTTTTTCCAAGTCTCGGTCTTGACCATCAGGGTATTAACTACATCACTAGTAAGCAGCAACACCACTACCGGTATGACCATGAGCCGAGCAGCAAAAAAGCAATTTTCAACTAAATAAGTTCGCCACATTACAATCAAATTTTCATTTTGGCGCCATGTCAAATCAATGAAATATAACTTAGTTTAATCTCAAGATACCTTACCCAGGATGCTATTATCATATTCAGTGCTGCTCAAAAATTTTATGTAAAATAAAATTTTGCGTTTCGGATAATAATTTTTACACGCTTGTGTGTTAAATAAACTCCTTATCATCAAATAAGGGTATATTTAACACATTCCATGAAACACACTATGTCTGAAACACATAATTTTATCATAAAAACACATAATTTTATCATCAAAACTTTAACTAACCGCTGCAGCATAATGGCCTTTCGCGCTATACCTCGACGCCCGTGTTTTTGTTTCGTAAGAGTAATTGAAGTGTGTCTTGACGGCGTCTTATAAAAAAGTTCTGTTCTGTTAACGCAGTGTTTCTTAAACTAAGAACCGTAGTCCCCTTGGGGTGCGCGAAGCAGTTTTAAGGGGACCGCAAAGAGGTCGCGGATTTGCGGGTGTTTGATAATCATCCTATTAAATTGTGCTTGATTGGACATCTGCAGACGTGATGACCTTTTTTTTTGCTCTTTACTTGATTTTGCGTGAAATTTATGCTTAAAAAGGATCATGAATGATAGCAAAAAATCTTTGGAGACCGCAAAGTCGAAATTTTTGAAGAAGTTTGAGAACCGCTGTGTTAATGTGATCTTCATGTTTCCAGTCTTGTAGGCTACTATCTTGTCTTAGCTTATTGCATTCTAACAACGGCAGAGAAATAACTAGTTGTGCTGGAAGCCCCTGCTGGGCATTCCACAATTTAACGCGCAAAAGCGCAACTTCCGCAATTGCGGAACTTGCGGTGCGCTTCGAAATAAATATATGCTTCTTGCGCTTTGTTGCGTAGCGCTCAATAGAAATATTAAGGGATTTGCACTTTATTGCGCTGCGAAATAGACGGTAGAAATAGGACTTGCGCTTATTTAAGCTCAAAGCGCAACTGTCAAAGAAGCAAAATAATATTTCCTTTTAAAAGTCAAATAAAAAAAATATTATTGCGGAGGCGTATAAGTCACGGTCTGTTAATTTGAGCAGTTAATCAGATTAGAGAATCAGGAAGGCTTCACTCTGCGTTTGCATAATGCTGTTCTATTTGCGGTTACTGTGCCACGAGCAAAAGGACAAGCATCTAAATGAGTACCGGTGGAAGCAGTCAAGTAGCCTGTTTCCATGTCCAAAAATCGTGGACTTTCGGCCCGCAGGCTTTAATCTAGTGCATGAGCATTGGCGGTGAAAAAGTAGTCTCGATTTTGGATATTCATCTGCCTGAACTCGAAAACGCTTATTCTTGTCGAACTCGAACCCGTAAATAATTAGAGAACTCGAACTTGCTAAAATAGGTTGTACTCGAACTTGAACTCGATTAAAATTCGATCAAGTTCGCAGCCCTGCTAAGAAAGTAGTTAATTGCTTAGTAGCCTACCGTTGTGTTTGTTAATAAACTTGTGAGTGTTGTTGTGCTGTAACGTAGGACACTAGTTAATTGCTTAATACCGGTACCGGAGTGACGTCTATATACTGTAGTTACAAAAAAGTAGCTCTCCGCTCCACTTCGAAAATATGTTGCGGAAATTGCGCTGCGTTCCACTTTTAAAAATATGTTGCGGAAGTTGCGCTGCGCTCCACTTAAAAATACGTTGCGGAAGTTGCGCTGCGCTCCACTTTAAAAATATGTTGCGGTAAGTACAATTGCGGAAGTTGCGTTGCGCATTACTTATTTTTAAAGCCAGATTGCGGAAATTGCGCTGCGCACTAGCAAAAAGTAAATTACATTTGCACATCTTCCGCTGCGCTTTGTTAACTTTCCGCAATGGTTGCGCTTAATTGCGTAGCGCTTCAGCAGTTCCATAGAAAGTGCCCAGCACTGCTAGAAACTCACATACTCAACAAACCACATAAAAAACGTGGGCCAATAACTCTTATTTACTCCGCTCTCAATATCGCAATGTCGACGCAAGATTTTCACATCAGGGCTACCACATGCTGCAACTTGGCACATGCCACACGGATTTTCGAATTTTTATGTACATGAATAATTACCCAGTGTTATTAATTATTGTCATCAGTCTCTGGTTTTTCAACTTCTTCAGATTGTTGCTCTTCGGGTTTTTCTTCAGATTTACTTGGTGACTCTCGATCACTTTTCTCTTCCGCTTCTCCATTTATACTTCTCGATTTTGAGCGAGATCGCTTTGGCGAGCGAGATCGACTTCTGTGGTCACTTTTTGATCCCGATCGTGAACGAGATCTTGATCGCGATCGGGAACCACCTGAATGCGATCGACCTCTGCTTCGCGATCGTGAACGAGACTCTGATCTGGAACGACTTCTTGAATAACTCTTGCTAGGTTTGTCCTCCACCAGTCGGATTTTTCTCCCCTTCAATTCGCTGTTGTTGAGTTTGTCAATAGCTCGCTTCATGTCATCATAAGTTGCAAAATCAACAACGCCCTCATTTCGTCGATGAGTATGGGCATCTGCAAATGTGATCTCCCCAGCATCTCTGAGATAATCTTTTAGATCTTGCCAGCTTACTCGAGATGAAAGGTTTTCGACAATCACACGATAATCAGTCCGTGTAGGAGGAGCAAATTTTGACGAATTGCGGTTGTTATAATCTCGAGAGCGATCACGATAGTCTCTGTTATAGTCTCGACCACGATCAAAGCGATCATATCCACCTCCACCTCCTCCACCGCCACCACCATATCCACCAGTGCGACTACGTGGATTACCCTTGGCATGTTCGACAGTAACTCGCTCACCACACAAAGTCTTATTGTTCATCTCATACACAGCATCTTCTGCATCACGGATATCATCAAACTCCACGAAACAAAATCCAGCTTTCATGCTGATTTCGTTGATTCGACCAAATCCTTTAAAGAATCTTTCAACATCGCCTTCCCGCGCACGATAGCTCAGACGCCCAACAAACACTCGACGACCAGACATTGAAGATAACGACCTTACACAAGTGAAAATAAATTCATAAAAACCTGAAAAACTTTAAAAAATATTATGGTTGCTCCATATCGATAAAGTTTTGCCAACAGTTTAGCTAAATATATAAAACTGCGAATAACTAAATAGTCTGCATGATAATACATGGGGTCTCACAAAATTGCGGTACTAATAAATCAAGAACAGACAGCAAATCAACGTAGGAAAGTTTGCATTTAGCATATTTGAATTTTGCGGGCTTTTTGCATCACAAACAATTCTATGCTACGTTTCTTGTACAACTGAAAAAATCAATTATAACACGCAGAAATCTTCGAACATGCGAACAGTTAATTGCACCGAGTTTTAAACATAATCAGATGTTCGCGAATTTGATTGCAAAGAAATAGTGATACAAGAAACCAGACCATCCAATAATGAGGATATCGTCAGGATTTGCCATATTTTTTCACCTAAACCCAAATACCTGTTTTTAACACCTTGCTGCATCATAACATAAGGTGCAAAGTATGCATCTTTTATTATTACTGTAATACTAACCACTATGACGATAGTGCGTCCCACAGTTGGATCGAAAACAATTGTTGTAATAGAGATTTTTCAGTTTTATGCAATCGTAATTATACATGCAATTTTAAAAATTTAGAGGCCAAAATAGTCCCACAATAAATTTCTATCATGTTCGTTTCAACTCCAATTTTCGTTTTAACTCCAAGTTCGTTTTAGCTGAAACTACAGCAATAGTTTTCACGAGTAGTTTGTGGTAATAATTGCAATTATAATTGTTGTAATTTATTTTTTTAGTACGAAGTAATTGCAATGCAACTGAAAATTTTCAGGTGTAATGATAATTGATTTATTTGCTGCAAAAGATCCAACTCTGGTTTGCCCTCCAAAAACTAAAGTGGTCCATATAGATTTCTTGTGTCCGTAGGCTAGCCATGAAAATCAATAACATACTTTGCGATTCGTAAGACAAATGCATACCTGGGAAAGTCGGTAGGATTTGATTAAGGCAAGAGCAGGGCGAAACCGAAATCTGAATTTAGCAATTGAAGTACGGATGGACTTAGACGATGATGCTAACCTGCTAATTTTTAGACGCAACATTAAGAATGCAATAAAACAGAAATCGTCCTTCCTGGCCAGCTGCTTCTCATAAGAATGCAATTCCTAACAAAATGTAGGTATGTCGAAAACCCCATGCAGACCCTGCATCCAAGAAACTCCTCCGGAACGTGACCAAAGAACGATAAGAATGTTATAGCAGGCCAAATGATAAGTTCAATGAAAGAAACTAGGGTGCGTCTGAGGTCCTGCGTTGAAACATCATAGGTACCACAAAAAAGCCTTCAGCCTGCCAACATGTTTTTTTTTTTTTTCAAACCGAAATAAGAGATCACAAACTTGTTGTAATCAGCACTCCACAAATGGAAGACTTCAAAATACATGCAGACATTCCAGTCTGAAACATCGATAACTAGAACAGTTTATGATGCTCAGACAGCTGACCACAAGAATAATTGACCAACTGCAAATTCAACGCGAAGCCAAATGACTGCCGAAAATTCTGAGAGTGATACACTTTTGCAGGATACGCAATTGCGTAATACTCATCATAACACATTTAACTATCGTACTCACACTTTTATTATGTGACAATAAAAAGATTGATGACACCATTGGTATCTGCTAAGAAGCAAAAAAACTTATCACAGTAGCGCTGCTTGGCTCAGTGGTAAAAACAGAGCATTCGCTGGGCAGCACGAGAATCGGCAAAAATCTTGAAAAGTCGTTTAAAACTACCATGCTGTGCATTCAGCTATAGCATTACCAGTAATGTGGAGAAAAAAAATTGAAAATTTTCAAATGCACGCTAATGAAAATGTAGTCCTAAAGGGTTATTACAGGATTGTAAGCGTTAGCGAGGAATTTCTCTCGCTAATTCTCGTTGTAGAACTTTTCCGAGCTGCAGCCAAGATAACGAGCTCGCAAAGTTGGGATTACAAGTTGCGCTCGTAGAAGGCACAGCTAGGCCTACTTGGTAAAACTGAGTGTCTCGCCAACTGCTCGGAATGCACGTATGTATAGGCTTGTTGGGAGGTGCTAGACTGGTAGCTACTGTTTGGCGGCTAGCGCCTAGCTCAGTGCTAAAACTGTGCTAGTATTACAAAGTTGGGATGGTCTTAAATTGGTTACAGGTACGAGTGTATGTAGTAATAGTGTCTACAGATGTATAGGCTTGTTGTGAGGTGCTAGACTAGCAGTTGCTGGCTATGGCCTCACACAGCTACTGGTGGAAGATACCATTACTACATTCACTCCGACATAGTCTGTAGCCAACGCATGTTTGCAATACTAGCACTGTTTTAGTACTAACTAGGCCAGGGATGTCCAACCTTTTAATTTCATGGGCCGTATTGCAAACCAAAATATTTAACTGGGTCGCAAAACCACCAGAATATCTTAAAACAATGGAAAAATTACTTGAATCGCAATTTGCAGCGTTTGTAGCTTGAAGAACACCTCGCTCGTTTTGCAGGAAACGACAGTTGCTATTGTAATCAGAGGCGCACCCAGATTTTGGTAAAAAAATCGGGGCGCAGCCCACAGCCGATCAAAGAATATTTACAATTTTCACACAAATACACTCATTTTAGCACGCTTTCTTATTGAAAGAGGACATACCGGTACCTGCAAGCGAGTGCGGCCACTATAGGCCTAGACAATACAGAATACAAAAATAAATCAGTAGCCGATGCTCGATGTCTGAGAGAAGTTTGACTAAAATAAGTGAAAGGAGACTGCAACCATAATTATTTTAAGTAATTGATAACTAAAAGTTAGATTGTAGCAGCTTATTACAAATTTCTTGAACGCCAGAGACAAGGGGGAGGGGGGATGGCGCGGTGGGCCCTATGCGTGAATCTATAATTGTAATCCAAACAATTGACGTTGAAACAGCAAAAATTTTACGGCCTAACGCCCAGCGCGAATTTTTTGAAAATTGACGGCGGATCGGCTGAGTCAACGAAAAGTTGAAAGCGTCAATTTCAATGCATACTGCTAATAGTTATTCCCAAAGGTTAATTCAGCTTTAGCAAGAAGGCCTTCACTCAAAGGCATGACGACCGCTATAGCCACGTCTAAAACAGTTATTTTTCTTTTTGGCGAAAACGCTGAGTCAGACATTCCTTTTTAATACCTTTTTCTCGTATTTAAAATATAGCTGAGAACTGCTCAACGCAATTTCACGTGAATACCAACCGTGTCTGAAATCGCTCGATAGCATACGCAAGGCATCTATGCAAATTGCACAGACAGCACTTTTGGCTGCATACGCAATTTGAGCAGTATGCCGCCCTTGAACTTCTAATTTAGGGATATTAATGAAAAACAAAGTAAAGATTTTCCATCTAACAATGAATACGCATACTCGAAATGTTGATGGAAAATAGAACGTTGGTTTTATTCCCAATAACATTGAGGCATGTCTGAAAACAAGGTGCAGACCAGCCGCAGCAGAGAAAGAGAATTTCTACGACAGCAAGAAAATGTAACTGCATTCTCGAAGCGTTTTATGCGACACTCAAATTATCCTTTTGCTTTTCTCTGTACATGATAACTGTTTTTTTTTCGGTCAAATTTCGGTCATAGTCCCAACTAAATTTGTAAAAAACCGAAAAAATGAAAGCCATTTCGGTCAATTGACCGAAGTAAATATCTTGCCAATATGCAAGCAACAATTACAAACGGACTACCGGTGTCACAGTGTCAGGTTTAACAAACATCAAACTGATCAAAGCAGCTTTTATTTTTGTTGCTGTTACAAAGAAGTTGGTGCATATTTCGTTCCACGCCTTGTCACTTTAAACATGACCGAAAAATAATAGAAATGACCGAAATTTTGGTAGACAGTAGGGTCAATTGACCGAAGCCAAATTTTGAAAAAAATAACCCAGAATGATAATCCCATACTTCTAGTTTATTCAAATCCTCTTATTTTGCCTTAAGGCTATATCACACAAAAAGCTTTGACAACGCAAATTTTCTTCACCTTGCCATCCAAAAATTTCCACCACAAACCATTTATGGTAAGAAAAGTTGATGGGTTATTCCATGCTTATTTCAAAATTTAAAACTATTTTTCTAACCATGCATTTAGAAATTCACTTAGTTGTATTTTATCTTTAGGCTTGCGATAATACAAAACCAATAAAAAATTTTTTTTTCAAATATGCTGAACGGTTTTCGAGTAATCACAATTTGAAATTTTAGCCACTAGAGGGAGATTTTACTGAGGTGTTTGCCAAAATTTGTTATAATGGCTATCTTAGAAGAGCTAAACGTCCAAAAATATGATCTGAGTGGGTTTTGGGGTTAAGGAAACCGTTTTTGATGTCAAATTTGCAGAAGTATATGTCCTTGATGGTCTAAATTAGATTTTTAATTTTTTTTGGCCAAAAATTTTGAGAACAAATTTCTGAGTGTTGGCTGATAGCTGCAGCATGATTTTTTTTAAATTCTATACTATAATTTTGGCATAATGTTATAGTAATAACGTTTTTTCTTTTTTACTTCTAAATGTTTTTTTAACCATTCTTGTAAGACACCTTTTGTGCAAGTCCGTATTTACCCAGTCCACATGTCCAACTTTAATGGGCTTTAGGCCCGCGGTTTCTTGGTTCTAAATTTTTGCATCATAATCAATTTTTGATGTCATAACTAAAAAAGTGATTATGACACCAAGAAGTTGATTATGATGCAAACACTAAAACCAAGAACCGTGGGCCTAAAGCACACAAAATTGGAGATGTGGACAGGGTAAATAAGTTGCTAATGGCAGAGCTGTGGTGATTGTAGTATTGTGCAGCAGCGAGATAAGGGGTGCACCTCGGTATATTTTAAAGGGGGAGTCTAAACAACTAGTAACCCTTAAAATTGTCGTGGTTTATCTCAAGCTGTTTTTTTTTTGATCATTGACCGATTTTTTCGCAAAAACCGAGCTTTTATTGCCCTGTTTGGTCACAATGATCGAAAGAAATTTGAGATATCTTATGCAGTTTTTTCTGGTTCATATTGTGTTTCCAGCTTCTCAATAGCCTATATGCATTTTGCCTATACATTTTGGAGCTACATTCTTTTTCGTATGAGCTATTGTGGCTGCAATAAGTTATACGATTCTAACAAAGCAAGGAGAAACAAAACACGCAAATTGAAAACTGTATTTTAATACATTGTTCAGTTCCCAACTTCACAGTTGACATAATCATGATTGGTGGCCTTTGCATAGGCGTCGACTTATATCTACAAAAAGGCATATAGCAGGAGTGTGAGAACTTTTAGAAGACTTTGTTTTCTATGTTAAAAAAACAATTTTTCGAGGTACTAGTAGCATTGTTGCTGACCACATGCTAATAGTTTTCTTTTCCCTTTATATATAGCGTGATCGTAAAATTGTGACGAAGATATAGCGTGAGCGTAAAATTGTGACAAAGCAATACTGTGATTTTACACTATTATGTCTAAGAACTGCTTTAGCTACTGTGCATGCATTTAACTTTCGATAGGCTTATCAAAACACCGCAGGGCCAGACATATGTTGCCCCCTTGGATATTAAACCGGAGGAGGCATGGCCCCTGCCCCTGCCAGATCAATGCCTACTAGGCCAAACTAACTATCGTTGCTGTGAGTGTGATATCGCGCACGTCTCTCACATCATCTGTGCTTACAGGGGAGAGAAGAAATAAGTTCATATCTTTGAAACTTTTGCAACTGCGATATCGCTCTCGCGCTGTCTGTAATATTGCTTTGGACTCCCTTGCCTTTACTGTCAACTTGAAACAATCTATTTCTTTTGATGTGTCGAGTGAAATTGTAAAAATGGATAAAAAATATATTTAAAAGATGACTGCACACCACATTTAATAACGTCTTTGGAATATAGCAGATCAGAAAAAAGTACTTTCATGTAAAATCAGTAAAAAATTGACTTTACATGCAGCATTAAATGACGATAGAACAAGAAGGACATTCACGTTACATGAAAATCTTGTACTGATTTACCTGTTTTTAATGTTTCTTTTTTTCTTGGATTATTTTGGCTGTTTGTATCGCAACTACAGCAAACGCATTTGCGTGACCTTGGTTCAGCTTTGTTCACTTAAATTTTAGTTGTAAAAAATGGTCAGGTGTCTTTCCAGCATTACTACATTTCGAAATCGTTTGGGTCTTCAGGGTCGCCGAAAAAGGTTCAAAATTACTGAATCGCAAATTAGTCCAAAATTTCACGCTGAAAAAATAAACCTACACTTTACCAAGCCAAAATTAGTCAAATGACTGAGCGAATATAAAACATCAGATCTCTAGTTATCCCTCCCCTGGGTGTGCTACTGAGTGAGATGATTTTAGCAGTTAGCCTAAACTCGATAAATTCTTGAATATTTGCCAGGTTTCGCAAAGCAAATATACTGTAAATATTAAACGCAAGGTGCATTGATTTCAAACGCAAGGTGCATTGACATTGGATTTTAAGATAATCTTTAAAATCTGAGAGTTTATTACAATGACTGGATACCACTACTGTATTCAGGTTATTTTTTAGGTTCTGAAATTAGAAATGCTAACTAAGACATTTTAATTATTTGAAGGATGTGTTACTAACTACATTTTTGAAAATAATTGCTGTGCTTGCCAAGTCATTTGAGTCTGCTGACTCTGGTAGCAAAACACTATTGTATAGTATTAATAAGGTCTATCAAGTGTGTAATTGACTGGCATTACTACTACAAAAAAAAGCAGTGTTGGTTTAAATAGCTCAGTACTTTTTTTTAGTCTCTACATCCTGCTTTTCCAATTAAGTGAGCTTCAACACAACATGGTTACTTAACAAATCTTATATCATAGCCTAGTTTGAAGAAATGGTCATTACGCATTAAAAGCAAATAAAAAACAGTGATGATGTCAAAGTGAACAAAAGGCAGTACAGATCTAAAAAAAAACTGTGTTGCAGACAAGCGCCTACACCTCGAAATTTCACTTCAAAGTTTACGCAAAATAAACTATTAAAATTGAATTTACCCCAAAAAGGAGTTAAATTTTTGCACATTTGACATCCAAAATGGATTTCTCTCGACCACCCAAAACCCCTTAGAACCAATTTTTGAGCATTTACCCTTAGAACCAATTTTTGAGTCCTAAGAAAACAATTATATTCAATTTTTAAAAACGCGTCAGTAAAATCTCCCTCTAGTGGCCAAAATTTCAAATCGCGATAAGTCAAAAACCATATAACATTTAAAAACATTTTTTTAGTCATTATCATTTTTCATACTTTTTTCGTTAAGTACCTAATTTCGCATTTACTGACATATGTGACAAGCCATTTCAAATTATGCATGGAATGAACCTGATGTCATTGTGTAAATCAGGCCTAGAAATATGTTTTGGGCCATTTACTCGATACAAAAGGGTTATATTCAGATCAAAAAAACTAATCTCTGTAGGGATACCATCAGGGAACTATTAATTCTCCCATCTAAAGAGAAAACCATCTAACATAAAAATACTTTTACTTTAATTATATGCCATATGACGACTTGAAACCAATTATTACCTCAAAACTGTCAGAACCTATCATCAGCTTCATGACCATAAAAAATATGTTTCTAAGATATTGTTCAAGGAATTTAGGCACCAGCACAACGAGGGTATAAAATTATGACCCAATAGTTTATTGCCCATTTGGCTAAAGCTTATTTGCCCAATTGCCCATTTCTACAAGAGTCTAGTTGCCCCACAAACCCTTAAAGCAGCAGTGTGAAATATTTTCATGTTTAAAAACATGAACGATAAACAGTTATCTACCCTTTGATGAAAAATAAGTAAAAACATGACACCACTAAAGCAAAAACGATTTTTTGGTCATGTATGCAATCTTATGAAAGCAAGAAGTCAAATTATTTAACTTCAGACCTTTTGCAGCTAGCTATAAAAATAAATATATACAAGCTGCAAAAGTGAAGCCCAATAAAATGAACAAAAAATCACTGGACTTGCTGAACTATGCAACGAATACGCCATTCTCGCAATGAATGAAGAGAACCAGCACTTTATGAGCGATGGAGAAGGATAAACGATCACAACACTACGAAGACCGAGGACGAGCGAACACTAAATAGGCTGGAGGTACGAAAGTCCTAACGGAATTTCGAATCTGCATCATAAAATAGAAATTGCTATCATATCCACACCGATGAAAAAATTGCACATAGCATTTTTCGCACCATATTGCCTTTCTTTTTCAAGATTAAGTACAGAAATCGAGTAAGAAGAGGGCACCGGCAAAAACCAGCATCGCTTTGGAGCTTGCAATAAAGGTGAGGTTCAAAAGCGAGTGTTAGAACCTGAAATCAAACAAAATACTTCAAGACTAGTTAATATATCTAGGAAACTAAGAATGCTGAAATATACCATCCCAAAAAACTTGGGTCGAGAAATCTTTGCAGGAAGATAAATAATACAAAGAGCCAATGGTCCTTTCCTCAACGAGTTACAGCAGCAATTGCATCATTAGTATTTTACACCACTAACATCACTGTAAAATAAGCATCTTATAATAACAAAACTTATTAAAGCCATCACTCATTCCTTTCAATGTCAAAAAAAAAATCAAAGAAGCAACTTTAGATAAGATGAAACTGGCAAGAAATTAAAACACAGATACGCATATCGATAGTTGTTATCATTATTTTGGTCGTTCATAGCCATTTTGAGTATTATTTTTACAAGAAAGTAATTTCGATGTCGATCCTTAAAAAATTGCAGAAACCCACTACTGCCAACCAATCAGCACATCATTCGTTAAGCCTATTGTTTGCTTTTGTGACACTTTTGAAGAAGCGATTTCACCTTAAAAAATTTTCTGCTAATTGACCTAGTAGTACAACACAGACATGCAATAACTGTGGGAAGTTTCTAAAACAAAGCACTATGACTACTTAAAACATTAACGACTTTTTATAAAACATAGCCTAGTAGGATTACTGTGCAGGGCGATCTATAACGTCTGGGTGCAAAGAGCGTTCAAGCTCATTTTTTTCAAGCAACTTTTTGTTAATGCATTCTTACAGGATGTTTTTGAAATGCCACAAAATATTAATTTGCATTAATGTTTTGGCATGTTTTAACATAGATATCCAAATTATTTGACTAAGCCAACAAGATGTATACCAAATTCGTCAGGAAAAAAAGATCATAGCAAAGTCTAGATATGGGTTGCAAGCCCATTTCTCCATTTTTAGGCTTGGTCCACACCATAAACCATCAGTGTGGAACTTATAGCTCGCAAGCCAGATATGCCTTTGTCAATGACGGCATTTGGCTTCTAGACAAAGCACGAACTTCTAACCCTTAATTCACAAAACGTTTCCAGAACTAGCTCATTGATGGTGATATTTCTTACTACATCGCAAACCCAAAAATGCTGAAGTTTTATAGATAAAACGGAACAGTTGCAACCGGAATTGGAAAGAACACATAGTGCTAAGCCAATGATACACATAGTAGAATAGAACTAAATAAGAGGTGACCAACATGCAGCCCACAAAAGAATTTTCTGCAGCTTGCAAGCATATTGGGGGACCAGCACTCTTAAACTTTCTTTTCTCCGTCTAATCTTTGCAATATCAAAAGCTAAGCCCCCGATTGAACCACGCGTATATCACTCAGCAATCATACATACAAACGTACAGTACAAGCCTTTCATTTGTTTCAGGATTTAGCACTTCATCCATTGTTGTAATAATAACAACATAACTTTAATATAACATAACTAATTAACTATGTATATAATAACTCGTGGTCCGTCACAGCCTTCGTATAGTGCAGCACTGGTACATGAGTAATAACTAATTGAGTGAGAGCTTAGCTTGCATTACAGTAGTAGCGATTATGTAAGCTTGCAGAAATGAATTACTGAGCTTGTAGTACCATATATGCAAATTTTACAGCTTTTTTAGTGCATTTGTTATTCTGTTTTTCAATCAATATTTAATGAGCCATTTATTTCGATGTCTTCACCGAAGAAATGAAAAAATGTAAGGCTCGATTGCTTATTGGTAAGTGACAAAATGGTCTACGACAGAAAATAGGTTCATCACCCCTTGAAACCCAACATTTGGGTGAAGACATTTGGGCATGAGACATCTGGGCGCAGAGCAATTTGGGTGCGAGAAGATTTGGGCGCAAGCACATTGGGCATGAAATACATCCGCGTGCAAACGCATGTTTGATCAACTTTTAGTTAGCTTTTTTGAATAAATGACATTTACTTTCTGTTTGCAACGATCTTATAGAATACATTAAGATATGTTAATTAATGGTAACGTATATCAAATAGCACAGAGCAAAGTAAAAGTCAAGTTAGCGGTAAATGAAGATTCATTTCTACGACCAATTGTCTAACAGCTGAGTGATTAAAAAAACTGTCCACACAATATAAGACAGCCAGTGATGGGGACGTTAAACCTTTCTGTAGTAAAGCGATAACAAAAATCGATATAGTCAAACCATGCTACTTTGAAATGGACTAATGTGTGATAGAATAAAATAAATTATGAGTCAGCTATTATTTAAACACAAAAACTATGATCCATTTCATTTGTATATTAGATTGATCAAGTACCTCTTTCTATCAATGGGAAACGCATGCCCACCTTGACAGGTCTAAAAATTGTAGCACAATCGCTATCGCAGAGTTCGAGAACCATTGTTTTCGAGAGGCCACCCGTCGAGATTAAAGAATAAAATCGAGCATTTGCAGAAAGGTGTTAAATTCTAGGCTCTAAAACTAACAAAAAAAACGAAACATCTACAGTAAAAGTTAGAACATTTTGTTGCAATGTTCTTGACAACAGAAGCACGTGAGAATAAAGCAGGATGTCCACTGAGGAATGATACGATAACGACAGGGAAATTCACAAGGAGAGCACGATGCGCAAAAAACGCTCTGGTACAACGATCTTCTAATGATTGGTAAATGTCCACCGCAAACGATTGCAACGTAGCCATGGAAACAGGAATACACTAGGCTTGCCTGCGATGCTTTTCAAGACAAGCTGTTTGGCAGTTTAATTCACATAAACACTTTTCTATGGCAACTTCATGCTCTTCCTGCTATCCTCAATATTCATAAGCTGTATTTAAAAACATTTTGATAGGAAGTGGCCTGAACAAGGTACTGATAGTACTGGATTAGTTGCTTAGAACTAGGCTAGACATAGTGGTAACTTCAGTTTATTTTTTATCATGCAAAAAGACAGTTGCTCGGCAGCAAAAAGACACAGTAGTCATCACGCACCTCATCAAGAACAATAGGCATCTATTCTGTATTGTATAGTAGTAATGAAATATGTTAAAACAGTATATTAATGCATACATGCAGTTAAATAGATTTGAGCAGGACAAACTTTATCCTCTACAGCAGCTACTCGGAACTAGTGCATACTGCAGTATGCAGGCTACTTCACCAACATAAAATGTTCGACCTACTTGTTGTAGCTAAAGTATATAGCTATCTCATAAACCTTATATAAATCCTTTCAACAGCTGCATAGGCAGACTTGCTCTAGCCTAGTGGACCAGTTAGTTAAGCACTGGTAAGTTAACAGCCTACTTAAAATTATTCACTCATTAGTTCAGGCTGAATAACCTACTATATGGGTGTCTCTATTTATGGAATAGTATGGTATAGTATGGAATAGTATGGTATAGTATGGAATAGTATGGCATAGTATGGAATAGTAAGTAAGGCACTGTGGTACAGTATAGCAGAAGTGGGTGATAGGACGTTTGGGGCACTAGAGTAAAGGGGCCCATATAAAGAGTCAAATTGAGGGTGAATGGCCCTTACCCATAGCCTGGATCAAGGCTGCTATGAGATTTTATCGGTCAGATAGTCTAGACTGCTGGTAATGGGTAGGTTGCTGGTGTGTATCTAAATTAACATCCTATTCCTAGGCCTAAATTAACATCCTATTTATTGCTTCAACCATCCTATCCTGAGGACCTTTGACTCCTTTTGCCCTAATTTAGGCCTGAGGCACATTTAACCCTGAGGGCCATTCACCCTCAATTTGACTCTTTATATGGGCCCTTTTACTCTATTGCCCCAAACGTCCCGTCACCCATTTCTGCTATGCTATACCACAGTGCCTTACTTACTATTCCATACTATACCATACTATTCCATGCTATTCCATACTATTCCATACTATACCATACTATTCCATACTATACCATACTATACCATACTATTCCATAATTAGAATGTTCTCTATTTATGGAATAGTATGGCATACTATACCATACTATTCCATAATTAGAGAAACCGCCCACTATATAACCTAGAAATAACCTACTATAGGCTTTTACAAAATTTAACCTAGTCCTGTCCTTTTAAATGATGAGCTAACGATGCCCAACAGAGTCGAAGAAGCTAGGTCTAACCACGAAACGACAGAGTAGCCACAGCCTTACTTTTTAGATATTTTCAATCGGTTTGTTTTATAATAAAGGAAAATGCTTCAAGTTTGTGTAGATGCTTTAGTATACTTCTTCATGTGCACCATCAGTCGCACGTAAGATATCCAATCGATATTCAATTTCTAGCCATGTTCTTGCTAACATCTCCATAGTAATTATATCAAGTCCTTTAATTATTCGTTGCTACTATATGCCACTACTCTGTCGTTTCATCGTTAGACCTAGCTTCTTCGAGTCATTCCGTCGCACAAAAATGGTCGCTATCAAGGTCAGAGCAACGGTGGCCATTGGACATTACAAATAGGCGTCGGTGCCATGATCTGCTAACGACGGCAGTGGACATCTCGCTTAAGATAATTGCAATGACACAGTAATGAGTGATTACTATGTAGCAAATACAAAAAAATGTTCTGTATTTTACGGACCATAAGGTGCACTTAAAATCTTTTTTTTTTGCGAAAATTGATCGTGCGTCTTATAAGCTGGTGCGCCTAATGTGTGAACCAGGTAGTGCTTTAAGCTCGGTCTACACTGAAGCTGAGCGAAGCGCAAAAGTTAGTTTGTTTTCCTGAAATGAAGCTTTGCGCGGCGCATGACATGTGCCCCGTTCAGCCGAAAAAAAATTTACGCTTTGTTTAATTCTTCTCAGCCTGCTGCGACTGGGAGTTTTCCATTTTCCAGGTACAGGCTCATAGTCTTAGACTACAGGTCGTGAAACACTTTGTCCGTGTATATTTTTTTTAGGTAAACAGGCTGAAGAAAATAGCAAAGGATTGTATTTTGAAATTTTAGTTGGCTGTATAAGAATTCAAGCTGTACGCAGGCCAGAATGGCAACCTACCGGTATCCAACTTCTTGAGTAGTGTAAACTACGTCTAGTTTTTTCTTTTAAAACAAGTTTTGCACAGACCAAAAGGTTATTTAATTCCGATTTGTTTGGCTGAAATGAATTACATCCTAAGTCTTCAACAGCCAAAAAGATTGATACCAGCTGTTGGACTAGCCTATTCAACAGTGTTGACTGTTGGCAGGTTGGTTTGTAGTGAAGGATGGAACTGAAGCTTGTGGAGAGTTTTTTTTGTTAAGTAATGATTAGAAAGTATTGAGTTTTGAAATGTCAGTAGACTAGGTTGTTAGTACCTTACTGTAGTAAAAATAATAATAATAATAATAATAACAAATAATTTGTAAACCCCCTAAGGAGAGATAACATATCAACACCTAACTAGGGGGCACTTAAAAGCAAGAATCAACAGAAGACAAAAATTCCACAAGTGAGTCAAGAAGAGCAAACAACTTTACACAGTGAGGTGTAAAACACAGATATTCAGAAAACACAAAGACATATACGAACAATCAGATATCTGGTACATCAGAAAATGCTAATTCAAAATAATATGATTTTAATTGACTTTTAAACTGTGCAATACTGTCAGCTTCCCTAACACTTAACGGTAAACTGTTCCAGACAGTGGCAGAAGAGTATGAAAAGGCTGATTTATATTTCACATATGTTGGTTCGAGTGTTTTTTCGATCACGAAGTTATCACAATTGTTCCTAAAATGATACACACTACACGGTTTTCGTATCATAACCAATTGTTGAAGATATTTAGGAGCACAGCTCTTTAAACATTTGAAAACTAACAGAGCAATTTTAAATTTAACTCTGAAATTAATAGGCAGAATATGCAAAGATTTCAAGAATGGTAACATATGACAACGACGTTGAGAAAATTTAAAACTAAAAACAAAACGAACAGCAGCATATAATACTTTAGTGAGCTTGTTTAGTAAAGAACCAGGTAGACCATATAACAAAGCATTACAATAATCTAAATGCGAGAGTATCATTGAATGAATTAATTGAATCTTGAGTTTCATACACAGTTTGGAAGCAATTCTACCAAGGTTCCTCAAATTGCAATAACATACACTTACAACATTGAATTTGTCATCAATTAGTACACCCAAACTTTTAACAGAGGAAGAAGAAGAAAGTGGAAGATTATCACTAAGATTTAGTTCATGAATTACTTTAATGCTGTTTTTAAGGGATGGTGCAAATTCAACAAAGTTGGTTTTAAGCTCATTAAGCATCAAAAAATTGGCATTCATCCAAGACTTTAAATCAGAAACAAAACACTGAATACGATGGATAACAACAGATTTTGGTGTATCGCTAGAAAACCCGAAGTAACACTGTATATCATCAGCATACATATGAATTGAGAAATTGTGCTGATGTGCAATCTGTTCAACGTCACGAATAAGGCCAGAATGACAAGTTGGCAACCTACCCCATTCGCCCACTGGACCTAGGTTTATTAAAAATGAGTAGCCTAGAGAAAACTTTTCTTGAATTTATAGTTACGAGAGAAAACTTTTCTATTGTTGTGTACTAATCAATTCTTTTTGAATAAGATTTCAGATACATTTGTGTATAGCAGATAAAGATACCCCATTGAAGGGGACTGCTGTTTTTGGTAGACTCATTCTATTGGTTCAGGAATCCCTGATTAAACTCACAGGAGGGCTAGTGTAGATGCCTGCAACAGATCCAACAACTTCAGAATCTCCTACCCTGCCCAACAACAACCTTCTCCAGCTCCCAAAATTTCTAGTGTACAAATTTGCGAATTCCACGCCTGTTGGATAATGGATATGGGCAACTTGACTCAGATGATCAGGAAATGGTCTTGCACTGTCCAGTTTGCCACTGCTTGATTACGAATCAAACTAACTTTTGTACTGTTTTATCATTTTTAAGTTAAAAGTTGTTGTGTAATTGACTATTTGATGACTACCGGTATTTCAGTGCAAACAAATAAAATTGACTTGACTTGTTTGGTTAGGATCTTGGGTTCCAATGAATACAGTCGTAGGGTACTGGCCCACTAGTTAGCAAACAAGCAGAAAACTGTATCAGTGTATGTTTGTTTGTCAACGCAGCCCAATGCACGAACCACTCTGCCAACTCCATACCGTTATGACGACGTTTGATTGCAGCAACTTAAAAAGCACGCCGTGTCTGACCATTTCACAGTTCCAGTGTAGGCACGTCGCTTGGCTTGACTTTTCTCAGCCTGGCACAGCCTCAGTGTAGACCAGGCTTTATTGCCTGCACTCAAAACTAGTGCCGGAACAATTGTTATAAAAACTATTGTTACAAAAACCGGTGCGCCTTATGTATGAACAAAAATAGAATTTAACCAGTTTATTGACAGTGCGCTTTTCCAGAGCGCCTTATGGTCCGTAAAATACGATAAGAGAAGTTCTTGTTTACAAAAATAACATGATTTTGAAAGTTGTCCTTGATCAATCTTCTCGCGACCTCCCAAGGATAAGCGGGACTAGAAAAAAGGTAAGTACTTTATCAATCTCATATACGAATGAAATGGATCATAATTTCAAATTGTGTGTAAATAACAGCTCACTCATAATTTATTTTATTACGGTATATCAAACACGAATCCATTTCAAAGAATTTACGAATCACAATTGCTGCGATAAGCATCTTCTTAATTTTTCTTTTATTTCGCTGTCCTATATTGCGTGGACAGATTTCTCTTAAATCAAACTTTTTTTAACTCTCTCAGGCTGCTAGACAATTGGTTGTAGAAATGAATCTTCACCTTTTGCTAACTTGACCTTCACTTCGCTCTATCTTTTTCAATATACAATTAGAGATGTAAAAAAATCGGTTTTTTTTTTGTCTTTGCAGTTGACAAAACAAAAAAAGTTTGTTTTTAAAATGAAACAAGGCAATCAGCGTTAAATCGCACGACTAACATGACAGAGTATCGCACATGTCATTGTACAGGGTGTCCATAAATTATTGCTGCAATTTCAAAAATTCGCCACAGCCATACTTTTTAGATATTTTCAATCGGTTTGTTTTACAATAAAGGAAAATGCTTCAAGTTTGTGTAGATGCTTTAGTATACTTCTTCATGTGCACCATTAGTCGCACGTAAGATATCCAATCGATATTCAATTTCTAGCCATGTTCTTGCTAACATCTCCATAGTAATTGTATCAAGTTCTTCAATTATTCTTTGTTGCAAATCACTAACGTTTCTGACTTGGTTCAGAAAACGATATCCTTTACATAGCCCCACAGGAAAAAATCCAATGGTGTGATATCAGGGAAACGTGGCGGCCATGGAATGGGACCATCACCTCCAATCTATCTTTCTGGAAATGTGTCATTCCAAAATTGACGAACTGCAAGACCCAATGAGGGGGTGCACTGAGCTGCTGGAAAATAACTAGTGGTTGATACTGTTCAAGCTGTGGTGACACATATTCCGTCAAAAGGTCGAGATAAATTTGAGCTGCAATTGATTTCTCAGCGAAGAAAAACGGACCAATAATTTTATCATGCATGATTCCACACCACACATTTAGTTTAGGGGAGTCTCGCTCAAGCTCGTAGGTTTCATGCGGATTCTGCAAGCCCCATATTCTTGAGTTGTGACTGTATATTAATCCAGAAAAGTGAAACGTTGACTCGTCACTGAAACAAACACGATTCAAAAATCCTGGATCTGAATCTAATCTGTGTAGCATCGTCACTGCAAATTCTTTACGTCGTGGCTTATCTTATGGCTTAAGGGCTTGCAGTAACTGCACTTTACTGTATATGCATAAAGTGGCAAATTTCTATGCAAAACTTTGGGAATAGTGGAGTATGGGATCTACAATTGAGTAGAAGCCTACGAATAGACTTTCTAGGGCTTCTGGTATATGCCACTCTCACCAATTCATTTTCTTTTGATATTTGATGTCAGCCAGTTCCCTTTCCCTACAACACACTACCAGTTTCCATAAACTTTTCATGCCATGCTCGAATGGTAGATCGTGTGAGTGGCTTGCACCGGTACGATTAAGCTGATACGGCAGTGGTCGGCAACCTGTAATCCGCAGCCCAACTGTGGACCTTTTAGCAATTTTTCGTAGACCGCGGGCTATTGGATTTTACAAAATCTTTGTGGGCCTCATGCTAGCTGCAAATAAAAAGTAAGTCCATGCAACTAATAATTAAAACCTTCCCTTTGATGCTTTGCGCGTAAAACAATCCAATTCTTTTTCTCACGGCGGTACATGGCTACGCCGGCTGATTAGCTCAGTTGTTAAGCGCGCGCCAATGGCACGGGAGGTCCGAGGTTTGATTCCCAGGCCGATTAAATCGGCACAGTGTTGCCAACGGCTCTCCTACACCTCTGCGACGTTTCTTTGGAGCTGCGTTGCCCAGGCACTAAGCAGCGAAGATGGGCCCCGCCACTCGTTACACGCTTCGGAGTAATGCCGCGAGTATATTGAAGATTTGATTTTGGTACATGGCTTCAAAAACAAAACTCGTAGTACCATGCACAAAAACGTGTGCCGTGAGTCTGTATATCTTTCATGCAATGCTCGCTTTGTTTCTTCAGTTTTATTGATGCGAGCGAGTAGAAACAAAAGCACGCGCTTTGCATTTTCTTTGCTTTTAAAACAACGCATTGTTTCTTCATTTTGTAGTCATATAATTTATTCAATTTGAAGTCGTGGTTTTAAATGTAATGGGCCTTCAATAGCAATTGAAAGGGTGATCTGGACCGCTGTAAAAAAAGGTTGCTGACCACTGCGATACAGTATTGTGATCTAAAATTTTGTTGATTGTCACTACACAGTAGGCTACATGAATAATGACGTCCGACTATTTCACTATCTGGTGGTAATTTGGTTATTACATTTCCATTGATTTGCTTTTTATAAGGTAAAGTTTCGTCACAATCAATGACCATTTTAATTAATCAATATTATTTGATTCATCATTTTTAGTAGCAGCTGTCAGCATATTAGCTTTATCTTTGCTATCAGCTCGCAGCCTACTGTAATATAAGTTTGGGAGAGAGTAGATCTTTAATATCCATATTGTAGCAACTGATAAGTTCAAAACATAAAACGTTTTTAATTAGAAAATATCAAGCAGAATATATGCTAAGAGTCTTCAAACAATTCCACCGTCCTTGATGATGATCATTTCTGTATTTTTATTCTCCTATTACAAGAAAGCGACGGAGACACTACGAATAGGACGAATGCAGAGTTCCAGACTCGCTTAGGAGTTGCCCTTGTTTTCGATTTTTCCACTTGAATTTTGCTTTTAACTTCTTCAATTTGCCTCTTGCGAAATTCCTCCAAGCTGAGATAATTGCCATGAAGCATCTTATTCAAGGATGCAACAACGAGGCTTGGGTGGGAGTTAAACAGACAACCTTGCAATCACGACAGTCGTAAAAACGATGTTCGGAAATACTCGGCCGTGCTGTCGACAACCACTCGGCCGCGCTGCCATCCTTCATCAGGATATGATCGAAAATGGGAAGCTAATGCACCCAAGGCAAACTAATTCAAGTGAAAAGCAAAACAGCAAGGGTACAACACAACTCGTACCCTTGCTGTTGTGCTTTTCGCTTATATTAGTTTGCCATGCGTTAACTATTTATTTCTGATTATGCTGTAAGGACTGACGATTTGTGCGAAAACGTTAAGCTTATCTTCTGTACCGGCATGTTATTTTGTAAATACTGTTTATTCTATCATAGTTGAAGAAGTTCATGTTGACAGTTTCAAAACTTTTGAAACAAAATAACGTGCAAAGAAGAACAGAGGTGAGGGGTTCCACCCCCAGAAGTTGACACGGTCTTGACATTTTAGTTGACGGTGCAATGATTTATCACCCCCAATAATTTCCACAAATGTACGCATGACCCACCGGCCACCGCCAAACCCTTAAAACTGTGTCAATAAGCACTTAGATTTCGAAGATTAAGAACCATAGGAGATTGGATTACTCTCAGAAGCCAGGAAATAGCAAAGCACAATCACTATTCCCGCTTGCAACAAAATTTGTAAAAAAAAGTTTTTTTGAGGCCATGTTTAAAATACAAAGGCAAAAAAAAACATTTACATCTCTATATACAATACCGTTTCGCTGTCCCACATTGCGCGGACAGTTTTCTTTCACATTTAAAACTTTAAATCACTCTCTTAGGCTGCAAGACAATTGGTCGTAAAAATAAATCTTTACCTTTTGCTAACTTGACCTTTACTTTGCTCTACCTTTTTCGATATACGTTGCCATTAATTAATACATCTTGATTTATTCTATAAGATCGTTACAAACAGAAAATATTTGTCATTTATTCAAAAAAAGCTAACTAAAAGTGGATAACAATGCATTTGGACACTGACGCATTTTGCACCTACATGTCCTTGCACCCAAATTGCTCTGGGCCCAGATGTCGGGGACCAGCATCCCTGAACTAAATAAATGCGTATGTGCCTTTCTAAAAACAAGTTGTTACATTTTGAAGTAGTGAAATTTTATGCTTATGTGATTTTGATGCAAAAAATACAGCTTAATAACCAGATAATAGGGATGGGACATTTCAGAATAGCTTACTATTCCGGAATTATTCATAATAGTTACAACCAAATCCAGAATACCGAATCCAATTCTATTTTTAAATCACCCTATTTTGCGAAAAGATTCAGAATCAAACCTGCAATAGCAGTGACAAGAATTTATTTGAAAAAATAACCTCAATGCAGCACTTTGTTAAAATGTATATACCGTAAAACTTTCAGATGGAGCTGATGTGGCTGGAATACAAAGATACTTGGAAGCACGTGACTATGCACTGCATCATGCATGCACACACAAATGAAAAACGATCTGTGTGTTGCCATTAATTATTGCTTGTTGGAATGCACACGTGACAAACAATCACAGTTTGTAATTAAATGATTGGCTTTTCAATGAAATCGAATCCAATTACCCAGTTTACATGCTACCGCAAAAACTATTTCTTATAGTTTGGAATTCGAATCCTTCTGGATTTATTCTGAAATACCCATCCCAACCATATGATAAAGCAATCAACAGCACTAGAGCATTTCAGAATCAATTATGTGGTATAACAACGTAATGATACCATAAATTAATAAAATTCAAAGACAATTGACAGTTTTATGGTCCAAAATTGTTGTCGGCTTAAAAATGCATAGGTAAAACTGCTTTTGCCAGCATCACCCAGCAATACACATCTACTAACAATATAGGCTATTACAGCTTCTTTTTCTTTGAAATCAAAAAATTTTGAGAGCTAACATAGATTTTTAACATTTCCAATGAACTACGTTATCTGATTGGGTCAATGCAATAAACCAGGGAAATTCCAACAATTTGGAAGTTACACCATTAAATTCGAAAAAAGCATTGCTGATAGAAAAATTGCTACCAATGCAAACAAGTATTCTCGTAAATCAGTGTTTTGCGTCAGTTATTTAAATTCAAAAATTCCAACAACTATAGCTGTAAAATTAGGCCACAACTTAGCCTATTTGTAGCTAGGAGTCTAGACCATGGGTTGCACCTTGAACCATGAACTTGAACCTTGAACCATGGGTTGCACAATGAAATTTTGGGGTCTTGAAACATACTGGTAGCTCCTGCAAACTTGCTTGCAGTAAAATATCTGCAATGATTAAATGTACGGTTCCTACGTCTTTGGCAGTAGAATAGTTTCAATTTGATATCCAACACATGATATAAACTTTTGTCCAAGTTAAAAGAGTGCTCCTCCCAGAATCAATAAAAAAATTGAAAAAAGAATAATGGTATGTAAACTGCAGTTTACAAAAACAAAATGGTCTCCACCTTCTACCTCTATAGTAGGGGAAGAAGTCTAACTTTTCTTGGGTTTACTTGAGAAAGAATTTTCATGATTCTGTTTTGCGTGATTTGTACCGTAATTTACTTAGCAGCTTAGTAACATTTTTGACTGTTGAAGAGTTTCCCTAACTGGTTATTGCATATTTCAAGTGTGAATAGGTTATCCTGTAACAAGGGTGTACAAGTATACTTTGAGGTAAGCCTATGTAATATTTTAATTTATTAAGTTCATGTTCATGTAAACAACATTAGCTGCAGCATAACTCACAGGTCATGTCGTTTTCATGAAATATCCCGAAGTGGAAGAAATTATACATAAATACATTATCCTGTGGCCAAGTACAGTACCGGTACCAGTACTCAGAGTATATACTGTAGTCCATTAGCCAATCGATCCTGCATGCATACAATGAGCTGCTTTGGCAATACTCAGGAAAGTTCATCCACACGGCGTCTCTTTGCCTCTTAGCAGTACATTTCATCAATGCAACAAAATTATCAAACCTCAACAAGAACTGACTTAACAACTGAATAATGGTACTGGTACCTGTATTATCTTGCTTTATCAATTCCTGCCTTTTTGAAGAACGTGTTTCAAATCGCGTTGGTGTTGCCAATTACTTCTCTTCAAATGTAGACCCAATCATTGAGCCCCATTTGAAAACATGTTTACCCTGTCCATTAACGATGGCATGGGCCGTTAAGAGACGCGCTAACGAGCCGTTAACCGGTCTTTTCATTGGTCCGCTAACGGCCCGGTTCTATGTTTGTTTATTACTGGGCTGCTCACGAGCCGCTAACACTTTTTGAAATCTCTTTAAGTTTGATTAATGTGATTAAAGGTTTATAAAAAAAATGAGCTTTGGGCGGGCTGGGCTTTATTTTTAGTACGAGTTGCCGGGTCGGTTACGGTTACTGTGTCAGAGGTTCTGGGCCGTGGGCAGTCCGGGCCTCAAAAAAGTCACACCGAGCCATCGCTACTGTCCATATTTCATAGGAGGGATGGGTGGGCACGGTACTTTTTTAAATTTAAAGTAGCGGCGGTACCGGTACTAATAGGTTGCGTACGCAGAGGGATTCTTACGCGCGCGCCCCCCTCAGCTTCTCCATATATAAAAAAGTAAATCAGTTATTTTTCAACTGTTATGCAGTAGGCTACTAGTTATTGTATTGATGAGTTGCAGCTGATGTCATCATTTTTCCGCCTAAAGCACTGGACGGCAAAAGGAGCTTCATTCTTTCATAGTGCACATGCACTTAATATGAAAAAATGTGGGGTGTGCGAAGGAAGAAATGGAAGAGTGCAGGGGGTGAGTGTGGAGAAGTGTGGGAAAGTGTGTTGGGGTGTGGGGGGAAGAGGTGGGCACGGTACTTTTTTAAAGTAACGGCGGTATCGGTACCCGGTACCTTGTTAAAAGACCGGCGGTACCGGTACTCGAAAATCATAAGTACCGCCCGTAGTGCCGCGGTACTTTTGTCGGTACTTTTGAAAAAAAGTTCCAGAAAGAAAGTACTGCCCTATGTTTTGTTGATTTATGAGTAAAACCAAAGACCTTCCATTAGTAGACGTGTAACTCCGGCGCGAAAAAAAGGCAGCGCAATAAAGAGAATAAAAATTGCTCTCAATGCGTGCGTTTGACGAGTCACATTTGAGCGAATCTGTGCTATTGTGCAGTCTTGGTGCAGCCAAGAGCAGCAATGCAGCCGGAACGAAGAGAAATGCAGGACCATTTTTGAAGGTATTTTAAATCCCTTACTGGTCAGTATCAAGATGGACATTAATCCCGATTGGAAAATTGAAATTCAGGCAAGTTTAGTTAAAATTTTTTTGAATTCTGATAAGTTAGGCTATATGGTAGTTTATGTACCGGCGCGGTGGCTTAGTGGTTAAAGCGTCCGCCTCGCAGTCGGTAGACCTGGGTTCAATTCCCTTGTCGAGTCATACCAAAAGACTTTAAAAAATGGTATTCACAGCTTCCTTGCTTGGCGCTCAGCATTATAGTGTGAAGCTTCACTGGCGTGGTAGACAGGTGGCAGCGACTCGAAGACCGTATGATCATTTCGCTGTCTTTTGGCCGAATAAACTTGGCTAATAAATAGAAAAATCTCAATCTCAGCATCATACCAGTATATACCCCTATCATAACTAACTTGCTACAAATCTATGTATGTCAGTAGTTAGAATATTAAAATCACTTACAAATCTTGAAAACAGATGGTTTGAAATGTCTTTCACATATACCACATTGTGATCGATGGATTTGAGATAAAATTTTTTCTTCTTTACTTTTGGGGTCTCTGTATGCCAAAACAAATTTCTGCAACCATAGATTACTTAATGGATTGGAATAGGCGTCACGCATCACTAATTGCAATATTTTTAAAATGTCATTACTCTGTTGTTTGAGAACCAATTTAAATAAAATTTGCAAAATAGCTTTTTATTGATTTTTAAATTTTTTTTGTGATTTTTTTGTACAAATAAGCATTGCTAAAAAAGTTCAAAATACCAGCTGAAATATTGGCGAAGTTTGCCAAAAAGTTCAATCACGCTTCAGTTGACGTGCCAATTTTGCAGGTTTGATGCGAAGTATCATACCGGTTTAGTTGGTGGTATTGAGGCTTGTTGAGACTTTCGTTGCAAATTAAGCACTGTTGGGGGGTGGGGGGATTAATGGTGTTGCGTAATGGCAAAAGTTGATTGTTTTTTACTGAATTTAACCAGCTACGAAACTTTTGTCGGCTTAGAGTGGTTAATAGGTACTGGTAGGCTAGTCACCGAAACTTGCCAGATTGGTTTTTACACTGTATAATACCCACCCATCAGCACATTTGCCGGTAGGATTTAGCCAGCTGTTGGCAGGCTAGGATAGAATGAGAGGTAATTTAGATGCTTTTTTAGTTTATATTTAGCCCAGGATAGTAAAAAGATCAAAAAATTAAGTTTGAGTGTGGTGGTATAGCCTAGTTGCTGTTAGTGTAAGAATAAACTGATAAACCTTCCCCAGTCCCTAGCAGTACAGCAGTTTAGCACTGTTACCAGTTGGCCTACTGTGTTATATCAGTTGGTCTGCAGTAATTACCAGTATCACAGGTCCTCGTGCAATCACATGCTATTAATAGTAGCCGGCTATCAAGGTCAGTAAGTGGAGGTTGCTTGGCAGCAAAATGTTCAACTGCAGCGTACTTCAGATACATTTAATGGCTCAAATTGCTTGTTCAATCAGACTTTATATTTATATGCCAGTACCGGTACTTTTCATTAATATACCATGTCGTAGCTTTTGAAAGGATGGTAAGCCTACCGGTACTTTTTTCATCATAGTTAAAACTTTGTTCATTGCGTTACAGTTAAAATTCTTTTTCTTGCTTATGAATTTGTCTTTGTTGTGTTGTGGTTAACACTGATTAACATAGCCTACAGAGCAGCATAGCTTCAGCAGGTTTAATAGTATAAGCCTAGTAGTGAGTAGACCACTGTTATAACTAATGTTGTATTATGTGATTGTGTTTATTTGTTTATGTGCAGTTATTAAGTGAAGTTATGCATACCGGTAAGATTTCATCATGATATGTAGTATGGCATGCTAGGTCAATGGTTTGATAATTTTTTTTTTTTTTCAGTATTGCTACTGCTAGCTATTGTAGACTGGTAGACAAGCAAGATTGTTGATTTGATATACATTTGCAATGAGTTGGTGTAACATTCCTGGATGTAATTATTCACATAAAACCAAAAATACTGGTACTGATGCAAAAAGAGCAATATTTAAAATTCTTCATCCTGATTTGTAAAAACAATCTGTCGAAAAAAGAGGTCACTATCAAAATCTCACTAGCTTTCTGTTACAAGTTCGGGGTTATCAGAAAGGTGACAAATTAAAGAACTTCTACGTAAAGAAACTGTCTGTATATGTGAACGTCAGTTTAATGATGATGACATAGTAGTGCGAAAATCCAAAAAGCAATTTGGAATAGGGGCGGTTCCGAGTGAAAACTTGCCAAAAAAAGTTGAAGAAATAGAGATGTGTAAATTAGTTTCATAATTACTTTGTTATAAATACAGAACACTAAATTATAAATGAATTTTTTTATTGTTCTCAGTTATTGCTTTCTAGAAACGAAAAGCTCCATTGGTTCGTCATTCACCACCACCCCCAGTTAGGCATTCTTCTTGTGAACAACTGCAGAAAAGCTTCAATGCCTATGGAAATAGATTAAGTAGTAAGTTGATTTTTAAATTGCTTAAAAATTTTGTTGAAGCAAGCATTTGTGGTAAAACAGTCTCTGCTTGCTAAAACTATGCATTTTTCATTTTCCTGAATTTATGTATTTGTTACAAGTAGTTATCGTGATTTGGCTATGCATGTTTCATCAGCACTTATCAGTGTAATGACTTCATGAAGCAGATTGTGTTTACAGGTACATGGTCTTGTGTAAGTCGTTATGGAAATCTGATTTTGGAATGCTACCCTTAAGAAACTGGATTTGTCCGAAAATTCGGTAAGCATTTTCGGAATGATGTGATTATACCGGTAGTTTTGTAATTATGTGATTATACCGGTAGTTTTTCCAATAACTGAAACAAAACTTAATCATTGAATTTCATCCTTTTCTAGTATCAGTTTTGGAGAAGATGTCTCTCTGTCATCCATTTCATTTTCTGGATGGGAAATCAATTTAGAAGATATTTTGCTCCCAGATATTCGTTTTTCGACCTCAACCAGCTTTCTGGGTGAGTAGTTTTATTTGCATTTTTTTTACTGTGAATTGCACTTTTCAAAGTGTCAATTGCAAGTAATACTCTGCACTGGAATGTCGCCCAGGCATTGCGACAAGATGTACCCAGATCCAATGGAACTGCGTTATACTTTGAAATGTTTTACACCTAATTTGTGTTTTTAGAGTTTAGTGTAAATAAAAGCGTATTAAAAGGCTTAAAGCCCTGCTCGTATCGTAAATCTGGCATTACCAGAAAAAAGTTTTTTCATGCGTTTTAGTATTAAGATTTGCTTTACGATTTGGTATATGTTAAGGTGGTTTGAAATTGTTACGTGTGGCCCATCAAATCTTATCTCCAGCCCTGACGATGGAAGGTTGCTGTGGGGTGTTAGTGCAATATTTATTGGATTGGAAGGTAAGCAATGAATGCAAGAAGCTTTAACTAAATTCATACTTTTAAAATTGTTAAACTAAAATAAAAGCTGAAAACTGCCCAACCTTGCCTATTTTTTGACAGCTGAATGATTGCCTTTCAATCACGGCTTCGTAATAATAACTGAACTTTTCATGCAGAACGACGAGGAGTTATTTTGTCCGGTAGAGAAAAAGCGGATAATGGCGAAGCCCACTTTTGAAGGGTTAGTATTTAGTACAACAAACCTCATCGCGCTAGCGAAGTACCTACTTGCTTATGGTGTTGAGAAAGTTTGTTTACGCATTGTAACACAGGACGTCCTGGAGGCCTTATTCGGCAATCTGGTAAGTGAAATTGGCTTATTCACTTCATTCTTCTATTACAATATAGTAGGCTTAATTGATTTGCATCTTACTTTTGTATTTCACATTGCATCTAATTTTTTTGTTCTAATCCTATTAAAAATAAGTTGTAAGCTTTCGGCCCTGCAGTTAGCTTTAGAATTAGCTGTGTGCCAGTCAAAGTTAATCTGCAGCAAACGCTAGTTTAATAGAAAATTTTAAAAAATTCAGCGCAGTTTTCCTTGCGAAAAGCATTTTGTGCCGTTGAAAAGTTCCCTTTTTGTGCCGTTGAAAAAGACATGTAAGGTCATTTTCCAGTCTGGAGTGACAGGCAGGTTTTTAGCAACGCATGAACGTCTTCTTTTTTCTTAAAAAGAGGACAAATTTGCATGTAGAACATTACATATGTGATTTTATTTAGAGAACATGCTTGCGTCGTGATACAAATCCAGATGTTAGGCAAGTTGGACTTTCATTAAGAAATATATCACAAAGAAAAGTCATTAAAAAATTAAAGGTGGTGACACGACTTTTGGAAAATCAAATACGTGGAAGAGCGTTTGTAGCGAGCCTCTGCAAAAGAAAAAAAAAAGAAAAGCAGTGACTAAATTGGTTTATTTACTTTCTCGTGATGCTTTTGCTTTTAGACTTGTTGTCAGTGGCGACTCCGGCACTCTGGCTGAGTCCTAGTTACGAAATAATGGAAGGCTTTGTTAGATTTAAATTCTGCAAAATCAGTTTACAATTTTTGAACTCGAATCATGTCAAGTTTAATGAGAGAAACAGTTATCGTATAAATTTCCGGTGTGTGTGACGACTGTTGCGTTTTTGTGCTCAGCGGTTTGTCTAGCTCGGGATCAAGCAAGGGTGCCCAACCCGCGGGCCACATGCGGCCCGCCGACCCGTCACAAGTGGGCCGGAAATGAATATTAAAAGCACATTTTTAGTCTAAATGTAAACGAAAGGTTATGCAGTTTCATTGTGCTTCGTCATCCAATCAAATGCGGCTATTTTCGGCTTCCTTTCATTTTTTAGCGAAGTTTCTGCTACACATTGGCTACTAAAATATTTTTGAGGTGTCTACAGTGACTGCAGTCCCTGCAGGTACCGCTATGTCCTTTTTCGATAAAAAGTGTATTTTTTAAGCGAAAACCGTAAAAACTCGTTTTGCAGCACTGTCGGTAACCGTTCCGAGTAGACATAAAAAGCTGGAGTCGCCACTGCTTGCAGTTGCTGTTGCTTCGTCGGCTCAGATTTGATTCAAACCTGTCCGTAAGCTGTTTGTGTATTTTGATGTGTTTTTTTGAAATTGACTCAACAGATATTTCGCAAAGCGGTGGCTTAAAACTTTTTCGAAGAGTTCCGTAATTTAGGCGATCTTGAAATCTTTGCACACTTTGATCAAATTCAAAAGTTGTTTTTTCGTTGCATAACGTTGCGTTGTCGTTTTCATTGTTTGGAAATTTATGTTTAGCTTTTCTCAAGACTTACCCTAAAATATACTCAACGATTCCTAGAAAGTATTATGTCGATTAGTTGTAAGTCTACAGAAGCCACTGACAAAATAAGTTTGCACTTGACCCAGTGATGGGCACGATAAACCTTTCTGTACCAAAGCGATAACGATAATCGATGGTTTCAAAAATGCTCTGGGCGATACCAATAATCGATAAATCTTAATTTTTTGAAGCGATATCGGTAAATTATCGCCGATAAATTTTTCCGATAAATGTTGCGGTAAATTTTCATTGTGTTTGACGAACTTTTTTCTCTTGTAAGTCAAATCACAAAAGTGTTTTTCTACATTTTTCAAGAAAAGAGAGCAGTTCACGGACTCAGCCGTGGGATTAAACGCAACAAAGGTAGATTTTGTAAATTGCAACAAGACTTCATCGACACCGTGAATTTTGCCATAGCGCCAATTCCCTGACTTTGAACACTGTGTGCATAAAGAATCGTTTAGCGCGATAATTTATCGGTGATAACAAAATATATTACAAAAGCGATATCGGTAATCGATAAATCCAAAGTATTTTGAGCGATAACGATAATCGGTAAAAATTATCGCCAATAACTATTACCGATAAATTATCGCGATAAATGCCCATCTCTGACTTGACCACGGTTAGAGGAGTCGTGGCGCGAATTCCGCGAAAGTTTGAAATAGCTACTGTTTCGGTGGACAATAAAACCCTAATCCCTATTTTACAAAGCTGACAATTTTAGGCCTTAGTTGCAAAATATCGTGCTGTACCTTCTCGTTCCGTAATATTTTTTATCGTAAAAGCTTCGTCAAAACTTAAAACAAAAAATTGTTAAAACGATTCAGCATTATGTAGAGGTCTACCCTGCGGTTTACGTAAACATTTCATAGCCTATCGGTAGGCGTGCAAAGTTTGTAAGTTCAAGCTCGGTGCGCTAAATTAGTTTAACAATCTTACACTCAAACATGCTAGCAAAACCCTGTACTTGGTTGCAATGTGTGTGGACTGTCCCCTGTTTAGCGCCTGGGCATACAATGGACCGGCTCGCGAATCGAACCTACCCGTGACCTACCGCACCAGTAGCGATGTTTCTAATCCCCCCAAATTCGCTTAATTAGCTATTGAGGTCAAAATAAGCCCTAATTTGTGTCTGCCCAGATGCATTGCACGAGCATCAATACATGCGTTATACGCTGTTAAACCAAACTCGTCTCTAATTGGTCAATCGATTTTTTCCCTAGTGATCAGGTAGTAACGAAAATATGCAGTTTTCGGTCATATGAGTCATGCACGAAAACTGGCTTGTAGTGCTTGTCTAAGTAATGCTGCGTCGCGAATCTTAGCAAAATAGAGCCCTCCAACGTAGTTTTGAAGGGATGCAATTACTTTTGTGGCTTATTGGTAGTATTTTCCTTAAATTAGTCAGATTTAGTGCATTTGAAAGCTGATTAAGACTAGGTTTTAGACTACAACTTTACAAGTTATCAAACCCAACAAGTCCACGTCGAGTTACGGAGAAAGTTGATTTTATTTCCATAGACTGTTAATAATTTGCTGTAGTTTTGCTGGTTTATGCAACAACTCTGTTTAATTCATGACAAAAAAGCTGTTAATTTACTAGTTCCTGAACACTTACCGGGTAAATTCCCCAGTACGGTAGCTGTAGACTACCGGTACATACCGGTACCGTGTCATGTCACTCATGTGTGGGCTACTTTGAGATGTACCAGTAATCATTGCGATGGAGAATGGGTCAGCAGTTCAAATCTGCAGATATTGTATCTAAGACAAACTCACCAGTAAGGTTGCAGGGTACAGTACCGGTACTGTTGATTACTGGTATTAGGGTACCGGTAGTCTACTGGGCACAGAGTGGGAGTGCAGCAGTACAGTACGGTACTTGTATTATCTGCTGTGCATCTCCTAGTCTATTTGTAGTTAACAACTGAAGGAAAAAAACAAATAAATCTAAGATCTGCGGCGCGACGGATTTACGATGAGGTTGATAGACTAGCAGTGTGTACAGTAAGCAGAAGCAAATTCAGATTCATAGTTTGTCAAGCTTTGAAATTATTTTGAGAGATTTCAGTTTGAGTGCGCGAACAATGGTCTGCACTATCTTCAAATCTGCTGGTATACACGTAATAGGCTTAACTTTGTTTTATTTAACAATTGCATGTCTATACGAAGCCACAGAGCCACTGCATCTTTTCAAACAACAAGTATAATGCAGATTCCAGTAAAGCAGGTACGGTACCGGTAAGTAATCAAAAGATTAAAACGAGGAACTGTTCAAATCATATGGTGTTGTCAAAAGGTGTGTGGTGTTGTGAAGGTGCTAACTAGGTATGGTACTGTACGGTAGTGTTCCCTCTAGAGTGAGAAATTTGAGAAAAATGCAAAACTTTTAGGCAAATTTTGCTGATTTTGAACCAGAAATTAATAATTATAAAATGCAAAACTGAAAAACTTGAACAAAAACCTTGAATATTTTGATACAAGACTCTAGTTTGTATCTTGGAAAAGCAAATTTAATGCAAAAAATTTGTAAAAGGGGTCCTCAAAGTAGTGAAATCTTTGGGCAAAAATTTCAATGAATTTATATTTGGGCAAATTCGCACCAGTCAAAATCCTAGAGGGAACACTGCTGTACTGCACCGGTATGTCAAGGAGTATTTTTAACACTTAATGCAATGTACTGGTATGCTTGCATGGTTTTTAGATTAATTTCATGTGTCAAAGATGCCACGTATTATTGGTGATTGTGATTGCAACTTAATTAATACAACACAAACTTGGACAACTTTGTCACATTGAGGTCGGAGATTGGAATTGATGAGGTGCAAATTTTGTAGTTCCTCAGCCTCTCTATGACATGCTCTACGTGAATTTGGAGCTTGTTTGAATTAAGCCGTGGTCAGGATTGGGCAAAATCGATTGTAATCGATATTCTTTACTTTTTGTTCATCGAATGCACTGGAGCGTTTACTTTTTTGAATGAGTATCAAATATGCCTTGTCTTTACTTTTTTTTCGGCGCATTTTGATATTTCATATTCGGTTCTTTTTGTCCAGGTTAGGCCTACTTTATCTCACTTTAGTAAATTTAAAATAATCGTCAGTGTGTCATTACCTTGTTTTTGCTGATAAATTTTTTTTGTGCCAAAAAAAAACAAAAAAAATTTTTATATGGCAAAGTTGCTTCGCATATACTATGTCCATCGTTTGTCTGTAAGTTACCACATGAATGTGAGGACATCACAAAAAATGCTTGGCGTACACCGCTAAATGCTCAGTGTAATATCAAATATCGATTACAATATTCTTTATTCTTAACTTCTTTAAACTATCATCGAAATCGATTATTTCTTTACTTTTTGGTGAACTATCGAGTATCGATTATGTCTTGGGTATCGATTCCCAACCCTGGCCGTGGTTTGGGTTTGAGGTTAGGGTTCAGGGCTAGGGGGTTGGGCTTAGGCCCTAACCCCAACTAATAACTCACTAGTGGTCCTTGTGCTCTTGATATATCTACCTGTTGAAAGATGCGGCTTAATTGAAACAAGCTCCATGAATTCTACACGCAGCAATTTTATGTGTACAAATTTGACTTCTGAACTTATTGTGTTTTGCCAACACGAAATGGTGGTAAATTGAGAAACGCATATTTAGGCGTTTAGTTGTAGATCATGAAGTCTTTGTCTGCACTCTGCATGTGCGAGAACCAAGTCTCCAGACTGAATGAACTTCAGTCCCTGACTAAACTCCAGGAATTTTGTCATGCGTGGTGAAAGCTCGACCTGTGTATCGGTGTGGCAATCTGCTAGTGCCTGGTCAATCAAATCACCTTCGGGTCGTAATTGAAGGATCAGGTTTGGGTTTATCAAATTCTTGTCAACCTGAGCAGATCACCTCCTAAGTGACACCAAAATAAAAATGATGCATATTATTGCAGAAATAAGTGCATATTACACTACTGTACCACCACAACTTTTGAAACGGAACAGACCTATGTGAGCTTTTTGCATTTGGTAGAATCAGAAGCAATGCAATCCAACTTTTTTACAGAAAGTTTAAAACGTCGCTTTAACTTGTACAGAGCTGTGGTGCCACCTTTACTGCAAAAAGTGCAAAATCATGATGCAAAATTTGTTTTGAAATTCAACACATTCTTTAATCAGTACGAAACTATGATGGAACATTTCTGTAAAGTCTCGGAATTTTTTGAACTCTCTACACTATTTCCATTATGGCAGAAAAGATTAACTTTGCAAATATTTGATTTAATACAATTGCAATGCCCAACCATTGTGCAGTATTTGGCTGCAATGCAACTTCTGAAAAAACAAAGATTGCTCATTTTATCGCCAACCATTAGAACCCAAAGGGAGAATACAATCGTTAAAATGCTGAACAGCAAAAATTATTTTCCAGGCAAATATGCCCATGTTTGTTCTTATCATTTTGTCGATGATGACTTTAAAGCCACTGCTGCCACCAGCACAGCAGTTCAACATTTTTAAAATAGAAACCTACAGAAAGATGCTGTTCCTCGTTTTAATCTTCGTGGTCAGCGAAAGAATCAAAAAAAACATCGCAGATCAACTGCAACATCAAGAAATACCAGCAGAAAGCGACATTGTTGGATTTCATCTGACACTATCAGCTCAGGTGATAATACAGAAAGTTTTAATGAAGATGTAGCAGCTCAAACACCCGTAAATGAAACCAAAGAAACTAATGACAATGAAGACCTACAGCTTGCAACAAAAGAAATAGCCAAACTAAAAAAAGAAACTGGGCACTTAAAAAACAAATTTTTAAATGGAAAAATTTGTCAGGTGACGAAATTAAAAATTATACAGGAATTAAAGAATCAATATTTCATACTGTTGCGGAAGTGATCGAAGAATTTCAACCTCTCAACTACAGGTCAGGCAAAACAGTAAATTCAATAACTTCACATCATCAGCTGCTCGTATACTTAATGAAACTGACCTACCATATTTTGACTTGGCAAAGTGATATGACGAAACATTTTTCTGACGTACGTGCATGCATTTCATGAAATCTTTTTTGCTGGATGCTGCATGAAGAATATTTCCTCTCTGGAGAAAGATAGAAGTAGTATGCCAGAAATATTTGGAGTTATATTCAACTGCAGAATTATTGGGTTTCATCTAGCATAAGCCGTCCGTGTCTTCTGTCGCATTATGCGGACGGGTTATTCTAAAGGCCGATGGCTTACTCTAGGTGAGACCCAAATTATTTTGGACTGCACAGAGTTTCTTGTTGAAACACCATGAACAGATCTTCATGCAGCCAGCATTAGTTATGGTAACTGCAGACACACATTGATAGCCAAGTAGCTGATTGGAGTTACCCCAAATGGAGAAATTGCTTTGAAAAAATTATGAGTGCAGCGTATCCAGGAAGCACTGCGCATGAAATAGCATCAGACCACAGCAAAGTTATCACGCATTTGAAGGTAGGAAATATTTAATTGGATCCGATATTAAATTCAAACGCACTCATAACACTAGTCAACAAAAATTTGATTTTAAAGTTTACTGCAAATTTAAATTTTTCTCTTATCAAATAAACAATATACGCCATATCGAGTTTGTTAAATATGAAAACTTTTATTCTTTTGTATTTATAACCAAACGCCTTTGTTTCCTAACTTCTTGTTTAAAACAATGCCCCTCCTCTAATTTTAATTAAATCGATGTTTTCAAACTGGAGACTTGGTTCTCGCACATGCAGAGTGCAGACAAAGACTTCATGATCTACAACTAAACGCCTAAATATGCGTTTCTCAATTTACCACCATTTCGTGTTGGCAAAACACAATAAGTTCAGAAGTCAAATTTGTACACATAAAATTGCTGCGTGTAGAATTCATGGAGCTTGTTTCAATTAAGCCGCATCTTTCAACAGGTAGATATATCAAGAGCACAAGGACCACTAGTGAGTTATTAGTTGGGGTTAGGGCCTAAGCCCAACCCCCTAGCCCTGAACCCTAACCTCAAACCCAAACCACGGCCAGGGTTGGGAATCGATACCCAAGACATAATCGATACTCGATAGTTCACCAAAAAGTAAAGAAATAATCAATTTCGATGATAGTTTAAAGAAGTTAAGAATAAAGAATATTGTAATCGATATTTGATATTACACTGAGCATTTAGCGGTGTACGCCAAGCATTTTTTGTGATGTCCTCACATTCATGTGGTAACTTACAGACAAACGATGGACATAGTATATGCGAAGCAACTTTGCCATATAAAAATTTTTTTTGTTTTTTTTTGGCACAAAAAAAATTTATCAGCAAAAACAAGGTAATGACACACTGACGATTATTTTAAATTTACTAAAGTGAGATAAAGTAGGCCTAACCTGGACAAAAAGAACCGAATATGAAATATCAAAATGCGCCGAAAAAAAAGTAGAGACAAGGCATATTTGATACTGTAGCGATTGTGCAAACCCTGCGATACGACACTATTCTTGTTTGTATGACGGATCTATTTTCTTTTATTTTTCTGTGTTGTGGTATGCTAACTCCTCCTTTCAGCCGATCCGTTTCGTTCAATTTTAAACGGCAACACTGGCCTGTACGTCTGACTAAAGCAATAGTTCTGGTGGTCTAACTAGTCTAGTCTAGTGAAGTTGTAGCATGTGCTTGTTGTTCGATCTCTGCGTCAGTCCTGTGGAAGTGATGGGAATAGTGGTTTATAGTTGCTGATGTTTAGATCATGGTTTGAGGTTTAATGAGTATCTTGGGCTTAAGGAAATATTTGAAACTGCTAGTTACTGGTTAATGCTGGCAATTGGATTTTTTATTGTCCTACTTACAAATGGAGTTTATGTTGCATTAGTCAGGTATGTTCTTCTTGTTTTCCCTGTGTTTTCGCGTTTGTGGATCTGTGTTTCACGCTTGTTCACTGTTTTAGCTCTGCTTTGGAATTGGATATTGCTGGTACATTTTGTCAATTGCGACTAGCATACTGTGTTTCGTTCAGTGCTGTAGAACTATCTTGCCCCACAGTCAGGTAATGCGTATACTCTGTACTGTGTCACATTGTGTTTCTGTAACTCACGACCGTGTGTTGTGTTTTTAGTTACCGTTCCGCTGCCTTTTGCTGTCGACACTGACTTCAACTGCCAATACACTGCTTGTTCAATCAATCTTGTGCGAATTTATTCAAGAGGCGCGGAGCGCGTTAATACTGACAAGATATTAGGCTGCCTTTCAACGCGAAGGTATCCGCCACAGTAACTGACTCAAGAAGAAGTTCTCAATCCTTTCAGAGGACCTGAGCAAGGAAGTCACAGGACCCTGCTTCATCAAAAGTTTGTGGGTTTTTGTTCAATTTGCTTTATTATAGCCTAGTTATGAACCCTGTTGATACCGCGGATCCAGCAACAAATGAACCTTCTCTTAGCACTAATAATGGTGATAGGCCTATTGTAGAAGAGGCACCAGGCACCAGTACGGATAAAATTGATAACCAAGCTACTGAAGAACCAACTGCTGCTGACGGTCGCAAAGCAGAAACTTCGAGGCCTAGGACACAAACAGCTGCTGGTCGTGACTATAACAAATCCATGCTATTAGATCAATTTAGTGGTGGTGTTCGAACCTTTACTCACCGCTTGAAAAGGCTGAATCAGTTAAAAGTTACTTCAGAGGATATGCACGAAATTAGATCAGCCACTAAATCTTTGCATGACTCCCTCAACGAACTGGTTGAAATTGTTGACAAGTTAAGAAAATATGCTTCACAAGAAGAAATGCTGGGCATTGACAAAAGGCTTTCAGAGAAGGAAGACATTGCGCAAAAGATGAATGAAAGTGTTGCTGAAGTTCTCAAAAACCTTACTCTGGAACGCTTTACTGATAACGGTTCTTCCAAGACAGGAGGCAGTACCAAAAATGGTGGCGTTGGTGGAAGAAGCACCTTAAGTCGACATTCAAACGCAAGTCGCATTGAAGAAGGAAGAGTGAATAAGCTGAGTGAAGTTGCTGCTATTAGGGCTGAACTAGTGTTTGAGGAAAAGGAAAGGGAGCTGCAATTCCAACTAGACAAGCTACAAAAGGAAAAGCAAATTGCTTCCTTAGAGGCACAAGTACAAGCTTCCAGAAAGGCTGAAGCTCTAGAGATCCATGGAAGTATAGACTGTGACGTGTTCCAGATTCCGGAAGAATCTGCCCCAGAAAGGGAATTGCGTATTATCAAGTCAATTGGTGGCTCGGCTGATAGTGTGTCTGCCCAGGCCACCTTAGGTGCAGCTAACCCAGGGGCTTTGTCCGTAAATATCCCTACCCCCAGGCTTGGAGGAAACGAGGTAGAATGTTATCACGGGCAAGGCGTGGACAACAAGCCTCAACAGAAATTAGCTGTGGCTCCCCCATCAGTGGTTAACGACACACGATTGTCTTATCGCATTCCAGATGTTAAGCTGGATACATTTAATGGGAATGTAGTCCAGTTTCCGGCGTGGGAGATGGCATTTGACGCTCTGATTGGTGATAGAGTTACCTGTGTCAAGCACAAGATGAATCTGTTGGGACAATACCTTATTGGAGAACCAAAGCAATTGATCAGTGGATTGATGCTTCACCAAAGTGAAGAGGCATATGACATGGCTAGACAAAGGCTTAAGTCAAGGTATGGGAACCCAAGCGTCACAGGACAAGCCTTCATGGACAAACTAGGTTCATGGCCCAAAGTTGGAAATAACCAACCATCAGACCTGCAACGTCTTTCTGATTTCTTGGTTCAAGTGATGGAAGTTAAAAAGAGCATTAATGGATTGCAGATACTTGACTTCGCTCCAGAATCTACCAGGATTGTTCAAAAACTCCCAGTTTACCTGCAACATAAGTGGAGGGAAAGGGTGTTGGTTTGGAAACAGCACAATAATGGTGCGTACCCTCCCTTTGAAGAGTTGGTGAGGCTGATTGATCGATGTTCGGAGGAGGCGAATGTGCCAGAGCTGAGGAGTCTAGCACATAAGGATTTCAAACCCTCGAGAACGCTGGCAACTAGTGTCAGGGAAAAGAGGAAAACCCCTGGTAGCGATTCATCTTGCGCTTTCTGTGCTGAAAATCACCACATCGACGTGTGTGAAAAAATAATGGATATATCGCGAGAGGACCGCTTGCGATTTCTCAGGGAAAAAGGTCGTTGCTTTGGTTGTGGTGGCAGCGATCATTTTTCAAGAAACTGCAATGACCGAGTGGCTTGTCGCAAGTGTCACCAGAGACACCTGACATTTTTGCATGTGGACAAGGAAGAAACAAAGCCCAATACTGAAAGTGCTCATTCATTCTGCACTGATGTGAATGGTGCTTCTGGATGTGATTGTTCTATGATAGTCCCTGTATGGGTGAGATCATCCAACACAACATCACATGAAGTGCTTTCATACTGTATATTGGATGGTCAATCGAACACCTGTTTTATCTCTGAGGATCTGCAAAGGGAATTGGGAATCGTGGGAAAACAGACAAACCTCACGCTTAGTACAGTATACAAGAGCAATGCTGTGGTGTCCAGCACCAGAATTGATGGATTAGAGGTGATGAGCTACGACAAGAGAAAGATAATTTCCCTCCCATTCACGAGGGAAAGCATACCAGCCAGTAGGTCACAAATTCCCACTCCTGAAGGAGCCAGTCAGTGGAAACACTTGTCTTCAATAGAGCATCAAATAACTCCATATCAGTCTGGAGTAAGAGTCGGTATATTGATTGGCAACAATGTACCCAGTGCAATACGACCCCGTGAGATTATTGCTGGGAAGGAAGAAGAGCCCTATGCACAGAGGTCGATACTTGGATGGGGACTAGTGGGAATGGTTTGCGGGAATTTAACGAATCATGAGGGTCAAGCAGTTACTCATAGAATAAATGCTAGTAGTTCTGGAGTGGCTCTACATTTGGCGAGTAATGGTAAGTGGATGGAGTGCAGTGACAAAAATGATCAAATGATGGCACAATATATATTTGCCACCCGAACCAAGGAGGTGATTGATCCTGTGTCTGTGAGAAATATGATGGAGGTTGATTTTGTCGAAAGTACGAGCAAGGCTAAAGAGCTTTCTGTCGAGGATCAGCGTTTCATCAAGATGTTATCTGATAATATCTACCAACAAGAGGACGGGCATTATGTCATGCCACTGCCTGTACGCTCAGAGCAAGTCTTATTACCAAATAACAAGCCCTTGGCTGTCAAAAGAGCTCTACAGTTGAAAAGACGATTTGATAAGAACGCAAGGTTCAAGAAAGATTACACTGCCTTTATGGATGATGTAATCGCAAACTACGCTGAAGAAGTACCAAACAGGGTACATTCGATGGTTAACGTTGGGAAAATTAATTACGTACCCCACACCGGTGTTTATCACTCTAAGAAACCTACGAAAATCAGAGTCGTATTTGATTGTTCTGCACCTTATCAAGGGATTTCACTTAACGATCACTTGCTGTCTGGACCAAGTTTGGTAAATGAACTGATTGGAATACTGTGCCGTTTCCGAAAGGAGGAAGTCGCAGTCGTGATGGACATCAAGACTATGTTTCACCAGTTTTTGGTCAGAGAACAGGATCGTGATCTGAGATTTCTCTGGTGGAAAGACGGAGATACAAGTAAGCCTTTACAGGAATTCCGGATGAAGGTACACTTGTTTGGTGCCTCGAGCTCTCCAGGTTGCGCCAATTTTGGACTGAAGCACGCTGCACACGATGGGGAAGCGCAATTTGGACAAAGAGTTGCTGATTTCGTTCGTGAAGATTTTTATGTAGATGACGGCATTGCTTCGCTACCTACTGTTGAGGATGCCATATCTTTGATCCGTGGAAGTACAGCTTTATGTAATAAAGCGGGCCTGAAACTTCACAAGTTCGTTTCCAACAAGCGGGAAGTTTTAATGGCTGTCCCAGAATCTGAAAGAGCTGATGGTTTGCGACCTTTGGATTTATCCGTTGATAATCTACCAGTGGAGCGAGCACTTGGTATCGACTGGTGTGTGGAAAACGATTGTTTTCAGTTTCAGATCAATTTGAAAGATCAACCTCCGACCCGGAGAGGAATCCTTGCCACTGTCAGTTCGGTTTATGATCCAATGGGTTTCATTTCCCCTGTTTTATTGGAAGGAAAACGTATACTGCAGGAGTTGTGTCGTAATGGAGCTAAGTGGGACGATGAAATACCTGATGTTCTGTCGGCCAGATGGAAGAAGTGGAAATCAGAATTGCAGGAACTAGAGAATTTAAAGATTGAGCGCTGCTTCAAACCTGAACATTTTGGCGTAGTCAGAAAGGTGGAACTGCATCATTTTTCAGATGCCAGTGAAAACGGCTATGGCCAGTGTTCCTATCTACGATTGGTAAATGAACGAGGTGAAATTCACTGCAGCTTTGTGATGGGAAAATCTCGAGTGACTCCGTTAAAGCAAATTACGATGCCAAGACTGGAACTAACTGCAGCGTTGTTGTCTGCAAGAATTAGTAAATATTTGCACTACGAACTAAGGTACCCCATTATCGAGCATTTCTTCTGGGTGGACAGTAAGATCGTACTCGGCTATATCAACAATGAGGCGAAGCGTTTTCAGATATATGTTGCAAACAGGATACAACAAATTAGAGATTTGACATCCCCCAGTTCGTGGTTTTATGTGGACTCGAAAACCAACCCTAGCGATGAAGCGAGCCGAGGGATTGAAGCAAGAAAATTTGTTTGCAATTCGAAATGGCTGGTGGGGCCAGACTTTTTGTGGCAGAGTTCAAATTTGTGGACGAACGTACCTTACGCTATGGACGCAGAAACAAATGAGGAAGTACAACGAGAGATGCGTAAAGCGACTGTCCTTGCAACAACGACGGATGAGAATTCATCAATAGAATCTAGTGGAATGTTTGGATCCAACTGGGTGAATAGATTCTCGTCATGGTTCCGGGTCAAACGAGTAGTAGCCTACTGCCTCTTGTTTAGAAATAAAATGAAAGCAATTACGTTGAAAACTAATTCCATTGTGTCTGAACGTATGTCTGTCAATCTTCTTAGAGAAGCTGAAAGGGAAATTGTGAAAAGCGTACAAAGAGAAAGTTACGGTGAAGAATTGTGCTTATTAGCTAAGATTAAGGACGGTACCGGTGTCGACACTGACCTACTAGGAAATCAAGCTGCCCTCAAGAAGAGCAGTCCTATTTATCGTTTGGATCCATACTTGGATGATGGTGGTGTTATTCGTGTTGGTGGTAGGATAGATAGAGCTGAATTGTCTGAAGAAGTGAAGCATCCTATCATCATGCCTAGAAAGAGCCACATTACAGAATTAATCATAAGATACCGTCACGAAAAGGTTAATCACATGGGAAAAAATTCGACTCTTTGTGAAATCCGCGAGAGAGGGTTTTGGATAGCTGGAGGATCATCGGCTGTAACTTATTATATCAGCAGGTGTGTCGTTTGCAAGAGAATTAGAGGCTCGTTGCAAACACAGAAAATGGCTGATCTGCCCAAGGAAAAATTAAGAGAAGAGCCACCATTCACCTACACGAGAGTAGATTTATTTGGTCCCTTCCACATTAAAGAAAAACGCTCGATTCTCAAAAGATACGGTGTCATCTGGACATGTTTGTCTTCTAGAGCTATTCATTTGGAAAAGGTGAATAGCCTAGATACTGATTCCTTTATCAATGCCATGAGGAGGTTCTTAGCACGGCGGGGACCAATACGACAATGACATTCTGACTGTGGTAGTAATATTGTTGGAGCCAAGAACGAACTTCATCGAGCCAAGAAAGAAATGAACGAACAGGTCGTACGAAACTTTCTCCTTGATCAAGAATGCGATTTGATTGAGCACAAATTTAATGTTCCCCACTCAAGCCATATGGGCGGGAGTTGGGAAAGGCAAATTCGTACAGTGCGCAGCGTGTTGTTGCCAATGCTTATGAAAAATGGGTCTCAGTTGGATGATGAGTCATTACAAACATTTCTAGCTGAAGCTGAGAATGTAGTAAACTCGCGACCTCTTACTTGTGAAGATTTGTGTGATGATACGACCATGCCACTTTCCCCTAATAATCTTTTGACTTTAAAGCCGAAATTACTACTGCCTCCTCCAGGTCGCTTCCAAAGGCTGGATTTGTATGTTCGTCAGACATGGAGAAGAGTGCAACATGTCTCTAAGGAATTCTGGCTGAAGTGGCGTAAGCAGTTACTCCATCAATTGCGACACCGACAAAAATGGAAGACAAGGAAACGAAATCTACAGGTTGGAGATGTTGTGATTCTTGCCGAAGAGGATACTCCACGAAACTCGTGGAAGTCAGCTCGAGTTGAAATTGTTTACCCTGGTCCGGATGAGCTCGTGAGGAAAGTACAATTGCGATTGGCGGACACAAACATGAACTGTAAAGGAGAAAGAACCAAGCCTGCCTCTTATATCGATAGACCGATCCATAAGCTTGTGCTGCTGCATCCGGCTCCAGAAGATGAAAGCAACAACAATATGAAGATTGTAAACTAGGTCTAGACATTGCTTTGCATGTTTTTGACCGTGCCTTTCAATTTTTACGCCGCTGGCCCAGTCTATTAGGAGTTGTGCTTTGTTCCCATTGTTTCGTTTTTCTTTGTTGTGAATCTGGTTGTGTTATCAGGAAAAACAGCTGCGTTAATTATGATTAAGAATCTGTTTTTGGGGGGCGATGTAGCGATTGTGCAAACCCTGCGATACGACACTATTCTTGTTTGTATGACGGATCTATTTTCTTTTATTTTTCTGTGTTGTGGTATGCTAACTCCTCCTTTCAGCCGATCCGTTTCGTTCAATTTTAAACGGCAACACTGGCCTGTACGTCTGACTAAAGCAATAGTTCTGGTGGTCTAACTAGTCTAGTCTAGTGAAGTTGTAGCATGTGCTTGTTATTCGATCTCTGCGTCAGTCCTGTGGAAGTGATGGGAATAGTGGTTTATAGTTGCTGATGTTTAGATCATGGTTTGAGGTTTAATGAGTATCTTGGGCTTAAGGAAATATTTGAAACTGCTAGTTACTGGTTAATGCTGGCAATTGGATTTTTTATTGTCCTACTTACAAATGGAGTTTATGTTGCATTAGTCAGGTATGTTCTTCTTGTTTTCCCTGTGTTTTCGCGTTTGTGGATCTGTGTTTCACGCTTGTTCACTGTTTTAGCTCTGCTTTGGAATTGGATATTGCTGGTACATTTTGTCAATTGCGACTAGCATACTGTGTTTCGTTCAGTGCTGTAGAACTATCTTGCCCCACAGTCAGGTAATGCGTATACTCTGTACTGTGTCACATTGTGTTTCTGTAACTCACGACCGTGTGTTGTGTTTTTAGTTACCGTTCCGCTGCCTTTTGCTGTCGACACTGACTTCAACTGCCAATACACTGCTTGTTCAATCAATCTTGTGCGAATTTATTCAAGAGGCGCGGAGCGCGTTAATACTGACAAGATATTAGGCTGCCTTTCAACGCGAAGGTATCCGCCACAGATACTCATTCAAAAAAGTAAACGCTCCAGTGCATTCGATGAACAAAAAGTAAAGAATATCGATTACAATCGATTTTGCCCAATCCTGACCACGGCTTAATTCAAACAAGCTCCAAATTCACGTAGAGCATGTCATAGAGAGGCTGAGGAACTACAAAATTTGCACCTCATCAATTCCAATCTCCGACCTCAATGTGACAAAGTTGTCCAAGTTTGTGTTGTATTAATTAAGTTGCAATCACAATCACCAATAATACGTGGCATCTTTGACACATGAAATTAATCTAAAAACCATGCAAGCATACCAGTACATTGCATTAAGTGTTAAAAATACTCCTTGACATACCGGTGCAGTACAGCAGTGTTCCCTCTAGGATTTTGACTGGTGCGAATTTGCCCAAATATAAATTCATTGAAATTTTTGCCCAAAGATTTCACTACTTTGAGGACCCCTTTTACAAATTTTTTGCATTAAATTTGCTTTTCCAAGATACAAACTAGAGTCTTGTATCAAAATATTCAAGGTTTTTGTTCAAGTTTTTCAGTTTTGCATTTTATAATTATTAATTTCTGGTTCAAAATCAGCAAAATTTGCCTAAAAGTTTTGCATTTTTCTCAAATTTCTCACTCTAGAGGGAACACTACCGTACAGTACCATACCTAGTTAGCACCTTCACAACACCACACACCTTTTGACAACACCATATGATTTGAACAGTTCCTCGTTTTAATCTTTTGATTACTTACCGGTACCGTACCTGCTTTACTGGAATCTGCATTATACTTGTTGTTTGAAAAGATGCAGTGGCTCTGTGTGGCTTCGTATAGACATGCAATTGTTAAATAAAACAAAGTTAAGCCTATTACGTGTATACCAGCAGATTTGAAGATAGTGCAGACCATTGTTCGCGCACTCAAACTGAAATCTCTCAAAATAATTTCAAAGCTTGAAAAACTATGAGTCTGAATTTGCTTCTGCTTACTGTACACACTGCTAGTCTATCAACCTCATCGTAAATCCGTCGCGCCGCAGATCTTAGATTTATTTGTTTTTTTCCTTCAGTTGTTAACTACAAATAGACTAGGAGATGCACAGCAGATAATACAAGTACCGTACTGTACTGCTGCACTCCCACTCTGTGCCCAGTAGACTACCGGTACCCTAATACCAGTAATCAACAGTACCGGTACTGTACCCTGCAACCTTACTGGTGAGTTTGTCTTAGATACAATATCTGCAGATTTGAACTGCTGACCCATTCTCCATCGCAATGATTACTGGTACATCTCAAAGTAGCCCACACATGAGTGACATGACACGGTACCGGTATGTACCGGTAGTCTACAGCTTCCGTACTGGGGAATTTACCCGGTAAGTGTTCAGGAACTAGTAGATTAACAGCTTTTTTGTCATGAATTAAACAGAGTTGTTGCATAAACCAGCAAAACTACAGCAAATTATTAACAGTCTATGGAAATAAAATCAACTTTCTCCGTAACTCGACGTGGACTTGTTGGGTTTGATAACTTGTAAAGTTGTAGTCTAAAACCTAGTCTTAATCAGCTTTCAAATGCACTAAATCTGACTAATTTAAGGAAAATACTACCAATAAGCCACAAAAGTAATTGCATCCCTTCAAAACTACGTTGGAGGGCTCTATTTTGCTAAGATTCGCGACGCAGCATTACTTAGACAAGCACTACAAGCCAGTTTTCGTGCATGACTCATATGACCGAAAACTGCATATTTTCGTTACTACCTGATCACTAGGGAAAAAATCGATTGACCAATTAGAGACGAGTTTGGTTTAACAGCGTATTGAGAACTTTGGCACCTTAAGTGAAGCGTGACTAAACTTTTTACGTCACAATGCAGTTACCAATCCACTAAGTAATCCATGCTGTAACGCTTCTTGATGCTGATATTCTTCTATTCCTTGTTTTATGAATTTTAAGTTTTTGAGAGGTTTAATATAAACTTTATGTCGCTTAAACTCTACATTACACCCAGGTAATGCACAGTTGGTAGGGCTCACCTTAGCGAACTCTAAAATCAAAATAACAAAAAGCTGTCAATACTAGCTCAAAAATAGAAAAAACCATAACAAAATAATTAGGGTCTTGAAAACGACACTCTGTTGGCAGTGACTACGCGTACACTCTCATATTTCTACATTTTCCAAAGTCAGAATCACGATAACGGTTCTCGGTGTTTAAAAGTGATGGACAGTAAATTCTATGAGTCCCGAATTCGCTACCAATCACCTTTAAACAGATGTCTTTTTCAGAGTTTTAAGAGTTTAGGGTTGGAGTTAAAGTTAATAACGTCAAGAGATGTCAGACAAGACTCGGCAAATAAATAGAGATGAATTAAAAAGAAAAATTTCTTTCTGACGTAACATAACAAATTTTATCTCTAACCTCAATTCTAAAAGTAGTAAGTAGGTAGGATAAGAATGTTTAAAAATGATGGGCCGTAGATTCTAAATTATGGCTCGTAGAGCAAATAAACTATACAGTGATGCTCTAACAGCTGTCACGTTCTGATTGTTCTGACAGTCTCACTTGTTTTTAGACCACTTCTACAGTTATAGGCTCCAAAACTGTAAGGACCGTAGACCAGCAAGCTACTTAAGCTTGGCTAGGTCCATAGGCCTACTGCTAATGTTATTATCAAACTGATAGCTTAATCTTACTGTTATCAGTCTTTAACCTACTACTCAACCCAAATAGTCTGTTGTAACACTTGCTAAAAATCGCTTGTGTTCTAAATCAGCTGGCAAATTAGAATTCAGAGCCAGCTCAGAGTCAGACTTACATTTTCGCAAATCGAGCCAACCTCAAACGAAGCCAATCGCACAGAGTCACTGAAGCATGAAATGTTTTCGTAAAATCGCGGGTTTCTCGTCTACTAATAGAAGGTCTTTGGTAAAACTGTACAGTTTTGTAATAATTAGGCCTATAGCTATTAGCTAGATAAATACTAAATTGCTCAATAGTGTAGTGCTACCGCTAGTACTTGCTGGTACGGCACAATTCACGAATTGCAAACTATGCACCAATCATCAAAAAACGGTAGAAAACAATCTACAGATTTGGCATGAGCGAGGATGCGGGTGGTAGGCACCAAAAATTGTTTATATGGGACATGTTAGGATTGCGTGACTGGATTTCAGATGATTGCAATGGAATCTCATAGTTGTAGAGGGTACCGGTCTAAAACGCGCTCCGTACCGCGGCCGCAAGAAAGTTCAGAGGCCCGTCCCCGATCTAGCCAATTGAGGGGGCTGCCTCCGTCAGCTTGTGGAAGTTTTCACGCAATTGTAGCTCCAGTTGGCGACTGGGAGGGGCCTGCAGTTGTATTGGGGGGCATTTCTGAGGCCACTGCACAGAATGACAAGTCCATTGCATATAGTTGCCTGGGTCCAGCTGCGGGACTTGACGTGGCCTAATAACTTTTTTTTTTTCAGATCTGGTCTTTAGGTTTTTCCCAGTTATAAAGAAAAACCAAAAACTTTATGAATGAAAAATAAACGAAAAAAGAAAACAGTACGGTTTGTTCCCCTGACAAGGAAAAAACCACTGTCGCAGCGAACAGTTCTTGAACTATTCAGCGGCAGTGAGAGCACTCAGCAAGTCAAAGCCTCTACTCCTGCAAGGGTTGAGGTGGATACAAGTGCGAAAAAATTGCCTTCAGCCTGGACTTCTCTTCTGTTGGAGGAGAAGCTTCTGGCAAATCAAGAGGCAACAGTTTCAGCGGCATTGTTGATTGATAAGTCGAATACCGCTCAAATATCCGGTTCGCTCACTCAAAATTCATCAATGTCTCCGGACGTTGGTAGCACGTCTGAGTGGCGCCGAGGAAAAAATCATGAAAGAAATCAGAAGCGGAAGCAGCGAAAGAGGTGGCGGAAGGGGTTGGAGGGTTTGAATCTCACCAACCCTGGAGATAATCTTCAAACTGCCTGCAACTCTGCATCAACGAAAAGGTCGATGGAGTTTTCTAGCACTCAATCAAGAACGTCAGAGCCTTCGGAAGGAGCTGAGAACTGTGATCAGGATTCGAAGGCCGCCAGTTCCAACTAAAGTAGACTGACAATCAATACCTTAGAGCAAAATTGTTTTATTTTTAAAGTTCATACCGTGTATGAGTAATAGATCTGCAACAAACCCTTCAATTAATCAAAAACAAATCTCAGCACGAAAAACCAAGTCGAATGGATTTGAATGCTGGCAGATTAATCTTCACAGAAGTAAGGCCGCTAGCTATAACTTAAGTGAAGTAACAAAAAACATTCGCTCAGGTATAATCCTAATTCAGGAACCCTGGACCTATGGAGGCGCAATCAGAAGTAAATTCAGGGAAAGGAAACTTTTTTAAGGTGATAAAAAAGATAAACATTCCTGAGCATGCATTTATGTCACTTCTGATATGACATGCTCTCTCATACCGCAATTTTCTTGCGAAGATGTGGTAGCAGTGAGAGATAAAAATGTAAGACGAGAAGGAGATAGCTTTGTCTTTGTATCGGCTTACATGGCTTTGGAACAGTGCCGAAACTAGCGCCCCCCGAACCTCCCAACCGGGGGGGGGGGCTCGCACAAAAAGGGGGCCCCGTAAATAGCCAGTACGTAGTACTATTTATTCAACGTATGATAAAGGTGCCTTAAATAGGCCTATTCTAAGATTCAATATATTTTTTGTCTTAACTCACGCGATGTGGGGCCCCCATACCATATTTATACTTTTGACCATAGGGAGCTCCTGCAAATTTTTCAAAAAATAGCAGTCGCAAAACTAGCAAACAAACGTTTAGTAGCATACCAAGGGCCCCTCATCCTCAAGTGAAAGGCGCAAAAATAAGCCTTAAAAACGTTTTTTCTTCGCATAGGTAGCGAAATGTTAGAGTAGGGTTTGCTTGCAGCATTATTTTAGTGGGTTTGGAAGGGACCTAGTTAAACAGACTACTAAACCTTGTTAAAACTGAGGAATTTTAAAAGGCTCCAAACGCACAAAAAGCCTCCAAAATAAGGTCAAATTCGGCAAAATTTTCTGGGGGGGGCATGCCCCCCCAGACCCCCGTAGCTTGGCATCGCCCCTTCGGGGCTCGCTCTTTTGCATCACCATCCAAGAAAAAATATTTTAGGGGGCCCCGAAAGATGATTTTGGGGGGGGCCCGCATTGCCTAGTTTCGGCCCTGCTTTGGAAAAAACAACTCCACCAACAATTTTGAAAGAGCTGCTGTCATTCAGTGACAGAGATAAAATTCCTATTGTTATAGGAACTGATGCAAACGCACATCACACGTCAGTATGGGGCTCCTCCAACGTCAATACAAGAGGTAAGGATTTGCTTATGTAGCCTACTGTGTTATTGCGAACCTGCACTTCTGTAATGTGGGCAATAAGCCCACCTTCTGAACGAGAAAAAGAGAAGAAGTGCTAGATCTGACTCTAATAAACCGAAATGCTGAGAACTGTATAAGTGACTGGCATGTCAGTGATGAGCCATCCTTTTCAGATCACATGTATATTAGGTTTAGAGTTCAAAGTGGCACCAAAAGAACAAAAATGATCAGGAACGTTAGACGTACTTACTGGATTAAGTATACAAACGAACTTGATCACAGGTTACATAATTTGAATAGTACACCAGTTAGCATATCGTCACTAGATGATATAGAAAAACTGGCATCAACTGTTCAATCACAGATAATAAAATCTTCCCATGTATCTTGCCCTCAGCGTAAGATCCGTCGTAAGACTGACAATATTTGGTGCAATACAGAGCTAGCCTGTCTCCGCAGAGGCTTGTAAAGCCCAACGTAAAAGCCATCAAATCAAAAGTTGAAAACGATTGGGAAACTTTTAAGCAGGCCCAATTGATTTTTAAAAATGCCGTAAGAAAAGCCAAGAGAGGTTCTTGGCGTCTTTTTACGGAATCGATGAATAGCCACTGTGCAACCGCTCGGCTGGCTAAACTTATGCGTCAAAACGAAACGGTGCAAGTAAGCAACGTTTTAAGACCTAATGGTGAATTCACCAAATCTTCTGTTGAGACTATGAATTGCCTCCTAGACACCCTAGCACCGGGAAGTCGAGAGGTAAACTATAGCAAAGCAGCAGAAAAACCAAATGATAAGACTGCTGTGTTACCAACGCACGACGAAATTGTTAAGCTCCATCTGTTCACTTGAAAAGATGGAAAGTGCAATACACGAATTTCTGCCATTTAAGACGCCGGAACCAGACGGTATTTACCCGGTGCTATTACAAATAGGCTGGAATAGTATTAAAAACATATACCAAACTATTTTCCAAATGTGCTTGAAGTACAGCGATGTGCCAAAAGTATGGAAGGAACGGACTGGTATCTTCATCCCTAAACCCGGTAAAGAAAACTATCATGAAGTTAGGTCTTTCCGGATGATCACTTTAACTTCCTTTCAACTTAAATGGTTGGAAAGGTTATTACTGTATCATTTTAATGATGATTCTAATTTGCAAGCAAGGTTTTCTGCGTTCCAGTATGGATTCAGAGCAGGAGTTTCAACCGAAACTGCGCTACACGAATTTGTACGACGCATAGAACTAAGCTTAGCAAAGAAAAGAACAGCACTAGGAATACTTCTGGATATTGTTGGTGCTTTTGATAATATCAAACAGAGTGGTATTGCCGATGCTCTGCGAGAATTGGAGGTGTCGCCTTTTCTCGTCCATTGGATTGAGAATTTACAGAGACACCGCACAGTTCAAGTAGAGCTAAATGGTGAAAAGATTAAAATAGAAGTGGTAAAAAGGAACCCCCTAGGTGGTATTTTGTCCCCTTTTCTATGGAACTGTGTATTAAACTCAGTGCCGAAACTAGCGCCCCCCGAACCCCCCAACCGGGGGAAGCCGCACAAAAAGGGGGGCCCCGTAAATAGTCAGTACGTAGTACTATTTAATCAACGTATGATAAAGGTGCCTTAAATAAGCCTATTCTAAGATTCAATATTTTTTGTCTTAACTCGCGCGATGTGGGGCCCCCATACCATATTTATGTTTTTGGCCTTGAGGGCCCCTGCAAATTTTTCGAAAAATAGCAGTCGCAAAACTAGCAAACAAACGTTTAGTAGCATACCAAAGGCCAGGGGCGGATCCAGGGGGGGGATGTAAGGGATGCATCCCCCCACCAGCCATTTTCAACAATGCTTTGGATAAATAAAGTTTTTCTACAGTTTCGAACCTCTCATAACCATGGGTGCAAATCCATGGAGGGATGTATCCCCCCCAATAATCCGGCAGCATCCCCCCCAATATTTTCATGTCCCAAAACTGGGCGTCAGCGCAGGTGATGACCTTTTTTTGGCCTTCACTTCATTTTGGGCAAAAAAATTGGCATCTGGGAACGATATGACCTGTTTTTTTTTTTGGTCTTCACTTCATAGTGGGCAAAAAATTGGACATCTGCAGACGTGTCGATTTAGCTAAATCATCCCCCCCAATATCTAAAAATGGTCGATTTTGCTAAATCATCTCCCCCAATGCTCAACATACATTTTCACCCCTGTTCATAACAATAAACCTTAGTCGCCTTAAGCACGCATAATCGAAACTGTGCTTACAAAATGCATCATATTTGATAAAGCACTCAAAGTTAGGGGCCAAAAATATGAACAAACCTTGCCTGAGAATTGTTCGAAAAGCGCTAAAATGACCATTACAGTGTGCAATTTTTCAAAAAATTTTCGGGGTAGCATGCCCTCGGACCTCCCTAAAGTCGTTTTTGTTACTTAAGTTGCGTGAAATAACTCTACCGGGAAAAAATTGCGCTTGAAAAAGTGACGAAATTTGGTGTCCTCTCCCTGAAAAAAATTCTGAATACGCCCCTAACGTGAAACATTTTGAAAGGACTTGTTTACGCCCGTTTCCGGGTCTAAACGTGTTTATATTTAGTTAACATTCAACCTAATTTAAAATCACATCCCCCCCACCAAAACTTTCTGGATCCGCTCCTGCCAAGGGCCTCTCATTCTCTGGTGAAAGGCGCAAAAATAAGCCTTAAAAACGTTTTTTCTTCGCATAGGTAGCGAAATGTTAGAGTAGGGTTTGCTTGCAGCATTATTTTAGTGGGTTTGGAAGGGACCTAGTTAAACAGACTACTAAACCTTGTTAAAACTGAGGAATTTTAAAAGGCTCCAAACGCACAAAAAGCCTCCAAAATAAGGTCAAATTCCGCAAAGGTTTCTGGGGGGGCATGCCCCCCCAGACCCCCGTAGCTTGGCATCGCCCCTTCGGGGCTCGCTCTTTTGCATCACCATCCAAGAAAAAATATTTTAGGGGGCCCCGAAAGATGATTTCGGGGGGGGGGGGCCGCATCGCCTAGTTTCGGCCCTGATTAAACTTCTTGTTGGTAGACCTACGCAACAGGGGTTTTCATGTACAAGCCTTTGCCGATGATGTAGCAATTTTGGTCACTGGCACCCACATGCTGTGGATCAAAGGTAGGGCTCAAAAAGCGCTAAATACTGCTAGTAATTGGGCTCATAACCAAGAGCTTCAATTCAGCAGTAAAAAGACTGAAATAGTTCTGTTTACTAATAGAAGGAAACCGGATTTTGGAACCTTGCATTTAAACGGACACCAGCTCGAAATTTCCGAAGAAGCAACACTTCTAGGTGTAACCTTTGATAGTAAGCTTAGGCTTACTTGGAAACCTCACATAACACGAATTGCTCGCAAGGCGTCTGCTGCGTTATTACAATGCAGGCAAATAGTGGGCAGAGCGTGGGGGCTAAATCCAACTAGCATGCGATGGATACACACTGCAATGACACGACCCGTCATCACATACGCGTGTACATCCTGGGTTGGTGGAGTAAATAAAAAACATCTAGCGAAAAAACTTTCAAAAGTGTAAAGACTAGCGTGTCTTATGATTTCTGCAGCATTTCCCAGCACCCCCACAGGAGCTTTAGAGGTGCTGCTGAATATCATGCCAATTAATGAATTCGTATTGTCAGAGGCAGTAAAAAGATCATATCGGTTATCCCGTGTGTGCTTTTGGCCTGCCACGACAATCGGTTCAACAAGAAAGACCAAAAGTCATATAAACGTATGCAAAGAAGCAAAGAAAACTTGCCTTTGCTGAGTGTGCCAGCAGACCTAAAAATTAATACAAAAGTGTTTGGAAAACAGTACAAATGCCTCCTTATGGAACGCAAGGACGCAGTGCAGTATGAGAATGCGTTAGAACTAAGCATAATTAGATGCTACACTGACGGATCCAAGTTAAATGGAAGAGCTGGTGCGAGTTTTTTCATAGAGACTCATCAGGCTCTCAAACAGATCGAAATTTTTTCCATCTGGGAAGATATAGTACTGTCTTCCAGGCAGAAGTCTTTGCTATAGCTGAAGTAGCAAAGAAACTGATCATGGATAGAATTGTAAATGAAAAAATAATTATTTTAGAGGATAGCCAAGCAGCAATTCTGGCATCCAAAATAATATTGTGAAATCTACCACAGTATTAACGTGCATCAAAAACCTGAATATATTGGGTAAAGACAATGACGTCACTATTGCCTGGACGCCGGGCCACACCGGCATCCAAGGAAATGAGAAGGCGGATATCTTGGCTAAATCAGGATCAGCATTAAACTGCTCGGGGCCTGAACCTTTCCTTTCCATCCCATATGCTAGTTGCCGCGCTGCAATAAAGGATTGGAGTGTCAAAAGATGGAAAACATCTTAGATAGAACGAAAGGACTGCTTGAGAACAAAAAAAAATGTAGGATGGGCTTCGCCCAGTTAACTCAACGACTTTTGAGGCTCAAAAGACCTAGAATAAATAAAGTGTTGCAAGTCCTCACAGGTCACTGCAACTTACAGAAACACAGGAGCACCATGGGACATGACGTGTCATCGACGCGTCCAAAATGCAATTTGGAAGAAGAAATTCCAAATCACCATGTTGGAGAATGCACTTACTACCAATCCCTACGAAAGAAGGTTTTTGGTAAAGAAAAAAACTTAATAAAGTCGGTGGTCGAAAAACTGAATATAAACCTATTGGCAATTGATTTACAGCAGGCCGGAAAACTTGCTGAATACGGCCAGTAGTAAATTGAAATATTGAATAAACGAGAAAGCGGTGAAAGTTGTAATGGGCTCTACGAACGTGAGGCTTTGTGGGGGTAATTTAAACTCACACTTTCCGAAAAGGGGCGATTGTGTTAAAAAGGTTAAAGACCCTTGAGTTAAACGAAATCAAGATTAAAGTATCAAGTGACGTAGGTCTACCAGAAAAAATCTGCGGCGTGCCACTTCTGGCACGCGTGCCATAGGTTTGCCACCCCTACTAGACCGTACATCTATTGTAAAAGCTGTGAGGATCTGATATTTTTTTTTAATCTTTTTCGCCGACACGCTTAGTTTAGCCAAAGCCAGTATTTCCTAACTTAACTCGTGGATAATTAATAATTACCTCCATAGGTGGGCACAGCTAAGGCAAAAATTAGCTCCGCTAACAGCTAATCCGATAATCAAAAAGATTAGCTTTGCTAACGCTAATCCGATAACACTAATTTTTCGTTAGCGGAAGCTAACGCTAGTCCGCTAATCCGTTAATCAATCATAAGATTATAATTTGAGACAGAAACGACGAAAAATCAACTTTGTAACTTGTAGCAATCATTTTAATATCGCGTTTTTCAGTTGAACAGCCGAATCTAAACAATAGCGTATCAACGCAGTTTCCAAAACTTTATTTAATAGCACGATATCTTCAAGGTTTTGGACACACGCTGAAACAACTTACAGCATTGAAATAAACTCGGAAGTGAAATTAGCACAGTACTGAAATAAGCACATTACCGGAATAAGTAGAGCAGGGAAATAAGCACAGTAGGCCTACTAAATATGCGTCGGTCTGACCAATCTGACCATGTCTGACTATCGCGCCTTTGCGAAATGCAAGGTTGATAAACCGGCAGCTGAGAGGGGTAAGCATACCTTTGCTAGGTACCAATAACCAAGTATATTGCGACCTACTACGTCAAAAACCATCGGCAAAAAGTGATTTCTGCCGGGTCAGATTGGATGCGTTTGGCCGAAATAATGGGGGCCCAAAGACCCCCCAAAAAACGCTTGCCTACCTTTACTAGGTACCACATGAAACCTAGTGGAAATGAAAGCTTACATTGACCAGATCACGAAATGGTATGTGACAAAAATTTTTTCGGCTGGACAGAGCCCCCAAAGTTCGAGTGATGACGTCACAAAGGTACGCTAGCGTATCTTTTCTAGGTACCACATGCAAACGAAAGCTTACATTGCACAGGTTACAGGTATGAGACAGAAATTTTTTCGGCTACTTTACTCCCGGCAGAAGCCCCCAAAGTTTGAATTATGACATTCCAGCGAAAAAATTTTGTCGAAGAATTGCATGAAACTTAGTGCAAACGAAAGCTTACATTGCACTGATTACGAAATAATGTGTGACAAAAATTTTTCGTATCTTGTGACGTCATAACTTATTGTGACGTCATAACTTCTGCCGGGGCTTCTGCCGTGACGTTGGAGGCTTCTGCCGGGGCAAAGCAGCAGAAAAAATTTCTGTCACATACACCATTTCGTAATCAGTGCAATGTAAGGTTTCGTTTGCACCAAGTTTCATGCGATTCTTAGTCAAAATTTTTTCGCTGTGACGTCATAATTCAAACTTTGGGGGCTTCTACCGGGTAAAGCAGCAAAAAAAACTTCTGTCACATACCATTTCGTAATCAGTGCAATGTAAGCTTTCGTTTGCATTAAGTTTCATGAGATTCTTAGTCAAAATTTTTTCGCTATGACGTTATAATTCAAACTTTGAGGGCTTCTGCCAGGGGTAAAGTAGCCGAAAAAACTTTTGTCGCATACCATTTTGTACTCAGAGCAATGTAAGCTTTCGTTTGCACCATGGTTTGCACTATAAGCTTCATGTGATACCTAGAAAAGGTACGCTAGCATTCCTTTGTGACGTCATAACTTGAACTTTGAGAGCTTTTGTCGGGGGTAAAGCAGCCAAAAAGATTTCTGTCACATAGCCTACTATTTCGTGATCTGGGGGGTTATTAAGAGCTGTTCGATATTTATCGAATATTCGTTATGCGGTATACATATTCGTGATTCATATTCGGTATTCGTTATTCATATGCGGTATTCGTTATTTGCAAGCAACAATTCGTTATTCGTAAGCGGTATTCTGTATTCGTTATTTATATGCGTTATTCGAGGTTTTTTTATCGAATACCGCTTGAGCAAGGTCATAACGAATATCGAATTGGTACCTATTCCATGCCTCATTCGTTACGGCAAGTCGAATTCGATATTCGTTCAATTAATGGCGTTAACTAGATACAGATTGTTACGTCATGAACTGTAGTGCCAGCTTTGCAGGATGCAGCGAGTGCATGACTTATGTTACATTGAAGACAACTTAATTGGAAGAAATATTGCATCGCAGTTAGAGTTAAAAAACGCTAGTATATTGTGCTGTGCTATTACTATTAGTTACGAAAAAGCAAAAATGGGCGAAAGACGTCGGTGGTCACAAACGGAAACCGAGCTTTTAATAAACATGGTGCAAAAAAATTATACATTTTTAACTGGAACTTTTACCCCATCGAAGACAAAAGCAATGGTTGATAAGAAGTGGAGCGAAATTGCAGATGCCATTAACGTGTTGGGGTGTGGCTCTGCTATTTTAACTACGGAGCAAATTCAGAAAAAATGGTCTGACATGAAATCAACCCGCAAAAAAGCTGTGAGTAAATACAAAATCGAATCGAGACGCACTGGAGGGGGAATGAACAAAGTAAAGCAACCAAGTGAATCTGAAGTTAGAATAGCCGATGTAATTGGAAAAGCATATACCGAATGTATCCCTGGGACCGAAGAATGTGATACCAGCGTCGAAATTGCTGCTGAAATAAATGTTGATGAAAGTGAACCTTGCAGTTCAAAGTCAAGCGAAATGTTCACCGAATCGGCAGGAGACGCATCTAGTGATGACCGCCTTTGTAGTGCTACTACTAAACGAAGGAGATGTGAAAGAGGTGCCCCAACAAGCTCTTGTAGGCCTACCAAACGCCAAACACAAAACCAGGAGATATTGGAAACAGAAAAAGATATGGTGATAGCAGTTAATGCTATGAAAGAGGAACTAAAGCGAACTAATTCACTCATTGAAAATATAGGTGAACACATGAAACAAAGCAACGACATCCATCAACAAATTTTGGAAATTTTGAAGCTGCAGCAAAATTGTCCACCGGATCAAGACGAGTTAATCACTTTTGTTGGCTTGCTAAATGCGTAGACTTAAACTTTTAACGATCTGTACATTGCTGTACATTCACAATTATTCGTTTAATTTTGCGTTTTAAAAATAAATTCGTTTTTTCATCCAAGACTACTTTTATTGAGCAGTAACGAAAAACAAATAAGCAGTTATGATCATCATCACACGTAAAATACAAAGCATTGCAAGATCGGGTTATTGAAGTCACAAAAAATTACACACAAAAAGCATAAATCGCTGTTTAGGCCTAGCTAATTTTGGTTGAGACTTTGAACAAATTTAAAGATTTTTCTTTATGTTTACCAATTGCTTAATCAAAATATGTTTTTTGTGCGTCCTAACCGTCCTTTCACTAAAAATCGCAATCGATGTCAAGATTTCTTTGCGACGGAAAAATAAAATTCTTGGGTCTACGGAAAATGTTATCTACGACCTATGTAATTGGTAAATCGTATTGCAGTTATGTTACATAGTAGTGTTACAGCCATCTTATGAAAAAATCATGCTTTGAAATCTATGAAGGACAATTGTGAAAGTGGTTTCAGCTAAAAAAGAAATAGAAGTTGTGAGATTATGAATCGATTAGCGAAATTAATCGCTGTCTTTGAGCAATTTCTGCCGCGGAATATTGCTGGGTAGGGTTGCTGGAAATACCTTCTTGTTCGGAAAACAACTGAACAATTGGATCAGAATCAGGTACTTCAAGTCCAATTCGACGGCAGATGTTGTGCAGTGCGCAGCAAGTTATCACTATTTTCGACACTCTCTCAGGTGAATAGCATAAATGTCCGCCGGTGTGATCCAAGATTCTCCAACGACTCTTCAAAATTCCAAATGCCCTTTCAATTAGAGAGCGAGTTTTTTGATGAGAAGTATTGTATTTTTGCTCCTGGGATGAGACAGGATTTGAAAGTGGAGTCATCAGCCATTTCTTTAAAGGGTAACCGCTATCTCGGAGTAACCAACCATCGACGAAGCAATTTCGTTCAAACTTTTCATGTAAAGCTGATGCTTGCAGTATAAATGAGTCGTGATGAGAACCAGGCCATTTGGCTACTACATCAAGAAATATCATGTTGGCGTCACACACAGCTTGCACATTGATGGAGTGAAAATTTTTTCTGTTAACATATGCGCATTCATCAATGGGAGGAGCTATAATTGGGATGTGGGTACCATCAATACACCCTATCACTGCTGGAAATCCAGCTACTTGGAAAAACTCAGATTTAATGTTTTCTTCTTCAGTTGGGCTTCTTGGCATGTATATAAAGTGCTTAGCTTTCTTAGCCATGCAATCCATGAAAACTCGCAGTGTTTTACTCACCGTAGGCTGTGATACTCCAAGAAAATCTTTGGAGCAATTTTGAAAACTTCCTGATGCGAGAGTTTTTAAACAAATCAAAACTTTTTATTCTAAGCTCAAATCCTTTTTACGATGTTCTTTTGTAAACATATCATCTTTTACAATGTCGAATATACTGCCAATATCGAATTTATTTAGTCTAAATTCTTTTAAAAATTGCTCGTCTGTGTAGGTTTCAATCGGATTTGGAATTTCGTCGACATCCTCCAATCTCTCGCACTCTTCTCTAGCATTTAAAATTAAGTATCGACCAGCCATTACTTCAGTTTAAGCATTGAGCTTCTCTTACTAGCAAATCTTTCTGACAAACTTGCGATTGTACCACAGTAAGTACCTTATATCGAATGGTTTTTAGAATTCGTTATTTTTCCCCGAAAATTGACGTATTTACCGAAGATTCGTCATTTGATATTCACCAAAATTGAGCATGTAATACCAAATTTTGATTTTGAGGAGCATGGAATACCAAGTTATCGAATAACGAACGTTCGATATGCGTTGGATTTTGCGTCAAGTTTACTCAAGGTCATTCGTTATTTTTTGACCACAGAATATCAATTTGCGGTAAATAACGCATAACGAACATTCGATAAATATCGAACAGCTCGTAATAACCCCCCTGGTCGATGTAAGCTTTCGTTTCCACTAGGTTTTATGCCGTACCTAGAAAAGGTATGCCAGCGTTTTTTTTGGGGGGGGGAGGGGGGGCATTACGGTCAAACGCATCCAATTTGATCAGGAAAAAATTACTTTTAGCTGATGGTTTTTGACGTTGTTGTAGGTCGTAATATACTAGGTTATTGGTATCTAGAAAAAGTATGCTAAGCCTAACCCCTCCTAGCTGTCGGTCTATAACCTCTCAGTTCCTACATAACGAAACAGTGATTGCGCAAGCTGAGCATTATGATGTCATTGACGGAGTTATTATTGCTTGATCTAAGCGCCTATACTTAGAAGAGAACCGGTTGATATTTCTCTGGCACAAAAAACGAGAAAATATGGCAACTTAAGGCTTTTCTTTATTAAAATGGCGTTACCGCGGTAGCAACTATTCTTATTCTAGCGGATTAGCGGATTGGCTGAAAAAATTAGCTTCGATAACCAGTCCGCTCACATTTTTAAACGTTAGCTGAACAGCTACTCCTCTAGTGAAAAAATTAGCTTTGCTAATTAGCGGATTAGCGATTTGTGCCCGCCTATGATTACCCCTAAAGGAGGTCATTTTGGATTTTATTCTACTAATTTTTCCAAAAAATAGAAAGAAATAACTTCTTTTGCCACCTTTATTGTATGAAGCTGAAAACTCTAAAACTTATAGGACTAGCCATAGATATCTAATACTACAACTAGATTGCACATGGTGCGAAAAAAAGTGTAACAATTTGAAGCTCCGATCCGCCATCTTAGAATTACCCACTTGCACAAACGCCGCATATCTTTTATAACGTAGAAACGATTGAAAGTGTTACAAAAAATATCATAACTTTAGTTAAGCTTGTTGGATTTTAAAAATTTTAACTGGATCGTGAAGGTCTTGATTTTAGCTATCGTTTAAAACAAATTTCAAGTAAATTGGTCGTGTTTTAGGCACTTTACATGGTAAGTAAGTTGTACTTGGGCAATAATTTTTGAAGCGGTTTTTAAGCTAATAGCATTTCTTGCTGTTTTAAAACGTAAATGTAGCTTCGATTTGCAAAAATTTGTCATTAGGTTCAAATTAAGTAGGCTCAGTCTCAAAAATTTAAACTTCAATATGAAATTAGTTGAGCTATTGGTCATGGTTTTCCAGGCCTTAAAACTTTTTCGCTGGAAAATGATTGCGTAAATTGTTTTAAACCTCAAGTAAAAGTAGGTTTCACTGTATAGAACTAGATTTTTACTGCTTAAAGCTATGGTTCCACCGAGAATATTACCATAATATTCCCATAATTTTCCGTGAAAATTATTGGAATATTCCCGGTGGAACTGAACTTTATTCCATTCCATTACTTTGCGTCAAATAATTTTCGCGGAATATTTTAATGCGTCGTGGAAAATTTAAAATGTGACGATTGGAAAATTTTGGTGGAACCGCACTTGGAAAATTATAATCTTCCAGTTTCGCGATAATTTTCCGGAAAATTGTGATAGAATATTTTTAAAAACGGTTTGATATTTGTGACGGGAAAATTATTGGAAAATTATTTCACTGCGGTATACCTCGTGTTAAAACAACGTCACAATGATACTTTCTCATGATTGAGAGAGAAGCTTTGCTAAAATAGTCTGTATAGTAGGGTGCTGCAAACGCCCTCATGTGGTCAAAAACAAAATTACTTTTGATATGTGGTGACCAGTCCAGAAAAAACTCCAGATATGAAGTTTTAGAAAAATTGAACATTGTTTAGGTGTTCCGCTTTTCATTTCCATGATGACAGACCTATGGATGCAGTGAATTTTTCTATCTCCTTAACCACTTGTGCTAAAAAGTGGTTAATGGCTCAAATAACTCAGAAACATGAAGTTTCTATCTAACTTACAGAGGAACTGTATGGCTATTGTGCTTAGTTTTCGAGTTATTGCGTTAATTATGTTTCAAAGTCAGGTTTTGGGGGAATGCAATGTCAATCAATACAATGTCAGTCAATCAATACTTCATCTATTTAAGCATCTATTTAAATTTTCACAGTGATGCAGAGCAAAATCAGATACCAATATTGCATTAGTTACATGACGATATACTACCAGTATTCTAGCTTATGGGTGGAGTAGAAGTCTCCTAGTTTTTTTTTTTAATTTTGTGTTTGGTTTGCGTATAGATTACAAGCTGGTGTGTAATATGGATGAGTTAAAAGTTAAAAAATCATCACGGTGTAACTTGGTAAACAAATTATCGGCAAAAATAGGATGACTAAACGCCACAGAGATCCCCGTTTGTTTCTGCTGGGATCTGTTTTAACTCAAAACTTAATCAATTAAGAATGAAATATCCCATGGCAGAAAGCAGTGCCTCGTCAGCTTCTCAAATTTTACACCTACGCTGCAAATTTTGCTTTGGACCTTGATCGGGTTATGGAAAATTATTGCAGTCCCACCTAAGAAAATTCAAATATTCCATTTTGGAAAATATGACGGAAAATTAAACCGTGGAAAATTTTGGTGGAACCGTTGCGGTTCCACCGGAAAAATTGTTGGAAAATTATAGTTTGTGCGTCCATAATTTTCCAGTGAAATAGAATATTATTAATTTTCCCGGTGGAACCATAGCTTAAGGCGGAAGGCTTATTGCTATCGAAGAGGTTCAAAATTATGGAAAAATTGTATGCATCAAAAACATTTTTGAAAGTGGCTAGGAAAGGATGCCCTCATCCCCTCATCCTACCCTCTTAGTCATAAACTACAGAAACCATCAAAAGAGTCTGGCATATATATTTAAGTCACTTGGCACCATTAATTTTGTTTTTTTTTACTAAAAGACAGAATCAAAAGGGGGGCAATGGCACAATAACCCCCTCCCCTTAATACGTTCCTGCAAACCGATTAAGATGTGCATTGTGTCGTACCTTTTTTCTGATGTACGATTAACGGACGAATTATATCAAACGAGAATGTGTATTCTTTGATTTCGCCGTTCTTAAACTTATACACTAACTGTACAGTTACACATGGTAACACCGTCACAGCTGTTGCTTGCCTACTGGAAACAGCGGGTGAGAAGCGATGAAAAGAAAAGGTTCGAAAAGTTACGTTTCTGTGCTACTACCTACTATTACTGAATTTCATTGCTTCATTTTTTATCCTCCTGTCACGAGAAAGCGACGGAGGCGCTGTGCATAGGACAAATCCAGTCTGGCTTAGGAGTTGCCCTTGTTTCCGAGTTCTTCAGTTGAATTTTCATTTTTTACAATGTCCTAATGATCTGTCAATCACAAATAGTTAGCAACCTGAGAAAATGTTTAGCTTTTCGCAGTATGCGGCAATGCAATCGTGGTTTACAGTTTCTATTTGATCTTGAAAATATTTTAATATAAGCTAACATCTGCTCACTCTCTAGTCTCTACAATCGTTCTGCGGAAATATTTCATTCAAAATCAAAGCCGACAATGCTTAATTAAATTAGCTTATGAACGATTTTTTGCCTTTTTTATAATTTTGTTTACAAATATAATTTATTTAGGCCCAACTGCAGGCATTTAAACTTGTACCGCGTCTGCTTGCCATAGGTGGCGGAACCGGGGGACCGAGGGGGCCTGGCCCCTAGCTTTTTTTTTTCAGGGGGAGCCCTGGGGGGGCTCTCATTTACAGTACTTCTACAATAATACCTTTATATGAATGTGTTTGACACTTAATAGGCTACCATCGAAATTGAAACCCAGGAAAGAGTTTAAATTCACAAATGTTTTCTTTAAAATTTTGCTTGTGGGGTGGGGAGAACGGAAAAAGCGTAATCTTTTTATGGCAAAAAATTAACTTGTGGCTCATAAATGTCAAAATGAGCATCTTGTCATATAAAAGGCAAACCAGCGATTGGTAGCATTTGGACCAGGGGTTCTCAACCGAAGCCCTTGGCCCCCCAAAGGGACCACAGAGCACATAGTGTTCTCTTGTGAGCCCAAGCCACGATGGTAGGAATCATTAATAAATTATGATAGACGGGACTTTTAAATTTACACACTATAGGAGCCACAGTCTTTCGGAGGTACAGGCAAGGGGCCACGGCTCAGAAAATATTAAGAATTACTGATCTAAGCTTTCGGTAAGAAAAAAGTTATTTACCGCACGTTTTGAGAGGAGGTGAGGTAGGGTAGTCCCAGACTCCCAGCCAACACTCACTCGTGATTTCACGTGTTTTTGTCGAGGTACACAGGTAAAACTTGTTACTCCTGACGTCTAACACAAGCTTGCCACCAATTTTTAGGAGTTTTTTATACAAATTTTAGGATAATTTGTTGTGGGTTATTGTTTTGGCTTAAAAAAAATATCGTTTTCAAGAAGTCATACTCTTCGGCCTCACAAAATTTGTTGAGTTGCACACATGTCCAAGCATGATGCTAACACGTGAAAAACATGTGTCGAAGTCACATGTGTATCGTAGATTTTAGGTGTCCTTGGTTGCAATAGAAATAGGAGTAAAGCACAAAAATGAACCTAAATTTATGTATGTTCATGGAAAAATTTATGTGGCATCCCCCCAACTTGGCTTGTCGTAGGCAATCACATCGATCGACAAAATGTGATTTTTACCTGTCCATAAATCAAATCAAAAATCTTTCTTTGCAGGAGCATACCCAAGGGGAGTTTGCTGGGTCTGCGGCCCCCCTCCCCCCCAGCTGAAATATAAGCTGATAAACCTATATATCTTCAGTAAGAAGAACACTGGAAACAGGACATCTGAGGACGCGATGACCTTCTTTTTTTTTGGTCTTCACTTGAGTTTGGAGGGGTAAATTGAACGCCGAAAGACGTGAAGACCTTTTTCTTTGGTTTTCACCGATATTTTCAGTGGAAACGGAAGCAGGAAATTGCACCCCCTCCTGATTTCAAATTTCTGGGCACGCCCCTGAACTACAGCAGCGATTGTAGTGCATATTGATTTAAGGTACACTCACTGCAAACCAGATCTTTACTGTGAGCAACGTAGCTCACCCGTTTCTCACGCCTTTGATGAAAAATACCGTGGGAGCTTTTAATTGATTTTTATTTCGGGTCTTGCACACTGGACCACGTAAGTTTAAGCTCAGCACCAGGCAGGGCCGTTGAGAGCCAAGCTCGGGCCCGGTACCAAAATTAAATCTGGGCCCCCCGCAAAGTGACAAAAAAATGGTCCGCCAAAATGATGAAGGTAATTTACCAGAAGAGGCACTTTGTTGTATCGAAATCGATTAACAACCGAATAATGGCCAATAAAATTCTTGACCTGGGGGTGCTTACTCTTTAGCTATTCTAGTTGAAACGTAGGCCTACCATTCAGCTACTGGTAACTCTCAGAACAGCAATATATTATATCCCCGCCCGCTTCTTAATTTTAGACATTATGCGCAATCAGTGGGCCCCCACGATTTAGCAAGAGGAGCATAGCTGCCGAAGGCTAAGGGGGTCTGGGGGCTACGCCCCCAGCCACCAACAAATTTTCATGGTTTTCACATAAAAAACACTTGTTTTAGCACACTTTTTTATCAAAAAAGGATATACCGATTCCTGCAGGGAGTGCAGTCACTACTACAGTGTCAAAGAATACAAAAATACTTTAGTATCCTATGTCTAAAAGCAGAAGCATGGCTAAAATAAATGAAAGGAGGCTGTAACCATCGTTAGTTTTGGTGCATTTGATGGGATGATGCTAGGTGCGTTCTATAACCTTCAACAACGCATGCAAAATCTTTTCTAAATTCCAACTGCAGATCAAGAAACTAACTTTACTTCTATGTTAAAACGATTGACTGAAGTAAAACTTGATAAACAAAAAATGGAATTTGTAGTATAAGAAAAAACGATTAGGATGAAAACGAAACGACAAAGGCTGAATTTTTTACTTTTTTAAATAAAAAAAATGAATATCAGAAAATTTGCTTGGTACGACGCCTCTGACTGTAAGTGATTAAAATAAGTATGGTTGGACCGGTATTAGGTTAATTATTCCAATTAATAGTATAAACGAGTGTTTTGCATAGTTTGATGAAAATTATTCCCTCTCCGAGGCCTTTTTCTATTTTGAGCCCCATTCTGATATCGATATGACAGTAGCGTACGCAGGGGGCTCCTTTACGCGCGCCCCCTCAGGCCTTCTTCAATGCATGTTAGAACAAGCTAAGAGGTGTGGTTAATGGTTATGTTAAGATAGCAATAACACATCTAAAAACAATAGACCTACTCCAGTATACCGGTACCTCACCGCATTATAAAGTGGGAGTACCTTTCAGACTTTTTTGGTTGGTAGGCTACTTTAACTGGGTCGCTGACTGGGGGAGAAAGGGTAGTACCTTAGCTGTGAGTAAGTGGTATTACCGGTAGGAAGTGGCGATGGGTGATTTTGTTTGCCTTCAACCAATCAAGAGATGCCCTTTCAAACTTTCACGAAATTTTTTACGCGCGGCATTCTCAAAATTTTTGGTTCCCAAAAAATTCCGGGCCCGGTAACCCTTGGACCCCCCTTTCAACGGCCCTGGCACCAGGACCAGCGGCATAGGCGCATTCAGGGAGAACCACGGTTCCATGCCCCTTGCTGGCCCTGTCGCTAGATTATAGAACACACCTACAAGTCATTCAATCAAATCCACCAAAGTTAATAAAGTTGCATCCTCCTTTCATTTATTTTGGGCAAGCTTCTGCTTTTAGACATACCAAGGCTTTTGGATAGGCTTACTAAAACATTTTTGTATTGTCTATTAGCAGAGTTGGGCAGTACCGCGGTACAAAAGTACCGCGGTACTGTAACGCGGTACTTTTTTAGTACCGTTATCGGTACCGTCGATACTTTTTTTAAAATGTACCGTTTTTGGTACCGTCGTTACTTTTTAGATCGTTTTACTCGATATTTCGGTAACTTTTTTTGAATAAACTTAAGAGGGCAAAAGCGAAAAATTTTTCTGGATTTTCCGCAAAAAATATCTTCAAAAAGTATCGCAAAACCACGTTGTTGCAGATCAGTGGTCAGCAACCACCGGGCTGCGGCCCCCTGCCGGATATTTGGTGAGATAGATTTGCCGGATATCCGGTATCCGGCTATCCGGCACATCCCGAGTTGCAACTAACGAAATTTTAAAAAAAATTATAAAAAAATTCCCCAACGCCAGAGCTGGGCAAACTGCGGGCTGCATGCAGAATTTTTTTTACTCTTCACCGATTTTCAGTGGAAAAATAGTAGATCTGCGAACGTGTAGACCTTTTTTTATTTTGCTCATCAATGCTTTGTGGGGGCAATTTGGACCCACACTTTTCAAAAAGGGGCGATTGTGTAGAAAAGGTTGAAGACCGCTTGTTTAGACTTTATGGAAAAATTTATTTCTGTGTCATAGAATGAAAGTAAAACCATAAACCTGCAAATTCTGAGAAAAATGTAGATTTTGACTCATCTAAATGTTCTGAGTATGCTGCTATTGATATACCAAACTTTACTGAAAGTGGCATTTAAAATGAAAACATTCTCCTTCAATGCAATGATGAATTTTGCTCAGCAAGAATCTTCGCAACATCTTTTCGTGTATAGGCCATAGGCTCTTTTACGTCCTTCTAAGGACGTAAAATATTGTTCGTATACCATAGTATTGTTCGAATGTAGCAACGTAGCCCGATAAACAAGGATGTGACAAACTTTTCTGCTCTCCAGGGCGAATTTCTGATGATGATACTCCTTAGTTATACCTAGCCTCATAACTAATGCAGGAGATCAACAGATTATAGATGTTGCCATAGGTGGCGGAAGCGGGGGGCCAAGGGGGTCCTGGCCCCCCCATTTTTTTTTTCAGGGGGGCCCTGAGGGGGACCTAATTTACGCGTTTATTTCCACAATATTGCCTCTGCATGAATGTATTTGAAACTCAATAGACCTACCATCGAAATTAAATCCCGGTAAAGAGCTTAAATCCAGCGATGTTTTCTTTGAAAATTTGTTTGTGGGGTGGGGTAACAAAAACTAGAAGCGAAAACTGCGGCTCTGAAGCCCACAAAAATTGGACATGTCACGTGTGGACAGGCTAAATATGGATTGTAGGCATAGGGCCGGATTCACACATAAGCTAAGCAGGCTGAAACCTAAGGCCTCGGAGAAAATGGGGACCTCATCACAAACACTGAAGACCTTATTTTTTTCTCTTCGCCGATGCTTTCTGTGGTAAACAGAACATCTGAGGACGTGCATATCTTTTTTTTGCTCTTCACTATACCGATATTTTCAGAGAAAACAGGACATCTGAGGATGTGAAGACCTTTTTTTGCTCTTCCAATCAGTGTGATCAAATAGCCTAGGGCCTCTCATTGTCTAAATCCGGCCCTAAGGAGCATATTTGGGGGCGGGGCCATTGTGCCATGCCCCCTCCCTTTTTGACTCTGCCTTTTAGTAAACGAGAACAATATACTAATGGTGTCAAGTTACTGAAATATGCCAGACTCTTTTGATGGTTTCTGTAGCTTATGGCCAGGGGCGAATCCAATGGGGTAGGATGATATGAGAGATATGCATCATCCCACCAGCCATTTCCAAAAATGTTTTTTGATGCATACAATTCTTCTATAATTTCAAACCTCTTCGATAGCTATAAGCCTTTCATCTTAAGCACGCATAACTAAAAATGTGCGAACAAATTGTATCATATTTAGCGAAGCACTCAAAATTGGGGTCAAAAAATTTAAACACAGTTTGCGTGAAAATTATTCAAAAAGCACTAAAATAGCCATTACACCATGTAAATTCTCAAAAATTTTCCGGGGGAGCATGCCCCCGGACCCCCGAGAGCTTTTCTTGTTTCTTAATCAGCTTCAAATTAGTTCTGTTGAAAAAAAAGACGCTGAAAAAAAGTGGAAATTATGCCCTCCCTCCTTTTACAATTTCTCGCTACGCCACTGCCGGCCCTGGTTGTAAGTGAAGAAAATCTGGTCATTGGTTTTGGGCCCCCCCACTTTAGAAATGCTTCCGCCATCGCTGGATGTTGCCATACATGAGAATGCTAGTTTTAGTGAGCGCGCCGCTGTCGCCTTGTGGATATAACCGAAGTATTCGCTTGCAGTATCAAGATTCGCGCGTGACTACAACTCAGATCTTACACCAGCACCAGATGCGACAAAACGCTTGATAAGGTTTTAATTTCGTTGCTTTGCAAGACGTAAACCAAAGCAAAAATTATTTTTCAAGAAAAAAGTTTCGTATGAAAAGTACCGAAAATCGATACCGAGTAACGTTATCGTGATTACTTTTCCAACAATGTACCGTTATCGGTACCGACGGTACTTTTTTAGCAAAGTATCGGTACCGATATCGTCGTTACTTTTAAAGTACCAAGTGCCCAGCTCTGTCTATTAGAGACTGCACTATTTGCACGTACGGTACGTCCTTTTTCGATAAAAAGTGTGCCTAAACAAGTGTTTTTTATGTTAAAACCGTAAAAATTAGTTGGTGGCTGGGGGTTCCACCCCCAGACTCCCGGTTTTGCGCTACTTTGTCTAATCCTTGGTGCGCCACTAAAACAGCTGCAGCAGTGACAAACAAAAAAATTTAACAAGCATTGTAATGTTTATGCCAGAAAGCATTAATATAGCGTACACAACTTCGTAAAAATTTACTTTTTAAAATTTTGCTACACCGGTAGTGAATATTCATATCAACCCCCCCCGAAACATTTTTCTAAATGCGGCCCTGGTCTCCAGCCTCGCAATGAGTTTTTATATCGTTTTCGTCCGTGCCCGAGGTCGCAGAAAGTATATTGTCTATTATTATGATCACATGAATCTAATTTACAGCTTTGAGTGCTTTCTGACAATCACAGAGACGAAAATTTAGCTCGAGGAAAAAGTAGGAACGATTTATTCTACGTGATAATTTGGAGCAATGTTCGGAGTGACAACAAATTTTTAAAAAATAGTGAAGCATACCATCAAAGGTAGGTAGATAATTTGTTTTTCGGTAAAAGAAGCAAAAGAATTTAGATAAACAACACCAAAGCAAAAGCACAAAAAAAAGTTGTAATCAAAATCACTTGCTACCAGTGGCGCAGCCAGGGGGGGGGCAAGAGGGAAAATTCGCTCCCCCCCCCCACTTTCGTTTTCGGCTGTTTTTCCAGTTCGTGCAAATCAGTTGAGAAAAAATTTTTGAGGGTATATCCCCCCTCCCGACATCCCCAAACTTTTGTCGGTTCGTTGTTCTACTAATGCAGAGGTGACGAACATGCGGCCCGCGAAAGAATTTCCTGCGGCCCGCGAACATTTTGGCGAGACCAGCACTTTTAAACATTTTTTTCCCGTCTAATCTTTGCGATGCGATATCAAAAGCTGAGCCCCTGATTTAATCAAGCGCGTATCACACAGTAATTATATAAACGCTCAAAACAAGTCATCTGTTTCAGGATTCAGCAGTTCATCCATTGTTATGAAATAATAATAACATAACTCGAGTCCGTTGCAGCTTCAGCAATCAGCATAGTGCACCAGTTTACGGGTAACTATTCGAGTGAGAGCTTAGCTTGCCTTACAGTAGTACGAATTATGTGAGTTTGCGGAAAAGAATTGGTGAGGTGGCAGTACCATTTATCATATGCAAATTTTACTGCTTTCTTAAGGTATTAGTTATTCTTTTTTTAATCTATATTTAACTAGCCGCTTATCTTCAGCGATGTCTTCAGCGAAAAAACGAAATATTGTAGATGAAAAAAGAGTATTTCAAAAAGATTGGACCGATATCCGATATGTTTATGACCAGGAGCGTATTCAGAGAGGGGCCATTGTGCCATCCTTCCCCCTTTTTGACTCTGCCTTTTAGTAAAAAAAGAACAAAACTAATGGTGCCAAGTGACTGAAACATGCCAAACTCTTTTGATGGTTTCTGTAGCTTATGGCCAGTGGCTAATCCAAGGGTTAGAATGAGAGGTATGCATCCTCCCACCAGCCATTTTCAAAATAGTTTTTGATGTATACAATTTTTCCATAACTTCGAACCTCTTCGAGAGCGATAAGCCTTACACCTTAAGCACGCATAATCGAAAATGTGCGCGCCAAATGCATCATATTTGGCAAAGCACTCAGAATCAGGGTCAAAAAATTTAAACAAAATTTGCCTGAGAATTACTCAAAAAGCACTACAAATAGCCATTACAGCATGTAAATTTTCAAAAATTTTCCGAGAGAGCATGCCACCGGACCCTCCAAGAGCTTTTCTTGTTTCTCAATCATTTTCAAATTTGTTCTGCCGAAACAAAAAACGCTTTAAAGAAATATGGAAATTGTGGCTTCCCCCTTTGAAAATTTCTCGCTACGCCACTGTTTATGACTAAAAAGTTATGCGGCCCGCTTGCTTATTGGTAAGTAACAAAGTGGCCCGCGACCGCAAATAGGTTCGTCACCCCTGCACTAATGAAACAAGCCATGAAAATGCACTATTTGACCTGTGAAGATTTTTTTGGGGGTCAAACACAAGCTGACCAGTGACCACACTTACCGATACCGTCCGGGTTATACTGAATTCGTCAATCGCCTTTGTTACGTCACAGAGACAAGGTAACCTAGCAGAACTCAAATGTATTCTACAGTAATCTCCTCACACAACCGCAAAAACATGGCGTCAGTATGCTGCGGAAGAAAAACTAAAAAGTTAGAGTTCAGTTACTTTGCGAAACAATTTATTACTTTGACCTTTTTTTCCGCTTTTATAGGGGTAGTATTCTTACGTCATTATAAAATAATGAAAGTTTTTCATGTGTTAAACCTCAAAGTTTTTCCAAAATATTTGTTGCTGAAAAAATAGAGCAGTAATGTTTTTCAGTATTCAATTTATTACCGAGTTTATTATTACAAAGCGTCGCGAAAGCGATAAGTAGTTATCTAGAATTTAAGTTTTATGCAACAAAAAAAATAAGTTTTATGATATCCTTATTTCATAGGCACATGCAGGGGGGACACAGTGCCATCCCCCCTCCTTTGGCCCTGTAATAAGGTGCTAAAACCTAACTTTCAGTTTATAATTTCACAAACTAATAATAATTGCAGCCTCCTTTCACTTATTTTAGCCAAATTTTTGCTTTTAGACATAAATTGCGAAAATATTTTTGCATTGTCTATAGCAGTGTGGTCCAAACCTTGGCCCGCGGGCTGCATGCGGCCCGCGGGCAACTTTTGTACGGCCCTCGAACACTTTAATCTTCGTTGCCTGTTTTGTATCTAACAAGACTTAGAAATTTCCTCGTTCGCATTAACGACGTGATGTTTTTAAGAGGCGAGAAATTTGCAAGCTTAGAATAATAACCAGAATGTTTCATAGTGCATTTGAACGCATCATTTTGAAGTAGAAATGCATCTGACGTCACATTAACACATTTACTACGTACTAATGCCGGTTATGTAACATTTCGCATACTTGTCATGTGGGCCTTTTCAAAACGATCTTCAGCGAGATGTGCAGCGTAGAAGTTACGAAATGTAGTGAGTCGCACTGACTTTCACCATGAAACGAGTGCCAACAAAAAAGTGTCCGAGGAAAACAGAGAGTTCAATTTTAACTGGAAGGACAAACATTTCTTCGTCATTAATAATGGTAAAACACAATGTTTGATGTGTCTTCAAGTAATATCTGTTCCCAAAGAATTTAATGTTCAGTGACATTACAAAACGCTAAATTAGAAAAGATACGGTCAGTACCAGGGAACTTCTATAAGGGAAGCAATATTGAAAGAATTAAAGAGAAACTATTTTAAGCAAACGGGTATGTTCAAAAGTTTTGCCAAATGTGATTCAGTTGCACATCTAACAGCTTCATGCGACGTTGCGCTAACGCCAATTTTAAGACTTAAACAAGCATGAAACGTAAGACATTTAGTAAGGCATATAGTGTCAATGGTAGGGTAACAATCTCTCCGCCTATGTTTAAACTCTAGATTTTATGTTTGCGGCCCGCAAAGCTTTTTCAAACCTTTATGCGGCCCTTAATGCTCAGTCTTGGACCACACTGGTCTATAGTGACTGCACTCACTGCATGCCCTTTTTCTATAAAAAAGTGCGCTAAAATGAGTGTTTTTTATGTGAAAACCGAAAAAATTTGTAAGCGGCTGGGGGCGTAGCCCCCAGACCCCCTTGGTCTACGACGGCTGGAGGCTTCGCCCCCAGACTTCCGGGTGCACCTCTCCTTTTTCCAAATCCTGGGGGCACACTGCTTCGCGCGCCCCCCCCTCAGAAAATTTCTGCGTACGCCACTGTATTAGACTATTAGTTTACGGTAGTAAGTGTTGCCATTGAAAAACAATTAACGTAAATACTTAATTACTCATTATTGTATAGATAGAAACGGATACCGTATACAATAATCTCAAACAACTTAAGAGGTTATAGTGCCATAAAACAAGCAACATAACAATAACGAATTGATGCCAAGCTGACACACGTTGACTACAATATTAACTGGTAATTACACTTTCAACAAAGAGGTTGCTTTTTTTTTTGATTTTTGTTGCAATAACCGCTAACTATAGCTTATTTTGTACCGCTTTTTTGATGGTTGGCGCATAGTTTGTAATTTGTAAATTGTGCTGTAACAAGAGCCTACTTCCGGTAACACTACAATAATGAGTAATTAAGTATTTTGCTAGCTCTTAGATATAGGCCTAATTATTTTCAAACTGTACAGTTATAATCAAAAATCAACCAAATATAGTGCAAGTAGTTTCTATTTGGAACTTTTTTTGAAAAGTACCAACAAAAGTACAGCGTTACTTCTGATTTTCAAGCACCGATGAGTACCGGTACCTCCGATACTTTTTACAAAGTACCGAGTACCGGCACCGCCGGTACTTTAAAAAAGTACCTAACCCATCTCTGGGTACCGGTGTTATTGCTGATTCGCAGTCGGAATATTTGATTTTGGATTTTGTTTTTTTCGAAAATCCTGAAATTTTGGTCATACAAAATAGCAATTGGAAACGTGATAATTTTGTTCTCGCCAAACCATTGAACGCAAAACCTCATCTTCTTCCCATTTAACCAGGGCCCATGAGAGGGGCAGGGGGAAAATGACCTAGGGCCCATGTTGTTCTGGGGGCCCTTTAGTCCTTATCTAACAAAATAAATAGAGCCAAAGCAAGTTCAAAAAACAATTGAAACAGCACTTAAACTCAATATGCTTCAAATAATCAAATTTATGGAGCGCATGGGCCTTCAATAGTCATATCATGCTGTTGTTGGGGCCCATATCTTACGGAAAAAATACAGCAAAGAAACTTCCAAATAATCGATTTCATAGAGTGCAAGGGCCTCCAGCGTACATCAGGCTGTTCTAAGGGCCCATCAGCCCATATCTTACGAAATAAAGCAAAAAAATTTTTTTAATCGTAACAGCATTTGAGCTTAACATATATTCAACTTCCAAATATTACCAATTTTCCGGAACGTATGGGCCACTTAAGTTACATCATTTTGATGTGTAGGCCTATGCCAGTGGTTCTTAAACTTTTCACTTGCTGGCATCCCTTTTGCATCACCAACCCATTTCTCGCACCCCCATTTACAGTCTGTGACAAAAGTTTAAGGACACTTACCCAAAACACTTCATCTAGGTTTAAATGCACATATCTCAAAAAATGAGTGTTGCAATGCCATGATTTGCAATTATGTTTTTTGGTTAATATAGAACCTAAGATCCATAGCCGTAAACAGAGGCGTAGCCGGGGGAGGCAAAGGGGGCAATTACTTACCCCCGAAATATTTTCAGTTACCACTAGCCTGCAAACAAAGGTACTAATGCTATAACGTAGGCTAAATCTACTAACACCGCAAGCAGGGGTGGATTAAGACCACTCGGGGATATCCGTGTCTCCTTTTTCGACAAAAAACTACCGCGTATGCGTGTTTTTCTTGTAAAAAACCTAAAAATCCGTGGCGGCTTGGGGATTCGTCCCCAGATCCCCAGTTGTGTCCTCCTCTCCTTTTCAGAATCCTGGGTGCGTCACTGGACAAGCCTATGAAGTTTTGCCCCCTCCCCCCGAAATTTTTGTTGGCAACGCCACTGGCCTTGAGGGTAAAGTGTCCATAAACTATTGTCACAGACTGTAGAATTGGAAAAAATTGATGAAGATCAAAATAAGGTCATCACGTCCGCAGAGGTCCAATTTTTCAAGCAAAATCAAGTAAAGATCAAAAAAAAGTTATCACGTCCTTAGAAGTCCAATTTTCCGAGCGAAATCAAGCATAGAGCAAAAAATCTTCAGATGTCTTACAAAAGAGTAATGTTCATATCAATCCCGCTCCTGGCACTCCCTGGAAACGTTTCTCGCATCCCTGGTTAAAATCCATTGGCCTACGCTCTGCATAAAGGCGCATTATAAGCTGAAAATTAAAATTTTTTGCTTCCTCTGCATTTCATTTGGCTTCGTTTTTATTAAGGACAATGTTAAATCATAAACGTGTTTATCTGAGATTTGTGGCTGCGCAACTCGAGTGTGCGATTGCGACCAGTTACAGCATTCCAACTGTAGCTTGAAGCTGGAGAGATCAGTGGAATACTTAGGTTTCTTGTATGCTGCGTTAAAGAATTTTTAGACAATCCAGTAGATGCTGTAGTTCCGGTATAGGCTTGAGTTTGATGGGAGCACAAGAACAGATTCATTTAAAAATTAAAGCATTTTGAAGCGAAAAGATAAAGCATATGCTTAAAGTAATCGGCAAGGCGAGACAGCAAGACAGTGCTCGACACGAGGTCAACGAAACGCAATTTTAATTATCCGTGAGTGAACAGAGTTTCCTCGCGTACGGGTAAAAACACTCTTGTTTCGAATAGGTGTTTCAAAATATTGCGTGGCTCTCACGAGAATGCAGTTAAAACAGTCCAGCTTTTATGGCTCTCTTGGTCAAAAAAAGATGCCGATCCCCGGACAGCAGTAAATCTTTTCGATCATCGCATGCGCAAAAAATCGACCGTTGGGCTCAGTGTTTTTTATTTACTGTAAATGCTGTCAAATTGATTGATTTGGTACAATAGGTTTTAAAATTTTTTTTTTGGAAAATAATTAATCATTCTTACAATTGGCAGTACGTGTATTTTTGTAAATGCATGTTGAGAAATGATAAAACATCAATCCGGTGCATAAAAGCGAAAACAAAGGGTCATAAGAGAACGATTACAGTGTAAAGGGCAGCAAAGACTTGAAAACTTTGGTATAGTTGGGGGAGAAAAAATTAAAGAGAAAGATCTTGTGACGATAGATGCTCCTGACCAGGAAACTGCTAATGAACTGTTAGATGTCAGCGAAAGTAGTCCAGGGAATGATGTTGAAGTTTTAAATGTAAATTTGGTATCTCATCCGAGTGATGATGTAGGCTAAAGCAAAGTCGTAATTTGAGTTTCAATATTGTAGCTGATGAAGCAAGGGTAAGTTCCCCTAGTCCAAGTGCTCATACTGATAATGGAGTTACTACTTTACGCAGCAATGGTAGCGAGACACCAAATCCGTCCTGTGACTTTGACGTTGACCTTGTCGTCACTGAATTTCTATCTATCTTATAAATACGTAGCGCGATTCATTGTGGTCATCAAAAATAACCTCAAAATTTTCCCGAGGATGAAACAAACTAGCTCGTTGTATCACCTTCATCGCTTTTTCGCTACAAGGGGGGTAAATAGGGAAACAACTATCTCACTGAATTTACAAAAATGTTGTCTTTGTTCTTAGAGACTGCAAAAGGTAGGGGGCCCACCAAAAAATTTCCCCCGGGCCCAGTAGCGGCTCTTGGAGCCCCTGCATTCAACCACTGGATCAATAATTAGTAGCAAGATGTACAACTTACATGTGGAGCCCATGACTTATCTTGGTCCCCCGTTCCACCTCAAAATAAAACTTGTATGCATAGTTCAACCAGTTGGTGATGGGTTTTCTGAATATGGAGGGGTAAACTTTCCACAGATGTAGCAAAAATTGTGGGGATCATTAACGCAACCTCGAGTAGCTTTATTCATTTTACAGTTATTAATTTATCTATGCTCTCCATTGCTCAACCAAAAACAGAAATTAATAACAGGTTAACTTCAAATGCAAACTATCGGTAAAGTGCAAACGAAAAATTCTAATCTATTTGATGAATACACTGAAATTAATAGCAGTCCTTTAATTAAGCGTAAGGTCATTTAAATTATAATAACCCTGTTCACATCCAATTTATGTGGGCTTTAGACCTACATTGCTATAGGCTTTCTGCATCACAATTAAATTTTTGATTCGTAATCTAAGAAATGATTGCGACATCAAAAATTCAATTTTGATGCGAAAATCCCGCATCAATGTGGGCCTAAAGCCCACATAAATTGGATGTGGACAGGGTAAATATGTTGCTACATCATATGTTCCGCTCTAACTACTTCGTAGAGCACTTTCTTCAACTTAAGGCCACCAAACTTTGAATATATATTACTTTTTAATAGGGTTACCATACGTCCTCCTTTTGGAGGACATATGTCCTCCTCTTTGACCAAAAAAAGCTTGTCCTCCGAAGACGCCGAAAAATGGCCGAATGTCGTCCTTTTCCGCATCATAAATAGTGAAATCATGTCAAATATCATTCTTCCACGAAAAGTTTCAATGCAAACAACGGCCTGCAATGCGATGACCTTTTTTTTTTGATCTTCACTTGTTTTTGGGCAAAAAAATGGACGTCTGCGGACATGATGACCCTCAAAGGACCTGTCCTCCTTTTGCATAGTGAAAATATGGTAACCGCACTTTTAAATAACATTTTGAAATGCCAATTTTTTGAAAATTTGTCAATTTTTAAAAAACTGAAAGCATAAAAGAACAAAAAACCCTGACGTGATACAGCAAAACTGACTTCAGATTTGGATTCAGCGCCCCAAAATACAACAAGAATGCATGTAGGGATCTCAGTAACTCAGAAACCATTACATCGGGAAAAGGAAGAGAACAATTAGACTCTTTACATTCTATTTGAATAAGTTTCAAATGGTTAGGCTGTAGGCTATCTTTGTTTTAACATTAATTCGGTAATTTTAAATAAATAGTAGAAGTTGTGCTAATTAAACCTAGAATCTATAACTGAAACAAAAAAGAGGATGGCATCAAAAGATCAAGTGTCTCAGCTGCTTCAACGTTTGGAAGAAATATCAGCTAAACAGGATAAGTATCAAAAATTATTTTTAGCTAGGCCTATGTCTAAAATAGCTGATGCTGCCTCTGAATCTGTTTCTGTTGTAGATTCAGTTAACATCCAAGCAAAACATTTGGAGGAGATGGCAAACATGGTTTCTTCAGTGCAAGTTGCTGTTGAGCAGTTTGCAGATCGGGTATATTACAACGGGAGGAGAATGGATGATTTAGAACAGTATAGCAGTAGCAATTGCCTGATCCTTCGTGAATGTCAAAATCTTCCTCCAAAATCTTCTGACAATGAGGTATTTGAAAATTTTGTTTTAAATACTTTGAATGACAAATTACAAATTGAACCTCAATTAAGTGACAATGACATTAATGTATGTCATGCCCTTCCTTCAAGGAAAGGTAAAAACCCAATTATAATAAAATTTGTCAGGAGGACCGTGAGAAATAAGGTGTTTGCTGCAAAGTCCAAGCTGAAATCATCTGCTGGTGAATCGAACCCAAGGCTTGCGATTACTGAGTCATTAACAAAACGACGGCTCAGATTAGTGGAGGAAGCCAGAAAGATATTTGAATTCAGAAATGTGTGGACTTAGAAGGGTTTAGTATACTGCGAATTTATGGGCCAGAGGCATTACATAAATGATTTTAGTGACATTTCGAGAATTCGTTTCCCTGGTAATAAGTAAGGAGTCACTGTCTGTGCCTGTGTCTTACGGCTAGTATAATGTGGTTCTGGTTCGTGTCTAATACTGTAGGCCCAAGCTGCGTGTTGATAGTTTGAATGGAAAGGTTTTTACACTCATTGTTAATTAATACAAATCTATATAGTACTTGTAGCATGTCTTAGAATATTACATTCCGATATACCATGGGTAACTTAAACAACGGTACATGTTGTCGAGTCTCGTCTGGAGTAGGCCGTCCGCGTCTAAAATAACCCGTCTGCGTAAAGCGATGGAAGACGCGGGCGACTTGTTCTAGATGAGACGTTACGTTTTGTGTAACTTATTTGGTTTTGTCAATAAACCGAGACTGTTGAAACTAATTCTGCCGAACCCTACTTTTAGCTGACCTTCAAGACCAGATTTGTGTTTTGTTGTATGTATATACATTTTCTATTTTGCTTTTTTATTTTCTCACTTTCGTGTTTAAGTGTTACTTACCATTTTTATGCCAAAAACAAAGGCAATTGAATGCAATGCGTGCCAAAAGAACACACAAACTTGCCAGCTGACATCTGTAACTGATAAAATGTATCGTCAACCTGCATATTGTAATGACTGCAAACCTACTGAGGAAATGAATAAAGTTAGAACATTTTCAAAACTATGCCCTAAGGATCACTTTCTTGTCGCGAGTAGTGCTAGTAACAGCACTTCAAATGTAGCTTTAAATGCTATTGATTTAAACTTATTTTTTAATCGTGAAAATAAGCCATTTAGTATTCCAGATTGTGATGTTGACAACCTCTCCAATTTTACAGAATATGTTGAGTGCCACAAATTGCAAACTATTACTTCCAACAACAACTTTAAGAATACATTTACAGTATTGTCCCTTAACATAAGATCCATTGTTAACTCACTTAAATTTAGCAAACTTGAGGCCTTACTTTCAAATATGAACTGCAAACCTGATGTAATTTCACTTACAGAAACACGGATACAACCATCATCCTCTGGCCCTTATAAAAACTTAAATGGCTATAATTTCGTATCAAATTGTCGTAACAGTTGTAAGGTGGTGGAATTGCATTCTATGTAAAAGATAAATTCCACTTTAGTATTTGTGATCAATTAGTGGAAATGGATGAAAAAATTTTTGAATCACTTTTTATAAATTTGAAAATGGAGGGTGAATCATTTTTATGCAGAACCATTTATCTGTCATCAGCTAATGATGCTATGTGTAACGAAAAATTTAGAATTAAACTTCAAAATTGTCTTAGCAAAATAGATGTAAAAGAAAGATGTTGCTTATTTGGTGGCTTTAACTATGATCTAGCCCAAACTACTGAAAATACCCACGTTTATGAGTTTACAGAAATAATGCTAAATCACTCATTTTTCTCAGTAATTGATAACCAACTCAAATTACCGATACAACTGCAACTGTATTGGACCAATTATGGGCAAACTCCTTTTGTTATGCTGTGAAATCTAATATTCTTCTGCACCCCATATCCGACCACCTTCCTATATTTATGTGTATCAATTTATGCATGAATAATTCTTCTGCTTGCACCACAGTTAGGTGCTTTCATGGTAATAATGTCTAAATTTTATCATGAGCTAGAAAACATAGATGAACACCCGATGTTAAATGAAAGTGACGTTAATGAGTCATTCACGTGCTTAATGAGTATAACCGAGTCTTTGAAAATTGTTTTCCTTTGACTGCTGTTAAAAATGGTGCTAAAAACAAAAGTTGGTTTGATGAAGATTTGCAAATACTTCTACAAGAAAAGGAGAAATTGTTTAAAAAATATCTTAAGAAGAAAACTCTCATTGCTAAAGTTAACTGCAACAAAGCTAGGAACAGTTATTTCTGCACTCTAAAGAAAAAAAAAACAGTTATTATTCATCACTTTTCGCGTAGCATAAAAGCAACCTAAAACAAACATGGAAAGCTATAAACAATCTTCTAGGGAAAGTGAAAACCGGATCCTGCACTTCACTTAAAATTGGTTATCAGGTGACCGGTGATGCTCAATCCATTGCTAATCACTTTAATCTTCACTTTGTTGAAGTAGGTAGCAAGCTGGTCAAAAAATTACCTTCTTCCCCAAACCACTTCGGAGAATATTTACCTCCAGCTACCCCAAATTCACTTTACTTTAACCCCACAACCCCACGAGAAGTAAAGAATATTATATCTGAATTGCAATCTAAAACAAGCAGTGGTATGGATGGGATTCCAACAAAAGTTCTGAAATCAACTCCCGATAATGTTATATATATTCTAACTCACATATTTAACCTTTCCTTAATGAGCGGTATATTTTTGAAGAAATTCAAACTTGCAAAAGTAGTGCCTATTTTCAAAAAAGGAGCAAGGCATGCCGTTAGCAATTATAGACATATTAGTTTGTTCCCAGTTTTCTCAAAAATCTTAGAGAAGTTAGTATATCGGCGCCTTTTAAGTTTCTTAACCAGAGAAAATTTTTTTCATGAAAATCAGTTTGGCTTTCGAAAAAATTATTCCACCAGCCACGCAACCACGTTACTAGTTGAAAATATTACTAATGCATTTGAAGAAAAGAAAAAAGTTAGTGATACCATAGATCATAATATTTTACTTCGTAAACTACAACATTATGGTGAAAGAGGTCTTCCCTTACATAGGCGTAGCCAGGGGGGGGCCAAAGGGGCCATGCCCCCCCCTGAAAATATAAATCAAATTACAAATTATTGTTAACAAAATAAAAGTTTGAAACTTTTTGCGCCTCTGGTGTATTTAATCGTTGTTGACTTCGAACAGTTGTGTTAGTGGTGGAAGGGAGATCGTTAAAACCGCATTTCTCAGTTTTGCGTAGAAATTTATATAATAGCGACGAGTGTAGATCACGATTCATGAATGACAAAATGTCGAATCGGGCCCCTAAACAGGTAAATAACTTTCAACAAGTAAAATGATGTACCGGGTATGCGTTCATACACAGTGCTCGAGTCCTAAAAACATTTATGGGGAGATGGTACAACTTTTTACGCAGACGTAAGGAGGGATGGTCACTATACTCAGTACTTGCAAGGGAATGGTTTACGCCAAATTTCTTTATGGGGAGATGATGTTGTTTTTCGGGGGGATGATACCCCCCTCATCCCCTTTCAACTCGAGTACTGTTCATATATGATGATAGATTAGTGTGTCTGGGTCAATAGCGTAGGCCTAGTGCCTAGGCGCACGCACCGCGCAAGGGAAGAGGAGCACGGTGCCATGGCCTCCCCTTGGCCCTGTAATAATTTGCTAAAACCTAACTTTTAAACTAATTTCTTAAACTAATAATGGTCGCCGCCTCCTTTCACTTATTGATTAGCCAAGCTTCTGCTTTTAGACATAAATTAAGCAGCGAAAATATTTTTGCATTGTCCATAGTGACTGCGCTCACTGCATCCCTTTTTTCGATAAAAAAGTGTGCTAAAATGAGTGTTTTTTATGTAAAGTCGTAAAAATTCGTGAACGGCTGGGGGCTATGCCCCCAGACCCGCTTATAGCCTCTGGCGGCTTGAAGTTTCACCTTCAGACTTCCCATTGTGCCCCCTCCTTTTGCCAAATCCTGGGTGCGCCACTGGCGTACTATCTGACAATCGTTTAGTAAAAATTTACCAATAACTGCCCGTTTTCGAGAAAAAGTTAAAATTTTAGCATAATTCAGCGATCAGCTAAAGACTTAAACAGAAATTTCACAAAATTTATGTTTTCATCAATATGAGGGGAATATGCTGCATTGCTGCTATAAGTAAATGACGTCAGATTTAAAAGTTAAATAATTTGGCCCCCCCTCAATTTTTTTCTGGCTACGCCCTTGTGCCCTTGGACTGGTTTTCTAGCTATTTAAGTAATCGCTTTCAACAAGCTTTGTGTAATGATCATCTATCTGACAAATTATTATTAAATTGTGGTGTTTCTCAAGGTTCTATTCTAGGACCACTACTTTTCTTGATATACGTTAATGACTTTTCTAGGTGTATTTCAACTGGTAAAACTATAATGTTCGCAGATGATACTAACTTAATTTTTAGTGATAATTGTTAGAACCAACTGTTTCGAGTGGCCAATGAGGAACTGACTAATGTAGATCACTGGCTTACGGCTAATAAGTTGTCACTAAATATCAGCAAAACACTAAATATCAGCAAAACAGCTAAACAAAACAAAACAAATCACAAAGCAAAACAGCAAAACAAATCACATTGTGTTTTTAGCAAACTGCCTAGCAATCTTCCGAGTTTAAAATTACGTAATAATATTTTAAGGAGAGTGAGTGATGTTAGGTTATTGGACATTATACTTCATGAGCATCTATCATGGAAACCGCATATGGAAGTGTTACTGCAAAAAATTAGATTAAAGACCAGCGTTGTAAATAAAATTAAGAGCCTTTTGAACAAGCAGATTCTGTTTACATTTTACAATTCGTTGATCAAAAGTCACACTCAGTATTGTATATTAATTTGGTGCTATGGAAATAAGACAATGGTGCAAAGACTTCAAAGTGCGGCGAATAAATTCGTCCGGTTAATTTTCAAACTAGATTTAAGAGAGAGCGTTAAAGATTCAATGCAGCAACTCGGCATTCTGACCATAAATCAATTGGCTGAACTAGAAACCGCTAATTTCATGTACAAGTATTTGCATCATAAACTGCGAGTAGTTTTTAACGGATTGTTAGATAAAAACACAATCAGTGAAAAAACACATGATACGAGAAGTCAATCAAAGCTATTTCCCCTATTCCGACGTATAGAGTTAACCAAGCAATCAATGAAATATAACGGTCCACGGACTTGGAATACTATCCCTATATCGGTTAGAGAAAGTAAATCACTCAAATCTTTCAACAAGCTGACTAAAGCTCATTTAATGTCTCTTAAGTAGCTACTATTGTGTCTAAAGCTCATAATACATCATTATGCAATCGAGACCTCTTTCTGCTGTTTGCTTTTGTATGTTGCAGATTAAGAAATTTCTGAAGGGTTGAAGATCAGTGCCGAAGAAATCGAAACGTAATCAAAGTTTGAAGTATTCCAAATTGACGAAGCTAGATTCTTAAAAGGAATGAAGCATGTCAACTGACTTTTTCCACAAAAATTTATTACATACTAATTGCGTTGCGTTTGATGTTTGGAGTTTCTTATTAGAGTTAAACTTGAATTATGAAATTTTGAAGTGATGGCAGTTTGGCCTAGCTCCTCCTCGCTAGGGAAATGTGTAAATTTGTCTCAAATGCTTGGCACGCAGTGTTCCCTCTAAGCTGTGCGCGTGTGCGCGCGCACACGACTTTCAGAGACTGCGCATACGCAATAATTTCCTGCGCACAAACATATCATGATGAAGCAATGTTCTCGATTGGCAAGTTGGGGAAAATTGTCTTTGGACTTTCTAAAACAGGGCTTCTTAACCAGGAGTGCGAAGTTGATGAACAAAAAATTGGAAATCTGCGGACGTGATGACCTTTTTTTTATTCATGGGTTGTTGCACAAACGTTGGTCATTTCTAAAAAAGTGCGCACTCGCCAAAGTTTCTGCGCACACAGACTACAAAAAATTAGAGAGAACATTGTTGGCACGTGTTGCTTGCTTTCTACGAATTTGTCTTTATCACACAATTTTGTTTGATTTTTTTCGGCTCATAAGCTACCGGTATTTTATGCTTTAGGTGCAGCGACCATGCTTTTTCTTTTAGTTTTTAAATTCATTGTAGGGTTGTATATTGCATGCTTCAACGGTCAACGTTTTGTCGCTGTTACCTTTTTTTCGGCCGTATGTTGTGATATGCGTTGTTTCTATGTACTTTGACAATCGTTGAATAAAACATACTATTACTACTACTACTTTTTCAAAAGTGAAGTGGAGGGAAGGGTGAAGTAAGTTCGGCTTGTCCAAGGAGGATAATGTCTTTACGTATAATTTCTCCCACTTCAGGGTCGTTCTTGCAAACGACGTTAGCTGCGATAGCAAAACTATAACGAGCTTTACCGTAACACTATTCCTACCCTAACCATAACCGAACTGCCGGGCCGAAACTAGGCAATGCGGCCCCCCCCCCGAAATCATCTTTCGGGGCCCCCTAAAATATTTTTCTTGGATGGTGATACAAAAGAGCGAGCCTCGAAGGGGCGATGCCAAGCTAGGGGGGTCTGCGGGCATGCCCCCCAGAAAATTTTGCGGAATTTCACCTTATTTTGGAGGCTTTTTGTGCGTTTTGAGCCTTTAAAATTCCTTAGTTTTAACAAGGTTTAGTAGTCTGTTTTACTTGGTCCCTTCCAAACCCACTAAAATAATGCTGCAAGCAAACCCTACTTTAACATTTCGCTACCAACGCGAAAAAAAAACGTTTTAAAGGCTTATTTTTGCGCCTTTCACTTGAGGATGAGGGGTCCTTGGTATGTCACTAAACGTTTGTTTGCTAGTTTTGCGACTGCTATTTTTCGAAAAATTTGCAAGGTCCCCCCATGGCCAAAAGCATGAATATGGTATGGGGGCCCCACATCGCGCGATTTAAGACAAAAAATATACTGAATCTTAGAATAGGCTTATTTAAGAAACTTTTGTCATACACGTTGAGTAAATAGTACTACGTACTGACTATATGTAAAACTTGGTTGAAATTTGATTTTAAAAATTCAATTAAAACAGCGCTGAGGTTGGTTAGGGATTTTAAAATAATTTTTTTCCGCGTATCTTGCTTATTAGAGAAATCATTGCAGCGCGCCTGGGTCGCGTATCGTACTTTCAGAACACCTGATGGCGATGTGCGTTTTTATAAGGTGCGGAATGTGCTTGGTGCCGATTTGCTTGGTTCCGGTAGTAACTTTAACTTGGTAATAAGGTCTACATTCCTTGCCCTGGAAACATTCATTAGACCAATACATAGATTTTATAACGTAGATACAACACAAACTAACGAGCCCAACCACAATAAAGGCTGCTGATTTTTTTCTTCTGTACTTAGCTTTTTAGGAGTCAAACATATTTTGATTGTGGGAACCCGGGCCCCCTGCCCCCCCCCCGGCTACGCCCCTGAGTACACCTCAAGTTTGAGTGTGGACCGAAACAGTTTTGTTTCGAGTAGCTTTCTGATTCTGACAAATTCTTCTTGGTAAGTGTCAAACGAAAAGTTCATGAACACTCGGGTGTTCCTAAATAGTACATGCCCGCGATTTTGAAGATGTCAACGATATCCGCGATGTCAACGCTGTCCGCGATGTCGAAGATGTCAGCAATGTCCGCGATGTCCACGATGTCAGCGATTTCCCATATTAGAATATGTGAATGGTAGGCCTATTATTGGTATATGGTATCGGTAAGAAGTTAAAAACATCGGACGGTGAATGTGAAGCAAGGGGAACAAGTACCAGTATAATCTGATAATTGCTCATTCTCCAACAATACTAGTCTAGTCTATAGTTGGAACTTTATGGATCACATTTTTGGCACACCTGACACCATGCCTAGTTTAATCCTTCTCAAATCTTATCCAGTGGCGCGGGAACGTTTTTTGGACAGGGGGGGCTCAAAATAGTAAGATCGTGTCAACGTCTGGGGAGAGCCTCCCAGACCCCCCCTTTCTCGAATGTACGTTTTTAGGAGCAGGACACACAGCAGATATCTGTCTTGATAGAATGATAGACATCAACTGCATGCCCGCTCAAGTGACCGGAAATTTTTCAGGATAATTTTTTATGGAAAACAAAATTGCTTACTACCATTAGGCTTTTCTAATTATACACGAATTACTACTACACATTTCGTGAGTGCATGTATTTGTAAAGTGCAAAAATACCTCAATGACAAAACCGAAAAGTAGGCAAACAAAATTTATTCGATCTAACCTTCGCTTTACTGATCAGAGTTACATGCAACGAACAATGCCCCACTAAGGTTTAAAAATAACAAAAAACGCACGATCAAAATAGAGCACTGAACCATCTTTTAACATAATGAAATGTGTAGATATAGGTATTTAGGTAGGCGTACTAGCTTAATTTTAGAAACAACATCGGTGCCAGCTAGAAGTGACTTAGCCGCTTCATTAGGTAGGTAAAAAAAAATCAAAATCATTAAAAAACTCAACCAACCAGAAAAGAGAACTTGCACAAGCTCATAAAAGCTTGATCAGGGGTACCCAACCAGTCGATCGCGATCTACCGGTCGATCTTTGGATGCTTGGCTGTCGATCGCGGGCCGATTTGGCATGTAGACCAACACACATCATGTTGGCCACCAACATTTCCACCTCATGTAACGCGTCCGAGCCGTGAAGACCTTGTTTTTAGCTCTTCACATAAATTTAGGTGAAATTCTGAACATCTGAAGGATTAAGGACCGTGTTTTTGCACTTCTCCGTATTTTCGTTTACGATTTGCGTAATTCCCGTGATCAGCAGCGACTTTCATAAGGATTCAGAGTAGTTTGGCCTAAAGTGTTTGGCAGCTAAAAGAATTGGCAGCCATTATGCTCTTACTGTTCCATCGTCGATGACTGCTGTAAAGGTTTGCTAACGCTGATATAAAACACTGTTAAAAATGATCTTCAAACATTGAGAGTTTCATCAGATTTTACATTGACCTAGTGAATAATAACTGAGTGATTTTTAAAAGAATAGTGATTCCTCGTTGGTTAAAGCGCTAAAAAAATATTTGCTTCATTAAGTATGTACGTTGCGAGTATTAATTCCGTCGCACTCAGTGCATAGGCTACTTTGTTCAATTGTCAGGGGGGGCTCAAAGGGTTTAGGGGGGCTAAACAAAGTCCAGGGGGATTGAGCCTCCCCCTGGAACCCTACTTCCCGCGCCTATGATCTTATCTAAGTTTGAACTAACAATAAAAACCAGAAACCGAGCCGAAACCTGCTAAACAGATTAAGACTTCAATTTATTCCCCTTGCTTCACATTCACCGCCCAATGCTCTTAACTTCTCACCAAATACCAATAATACCATTCACATATTCTAAAATGGGACATCGCTGACATCGTGGACATCTTCGACATCGTTGACATCGCCAACATCGTTAACATCGCGAACATCTTTTGACATCGCTGGCATCTTCGACATCGTGGACATCTTCGACATCGTGGACATCGTTGACATCGCGGACATCGTTGACTTCGCTGACATCGTCGACATCGTTGACATCGTTAACATCGCGAACATCGTTGACATCGCTGACATCTTCGATATCGCTGACATCTTCGACATCGCGGACATCTTCGACATCGCGGGCATCGTTGACATCACGGTTCCCGGACATCTTAGACATCGCGGACATCTTGCACATCGCGGACATGTACTATTCAAAGTCCGTATAACTTCGTATAAGTTGCGCGGACAGGAATGGAACAGAGACTATGGAGCAAAAAATGTGTCCAAAAAGACAATCGCCTGCCTATCTTTTACAATGTAAAAACGTGCGAAAGTGTTACAAAAAAAGTCATAACTTTAGTTATGTTCGTTTGATTTTATAAATTTCAACTGCATCGTAAAGCTCTTGATTTTAGCTATTTTCAAGATAATTGATGGTGTTTTAAGCACTCCACATGGTTAATAATTTGGACATACTTAGTAATTTTTGAACCAATTTTTACGCTAGCAGCATTTCTTGCTATTTTAAAAGCATGGATAAGTGCAGATTTGCAAAAAGTAAAACTTATTGTTTGATTCAAATTAAATAGGTTCAATCACAAAAATTTGAACTTCAATATGATAGTAGCCTAACTATATTCATAGGTGGCGGAACCGGGGGGCCGGAGGGGCCCTGGCTCCCCCACTTTTTTTTCAGGGGGGGCCTGGGAGGGCCCTAATTTACGCGTTTATTTCTACAATATTGCCTCTGCATGAATGTATTTGAAACTTAATAGGCGTACCATCGAAATTGAAACTCAGGAAAGAATTTAAAATCAGAGTGTCTTTTTTAAAAATTTTGTTTGTGGAGTGGGGGGAACAAAAACTTGAGGCAAGAACCGTAAGTCCGAAGCCCACATAAATTGGACAAGTCATTTGTGGACAGGCTAAATATGGATTGTAGGCATAGGGCCGGATTTACATATAGGCTAAGCAGGCTGAAACCTAGGGCATTGGAGAAAATGAGGGGCCTCATCAAGAACAATGAAGACCTTTTTTTTCTCTTCATGATACTTTCAGCGGTAAACAGAACATCTGAGGATGTGTATACCTTTTTTTGCTTTTCGCTATGCCGATATTTTCAGAGAAAACAGGACATCTGAGGACGTGAAGACCTGTTTTTGCTCTTCCGATCAGTGTGATCCAATAGCCTAGGGCCTCTCATTGTCTAAATCCGCCCCTCAGGTGCGTATTTAGAAGCGGGGCCATTGTGCCATGCCCCCTCCCTTTTTGACCCTGCCTTTTAGTTAACAAGAACGCTACTGATGATGCCTAGTGATTGAAATAAGCCAGATTCTTTTAATGGTTTCTGTAGCTTATGGCCAGGGAAGAGTCCAATGGGGTAGGATGAGGGATATGCATCATCCCACCAGCCATTTTCAAAAATGTTTTTGATGCATACAATTTTCTATAATTTCGAACCTGTTCAATAGCTGTAAGCCTTACGCCTTAGGCACGCATAATTAAAAATGTGCGAACAAAATGTATCATATTTGGCGAAGCAATCAGAATTAGGGTAAAAAAATGTAAACATAATTTGCCTGAAAATCATTCAAAAAGCACTAAAATAGCCATTACAGCAGGTAAATTCTCAAAAATTCTCAAAAATTTACCGGGGAGCATGTCCCCCGGACCGCCCTAGAGTTTTTCTTGTTTCTTAATCAGCTTCAAATTAGTTCTGCCGAAAAAAAGAAGCTGAAAAAAATGTGGAAACTATGCTCCCCCCTTTTAAAATTTCTCGCGACGCCACTGCCAACCCTGGTTGTAGGTGAAAAAATCTGGTCATTGATTTTGGACCCCCCCACTTTAGAAATGCTTTCGCCATCGCTGGCTATATTGATCGTAGTTTTTCAAGCCTTTAAAGATTTGTTGCAAGAAAATGATTGCGTAAATTGTTTTCAATCTCATGTAAAAGTAGGCTTCTCTGTTCGTGTATAAAAGTAGGTTTTTACAACCACGGTAGATTGGAGTGAGGTTGCTAACTTCTGTCATGTTCCTCCCTTGGACCATGTGTAAAACGAGCCTCTAGGTAATTTTATTCTGGCCCACAATATTCGATTTTAAAAGCCCAGGGTTTGAAAATCAGAAACCGCGGCCATGAGACGACGTAGACCTATGTTAATGTAGCCTATATGAAATAGTGAAATCAAAAAGTAAAATAGATACCGGTATATTTTTCCTGCTTGAATTTCGCTTATTGAGTTTTTCGTTTAACAAATGGTCCGAAGTCCAAGAGTGAAGCACGACAGAAGTTAACAACCACACCACCAATCTAACCAGGTTGTAAAAATTTAGTTCTATACAGTGAAGCCTTCTTTTACATGAGGTTTAAAACAATTTACGCAATCATTTTCTGGTGAAAAAGTTCTAAGAGTTTGAAAAACCAAGACCAATAGCCAGGCTAATTTTTTCGTGAAGTTTAAATTTTTGTGATTGGACCTATTTAATTTGAATCAAAGTAACTCTTTGTAAATCTGCCCTATATTTGTGTTTTAAAATGACAAGAAATGCTATTAGTTAAAAAAACGCTACAAAAATTTATATCTCTGTCCAAATTATTTGCAATGTAGAGTGCCTAAAACACAACTAATTTTCTTGAAATTTGTTTTAAACGATAGCGTAAGTCAAGAGCTTCATGATGCAGTTAAAATTTTTAAAATTCAACAAGCAAAGCCTAACCGAAGTTATGACCTTTTTTGTAACACGTTCAAGCGTTTTTACTTTACGAAAGATAGGCAGGCGATTGTCTTTTTGGACACATTCTTGCTCCATTGTCGCTTAACAAAGTAACGAATGATTCGCTCAACTTTTACGTGAGTTATACGAACTTTGGACTATTTCGTAACACTGTGAACACTCTCCTACAAGCAAAACTTTTTTTACTAATACAACAAAAATTGTTGCAATAGCTTGAAGCTGCTTTCAGAGATTTGTATTTATGCTACGGATATATTTTTTAGCAAAGCAACTTTAGCTTATTGCAACGATTTTTGTTGTATTAGTAAAAAAAGTTTTACTACCGGTACACATTTTACCCCATGTACCCATTTGCCCAGTGCAGCATAGTTGTCCATGGACCGGAATAGGAATTTCTTCCGGAAGGTATACATCGATTTTTAGGAACAGGAGCCGGAATGGAACTTTTTTGTGGCTTACCGGAACAGGAATTTCGGTTGACTGTTCAAAAAATGTTACAGAACTCTATCCTTGATTGTTTGTTTCAATTTTCATCTTTTTGCCAAAAAAGTTAGTTAACTAGGTATAGATTGTGTGTGTATGATAATTTTTCATATTGGTATTGACATAATCGGTATTTACCTTGACTAAAAATAATCATAAACTGAATGATGACACCTTTTGCTGTTGTTGTGGATAAGGAACATTTAGGAATTGTTTTTTCCAAAATTTAGGAGCGGATTGAAATAGGAACAAACGCTTTAGGTTTGGAATGGAATTAGGAACAAAATTCTTTGGTCCGGACAACTCTACCCTGCAGATCCTATAATACAAAAAATGTCACTGTGTATCCATTATTACTAAGAGTGGAACCACTCTCTGTGCTCAGAGTCCGGAATGAAAGTCAGAGTTGAGAATTCATCTGTTCAAATCGTGTTGCCCATTCCTATAGCCTACTGAGAAATAAAGAAAACAATGGTGAGCAGTTTCATTGTATTTATTAAACTATAAACTGCTGGTCACTTTTTTTTTCTTTTCTTCTACGTAGTTGAACAATCTGCAATGGTTCCTTGACAATTTTAAAAACAAAAAATAAAAATAGCAAATTTTGGAAACGGCAACAATACGGCAATAGAACAGATGAACTTCTTTAAAAAGCAATTATTACATCACAGCATGTGCTGCATTTTTGTGGGCATGCGTAACAATGCTTTTTTGTTAAGTGGGTCCACTGTAAGAACTGTAAATACACTACTACACTGTGACTCTGTGTTCTACTTATAGATAGATACATTTTGGTTAGAGTTATCGAATTGTCAGTAGATCCATCTTTTTTTTATCTGATTTTTATCATTTCTTCATCTTTTTCATTACTTTTGCTGGATGCACTTTGTCTTATGCTTAGTTGTTTCATTTAATGTTATTTGACATTTGTTTGGTTTTATGGTTGTCCCGTAGTGCCATTTGTGCACTGGATTCGGGAAATTACATTATTATTATTATTACTGGTACGTACCAGTGCAGATGTACCAGTAAATACAAGTATATACTGGTGCAGTAAGATCTAAGAAGTAAGCAAAATTCAGTGTGAACAATTTGGGTTGTTTACCGGTATTTAAAACATAAAAGTTTTTTACCAGGTACCTGGTATGTTATAGGATGTCGCAATAGCCAAATTTAATTATTTTAACAAGTACCAGTAATACACTGATACACACATGCAACTTTGTTCTCATTCATCAGTTTATTGCTGATCATTATGAGTGGCTCTGACGACGTGTGTGACTTGGTCCATGGGAAGACAATTTATGGAAATATGCCATTGTCAGCCTGACAAGTTCAAATTGTTCTGCACTGCTGTCTGCTAGGTCTAGTTTATACCTATTTTTTAGACATTTATTGGACACTAATTTTTTATTCTTCACTTTGTAAATTTTTTTGTTCGGTACTCTAATTTGGTCACACTGCTTGATTTAATGGCCTCATTTTATGTCATTTTCTTTCTATGATTAACTTTAAACTATGGTACCGTAGTTTTAAATTTGCTGTAGAAACAGCACCAAAGTCAGACAATTTTTAATACCAATAGGCTACTCCACTGTATTTAGTCTTATCGGTATTGTTTGAAATTTTGTCTAGGCCTTGTAATGCTGATAACCAAAAAGTAACTAGGCCTTTATATCGAACTAATGAACAAAGAAATTTTAATAAACATCATTAGACTGTAGAGGATGCAAGTTGTATTGTAGCAACTGGTGATTGCACAGTATCCCAATACGTAAGTTTGACTGGAATGAAGGAAAAAAGTAAAGAGTTTGACTGGAATGGTGACGTAGCCACACGAGTGGATTGCGTACCACAAAGGTTAGATTCGTTAAGAAATATTTATCCGAGGGGATGAGTGATCCTGGCAAGATCATTCGTCCTGGAAGATGAATGTTTCATACCTGAGGGCGGTTGATGAAGGCTAATAGCCAGAAACAGCGCTGTCTCGCTCTAGATACTAAAGCGTAAGTGTTTTCAACATTTGCAACTAACCAGTACGTAGTAATTATCTCATTAATCTGTGATTGGGCTGTGGTTATTTTGCCAAAACACATGTGTGGTTTACCGGTAGTGAAACCCATTTTCTCCACAATCACTTTTTTTGAGAAATCAAGTCAAGGCTGGTGCCAAGGGCTCCCCCCCCCAATTAACAAACCTACTTAGTAAAAACAGCAGCTTTTGCGCTTAATTTCAAACTTTGACCCACCTTGATGAACGCTTGGCCCCCCTAAGTCAACTGCTCTGACGCCGGCTCTGAATCAAGTTCTAAGTTGAGGTGGTTCTAAACTTAAAAGTGATCTAGATAGCAAATTTTAAGTGTTGTTTTTTCAAAAGGCAGTGTCTAAAGCAGGCGTGGCAAACTTATGGCACTGGTGCCAGGTGTGGCATGCCACAGATTTTTTTATGACACGGCACTTAATGATACTTTAATCTTGATTTTGTTTAACTGTTGGCCTACATTCTACAGTTCTAATTATCACTTTTGCAGCAGAGTCTCTCAGCTCTAGGCCTTACATATACACCGTACATTTGGTGATATCACATCATCAAAGCTTTTAAATAAGCACGAAAAGTCTATGACATCACGATACCCAAGTGTGTAATCCCTCTGTGTTTGTTTCGTTTTTCCTAGTTATTAACTTGTTTAGCTTCAAGGCAGGTGTGCGACATTAGTTAAACAGTTAAAATGTCTTGGTTCCTAAATTTAGGTATGTCGAGTGAAAGAAAGAATTAAAAATTGGGGGCTTGTTTGAATTAAGCCAGGGTTAGGTTTGGGGGTTAGGGTTAGGCCCTAACTCCAACTAATAACTCACTAGCGCCCCTAGCAGTCCTTGTGCTCATGATATATCTGCCTGTTATAAGATGCGGCTTAATTCAAACAAGCTCCAAAAATTGTCATCCTCCAGCAGTCAAGTATTCAATAGTTGGTAGGCTGAAGAGTATGGCATGATTACTGGTAACAATAAAGTCTCGTTAAAAGGGACAAATTGACAGTGCTGGGCTCTTTTTCTGTAACTGCTGAAGCACAATGCAATAAAGCACAACAATTGTGGTAAACAGAAAAAGCGCAGCACAAGATGTTCAATTGTAATTTACTTTTTGCTAGGCGCAGCGCAACTTTTGCAATCTGACTTTAAAAGTAAGTAATGCGCAAAGCAACTTCCGCACCATATTTTTAAAGTGGAGCGCAGCACAACTTTCGCAACATGTTTTCAAAGTGGAGCGCAGCGCAACTTTTTTGTAACTATATAGACGTCATTCCAGTAACGATATTAAGCAATTAACTACTTTCCTACATCACAGCACAACAATAATCTAAAGTTTATTGACAAACACAACGTTACTAAGCCAGAAGCAATTAACTAGCGGTACTTTCCTACACTGTACATTGCAGCACAACTACAAATACACATTACAGCCTGCGAGTGAAGCCTGCCTGACTCTTTGATCTGATTGGCTGATTGACTGCTCAAATCAACAGACCGTGACTAATCTATATGTCTCAGCAATAATTTTTTATTATGCTATATTTGACTTTTAAAAAGAAATATTATTCTGCTTCTTTGGCAGTTGTGCTTTGAGCCTAAATAAGCTCAAGTTTTATTTTTTACCATCAATGTCACAACGCAATAAAGGGCAAATTACTTAATATTTTTATTGTGCGCAACACAACAAAGCACAAGAAGCATATATTTATTTCAAAGCGCACCGCAAGTTGCGCAACAGCTAGAAATAATGCAATTAAGCTCAATGCAAGTTCCACAATTGCGTAAGTTGTGCTTTTGTGCATTAAATTTTGGAATGCCCAGCTCTGCAAATTAATGTTTCAACATCTCATTGAAAGGGACAAATTAATATTAAAAGAAACAAATTAATGTTTAAAAGGAGGGAACAACCTAGAAAAGAGATGAAGTCGAGATGTTTAGGAAGAGCAATGCAAAAAAGAGTTTTTACAGTATGGAATGAGTCTAGCCTGGACTGGTTGTGCGTAGCAAGGCTGATGAGACTTTTGTTGTAGTTAAAGTCTCATTGATAATTGCTTGTTGACAATAAATTCATGCAGTAATATGTTTTTGTTTTGTTTAATGTATTGGCACGGTATTGTTTAATGTAGTCGTAGGCACATTTCCCAAAAAAGGTTCGCCACCCTGCTGGTCTAGAGCACCATCCCAGTTTCAATATTCGAAACGTTGCTGCACCGGCAGCTTGTTTGTTTCTACAATAACGTTGCTGTTATGTGGGACCGGTTTTCCTGCGCTGCATCAGACTACTTGTTTGGTTCTATAAAAGGCTGCCGGTGCTGTAAACTGCCAGACACTTCCTTTTCAAAATGTGATTGATGGCAAAAGTTTAGTGGCAAACTTGGATGTCTGTGTTTACATTCAAGGTAGTGGATATTTTTATGGACCTGTAACATTTGTCTCTGGTTTATTTTATTGCTTCGTTGCATTCTTGTAGAACCGGGAGAGCGTGAAGGGATAATAAAAGAAACCAAGCACTTATTTGTATGGGTTCGTACAAATAGCCAATGCCTATACCGGTATTCAATGAATTTTCATGGGTGTATTGACTTTTTGTAGTCGATATTTTTCCAAAATTGCATTAAATCTTGTGTGTGACCAAAGCCACTGCTCTATTTATTAGGTCATCATTAATATTGTATCAAGGAGGAAAATAAAGCCACATTATTTTGAAACTACATGTTTCAACAACACAATTTGTTTGCTAGAACTTTCATCACACAAACTTTTTATCACAAAACTTTCTTCACGCGGGTTTTTTATCATGTGGACCTTTCGTCACACTTTACTCCGACGAGTTAAATGGCATTACCAAATTTTTCTTGTTACTTTCCGAGCAAACTTTTTAATCAAGTCGATGTTGCAACTTGTCACTAATAACATTTAATGACTAAACATAATCCGTCCTAAACCTAAGCCATAGACTAGCCTAATCAAGCCTAATCCTAACCAAACCTAAAATCTAACCGAACCCTAACCACAGTGTATCTGTATTACCAGTATGTACAGCGTGCTCTGTGCCGCAAGATATGTACACAATAAGATTTGTATGTACACTGTGCCTTAACTAACTGTACCCTAACCTATAATTCTAACTTCAGAAATGAAGCTTCGAATTTTGATCTGTAACTTTAACTTCAAAATCGGAATTGGTTGAAAATCCTATGATGTAACAAGAAAATGTACCAAAAAAAATTTGTTTATGCCATTGCACTCACTGAAGTACAGTTCCACATAATAAAAGTGGGACAGGACTATTAGTCGTGACCGACTGGACATGGGACGACTAGTCGTGAAAAGGTGTGATTTTTGAGCGGACGTAATTATCGCTCTTCGGGCTAGAATGCTCGAAAACACGTAATCATCACGTTTCAGAAGTGTTAAAAGTAAACAATCGACAACTTTATATCTACGGCTTGATCAAAGTGTTGCGAGATGTTATTTTCAAGAGGTGTAAAATTGTTTGACAAAAGTTTAACCGAAAAGCAAGGAGAAAATTGTTTTTAACTTTTAGTATTTGATTTCGTTTCATAACATGAAATACAGCAAAAAATGTGTATTAAATATTTCCATGTTTGTGTTGCTCTAATTTGAAATTTTACACTTACTAAACTTTATATTGTTACTTCGTCATAAATAGTAACTTTTAAGATATGCGTAAAACTTTAGATTTAATCGATGAGCGATCTTGGCTTGAAACGTTTAGCAAGCTAGTCAGCCCTTAATTTCATAAAAATGTCCCCTCGCAAAATTATTCCTGATGGAGCAGAAATTCTAATTCCATTAATACGTTTTATGGCGTGTGGGACATCTATAAGATTTAGCGTTGCATTAAAAACTGCTTGGCGTATATAAAATTGGATAACTGAATCGGCTAACTCACCAACCCCATGACAGACTGCACGTTCATTTGATGACACATTCAATAAAGCAACACTCACAATAAAACATAAAAAACGAAAAGAGATAAAGGCGGATGAACTTGATAATAAAAAAATTATCACAAAAAAATTCTCGCCCCCAATTTAAGAATGTATTTCAATATTGTGTGCAATGCCACGCAGAAATTTCAAAAAAACCTCTGGGTCAGTGGGTTGATTGCACTCGTTTAACCTTTGAACAAGGTTAAAGATTCTTTTATCGACATTAACATATTTTTTACGCTTCGGTAGAGGGGCATGACCTGCTACCATGCATTCGTAGTCGACGTCTCGACCCTTTTGTACTTGTTGGAGCCTGTCTATCAACTTGGATATAAAGTCGTCGATTGTTTACTTTTAGCACTTCTGAAACGTGATGATTACGTGTTTTCGAGCATTCTAGCCCGAAGCGCGATAATTACATCCGCTCACAAATCACACCTTTTCACGACTAGTCGTCCTCACGACTAGTAGTCCTCACGACTAGTCGTCCCACGTCCAGTTGGTCACGACTAATAGTCGCGTACTGTAATAAAAGACCCGCATGACGAAAGTTTTGGTATCCCTTGATTCAGTTGTCATCATCAGCAGTATGTACAATGCAGTAGAAAACTTCTTAGTTTTATCTTATCCTTAACCTATCTTCATCCCATGTTTTACTGTAATGTTCTCTATGAAAAGTTTTCTCTCATTTATTGGATAAGAATTTTATAGAAGAAAAGTACATTGAACTAGGTCTGTTAACAGAGATTAGCCATCACAAATTGGAGTTAGTAGGCTTTGCCATTTACTTTTTTAAATTATTCACAACTTTTTGTAGTTAGTGAAGTGAAAGATATAGAACCAAGTGGTTTTTGCGCTGCAAAGGAATCACATAGTGCTGTAGCAATGCGACTAGACTATTTTAGCGAGTTAGCCACCAATGTAATGTTTACAAACCCTTAAGTACGTGATTATTTTGACGTCATGTCTTCATGAGTAAATCAGATTTAGTTTAACTAATACTCATAAACGACTAAACTAGGCTATACTTCTCAACTAACATTGTCTCTTAATGTTTGGTTAATGTGCATCACAAAAATGCATGCAAAATTGTATGATTATGGTTTTGCTGTTCTATGCAAGCTTAATAGGCTTTGTGTTTCAAAATAAAAAAGTTTGTGGTAGTGGAAGAGGTGTTTTTTAATTTACTTTAAATGGTAAAGTGGATCAAATTTCATAAAATGCGAAATTGGATATATATATAACTTAATTTCTGCTAACTTGTGAAGTTTTATGCTACTATGTTTTCTTGCCAAGTATTCATTAATGTACCAATATTGATTTGCTAGTACATATATCAGAAGTACAACACCAATTTGTGTGGATTTTAACGGCACTTGCCTAGTTTGGCTTTGATGACATGAACAATCTTAACTGAACGTATCAGCTGCTGATACCGGTTTAAAGTTCTGCTTATTGCTTGCCATAGGTGTAAGTGCGATTAACTTTTCCTACAATTGTTACAATTTCTTATTCTGATGTCTGCAGGCAATGCAGCTGGCTCTCTAAAAAGATTTGGTAGTTGTCACATGTAACCTGTAAAAAATCATCTCTTGGTAATCACGCACTGATGTGAAAAATGGAGTCATTCAGTAAATTATACAACCAGAATCAACTACTGGCAAATGATCTAGAAGCTGTTTAATTACCCACGCAATAGCAAGCACATGTCTTTATGGTCACTTTATCCTTAAGCTCGGCCTGTTTTTTATTTGATATCTTTAAATTACTCTGTTCAAATTTGTTTTTTTGTTATTTTTATTGATTCTAATTTGTGTTTAGTTATTAGGAAGCCATTAATTTTATTCTTAATTTAAACAATTTGTAGGTTACTGCTGTGCCTATGTCATTGGTGCTTGCATTTCCATTTTGGCATCTGGAAGGATTGTTGTTACAAGACTTTCATGGTTGTAAGAATGGTGTAGGATAATGTGAAACTGGTTGATTTCCTCCATTTATAATGCCTTTCTGCCAACCTGAATTTGTTCTGTCATATCTTGTCATGATTATAAGGATCTTGGCCTTTCCTCTGTTCCTATCAACATGATTTCATTAAGCGCTTTATTGGTTTTTGTGCAATGATACCATGGTAAGGGTTTGTTTTCGTTAGATTACAAAATTTCTAACCTACAGTAGATATGCTAATATAGCTGAGCTAAAGTTGTTATTTTTGTGATTTCAATATGGCATTGGATTTCTCTGTGCTGAAAACGTAACATATTTAGACAGCAATGACATAATGTTCTTGATATAGTCTTGCGATGTAGCAGTTTCCTAAATTATTGGACTATGAATGGCACATTGTATCTGTATATACACAGCTATAGTTACCAGGGACAATAATTGTAAAATATAAAAATGAAAGGTCAGACCACAAGCCTATTAAAAGTACTTGATACTTCTAATGAAGGATTATGCTGCTGTAGGCATTGTATTAATTAATATTCACAGCAAGTTTTATTTGCACATGGGTATTCTAAACACTCAAGGCCTACTTTTTGTACTGGTATGCATAAACTTTATGCAGTGGTATTTGTTTATGCAAATCTTGCACTTTTAGGCGAAATTCATCAATTTTATTTCCAAAAAAGTAATTTTTGTGCATCCCTTAGGTTTGCTGAGAAAATGCTGGGAAGTGAGTGTAAGTGGTAGTCAAGGGAATTCATGCTGTCATTTTTTTCATTTATGCTGACATATGAGGGGTAATCTTGTAATTTGTTATTCTCAGTTAATCGCATACGACAACTTTATATATGAAGGCAAAAGTAATGAATTTCAGACAAGTACCGATATTTTCTGAGGTCATTAATACGTAACCAGTGTACAAATTTTTAAATAAGTCAAACCTCTTCTATAGCATAATTAATCATATTTTCAGCCATCTTAAACCAAAAATATGTCTTCAAGGTATGACGGTATGTATTATCTTTTTTGAAACGGCAATGTTAATTGTTAAGTAATGTCAAAAGTATAGCATATCAAACGAATTTTTTGTATAAGTTGTTTAGAATGCTCTGAAATTGCAAATTCAGACAATGGGTTTGGTAAAAATATTCTTAAAGTGATATTGGTAATGGATACGTTAAGGTCGATGAATTTTTCCAATAATTTTTTTTTTTTTGTTGCAAATTTATTCTCCTATTACAAGAAAGCGATCATGCGCTATACGAGCTCACTTAAGAGTTACCAGCCATCTGTGCCACACCAAGATGAGGGAATCTCGCTCAGTGCCTTTCCCATCAGCCCACCAAGTAAACTTGCCGGCTTGTTCTCCACACTGTCTCTTTAATGCTGAGCGTCAAGCAGGGAAGCTGTGAATACCAGTTTTAAAGTCCTTGGTTTGACCCGACTCGGAATCAAACCCAAGTTTACAGCTCTCGGGGCAGACGCTCTTACCACTCGGCTATCTGCAATATCGCAGTAGCCACAATAAAGGCCTGGTCACACGAGCGAGTCAATCGAACGAGTAATTACTCGCCAAAAGTGGTCACACAAGCGAGCTACTTGCGCCAGTTTTAAGCCACGAGTAACGTTATTGCTCGAAAGTTGCCAGGCAACCGTTTGCGCCATTATTATGTTTGCTGTGAATCTGATTAATTTTGACAAAGCTGTATCTATTGATATGTTCTAAGATTATTGATAACAGCGGTATGCCACGAGTTGAGCGCCAAGTTGCTAAGCATTTAATTCGGTTAGCTTGCGCCAAAATATCGCAAGATTGCTGGAACAAGTATGAATTCAAAAGAAAAAGAAAATGGGTGAAAAGATGGTCGGTAGATTTCATCTCTGCTCATGCCGCTTTTAATAGATTTTTTCGTTTTATTAACTTCCCCCCAGCAACTATCTTTTATGTTGTTAATTTTTTTCCAAAGCCTCCACGTCATGTAACACGAGACCAGCATCAGTTTACTTGTGGAATAGCTTTTTTAAGCTCGCTACCTTGGCATTATTATTGCAATAATTTTGATGGCTTGTGTTCCATAAACCTTCAAAATTGCGAAAAATGTCCAGGAAAATCACAGTTTCAGACTTCGACCGCTTATAACAAGCCAGCAGCAGCTGCAAGCTTCCAATTTACTTTTCCACGCCAGGTTTTCTTTCGAACAATTGAAACTATTGCGTCATCATAAGGTTTTCTCTCTTTTGAACAATTACAACTACAGTAGAATTTGCCTATAACGGCACCCTAAGGGGATTTCAAAAAACTGCCGTTATAGACAAATTAACGTTATAGCCGAACTGCCGCAAATCGCCCTAAAATTACATTTTTAGCTCAATAAAGCAGGGTTACGTGTCTGAAAAGGCTTGTTATCCAGTTAGGTTTACAGCGTAATGGCAAACACGAAAATTAAAAAACAATACTCAACACAGAAATGCAAACTCGTGCAGAAATAGTGTACTTGTACGATGATCTTGGAATATCATATTCTCTTGCAAGTTGGGATACATTTGTAGCCTTACCGCTGTTGAATCGGCAAACAATTTCATATTTTTGCCAAAGAGGAAAATGCCTTCGTTTGTTTGGCATTTTACTGTCTTGATTTTGTGATCAAACTAACACTGCAGCTTGCAATAGTTATCGCACACAATGAGATAATCCGCAAAGTTTTTTCTCTTCAAATCGCCGCTTCAGTGACGTAGCATTACGTAATGTACCTGTATTGTACTTTAGACAAAACAGAGCTGGAGGCTATAAAACTTGTTTAAATGACTGTTTGCAAAACGAGATGTTGCGGAGTAAACAAAAGAAAGCTGCAAGCTTAACTGAATTCGACCATTCCTGCGAGAGATGAATGGCTCAAGCCTCGAGTGCCGTTGTAAGCGAACAAAATAGCTTTGGGAGATAAAAAAAGGGTGCCGTTGTATTCGAATTGACGTTATATGCGATGCCGTTATAGGCGAACCGAAATGTACACAAAAGATAGGAATTTTGCCGGGACCAAGCAAAATGTGACGTTGTAGGCAAATTTACGTTATAGGCGAAGCCGTTATAGACGAATTCTACTGTATTATGCCATAATGAAGCTTTTTCACACAATTTCAACTGTTACGTTATGAGAAAGTTTTCTCTTTTTTGAGCAATTGCAATTATTAGTATTCCTTCATGATTTTAGGTAGCAAACGGGGATTTTCCTTGCTACTCCCGCGAGTAAAGTTGAGCATGTTCATCTCTACTCGCGCGAGTAAATTTCCACTAGAGTGAGTGATTTTTCGCTGCGAGCAGGTGGTCACACATAGCGATTAACTTGCGCGAGCCAATCGCACGTGCTTGCAACAAAAAATCACTCATGCGAGTGGAAGTTTACTCGCGTGAGTAGAGTTGAACATGTTCAACTTTAACTCGATTTAATCGCTACGTGTGACCACCTACTCGCAACGAAAAATCACTCGCGCAAGTGGAAGTTTACTCGTCTGAGTAGAGTTGAACATGTTCAACTTTACTCACACGAGTAGCTAGGAAAATCCTCGTTCTAAACTCATGACGCAATAGTTGCAATTATTCAAAGAAGAAAAAACTTTATTATTACGTACTAGTTGTAATTATTTGAAAAAGTGAAAACTTCATTGTGATGTAATAGCTGCAATTGTTTGAAAGAAAACCTGGCATGGAAAAGTAAATTGGAAGGCTGGAAGCTTGCAGCGCTGTTGGCAAGAGCTTGTTATGAAGAGGTGGAATTCTGAAATTGTGATTTGTTCGGACATTTTTCGTAATTTTGAGGGTTTATGGAAAACGAGCCATCAAAATTACTGCATAAGAAATGCTAGCAATTCCTCGAACTTATTTATATTCATTCGCAACACATTCATGTAACCAGCTGGGTCTTGCACAGCTAACTCCCTCAAGATATTGTCAGAAGCCCCAAATTCTTTCCTTCTAGACACCCATCTTTTCACCCACTTTCTTTTTTTTTAATTCAAGCTTGTTCAAGCAATCTTGCGATATTACGGCGCAAGCTAACCGAATTAAACGCTTAGCAACTTGGTGCTTAACTCGTGGCATACCGCTGTACACAATAACCTAACATAGCTATCAATTATGCCGCCATGTCCAAATTAATTAGATTCACAGTAAGCACAATAATAGCGCAAACGATTGCCTGGTATCTTTTGGGCAGTAACGTTACTTGCAGCTGAAAACTCGCGCAAGTAGCTTGCTCGTGTGACCAGGGACCGTATTACAGAGTGATCTCGACAAAGCCGAGCAAGCTAAAAACGTCATATTTCCTCGATCATCTAAATTGGCTATTACAATCTTCTTCTCGACTTTAAATTTGTCTCGGATTCCTGAGCTGAAAAGCATTCGCTAAGCGTTCGAGTTGGAAAGTTTTGCTGATATTCTCACATAATGGCGGCATTTTTGGCATAGGACGATAAAACTGTTGCGAAAAAAAAAAGAATCAAAAGAGTGGGCACTGGACAGATTCTTGCACCACATCTTGTGATGAAAAAGTACTGGTATTCAGAAAATACAAATTAAACATAAGTGGTGACAAGCTTAGCTTAGTTTGGCAAAAAAATTACTTGAAGCTAAAATTATGGCAAAAGCATGATAGTTCAATTACAAATTTTAGTTTCTTTTAAACAGCTTGCTTATGGAAGTTTTCAAAATTCACACCGAGCGAAGCTTTTGCTGAATCGTAATTAGTAGTTTTTTTAAGAATCAATCAATCAACTCAAGTTTTATTACCTTACGATAAAACAAAAATACACTCGAACACTAAAAGCAAATAAATATTGGTACGGAAAACCAAAATGCAGCAAAATGGATTAACGTTGAGGCATGACAGTCAAAACTGACTGGCTATGGCTGCATGACTATAAAAGGCATATCTTTAGTTAGTTAGTGTCTTTCATTTCCGTACCGTCAACAAATGAATAATATACAAAAATAATATACTGTTTACTTGGACAGCACGAGAAAAGGAAAGAAGCAACAAAACGATAAATGTTGTAACATGCAAGGGTAAGTGGAAGATCTAGAAAAGTAATAGTTATAGTACTAGTAATAGTTTATTTTCGCCTACATTTCTTAAAACAATAAATCACCAGTAACATCAGAAGCATGAGAAGTAACAAAGTAACATGTGTTGTGTGTTGAAACTTTTATTGACGCTCAATTAAACACTATGACACATGTAAAATTTAGGAGACTATACTAGTAAAGCGCGGAGGAGACTGCGAAGCAACCAGTTGAGTGGTCTTCGAGTCAGCAGCCATCTTGAAGAATTAAATAAAGTCAGAGGCAGAATTGGGTAGTAGTGTTTTTGAAGCGAGTTTAAGTCCGAGTCTAGCAGTGTCGAGTCCGACTCCAAGTCCACAGCATGAAAAATTGTCGAGTCCAAGTCTGCTGTATGAAAAAATTCAAGTCCACGTTCGTGTGTCTTTTATGCATGAATTTTTACGGTCACAAAGCTCAATCAATTTTATATTACTGCGAATCTACAAAAATATCATGTAGCAAACTTCAATTCCACCATTGCTTTCATTTGTACAAATCTGCTCACGACAAACTCACTAAGCCTATATTAAATAACAATCAAGGAAGAAAAACAAAATGCAATGAAAAATAAAAGACTTACAAAAAGGACGTTTAATTATTCACACAAAAAAATCACTACTGTTATTCACACAAAAAAGAATAGTTCGTCTTCAGAAACACTAAAGCGGAAAGAAGTTGTCCACTCATGCGAGAACGATGTGGTCGCATTATAAGGCCTCCTGTGCTAAAAACTTTTTCAACCGGAGCACTTGTAGCAAGAATGACCAAAACTTGCTTCTCCAGTGGAATGAGCAAATTAAACTTTCTTTTACTAGCACTCCAAAAATCAATTCCAGACACCGTCAAACTTTCTTCAATTTCTGTTAGATATTTCACTAGCTGCGAAGCAAGATTGTTGTTCTTCGATGATTGATGATTACTACGATCCAAATGTTGTATTTTGGGATGAGGGATTTTTTCGTAATCATTGTATCTGAAGAATTTCCTTGGAAGACTGAGTGCAGGCTATGTGAAGTTATTGTACAGCCTCAAGCAATCCAGTGCAGTAGCGTTTTGGTTAAGAAAACCAGTACGGTGCTCTAGACGCTGCCTTCATTTATACGCGCTTACACTATTAGGCAAGCTTTGAACTCTGGTTATTTGCTTCTTTTGAAGTTTTTTCCTCACAGAACATATCTACTTGCACCTACAGGGTTTGCATAATTATAAGAGAAACTGACAACACATAACAACTTTTCAATCAATGGGCCTTTTGGGGTAAATAGTTTTTACAACATTTTAAAATGCCACTCTATAGTGTACCTTCTTAAAAATATCACCGGTAGGCGTACCAATCAATTCTGGACAATTGATAACATTTCTGTGTGGTTATTAGTTATTACACAATTGCTAGGCTGTATATTCAAGTAAGCTTGTTATCTAAGTAAAAGTGTAAAAATACGAAATGACTAATCATAAAGTTCGTTTCGGCATTAACTTGCTCGTTTTTGTGTTTCCTTATCAAGTGTCGAACAAACTTCGAAGTTGTGCCCAATTTTTCTGCTATTGTTGTTCCAGTTTTGCAAAACTTGCAAACAGCTTGATGAATATCTGACTTGTCTGGATCATTGGAATCTATGCATTTATCTACTTTATAATCTTTATAACCGATTATGCACACCGCTGGAATTTTTTGCTCAAAAGCCATGCTAAAATGAGCGCAAGTTAAATAAATAGACCAAGCTCTTTGGCCCAAGTATCGACATTTTATGTTACTTTAACTGGAAGTAGATTTATGCTGCACTTTCATTAGTCTTTTTGAAGATTCAAAAGCGCTCTGCATCATCAAAAATTAAATCTGATTTCAGTTGTGCAGCGTCTTATGTTTCTGATGTACGATCAACAAACTATACCTTAAAAAAGCTGGACCAGAAATACACTAAATTTTTTTGCCTGTTTTTACTGCTTCCTTCCTGAAAGTGACACACAACCGATCCTTTGAAAATGACGTAATAAAAACGCAATTTGTAAAAGTTATAAAAAAGTGATAAAAATACATAGAAAAATCAAAACCTCCACATTACTTTCATTACTTTTTCTCATCAAAATACCAAAAAAAAAAAAAAAAGACTCCAGTCCAAAGTAAAACTTACGAGTCCGAGTCCTCAAAATCTGGACACGAGTCCGACTCGGACTCGAGTAATACCCAACGCTGGTCAAAGGGTCATAAATTTAACAAACAAAAGAAAGAAAACAAACAAACAAAAAATGACAAGGCTGAAAACACAGCATTCTACCCAAGAAATAAAGCGAGAAATGGAGTAAGGAAAAACAGGAGATTAGGTCGTAATCAATGGTGAACAATATTGACTCAACAGTGACTTTTTTAAATGACATTTAAACAATTTTGTAGAGTTTTGCTTTTTAATGTTTAAATCAAGATAATTCCAAATAATCGTACCTTGATATTATGACATGAGAAGCATCGTTGCAACACCAGAGAAGATGTACATTGTCTTTACCTGCTAACGTAGACTAATTTGTGCCTTTAATAGGCAAAACTTTGTTCAATTTTTGCAATAAATGCTGAAAAGCTATGACAAATTTAAGCGAATTACTTGTTGTAAAAAAATCTGACGACCATTTACCTGTTTCCTGTGTACATAAAATCTTAGCATGCGTCAGCGCCAGATTTTAATTTGAGTCAAAAAAATCCAAGCTTGTTAGCTTATTAGGTTGCTTTTCCGCACCTATCAAGAGAATGCTAAGTTTCCTGCGTCCATCGCAGATTCATACTTTTCTCATAAGGATTGCTCAGCATTTGACACACAGTTAGCCGCTTGTTGTACAGTTGATCTAGCGACGCATTCATTCATTTAAACTGTTTATGCGGTTATCAGCAATTTATGATGTCACAATCGCATGGTAAGCCAAGCTCGCAAAAATCTAATGCAAGCGCTCGTTAAATGTGTCCGAACGTCATTAGCGAGGGGTTTCGAGTGCATGTTTGGCGAAAGGTAACGGTAATACCATTTTCGGTATTGAGCCTCTCGCTCGTTGTTGTCTCGCAAATAAAGTTGGAAAAATGTCAAGCGAGACAAATTCTGTAATTCTGCCCCAGGCCTTAAGCGTTGCAATAAATTTTCAATTCGTTTTGGCAAAAGTCTTCCTTTTTCAAGTTTATGCAAATAAGTCTTTCAAAGTCTTTGTGATAAAACGAGACCACACCAGTGCTTATGTGGGGCTATTAGAGTAAAAAAAAAAAGAGAGATTTCTTAGAGATGGATGTTATGCATTTTTAGTTTAAAACAGCGTTTTTGATATGCAGGACAGGACTGGTGGTTGGTGGAGTTCGTCGTGTCTATGTGCATTTGTGCATGTCTAGGGATGTTCATTTCAGCATATCGAATCCTATGCAACCAGCTCCTATTTTGAACCAGTTTCGTTTTTAGGATTCGGTTTAACTGTGACAAAAAACTGCGCGTGATTTATCTTTTCAGACATTGTGCATAAACACAAGTGTGTGCTTGGCCTCGTGTTTGTATGATCTTGCGGTGTTCATCGGAGACCGTAAAAAATTTGTGGGAGGCCATGAGTGTAGTATTCACTGCTTGTTAATGTACGGGGGGCATTTTTATGTAATGTACCCAACACCAGCAGAATCTTGCTTTTTTCTGACAAAGCGTAGGTTAATGGCCATTATTTCCGACATTGCTGTGACTTTCTGTAGTTTGATGACTTTGAGCGCAGTTTTCATAGGGAAGTGCTGCACTAGTTTTGGGTTCGATTCTGGTCGCGGCTTCGTTTGTGACATGTGGTTAACAATCGGGTTTGTGAAGACAGGCAAATAGGGGTCCTACTAAACACCACAAAGGACTGAACACTGCACTGGACCTCAAATTGAAATACTAAACACTGCAAAGTATGACAAAGGACTTAATAACCCTAACCTTAACCCTAATCCAACGCCAACCTAACCCTAGCCTAACCTTGATTTAAAGTCCTTTGTCGTTCTTTGTTATGGTATGATTCCAAGTCCTTTGTTGTTCTTTATGCTGTTTAGTAGATCAATTTACGGTTCTTTGTCATTCTTTGCAGTGTTTAGTACATCAATTTGAGGTCCTTTAATTGTTGTCCTTTGCGGTGTTTAGTAGGACTGGGCAAATAGTAAGGTTCTGTTGGTGTTGGGTACATTATATAAATATGTGTACGGGAGCCGCATTTTTTGCATGCATTTCTAAAATTCAAGAGGTGCATGCCCGCTGTTAGCGTCATGACTACGCCATTGTGTGTATACATGCTTCGAATTTATAGCGCTACTATCCTCGTGCTGGCTATAAATTCAAGAAAAGTTAAAGAAATGGTTGATTCTTTTGTTTTGCAGTAGTCAAGTGGCTGCGTGCTGAACTGATGTCAAAATAGTACTAGCGGCCATTTTATAGATTTGGTATTCGAAATACTGGATTCGAAAAAAATGATTCGAAATTATTCTAGAATACTTAATTATTCTGAAATGGACATCCCTATGCATGTCCTCGTTTCTGAAAGTTGGATTTTTTTTATCATAGTTTAGCGTAGGCCTATAACTCCCCTGTGACTCAACACGTTACTTGTCTTTCGACTTGTTTACTGGAATGAAACAGAAAATAGAAACACAGCATGCGAGTAAAACATAAATGCTTATGACGTCACAGAAAAGGATTGTGCGCTTTGATGATTACATACGGCGGCAGTTAATAGTTAGTAAAGAGAGTCGCTACACTGCTCCCCCCCCCCCCCCCCCCCCAAAAAAAAGAGCCAACAAGACGGAAAATTAGGCAAAACAAACACAAAAAACATAAATTATACAAATGGCAAAGTTTATTGGCGAGGAGGTCGGCCTCGTCACTTGCCTGGCGCTACAGTTACAGGCTGTGTGATATCGACATGTGCGAGCTTGAGCCTGTCGACAGATATTGTCTCTGTTCTTCCTCCGATGTCAATTTAAAATGATTTAGCACCCCGTCATAAAACTTTGAAAGATCGTTCATAAGATGCTGCCAACTGCCAAGGAATGTCAATGTGAGTCTAGTCTGAGGAATTCGTAGAGGCGTAGAGGCAGTTGGTCAATTCTGGTGACATGTTAGTTGATGTAGAACCGTGTCGTGACATGGGTATGGGGTTTTGCTTTTGAACTACCCCTCAAAACCAAGGAAGAAATGCAGAATTAGGAGACGGTGAAGGAGCTGCTGTGGAAGGTCCAAAGTCACCTGAGGCAGAAAGAGGGGTTCCACAGACAAGTTCGGCCGAAGAACAGTTGAGATCCTCTTTAGGAGCAGTGAGAATGCCAAGCAATACCCAAGATAACTCAGCAACCCAATCGGGGCCTGATAAGCAAGCCCGTAGTGCACTTTTTAGGTGCCTGTGAAACCGTTCCTCAAGGCCGTTAGCTTAAGGATGAAACAAAAAATAGAAACACAGCATGCGAGTAAAACGAAAACGCTTATGACGTTACAGAAAAGAATTGTGCGCTTTGATGATTGCACACGACGGCAGTTATTCTTATTAAAGAGCGGTGGTACCAGAGGAGACCGACCAGGTTCAACCCTCACTGGCATGTTGTGTAGGCCAGGGGTGTCCAACCCAGTTGCAGGCTGCATGCGGCTCTTTTGACGTGCTGTGTTACTTCTATCAGCAGCCGCGTTCTGTAATCATGTTGCGTTTAACAACGCATAAGTTGCATTATCATGTAATAACCACTTTTTAGGAGAATGGTGACCAGGCCTTAACGAGTGGCGGGGGCCATCTATTTGTATTGTATTTACTTGCATTTTTAATATTTATCCTCCTATCACAAGAAAGCAATCAAAGAGCTATAACGAGCTCATTTAGGAGTCGGCCACCTGTCTATCACACCAAGATGGGAAAATTCCACTAATAAGTGCTTTTCCCATCGGCACAACAACTAAACTTGCCGGCTTGCTCTCCACCCTGTTCCTTTAATAGGTCTACTGAGCGTCAAGCAGGGAAGCTGTGAATGCCTTTTAAAGTCAGTGGTTTGACCCAACTCGGAATCAAACCCGAGTCTGCAGCTCCAGATACGCTCTTACCACTCGGCAATCTGAGCTGTTATCTCCACGGTTTTGCGCATGGGCAACACCAAAGTCCTTATAACTTATGGACTAAGGTCTGTATAACTAACTGAGCTAACCGTCCGGTATACTACTAATCTTGTTAAGCAAAAGTGTGTGCATCAATAAGAGGTATGGTGATGTTAATGCGATCATTATCTCTTGTGTATGATGTGGCTCTTCATTGGAATACAGAAAGAAATGCGGCTCTTAGCATCTGACTGGTTGGCCACCCCTGGTGTAGGCCATAATTTAGGCCCATTACATCTTTCACTGCTTTCACGTTTATTTAATTTACTACTGGCCGTATTCAGCAAGTCGTCCGGCCTGCTGCAGATACTTTGCCAGTAGGATTATATTTAGTTTTCCGATCACTGACTTTATGGTGGTTTTTTCTTTACCAAAAACCTTCTTTCGTAGGGCTTGGTAGTAAGTGCATTCTCCAACATGGTGATTTGGAGTTTCTTCTTCCAGATTACATTTTGGACATGTCGATAATACATCATGTCTCATGGTGCTCCTGTGTTTCTGTAAGTTGCAGTGACCTGTGAGGACTTGCAACATTTCATTTAATCTAGGTCTTTTGAGCCTTAAAAGTCGTTGAGTTAACTGGGGCGAAGCCCACTCTACATTTTTTTCTGTTTTCAAGGATTCCTTTCGTTCTATCCAAGATGTTTTCCATCTTTTGACACTCCAATCCTTTATTGCAGCACGACAACTAGCATATGGGATTGAAATAAAAGGTTCAGGCCCCAAGCAGTTTAATGCTGATCTTGATATAGGTAAGATATCCGCCTTCTCATTACCTTGGATGCCTATGTGGCCCGGCGTCCAGGCAATAGTGACGTCATTGTCTTTACCCAATATATTCAGGTTTTTGATGCACGTTAATACTGTGATAGATTTCACAATATTATTTTGGATTGCCAGAATTGCTGCTTGGCTATCCTCTAAAATAATTATTTTTTCATTTACAATTCTATCCATGATCAGTTTCTTTGCTACTTCAGCTATAGCAGTGGTCAGCAACCACCGGGCCGCGGCCCGGTGCCGGTCCGTGTGAAGTTTGTTACCGGTCCGCATGCATTTTCAGAATTTTTGAGTTTAAAACATTTTTATAACGTGAGACGCAATTTTGGGATGTTTTTGTAAAAATACTTAATAACTCAATATCACAAAACTAACCAAATTAAAAAGGCAAATCTTTTAATTGAACAGCGAACACTTGATTATGCTGTCATTTCATCATAAGTCTTTTGTAAATCAAACAGCTCTTGGTTAAGAGAAAGAATAACGTCAAGAATCAGGTTTGAGAAGCTACTATAAAAAAATTAAGCAATGCTGCTGCAGCAAGATTTAAAAAGTTTAATACTCAGGTCGGAGTTAAACAAGATCGAGGTTTTCAGTTCTGAATAAATATGAGTGTTTTATAGCTTAAACATTTTTGATTTTTTAAAGGCCGGTCCGCAAAAACATCAGTTTCAAACCGGTTCGTTGTGCGAAAAAGGTTGCCGACCACTGAGCTATAGCAAAGACTTCTGCTTGGAAGACCGTGCAATATCTTCCCAAATGGAAAAAATTTTGATCTGTTTGAGAGTCTGATGCGTATTCAATGTAAAAACTCGCACCAGCTCTTCCATTTATCTTGGATCCGTCAGTGTAGCATCTGATTATGCTTAGTTCTAACGCATTCTCATACTGCACTGCGTACTTGCATTCCATAACAAGGCATTTGTATTGTTTTCCAAACACTTTTGTTTTAGTTATTACCGTAGGTCTGCTGGCATACTCAGCAAAGGCAAGTTTTTCTTTGCTTCGTTGCATACGTCTATATGACTTTTGGTTTTTCTTGTTAAATCAATTGTCTTGGCAGGCCAAAATTTCTCACGGGATAACCCGTATGAACGTTGTACTGCCTCTGACAATATGAATTCATTAATTGGCATGATATTCAGCAGCATCACGAAAGCTCCTGTGGGGGTGCTGGGAAATGTTGAAGAAATCATAAGACACGCTAGTCTCTGCACTTTTGAAAGCTTTTTCGCTAGATATTTTTTATTTCCTCCACCAGCCCACGATGTACATGTATATGTGATCACAGGTCGTATCATTGCAGTGTATATCCATCGCATGCTAGTTGGAGTTAACTCCCACGCTCTGCCCACTATTTGTCTGCATTGTAATAACGCAACAGTCGCCTTGCGAGCAATTCGTGTTATGTGAGGTTTCCAAGTAAGCTTACTATCAAGGGTTATACCTGGTAGTGTTGCTTTTTTGGAAATTTCGAGCTGGTGTCCGTTTAAACGCAAGGTTCCCAAATCCAGCTTCCTTTTAGTAAACATAACCATTTCAGTCTTTTTACTGCTGAATTGAATCTCTTGGTTATGAGCCCAATTACTTGCAGTATTTAGCGCTTTTTGAGCCCTATCTTTGATCCACAGCATGTTGGTGCCAGTGACCAAAATTGCTACGTCATCGGCATAGGCTTGTACATGAAATCCCCTGTTGCGTAGGTCTACCAACAAGGAGTTTAATACACAGTTCCATAGAAAAGGGGACAAAATACCACCTTGGGGATTACCCTTTACTACTTCCCTTTTAATCTTTTCACCATTTAGCTCTACTTGAACTGTGCGGTGTCTCTGTAAATTCTCAATCCAATGGACGCGAAAAGGCGACACCTCCAATTCTTGCAGAGCATTGGCAATGCCTTTATGTGTGATATTATTAAAAGCACCAACAATATCTAGAAATATTCCTAGTGCTGTTCTTTTCTTTGCTAGGCTAAGTTAGATGTGTCGCACAAATTCGTGCAGTACAGTTTCAGTTGAAACTCCTGCTCTGAATCCATGCAGGAACGCAAAAAGCCTTGCTTGCAAATTAGAATCATCACTAAAATGATAAAGTAATAACCTTTCCAACCATTTAAGTTGAAAAGAAGTTATTCCGGTAAGACCTAACTTCATGATAGTTTTCTTTACCGGGTTTAGGGATAAAGATACCAGTGCCTTCCTTCCATGCTTTGGCACAAACAAACATGCTGTCGTTCCAGATAAATGCCTGCTCGGTAACGTTTATCTTTGGTGTTACCTTGAAAAGTTTCCATCCCCTGAGTTTACTTCTGATTGAGCCTCCATAAGTCCAGGGTTTCTGAACTGGGATTATACCTGCAGATATGTTTTTCGTTACTTCACATAAGTTATAGCTTGCAGCCCTACTTCTGTGAAGGTTTATCTGCCAGCATTCAAGACCGAACGATTTGGTGTTATGTGCTGGGATTTGTTTTTGTCTAGGGTAAATGTCGTATTATTCATACAAAATATGAACTTTGGAGGTACAACAATTTCACTCTAGTGAGTTGATTGTCAGGCTACTTCAGTTGGAGCTGGTTTCCTTTGTAACCTGGTTAGGGTTCTCAGGCTCCTCAGCTCCTGAAGCAACACTGACAATCTCATTCTGTGTTGCCAGATGAGTTGCGGTATGCATCTGCACCTCTATGGGTACGTCTGAACACTGCTCCTTTTTTGGCTTGTCACTTTGTTTTTGGAACTACATCTTCCTGAATCCATCAAAAGGTGCCCAGCCTCATTTTTTCTAGTGATTTTAGCGAAGGTTCTTGGACTGCTACAACATGTAGCATTCCACCAGAACCTTTCACATTGTATTTCACTTTAATGTCTTTGAGGTGGATGTCTGGATTACACCGGTCAACCAGTTCTAGGACATTTTTGATTTTCAGGCCTTCATTTTCTGGAAGCCAGACCTCAAAGGTTTCTGTTTTTATATCTTTTGGGCCTCTTGCTTCGTACCCTCAATGATCCATCAAGGGTGGAAGCACTGCCCGCACAACTTCTTGTGCCCACTCCAAAGACTTCTCGTCGTAGCATATCAAGAGAACTCTACCTGAGTGGATAAACGTTCTTCTGATACAAACAGAGAAATTTAGTTTTGTTTTCAGGATCTTCTGGTTAATAGCCCCCTAGATTATCCGTAAATCGGATTCTACCATCGAAGTATCTTCATTAGATCGTTTCTGCGTTGCAACAAGCTTCTGGTTGCTGGTTCTAACAGCTCCAGCATACAACGCTGTAATGCTAGTCCCAGTTTCCTCTACTTGCTTTGTTCCCTTTTGCTCAGCATGTTCGGGTTCGACCCGACCACGCTTTTGTTTAGGGTTTGATGTTGGGGTCGATTGAGTGCTTGAGGACTCTCTCGACCTTTTCATGGATTCAGAGTTGGAGGCAGTTGGGAGATCACCTCCTGGATTAGTTGGGGTAATACCCTTATGCCTTTCAGCAACCTCTTTCGCTGCTTTCGCCTCTGATTTGTTTCGTAGTTTTTTCCTGGACGCCACTCAGACGTGCCACCGACGTCCGTGGACGTTGATGGATTCTGAGGAGGAGTACCAGAAATTTGAGTGGTATGTGACTTTTCAGCCGATGATGGCGCTGACACTGTTGCCTCCTTAATTGCCAAAGACTGCTCCTTCAACGAAGGAGAATTCCAGGCAGAGGGCAATTTTTCACTACTCCCCTCCACCCTAACTCCCTCTGGAGTAGAGGCTTCATTGGTAGGAGTACTTACAGTGCCGCTTAACAATTCAAGAACTGTTGGCTACGACAGTGTTTCAGGCGTACTGTTTTCGTTTTTCTTTTTTTGTGAGTCTCCATTTCATATGTAGTTTGGTTTTTCTTTTTTTCTGGGAAAAACCTAAAGACCAGATTAAAATGAAAGTTATTTTGGCCTTGCTAAGTCTTGCAGGTGAACCCAGGCAACTATATGCAATGGGCTAATCATTTTGCAGTGGCCTCAGGAATGCCCCCCCAATACAACTGCAGGCCCCCTCCCAGTTGCCAACTGGAGCTGCAATAGCATGGAAATTACCACAAGCTGACGGAGGCAGCCCCCCAATTGGTACCCTCTACAACTACGAGATTCCATCGCAGTCACCTGAAATCCAGTCACGCAATCCCAACATGTCCTTTATAAACAACTTTTTGCTGATTACCACCAGCCTCTTCGCTAATGCCAAACCTGCATTATCCACCCCCTCCTTCACAACTCGACCTTTCAACCACTAGGATAAGAAGCTGAAATGCTTCAAGGAGCGGATTCAACAAATAAAAATATGGCCGTTGCTTGGACTAGTGGATTGAAAAAAAGTATAAAGTAAAAATGCCAGAGCCTCTTTAGTCAACGTAACCGCGTTGTTTCCACCGGGCATCGGGTGGAGGCGAGGTCGGTCATATACCCGGCACGGCGGAAGTTAATGGTTAGTAAAGAGAGCCGCTACAATAGACTCTTATGTAGTTACATTGACCGTATGTGCTTACTGGTTTTTGTGTTGGTACAACAACGTTAAGAGATAAGCATAAAGCTTGCTCAGATATGAAACTGGCACAGTAGATCATAAGGTCTACAACAACTTTCCATGTTTGTTTAAAACGCTCAATATAATAAGACTGCAAAAAAACATAGTGCTTATCGCATGGTCAATTTGACAGTGTTGGTTATTAAAGTCAAATACGTAACACCTCCAGGTAAACTTTAAAAACCTTACTTAAACCCACTTTCACGTTAACAAGTTTGGTCCTCATGAAAACCTTTGGACGCTCTTGATTTAAACTTATCCACAAGCAATGGCTTAACCAGCCCAAAATTTTGGGAAAGGGGATTTTTTTGCAGGTTCTGTCAACTAGGGTACTACGTCTTTGGAGTAATTTCTATGTAGTGATCTGTGATTGCATTAATAGGACATCGCTTTTGTCCTTTTTTTATTTCAACCATAAAAGCAAATATGGAAGTCTGTTTAAAACGGCAAGGACGAAATAGTTTGGTGAGGAGGAGGCGATCCTTTTGCCTGGCTTCATTTTGGTCGCGGGCCTGCACATTATGGTGGAGTGAAAATATTTTTATGGAAATCGAAAAAGTGTAGTTCTTAAATCCTCGCAAATGGTCTAAAACTTGCTGAAAATTTGTTTTTAGGGGGATTGCCCCCATTTTCCAGCCGGCTACCCCCCGAAATGTTATCGCAACTGATGACGCGGGGGTAATTCACATAATTATCTCGGTAATCACTGGTTGGAAAGTACTGGTATATGGCTCAATATGTGCGAAAATACCATGTTTCTATGTGTGCTAAGAAGAAAACTTTTTCTATTTTCAACACAAAAAAAAGTTACAGCCGAAAAACAAAATTTACGACCGTTTTTAATAAACTTTTTGCAAAATTCACCTGCGAGTAATTGTGTATGAAACACAATCGATTAATTTTGATCAGTGAACTAATTCTTCTCTCATAACTAACACTGTTTGTGATTTGATGTATCAATAAATGGACAGATGGTGACTTCCACTCTTGCTAAAATAGAATGAGTGGTACAATTGCCTCAAATCAGCAAGGACATATTATGTACCAAGAGAAAATCACCGAAATAGGCGTTCAGCAAATTTAGTTATTTTGTTAAATTGATTTTAATTTGATGCGAAATTGTTTTTAAATTAATCACGAAAAAATTGTAACATATAAAGTCTGGGTGGTGTCAAGACTGACTTCACGACAAAATAATGTAATACACGATGAAATAAATGGCTGTTTTTAGCAGCCAAGCTTGCAGTTGCAGGAGGTTGTTGCTGGAAGAATCAAAATTGGCTAATTCGTAGTAAGCATTGCTTTTAAGTTCAGAGTTCGTACATCGAACAAGTGAATTATACTGCTCTTCAGTGCAGGGGGGCAGTCATCATTATTTGCACTTTCTCGATAGCTACTTGTTTCCGATGTGCTAGCACTTTTGCCGCTCCTACATTTCATATATTTTCATTGTCATCTCCTAACATCATCATATAATCAGATAACCCAAGGATCCAACAACTTTTTCAACTTAGTTCAGAGGATTAGGAATTTTCCAAACAAACGTGTTGAAGAAATTACGGTACTTTGAGTGTGGTGCAACGGAATGGTTATTTCGCACAGCAAGAATATGCTTTGATTGTTATGCTAGGGGATGATAATGAAAATGTAAGAAATGTAGGAGCGGCAATAGTGCTAGCACATCGGAAACAAGTAGCTGTAAAGAAAGTGCAGATGACGATGACTGCCCCCTGCACTGACAGCAGCTTGAATTCGCTTGTTCGATGAACCAACTCTGAACTTGGAAGCAAATGCTTACTACGAGTCGGCCAATTTCGATTCTTACCAGCAAAAGCCTCCAGCAATTGCAAGCCTTGCAGATACAAAAAGAGTCTGGCTTATTTCAGTCACTTGGCACCATTAATTTTGTTCTTTTTTTAAAAGACAGAGTCAAAAAGAGAGGACGGGGGGGATGGCGCATCGCCCCCCACCCATCTAAAGACGCTCCTGACAGCACTCCATTTATTTCGTGTTATGATTATAATTGGAAAAGAGTCAACTATTGCTTTTGCGCTATTGATAAATTAGTTGCTTTATGTTAAAACTTAGAGAAAGCTGAAAGAAAAAGAAATTCTACGTTAGTACTATCTGAAAGTCGAGCGAAGAGTAATGGCCGAGTGGTGAGATCTGGCATCTATGCGAATCTGGCGTTGTAAAATAATGTCTAATAAATTGAATAAAATATAATATCTAATAAGTTATTTACAGTATGCTTTTTTGAATGGTGCGGAAGCGGCATATTTTTCGTGCTTCCGCTTCCATTAAAATTATGACTGCTTCCACTTCCACATCCCTGGTTGAAATGGTAACAAGAAGCTGCGAGGGGACCATTCGATCATCGAGTCGAGCAAGTCATCTGCAGGGTGCTAGACGAATTTACTGCATGTCTATACTAATTTATGAAATTTGATGAAGTGTGGCTGTATCATTTTGTATCGATCTATAGTGAGGGATGAGTGGTTTTTATTAGCATGCTGTATATGTTACCAATATTATGCAGTCTTGCAATTATTTAAAAAAACAATTTTGTTAGTGCAAAACTTCAATAGTTATTAGAAAGTAGGATTTTTTTGTATTTCATTTTAAACTGATTGGAAGAGAGTTTTCTTAGATCAATAGGTACAGAGTTCCAAATTTTAACCCCTTGGAATTTGAAACTTCTGTGCAGCTTATTTGTTTTGTATCTTGGCAAATACAGGCTGTTGCTATATGAGGCCAACCGCGTAGTTCGTGTGTGTATCGAAATAATAATTGTTACCACTCATCCTATTTCAGCAAGAGTGGAAGTCACCATTCGTCCATTTATTGATGCATTAAATCACAAACAGTGTTAGTTATGTGAGAAGAATTAGTTCACTGACCGAAATTAATCGACTGTGCTTCTTACACAATTACTCGTTGGCGAATTTTGCAAAAAGTTTATTAAAAACGGTCGTAAATTTTGTTTTCGGCTGTAACTTTTTTTTGTGTTGAAAATAGAAAAAGTTTTCTTCTTAGCACACATAGAAACATGGTATTTTCGCACATATTGAGCCATATACCAGTACTTTCCAACCAGTGGTTACTGAGATAATTATGTGAATTACCCCCTGCGTCATCAGTTGCGATAACATTTCGGCTGGTAGCCGGCTGGAAAATGGGGGCAATCCCCCTAAAAACAAATTTTCAGCAAGTTTTAGACCATTTGCGAGGATTTAAGAACTACACTTTTTTCGATTTCCAAAAAAAAATTCTTCACTCCACCCTACTGCACACTAAGCAAGAACGACTTAAGATTCATATTGGTTTATTAACGTCCCATTCGCGTTGGTAACCAGCTGCAGTGGCAACCCAGTCTTTACTGCAGTGCGGTTGGTTAAGTTTAATAGCCTGATTTAAAATTTAATACGTGTATTTTATTCTTTAGTCTAGAAACTATGTTAATTGTTAGTATTCGCTAATAGTAAATTATGGTATAATAATTTATGCACAATGTGTGCCAATATTATACGAACTTTCTTATCTGCACTAATTTCGGTAACTTTTTGGTAACATCAGTGGCGTAACAGAGGGGGGGGGCGGCATTTTTGGATAAGCTTTATGTAATTTTTTTTCCTCATTATTTTCAACAACGAAACCCGACATCTGGGCGCAAGGACGTTTGGGCTCGAAATATGTCTACGTCCAAACGAGTTTTTTTTATCAACTTTTTGTTAGTTTTTTTTTAACTAATGACAATTATTTTCTGTTCGCAACGATCTTCTAGAATAAATTAAGATGTGTTGTTTAACGGTAACGTATATCGAAAAAGACAAAGCAAAGTAACGGTCAAGCTACCGATAGATAAAAGACTCATTTCCACAATCAATTGTTTAGCAGCCTGAGAGAGTGATTAAAAGTTTTAGATGCAAAAGAAAACAGTTCACACAAAATAAGGCAGCGAAATAAAAAAAATAATAAGAAGATGCTTAACGCAGTTGTGATTTGTAAATACTTTGACATGGAATTATGTTTGATAAAATAAATTACGAGCCAGCTGTTATTTACAAAAACTATGATCCATTTCATTCGTATATTACTCAATGCTTATTATATACGAATATATCGAAAAAGATTGTTCAAAGTAAAGCTTTGATCTTCATTCGTAATTTCGTATATTAGATTGATCAAGTACCTTTTTTAAAATCATGTTATATATTAAACGAGAACTTCTCTTACGTTTTCATTAAAAATTTGCTACGTATTAATCACTCAATACCGTGTCGTTGGAATTGTCTTCCGTTGTTCGAGAACATTGCAAGAAAAATGTTCTAACTTTTAGATGTTTCGATTTTTTCGTTAATTTTAGAGCCTAGAATTTAACACCTTTCTACGAGCGCCCGATTTTAATCTTTAATCCTCTCGAAAACAATAGTTCTTGAAATCTGCGAAAACGATTGCGCTGCAATTTTTAGATCAATCTAGTATACGAATAAAATGGATCATAGTTTTTGTGTGTAAATAACAGCTGACTCATAATTTATTTTATTCTATCAAACATGAATCCATTTCAAAGTATTTACAAATCACAACTGCGTTAAGCATCTTATTATTTTTTTATTTCGCTGTCCTATATTGCGTGGATCTTTTAAATCGAAACTTTTAACCTCTCTCTCAGACTGCTGGGCAATTGATCGTTGAAATAAGTCTTTCATCTATTGCTACCTTGACCGCTACTTTGCTTTGTCTTTTTCGATATGCGTTACCGTAAATTAATACATCTTAATTTACTCTAAAATCGTTGCAAACAGAAAATGATTGTCATTAGTTAAAAAAGAATTAACAAAAAGTTGATAAAAAACGCGTTTAGACGTGTAGACATATTTCGCGCCCAAATGTCGGGGACCGTTTCAACAACCATTACTTAATTGCTACATCGCGTATTTGCTGATCGTAAATCATCTTATTGTGCTGTCCAATGCCCAGGCGCAAAATTGCGGAAATGTGCCCGCCATCTCGTTTGCGCTTGGGTGTATTCCCGCGAGTATAATAAAGATTTGATTTTAATGTTTATTATGTCACAATTGCGTACTGCTTTCTTCTTCGTCTTAGCATTATTTGAATCGCTCACATTCGGCGAGCCTGTGCTTTTAGACATAAGCTGCGGAAATATTTTAGCATTGTCCATAGTGATTGCATGCCCTTTTTCGATAAAAAAAGTGTGCTAAAATGAGTGTTTTTTATGTGAAAACCGCTTGTGGCCCCCCTTTGTCAAATCCTGGGTGCCACACTGATACTGCGTATTATTTTTGCGTATTAGGCCTATTCTTGTGTTGACGGTACGGAAATGAAAGACACTAACTACGCCGGTTATGCCCCCCTTTGCCAAATCCTGGGTGCCACACTGATACTGCATATTATTTTTGCGTATTAGGCCTATTCTTGTGTTGACGGTACGGAAATAAAAGAAACTAACTAAGCCGGTTAATACACACTAGCACCCTAACCATTGCTGTAGTTTGCAAGTCAGCACGCTTTTAATTGACGCATACTTTGTCGTGGAAAATAGATGGCCGCATTTGAAGCTGATTAATGCTTAAAAAATTATTGCTCATTTTATGGCAATTTCTTGAACCGCCCCGGGCGGCAGAACCTTTAGCTACGCCACTGGGTAACATCAGACACTAGGAAAGCAATTACCCATTTTAAACATCAGACACTAGAAAAAAATTATGGCAATTTCTTGAACCGCCCCGTACGACAATAGCTACGCCACTGGGTAACATCAGACACTAGGAAAGCAATTACCCATTTTTAACCTGGGTTTATATTTTGCTGTAAAATTTCGGACAACTGTCCGAACTTTTGCAATGTCCGACAAATGTCCGAAATTTTTTGAGCAAATTCAGCCATTTCGGACAAAGTGTCCGAAAAAATTTTGCTTATAACACAACAATACTCTCGTGACGGCTCCATTTCGGACAAATGTCCGAATTTGCTCAAAAAATTTCGAACATTTAAAAATTTTTTCGGCAAAATTTATGAACGAACGATTTTACAAGTTTCCTGATTCAAATGTTAATAATTACTACATTTCACAAAAACGTTTTTAAAAATCCATTTTAGCTCAATATTTCACAACTTCACTCAAATTATCAAAAGCAGCAAAGTGTTTCAACATGTCATTAAAGTCTCCAGGGAGTCAAAATCACGAAGCCCCTGCGCGATATCGCGGTAGCCACAATCGTTCTGAAGTCTAGGCATAATTCCCAAATATGGTAAAACGCAAAAATGATTTCTCCTTGCTGACAAGCGAGAATGTTTCAATAAGTACGCATGTTGCAAAAAACTCATCAGACGTAACAGTGGCAACGGTTTATTTGCGAAAAGGAGCTCGCTAAATTTTTGTAAAGTTAATGAGCATGGAGCCGTCACTAGAGTATTGTTGTGTTATAAGCAAAATTTTTTCGGACACTTTGTCCGAAATGGCTCCAAATACTTCGGATATTGAGCAAAAATTCAAACTATGTCCGAAAAAAAACAACACAGCTTTAAAGCCCCAACCTTCTCGAAAAACTGCAGTAGGAGCAAAACTGCAATTGCCTCCCTTTGAAATAATAAGTGTGTCAACATGATTGGGGGCGAAGCTCTTCGTGCGTTGTTCATGTACGCTTTTTACTTTTTCTCAGCTATTTTCTGCCACATTCTTATACGGCCTGCTGCTAAGGTTCTGATCACGCTACCATTCAGTTATTCTACCATAATGATAAATAAATAATTAATATTATCTCATGCATAACAGTTGATGCCTATGAAATGTCACCTTGTCTATGCTAACAATGCCCAGTTGTGTCTGCTGCTTGATTGTCTTATTAGGTACTTTAAATGCTGTGATGATAATTTGCTTTAAAGTTACTTTTTTTGTCAGATTTAAATCTTGAATAGCGAATCCAAAGCAATTTTACACGGTAATGTCTGGTCGTCGTGTTTTTATTGGGCGCCTCAGTAATCGGGCATCTGAACATGACGTGGAGCGGTTTTTTGAAGGTTTCGGAAAGATTTTGGAAATCAACTTGAAGACTGGATACGGATTTGTTGAGTTTGATGATAGTCGTGATGCCGATGATGCAGTGTATGAACTTAATAATCAAGACCTCTGTGGGGAAAGGGTGACTGTTGCAATAGCCAAAGGTGTTCGGAGAACCAGAGACAGTTATGGTGGTGGAGGAAGAAGCTATCGGGGTGGAGGTCGATTTGATGGAGGTGGATATCGTGGAAGGAGTGGCGGTCATTACGGATCTCGTGGAGGTGGCGGATACAATGGAGGCGGCGGATACAATGGAGGCCGTAGAGACTATGGGGGAAGAGGTGATCGATTCAATTCACGACCACGCAGATACCCACCACCAGCCTCGACGAAATACCGTGTTATTGTTGAAAATTTGTCAAGCAGATGCAGTTGGCAAGATCTGAAAGATTTTATGCGACAAGGTGGCGAGGTATCATATGCTGAAGCACATCAAAAAGCTACAAATGAAGGCATTGTTGATTTTGTGAGTTATGATGACATGAAATCTGCAATTGATAAGCTCGATAATTCCGAGTTGAATGGCAGAAAAATCCGTATGATTGAAGAAAATCCTGGCTCGTATAGTCGTAGTCGATCGAGAAGCCCATTATCTCGTTCTCGTTCCAGGGACCGCAGCTACTCCCGCTCTAGGTCTCCGGATTATCAAGATTAGATTAAGAATGCAAACACGAAAGAAAACATTCTGAACGCAGAAATTTAACCTCGCTTTAAGCAGAAGTTTGCTGTACTACAATTTGTTACCGTATTTCAACCACACCTTAGGTTGCTTCATTAGCTCAGTGCCGATTTGAGCTACGTGCTTACTTTCAGGTGGCAACTGCACTGATTCCATTATAGTTCGGACATTAAGCAGGAATTAAAGTGTTTTTTTGAGTTGATCATATTTGTTGTTAAGCGTGAACCATAATTCCACTTGAGCCGGTGACTGACAGGTTCGAGTCGGCGCTTCAATTTCCGCAGAATTTGCGGCGCCTTACTTGAGCCGGTGTTAATATCGGCCGTTTTGAAACACTCACAGCTTTATAAAGCTGCAGCTTACCTTTCAGGCCTTTTTGGCGGGACGTCGTGGAGCTTTGCTCGTCGCTAAGGACACAAGGCTAGATATTAACTGCGTTGAATTTCTATAATTAATTTTATGCCGTTTGTGAAAGTTAGCTTTCGCATATGCATAAAAGCTCGAAGATAATCAGGCTAGAGAATTCCGTAGAAAGGTATATGTCACTTCCTTGATATTGGGAACACTAGCCGTATTTGCAATGTTTTTTGGGATCACCATAACACAAGAGATGTACTGCAGGTATTTTCTGTAGTAGTATCTAGATGGCTGCTGTATAACGCAGCATCAAGATGATGTTACGAGGTAACGTTAATAGTTTGTCGAGTTTTTTGTTGGGGGTTAGGGTTTTTGCTTTTGATGTGCCCTAAATGTTACTCAATTAAACTGATAAATGTTTTGCAATACCTGCATTGCTCAGTTTCAATTGCCAGTTTTTGTTAAGCTGTTGTAAATTTTGTTAATTGTTGTTGGTCCCAGAAGAATGTCTTTGCTCTGTGTTAAAAGTTTGTTTTAACTTTTTACCCGTTGATTTCTGCTGATTTATTTCAAAAGTTTTGAATTAAAACAAGATGCTGCTTTGAATATCACAGTAAAATTACAAGAAGTTGCGAGTGAATTGCTTAATTTTTTGAAATTACTAGCTCATGTGTGATGCTTTTGAGAAACTTAGTCCGCAGTCGCAAACAAACAGCTGTAGCGATCTGCCACATCAGTCTTGTGGTAACTCAAGTTAATTGCTTGCGTAAAGCGAAAGCGCGTAAGATCTCAAAACTGTAGATTTATATGTCAGCGACGCGTGCATGTGAATGCTTGTGTTTGCATTCGGTGAGGTTTCATCTGGATGACTCCATCACGGGGTCTACCGATATATTTTTGGTTTGGCTACGACTCAAGTCAAGTCGGAGGATACAATCCAGTGGCCGCTGGTGAAGAATAATTTCAGGGGAGCTGAAAATCTTCATCGAAATGCAACAGTTTTAGTCTACAAAAAATTGCATTACAAACGAGTTTTGCTTTGTCCCCTTTTCTATACTGTACGGACTCTGGAGAAATTGTTTCCACCACCTTTGTTAGCTTATTTTGTTGTAAATCGGCCCTGCTGTGGCCACTTTTCGTCAGAATCGCGTGTCGCTTTCCGCCCGTCGTTTACCAGTCAAAGCATCTAAGCTTTGCAGAAATGATATATTCGCACCAGGGCTGTGAACTCGATCGAATTTTATTCGAGTTCAACCTATTTTAGCAAGTTCGAGTTCTCTAATTTATTTATTTGCAAGTTCGAGTTCGACAAAAATAAGCTTTTTCGTGTTCAGGCAGATGAATATCCAAAATCGAGACAACTTTTTCACCGTCGGTGCTCATGCTATTAAAAAGATAAAAATATTTCGCTCGTGCAGTAGATTCAAGACTATATCTGAGCTGTTTAGTACCATCGAAATTGTCAGTGTTGTGGTCACAATTGAACAACAAATTATATTTTGTATTGATCTTTTATTTCTTTTCTACAATTTAACCATCTTTCTAATGAACTCGAACAGTTTTATTCGAGTTCAGAAAAATATTTTTTCGAGTTCACAGCCCTGATTCGCACATCGCTTACACTAGACCACTTTCTGTAGTATTTGTAATGTAACCACAAGACTGCTATTGTAATTGGATGTAGGGTGCATTAGGCTTCGCATTTAGACTTGCTCCTAATACCTAGTAGGATATGCTTCAGCGGTAACTTACTTCAAATTACTTTTCTACTGCGCTTTGAACTGCGACAACCTCTTAGCCTAGAGTGTGACTTGGAAGATTCTAAGCTGCTAGGTGAATATTTCAGCATTACCTAACTAGTATCCCCTCTATTTATCGACAATAAAGCAAATATTAATTTTATTTCGATTCCATCACATTTTACAACTACCACGCTTTTCAACTTCTAAAACTAAAAAATCATTAAAGTTTGTTGGTGCTAAGATTTGAAATAATATCCTTAAAGACAAATTTAAAATCGCCTACAAGAACATCCTATTAAAACAATACGTTTTACATGAATACGTTGAATTCACTTTGATGATTGCTTGCCCAGAGCTCACAGGTTACTGGAATTTTCGTACATGTTTAATAGTGAAGTCCTTACCGTAAATAAGCTTGTGTAGGCTTATCTATTGCAACTAAAGGTTGCTGCTTGACTCGAAGACCACTTGGTCCCTTCGCGGCTGCCTGTAGCTAAATTGATGTTTTGTTGCTTGTGTTACTCGGACGCAAGGGCGTTGGAAGGTGGAGGCTGAAGCCCCCCTTCCAAGAATTTATAACGACAGTACACTCTATGGCACTTCAACAATGACTTATGGCGTCACTTGTTATTTTATTATTTTTTTTTTCTTCATTGATACCATCAAAACCAACGTACTAACTTTTGCAACTTTGTGAGAAAGGCGAACAAGATTGCAAAAACTGTTGGATTTCGTGGTAACTTCGTGTACAAGCTCTTAGAGCTTTAATATGATGTCACGAGGAAATTTTCTTCAATTTTAAGAGAAACTTTTGGGCAAATGACAGCGAAACAACAAAATATCAAAGTGGAATTAGCTAGCTTAATTAATTACCCTAGGAGCAATGGCGTAGCGAGAAATTTTGAAAAGGGGGGGTCGTAATTTCCACATATTTTTCAAGCGTATTTTTTTTTGAAAGAACCAATGTGAAGCTGATTGAAAAACAAAAAAAGCTCTAGGGGGGTCCAGCGGCATGCTTGCCCGGAAAAATTTTAAAAATTTACATGCTGCAATGGCTATTTTGGTGCTTTTTGAATAATTTGTAGGCAAATTTTGTTTAAATTTTTTGACCCTAATTCTGAGTGCTTTACCTAATATGATGCATTTTGTTCGCACATTTTCGATTATGCGTGCTTAAGGCGTATTGTTATCGAAGAGGCTCGAAATTATGGAAAAATTGTAGGCCTATAGGCCTACATAAAAAATATTTTTGAAAATGGTTGTTGGGTGGATGCATGCCCCGCAACCTACCTACCCGGCTCCGCTCCTGGAATAAGCTACGAAAACCATCAAAAGAGTCTTGCATATTTATCACCATTAATCTTGCTCTTTTTTACTAAAAGGCAGAAACAAAAGGGGGGATGGCATGGCACAATGTCCTCCTAAATACGCTCCTGCCTTGGAGCTTCAGAGTAGGAGCATGTGAACGGATAATAAGTTGTTTATAAATAAACGTCGATCTGGCTACTGTGTTTATGCTAGAGAAAAGCTGGAGTTCGTCAAGCAGTCTCCAAATGACTTTTACTGAAGTAAAGTGCTTGATACGTATGATGTATGCTGCGATAACAAGGAGGGCGGTCTGGAGAGCGAAGCTCCCCAGACGTTGGTATGATAACACAAATTTCAGCCCCCCCTACTTGGAAGTACTTCCAACGCCCTTGCTTGGACGTGTATTTTTTCGAAAATGTGCAACAAAAAATAAAGCATCTTCGAAAAGTACCGCAAAACCACGTTGTTGTAGATCAGTGGTCGACAACCACCGGGCTGCGGCCCCCTGCCCGTCCGTGCGAAGTTTGTTACCGGTCCGTATGCGTTTTCGGAATAAATGCTTTGAATTTGAAACATTTTTATAACGTTAGACGCAATTTTTGGACGTTTTTAAATAATTACTTAATAACTTGATGACCAAATCGAAATTGCAAATGTTTTGATTTAACAACGAACATTTGAATATGCTGCCATTTTGTTGTAGATCTTGCGTAAATCAAATAGCGCTAGGCTAATTCAGTGCGTAAGACGCCTTTTGGCGTTGCGGCATTTGAAATTTTCAACTCCATTTCGCTCTGTCTTGCGACTTATTTCGCTACAGCAAAGTTGTCAGATAATACGTATCGCGCTGAGACAAATAAACAGTTGGTCTGTTGTTTACAAAACGACTTTCCGGTACTTTTGAGGCAATCATAAAATATACAAACAACTGGTTTATCATCGTTTATGTCTTTGAAGTAGCGATTCAGATCAAGGAACTTGAAACGGAACCCTGACTCCAGGAGGTTTGCAATAAGATTCAGACAAATTCAGCTTAGCCTACTGTTGTTCTACAGGGTGTCCCAGAACTCGCGCACCACATAAATTTTTATGATAATAAATATGAATAACAATTTTATTCATAATAATCCAGAGGATGCTCAAACTGTTCACCCTCTGCTTTGATACATGCATCAATTCTCTTTATAAAAAGCCCTTAACAAAGTAAAAGACCGTTTGATGAAAAGAATTGATGCATCAAAGCAAAGGGTGAACAGTTTGAACATCTGTCATGACTATTATCATAAAAATTTATATGGTGCGCGACTTCTGGGACACCCTGTATTTGCAGTCTGTCCGATAAAAGCACAAAAAATATCAAATCTTCATTACACTCGCCGTAATACGCCGAAGCGTGTAACGAGCTTGTGGGTGCCGTCTCCGCGGGTTTGCGCCTGGGCAACATAGAAGAAACTTCGCACCGGTGGCGAGCCGTTGCCACACTGTGTCCGCTTTGATCGGCCAGGGAATCCAACCCTAAACCTCCCGCACCGATAGCGATGTCGTCAGGGTTGGAAATATCGATTAGAAATCGATATTCTCTACTTTTTCGTCATCAGAGCAGAAGTTTATTTTGTTGCTCATAACGAACGACACAACAAATATTCTTAGTTTGTCACAGAAGAGTAAATTTGCAGCAGGCAGCTGTGAAGGGACCAGTGATCTTCGAGTCGAACTGCAGCCTTACATAAATAAGTTTACAAGAAAAACAAAAACTAAGAGTATTTAAATGTTTAATGCAACAGGGAAAAGAAGCGGACTAGAAGCTTTAAAATTTATAGACACTAGGAATGAACGTATTTCTCCAAGAGTGAGCTTTTGTAAGTACTTTTGAACTTCCTATATGATAAATGCCCAAGAGTTTCAGGAAGTGAATTCCATAGTTTTGCGCCTTTGTATTTTATGGACTTTTGAGTTCTGGTTGTAGTAAAACGCGGAAGAAGCAAGTGATCCTTGGAGGAGTTTCGTGTGGAGTAAGAATAGGAATTGTATGAGTAAGTAAAGTAGGCTAATTGCAAAAACGTATGGGTAGTTTATTATGGGTGTATTGGTGCATAATTTCAGCCCGATCAAATTGATATAAATCATCAAGTTTTAGTATTTGTAGTTTATAATAGTAAGGGCTAACTCTTTATGGGGAATCTCAGAAATAATGCTTATCGCTTTGTTTTGTAGTACTTTAATTTTAGTCAAGTACAGTACGTTTTACCAGGGCCGAAACTAGACAATGCGGGGCCCCCTAAAATATTTTTTCTTGGATGGTGATGCAAAAGAGCGAGCCCCGAAGGGGCGATGCCAAGCTAGGGGGGTCTGGGGACATGCCCCCCCAGAAAATTTTGCGGAATTTGACCTTATTTTGGAGGCTTTTTGAGCGTTCAAAATTCCTCAGTTTTAACGAGGTTTAGTAGTCTGTTTAACTAGGTCCCTTCCAAACCCACTAAAATAATGCTGCAAGCAAACCCTACTCTAACATTTCGCTACCTATGCGAAGAAAAAACGTTTTTAAGGCTTATTTTTGCGCCTTTCACTTGAGGATGAGGGGCCCTTGGTATGCTACTAAACGTTTGTTTGCTAGTTTTGCGACTGCTATTTTTTGAAAAATTTGCAGGGGCCCCCTATGGTCAAAAGTATAAATATGGTATGGGGGCCCCACATCGCGTGAGTTAAGACAAAAAATATATTGAATCTTAGAATAGGCCTATTTAAGAAACTTTTATCATACGTTGAGTAAATAGTACTACGTACTGACTATTTACGGGGCTCCCTTTTTGTGCGAGGCCCCCCCCCCCGGTTGGGGGGTTCGGGGGGCGCTAGTTTCGGCACTGCGTTTACACGTTGAAATCCAATCTCAGAAATAATGCTTATCGCTTTGTTTTGTAGTACTCTAATTTTAGTCAAGCACAGTACGTTTTACACGTTGAAACCCAAACAGGCAAGCCATACAGTAGTCGAGAGAGAATCAGAGCGAAATACAAATTAATTATTGCGCTCGATGGTAAAAAGTATTTCAGTCTTTATGCCAACAGATCGAGATAACTTAGATTCAAGATGATGGATGTGTGACTTAAAAGTGAGTTTATCGTCAGTTAATATTCCTAGATATTTAGTAACTTCAGGCGTTTCAATTTTAACATTAATTACTCAGCGTAATTTTAACATTATTCAGCGTAAATTAATTCAGCGTAAATCATTCAGCGTTAATCATCGCATGCAAAAATTCTTTACTTATTTTTTCATTATCGATTGGGGCTTTTCCCTGCTTTTTTGCGTGGTAAATCAATATTAATTAATCGAAACTTTTTTTTTTGAATAAGTTTTTACTTTTTGTAATTTTTAGTAGCCTACGTCATTTGGTTTTTGTGGTGTTTGCAGGAAAATATTTTACCTTACATCCGCTTAAGTGAAGTTAGCTTGCGAAAAATTCCGTATGCACTGTCATTTTTGATTCCATTCCATTTTTTTTTTTTTTTTTTCATAAGCTTGTTACTTGACGAAATTCAGATATCGGTATTGACATTTAGTGTTTTTTGAATTTTTGTTCACCAGCTTTTTTCATTTTTAAGATTACATCTGATACTGGTAGGAATATTTTTGTGTTTAGAACATTGTAGAAAAATGTTTATAGTCAACAGCACCTGAAGTAGGCCAAGATTAAAGGTAGAAAGTATTTAGGAGAAAATGTGATTTTTGATCTTTTTTATAATGAAAAGAGAAAAGTAAGTAAACCTTCTGGTATTCCTGTGTTAAATTGCCCATCATAATATGCTATACCTTCGATACCGACATTCTCCACTTTGCCTACCTGAAGCCCCCCCCCCCCATTGGCATCAAAATATGTTGACGCTGTCGCTGTTAACTGAGACAGAGAAAAGTATCAATTTGACGTTATGGATTGATGGATATTCTCTACTTTTTATTTTTGTTATCGAATGTAGGTATTCTCTACTCTTTTTTTGAGGTGTCGAATTATTCTTTACTTTTTTATTATCGATTTCCAACCCTGGATATCGTTACCACTACGCCAACCGATAGCGATGTCGTTACCACTACGCCAAGTGTTGCAGCACCAACACCGGTACCACAAACTTAGGGACGTTAGCTCGTAGCAACCAGGCCCGAATCTACTTGAAATAAATCAAGTGGTATTTAGTGGTCTGCCCCAGTCAGCAATGGGCAAATGACATGCACAACGTGTTAGTCAATTTCACTGTCTTCGCAGGCTGAACTTGGCTAATGAGAGCACTCGTTAAGGAATACAATTGGCAGATTATAATATCAGAAACACACTCAAACATTTATCCACATTCTAATACACAATATAATCCACTCCACTGAGTCCACTCTATCCCAATTTACGCCAATAAAAAAACTTAATCACTCGACTGAAGGAAGGCATGTCAACAAATACAGTTGAGCCGGTTAAGCCGTGTTCAGCACTAACTTCGGCCTACGTAAACTAGCAAACAGTAAATCACCGGGCCCCATGTATGCCAACAGCTGACTATGTTAAATCGTAAAATTAATAAAGGTTCTCTGCTAGCATTAACTGTCCACAGGTTAAGGTAAGCAATACACTGCGCATTACTACACGCAACGCTACATAGTTAACTAAATCTACAAAGATGAAGATGCTAACAACTCACGCTTCCAAAACAGCAAAAAAATAATAATTCTTCACGGCACAAATAATCAGTGTTGCTAGGTGAAAACTATAGTACGCCGTATTAATTCGTAGCGCTAACACCAAAATTACAAGGTAATTAAACAAAAAAATCAGTTTTAGGGTTATTTGGGGCAATTCGGCTATAACGTCAATTCGCCTGTAACGGCAGTTATGTTAAATCCGCTAGAGGTGCCGTTGTAAACGAATTCTACTAAGCCAGTATTGTTAAAAATTTATTTCTGAATAGAAATACATTTAATAACAATGGGAATTAGAGCTTCAAAAAGTGCTCGATAACTGAGTTCAGTTAAAGCAAAAATATACAAATTTACTCACCACAGTTTAATTACATCTATTTACAATCCGCCAGTCTGTTTCACCCAAGAGGGATCATCAGGGGTATCTTATTCAAATAGAATCTATTCTATTTATAGAATAAAATCTATTCTATTTGAATAAGAAAAGGTGAAACAAACTGTCGGGTTTTAAATAATACGTTTCTAAACTGTGGTAAATTTGTAGAAGTATAAACTCAGAATTATGAGCAACATAAATAGTAATGGTCTTTTAAAAACTTTTACAAATGTGTTGCAAATAACAAAATTTTATAAAAATATAAAAAAAATTCCCCAACGCCTGAGCTGGGCAAACTGCGGACCGCATGCAGATCTCTTTTTGCTCCTCACCGATTTTCAGGGGAAAAGTAGTAGATCCTGCGGACGTGTAGACCTTTTTTTGTTTATCTTTGCTCATCAATGCATAGTGATGGCATTTTGGACCCACACTTTTCAAAAAGGGGCGGTGTAAAAAAGGTTGAAGATCGCTGGTTTAGACCAAAGTTTCCCAAACTTTCTTATGCCACGGACCCATTTTTGCGAATCAAGTTTACCGTGGACCCCACTTTTACGTTGCATTATGTTTTCACCCAACTGCTGTAAAAGCATAAAATGCCAAACGAAAATAAATTGTGCTTAATCAACGAAATTAAATTGTGCTTAAATAAAATATTTCCATAAATCATGTCTTAATTGATGTGGTTACCAATTCTTTTGATAATATCAATGCCAATTTATATACAGGTTTGGTCTTTCTTGACCTCAACAAGGCTTTTGATACCGTTAGTCATGACATTCTCCTATGTAAACTCGACCATTACGGTATTAGAGGTAAAGCTAATGAATTGCTACACGCATTTCTAAAACGTAAACAATACGTTTCCATCAACGGAACAAATTCCAGTCTCCTTCCAAACAAATATACGGGGTTCCTCAGGGTTCGACTCTTGGGCCTCTATTATTTCTTTTGTACATCAACGACTTGCCTTCTTCAGTAACTTGCGAACCAAGATTTTTCGCTGACGACACCTGTTTAGTCTATTCCAGTCCAAACCCTTGCATTTTAAACAAAGATATTAATATTGATCTACAAAATATCTCTATATGGTTCAAATCTAATAAACTAACAGTTAATCCCTCTAAATCTAACGTTTTAATTGTCCCTCCCAAACTAAAAGAAACAGTCCCGCTTTTGAACGTATCTTTAAATAATGTTCCAATTAATCAGAGTAATAGCGTCAAGTATTTAGGTGTAATTATAGACACTAAACTAAATTTTGATGTTCAAATTAATTCTATAACGCACAAGATTTCAAAAGCAGTTGGAGTCATGTCGCAGTTGAAACATTACCTACCCCAAAAAGCTTTATTAACTGTCTACTATTCCCTCGTTCATATGCATTTACTTTATGGCTTACCAGTTTGGGGTTCTGCATATACAACCCATCTAAAAAAATTAATAACTCTACAAAGCAGTCAAAATTATTGGTGGTGGTTCTTATCGTGATAAGGCTTCCCCATGTTATTCAGACACCAAAATTCTAAAGCTTCCCTACCTTTATAAACTGGAAATTAGTAAATTTGTTCATGCACATTTTCAAAATGAAATTCCGCAAAAAATATCAAAATTTTTCACTCTTACCAGAGACATCTCTCTTCGTAGTACCAGATCTACTCAACAAACTAAAACCCGTTTATATATTCCACGTTATCCTACTTCTCGCTTGCAAAAATGTATTAAGTATCAAGGAGTTACAATTTGGAACCAAATTCCTCCGGAAATACAAAGCGCATCTTCCAAATCATTTAAATCTAAATTTAAAAAGCATCTACTTCAACTACAAATTTAAGTCGTGTTCTAAACTATCTAAAACAAGCTTGAAAATTTACAGGTTGTCAAAAGTTTTGAAGTGTAACGATCAACAACCTTCCCTAGTCTTTGTGACTACTAGGGTGGCAGCTGACTCTAGATGACCGTAAGGTCGATTCGCTGTCTCCCTGCGGTCAAGACAAATTATATCAGTTATGTTTGTGTTTGTATTTTACTTCTGTGAATTTTTTTTTTTTTTTTTCTTTCCGCCAATAAATTACTAATGAATGAATGAATAATCGTAGTTTCATATTTACCGACTCATATGAATCACATGAATGAGACGGATGGGGTTGCTTCTCACAGCTTTTGTTTTTTTTGTCCGTAAATTGTACATTTAGACCGAGCGATTGGTGTAGTGCGGTCGGTGACCTGCGGTTCTTTGATCCTCAGGTTGCGGTTTTTTGTGGGGATAAACGAAGATCTTTTTTGGAAGAGAGAGAAACAAAGATCTTTTTAAATTTTTTGATTGCCGTAGTGTTTTGGCTGCTCACTGTGTGTTTAATATTTTGGGATATTGGTTAAGATGTTTCTTTAAGTGCAGTAAGTTGTCGACCCCTGGCGTACTTGTAAAACACATCATTATCGGTGCGCAAGGTCTGGGGTCCGATCCCCGGGCCGGTCAAATCAGGCACAGCGTCGCCAACAGCAGTTTGCTATCATTTCGAGGGTTCTTGGGAGTCGAAGCTGTATTGCACGATCGCTAATAAAGTCACAGTCGCGGAGATGAGTTCCGCTACTCGTTACACGCTTCTGCGTATTAACGCAAGTATAATAAAGGTTTGATTTGATTATACATTTACACAATTGCAATGCTTTTAGTTATTATTTAGCTCTACCTACAGCATGTACAAGAAAGTAGGCCGTTAAAGCTTGTATCTTGTAAATTTATATCTTTATAAGCTTGCATCGGTTCTCTCTGATCTCGTCTATCATCTCTGCTCGTGCGTTTAACTTGTCATTGCAATATTAAGCTATTACATCATTACAATTCATAAACGATAAAGGCAAGAGTATCATAATCCATGACTAGCTTTAATAATTACTCAACAATCAAGAGATAGTAGAAGAAAAAATCATTCTATAAGATTTTCAATCACTACAGTAATTATTTGGGTCTATGTATATCCTGTAAAAATCATTTGAAAGTTCTAGTTTTTTTATTTTTGGCAACACTGTCACGGACCCCTTGTGCGGTCGTTGCGGACCCTAGTTTGGGAAACTCTGGTTTAGACTATATGGCAAACTTTATTTTTGTGTCATTAAATCAAAGTAAAACTATAGACCTGCAAATTCTGAAAAAAATGTCGATTTTGATTCATCTAAAAGTTCTGAGTATGCTGCAACTGATACACCAACCTCCACTGAAAGTGGCATTGAAAATGAAAACATTCTTCTTCAATGCAATGATGAAGTTCGCACAGCAAAAACCTTTGCAACATTTTTTCGTGTATTTATTTATTCATTAAAGGGTGGTGGTGCCAGAGAAGACTGATCAGGTTCAATTCTCACTGGCACATTGTGTAGGCCATCAGGCCCATTACAACTTTCACCGTTTTCTCGGTTATTTAATATTTCAATTTACTACTGTATTTTCAAAAATACCACTAACGAAATATTATTATGATTCTTTGTTTTATATACAAATCGGAACACTTGCAATAGTAGGATATCAAAATCGCTTCTTGTGAGATCCTCCGTATGAAATGCAATGGTAAGTATAGGTGTTAACTAGACCCTGTAGAATAACACACTAGCTCATCCAAAACTCTGCAAATGAGCGATCGTGGCAGCAAGAACAATTTTTGGGTTTTTGTTGCTTACAAACATTTGGGTAGCGAAAACCCAATGAAATTAATTGGGCTCTTGACTTGAACTAAAATAGCCCATCGCATAATGGTTAGTAGTCAGTCAATTTACTTCATTTGGGTAATCTGCACCCAACTTAAAAAATTGGGTTTCTCAACGTTAATACCCAAAATGTTTACCCAAAAAAATACCCAATTTTATTTGCAGTGTTGGTGAAGCACTCACAATTAGGGGCCAAAAATATAAACAAACTTTGCTTGAAAGTTGTTCAAAAAGCACTAAAATGGCCATCACAGTATGTATATTTTCAAAATTTTTCCGGGGGAGCATGCCCCTGGATCCCCCTAGAGTCGTTTTTGTTACTTAACTTGCTTAAAATTAACTCTGCCGGAAAAAAATACGCTTGAAAAAGTGACAAAATTTGATGATACCTCCCTCAAAAAAATTCTGAACACGCCTCTGACATGAAACATTTTCAAAAGGCTTATTTACGTCCGTTTCCGGGTCTAAACGTCTTAGTATTTTGTTAACATTCAACCTGATTCAAAATTACATCCCCCACCAAAACTTTTTGGATCCTCTCCTGCTGTTGGAGTTGCGAGTTGTGTGAAAAATATTTTCACCAACTTTTTACGTCAAAAAGTGAATAAAATTTGGTACGACAACAAATCAAATCAAATCTTCATTATACTCGCCGTATTACGCCGAAGCGTGTAACGAGTTGCGGGGCCCATCTCCGCGGCTTAGCGCCTGGACTACACAGCTCCGAAGAAACGTCGCAACGGTGGCGAGTCGTTGGCGACACTGTGCCGATTTGACCGGTCCGGGAATCGAACCCCAGACCTCCCGCACCGAGAGCGAGCGCTTTGCAACTGAGCTAACGGCCGGTCAAAAAATCGGATTAAAATCGCATTTAGTGCAAATAGACCTTAAGCCACGCATAAATCGAAAATGTGCGAACAAAATGCAATATATTTGGTGAAGGACTAATTAGGGGCAAAAGAACAAATTTTGCGTGACAAATTGTTCGAAAAGCGCTAAAATGCCCATTACAATACGTAAATTTTCAAAAATTTTCCGGGGGAGCATGCCCCCTAAAAGAATCATTTATGTTTCTCTATTTGCTTCAAATTTAACTCTGCCAGAATAACTACGCTTAAAAAATGTCAAAATTTGGTGCTAAAAAGTTCTGAATATACTCCCCTCACAAGGACACATTTTCTAAAAAGGGATTATTTACTCTTTTTTTCGGGATACGTTTCGACTATTAAATTAAGTCTCTTCAGTGGTGCTATGAGCTTCAAATCCATGAAGTACATCCATCAACCTACAATGCATTCTTCCAGATAACCTTTATTCTACCTAATACCTATAAAGGTTAATTCGCGTTTCATGTCTCCCAATGAAATCGAGAAACAAGAAACGCGAATTAACCTTTATAGGTATTAGGTAGAATAAAGGTTATCTGGAAGAATGCATTGTAGGTTGATGGATGTACTTCATGGATTTGAAGCTCATAGCACCACTGAAGAGACTTCTTTTTTTCGGGTTTAGCATCTTTGCATACATTCAACCTAATTCAAAACTGCATCCCCCCCAACAAAATTTTCAGGATCCGCCCCTGCAAATTTGTCAAAAAATGTCACTCTTTGAGATCACTCGTGATTGAAAATGACCTGTTTTTAAATTAGGTAACTATTATGGGTGAATTCTTGGAAGTGTTTACCGGAGTGGGCACCTTATTACAATAATTGTGCAATCTAATGCAAGTAAAACGTCAGTTTAGAAAAAAAATTTGTTTTGTTCTCTTTAACAAGTTTTTCGATTTGGGGTGGCTATTGCAATTATTAAAAGTGCCTAAATGATTTTCGGGTTTTGCTGTAGATGCCAAAGGGTCGACGTTACGCATTAAAACCACGAGACTACTCGTAGTAGCTTTTAATAAAAAACGAGGATACTCGTATAATTGGCACCGAAGAACAAACGCCACAGTACGAGTTATCTCGTAGTCGGCAGTGAACGTGTTTACAAAAACTATTTCAATTAAGAGATAAAATCTCTTTTTTCTCTCTCTGTTTAGTGATAGCTGTCGTAAATCTGCGGTCACGCTGGACAGGATTTCTTTTGGGAGGTTTCTTTGCCTGTCTGGCTTTTTGTGGTTACTCTAGAGCAGTGCTTCCGTCATCTGGCAAAACCCATTAACTCCAAAATTTTGAAATTTCGTTTTTTTTTGCGGTTTTTCCATCGTTACACCAATGTCTTTCTTGTCTGCAAATATCGAGTGCGCACTCCTAACCGATTTCGAGTTATCTAAGGTGACAAAACCCATTAACTCCATTTCTGTACAAAAAGTTGTCAAAAATTTCAAAAAGTATCTGGCAATACCTATTAACTCCACTCGTAATTGTTAATGTCTTATTGCGTCATAAAGAAAGTTTAATGCATTTCTCAAAAATTTTCTCACTAGTGAGAAAATTATGCGTAACAATATGAAACAATGGTAATAGTGACGTAATAACTAATTGAGTTTAATGCAAATTTGGATAAAAATTGAATGCATAACTCAAACGCTGTTCATACATTTATTGATTAAAATTATTGACATTAAACTTTATCATTAAACTTTTCTGATCAAGCACTTTAATCAAACCCAAAATTAAGAAAATGTACCATCAGGAACATTCTAATAAAAACCTGAAAACTAAAACTTGATTTTCTCGAAAAGTGTAAAAGTGGAGATAATGGGTTTTGCCAGATGACGGCAGAGTGGTTCTCAAACTGTGCATCGCGACGCCCTGGTGCGTCGTTTTGTTTTTCCAGGGGCGTCGTATCCATTTCTAGCAATGCGGTACTTAAATATTGCAAGTAAAAGTTATTATATTTCTGCGTCGTGTTATCACTATCTGTCTATCTAATTTTTAAAGACGTTTTTTTGTATTTCAATGTATTGCTAAGTAACAGTACGGTAGTAATTGGTGGTTAATATAAGCAATGCACAATGTTCATTTTGCGCCCGTAAATGAAAGGTGCAGTAGTCAGTTCAGAAAGTAAAATGGATGCAATATCATGCAAACAAGAAGCGCGAAATCACGTTTGAAGATGACAGTGATAGTAAATTCGTCTATAAAGCGTCGTTTATAAGTTTAAATTTTCTGATTTAAGATTTTGTTATCAGTGGTGCGTCGCATGCCTAGCAAACTTTTCCAGAGGAGTCATGGCAAAAAAAGTTTGAGAACCACTGCTCTAGAGTCTATGGTCTTAACGGCGCTTGGTCTGGGATTACGTTGGGTCTCTCCGTGTTAGTCTAGTTGCAGTGTGACGACAGTGAGTAACCTCGAAATGCCGCACACTGTTATGCAGGGGCGCCGAGAGCCAAACGTGGGCCCGGGGACAGCTTAAATATTGGGCCCCCTTATATTTTAATGCAACGTTATAAGCCACACGTACTGGTTTTCATTTAATTATCGAGCGGCGTAAGCATAGTAAGACTTTTCAATAAGACGATTTCACACTGTGTAGCGACAATTACAGCAGACGGTTCTGTCCCTGATCTCTTTGGCCCAGGTGGTGCAGGCGTGGTTATTGCCTGCAGCCGCTGTCGCTCCAACATCGATTTCTCTCTCCCTGCCTCCCCCATTTCTTCCAGCTTCACAGCGTGAAATTTTAAGATACAGCGTGAAATTGAACAAGCAAGATTTTTTTACCGAGTGATTGGTGCCTTGCGCGCTTTCAGTCCTCTCTGACTCAAAAATCAATATTGGAGTTAAAATATGGAATGATATTTCACGAGAAATCAAGAAACTATACCTTTCCTCAACTTCAAAGACGCTTACAAAAATGTTATCTTACTTAAGTATGATGTGGATACTATAGAAAATGTTAACATGAACTACCGCCTACCAGTACAGGAAACTAACTTTTGCCCTAATTGCATTTTTAGTGATTTTTTTGCATGGCTTTTTCCTTTTTTGCTTGGCTTAAGTGTTTTATTTTCCCTTATCCGATCGCCTAACAAAGCTTGACTGGGCTCCTGCTTGACTCTAAGACCAATGGTCCCTTCGCAGCAGCCTGTTGCTACTTGCTAGCACTTTTGTTCGTGTTGTTAAGTTGCTTCATTTCACTGCTTTTGAAGGATTACCTTACTGCTGTGCTTTGAATGTCGGAATGGACCCTAATTTACTGAATTCCGACACTCGGATTTTTTTTTTCAGAGCGTAGGAATTAACTCTAACCCTAACCCAAACCCTAATAACCATTGCTATTCCTACGCTCTGAAATTCAGCAATGAAACCTCCGATTCTGACATTTCAACGTTCCAGCGCTCCTCAAATTAGTGGCGCCCATGAAATAAACTGTTCTGTTCTGTATCTGTGTGCTAACGACATATTATACAGTTTGTAGCGCTAAGGCAAGCTTTTTCCTAAATGGATTTTTATCATGGTTTGCTTAGCTGAAATGCTTACTTTTGACATCCTATTGATAAACTACAAAATTTTCTTGTTTGTTTTTCGCTTAAAAATCACCTGTACTAACAACAAAATTATTTTCATTTAAAACTACGGGTACCGACCGGTAAGGCAGTAGTAGTACTACTCTCTACAATACATAAAAATAGACTTAATGAAACATCATGCATGTGACGAATTACTTGGTCTTTTATTATATTGTTATGTCTGCTATTCACATATTCTTTCTGTCTTAGGTACCGGTACTGTTGCTGGCAAAGCCAATTCAATTAATTCGACTGCTGGCATTTACTCAACGATTATGATTAAGGATGAAATTTTAGTGTTTTTATGGCACTTTTCAACGATAGATTGATCAGTTAGCGCCAGAACTGAATCGTTTTCAAGTTTTTCACTGACTTACACTAATTGATAATCCATTTCATCCTCCACACTACCCTTAATAATGAACTTGTTCCTTTATCTGCTTGCACTCTATATCGTAATTGAGTTTTGTGCGCGTAACATTTTTTCATTTTTCTATCGAGACTGTTGATCGCGCTGGGAACTGGCTGGCTACTTGCGTTTTGCGATAGTTGTCTCTTTTGTGACGTAACACAAGAACGATGCAAAAAGCACTTTTTTCTATCAATAACTCCTTCTGTGGGAATGCGCTATGAATGCAGGACCAGGACGTAGAGCTGGTACTGTATTTATACCATAGATCAACACTACAGTGACTACCTGTAAAAATGTAGGCTCAGGCATCAAATTAGAAAATACTGGGACTGGACTTGCACTTACGTTACATAAATGCTAAAAATTTGGGGTTGAAATTTATTGGAATTCTTAAGCAGCTCTGAATAGTTAGTGCAGTTACTCGATACCGGTTACGTTAGAGGCCATTGTGTTAGACCTTGACATACCCTTTTTTTAGCAATAGCGTTAAACACTTCCGCAATAATTATCCACTGCAATCGCGGAGTCAGGCAATCAGCGGGAGCCCATATGCAAAACCCGCGGAGTCAGCAGGAGTCTATCCTTAGCGGACCATCCTTAGCTACTGTTAAAGGCCAATATTAGACCTTAAAATATGATATCTCTTTAGCAATGGCGTTAGACACTACCACAATAATTATGCACAACCGCGGAGTCAGTGGGGACCCGTCCTTGGTCGTGAGCTTGTCAGCGGGGGCCCATACGTAGAACCCGCAGAGTCAGCGGGGGCCCATCCTTAGCTAGTACTCCCCCCACTAAACAAGACGTTTTTGTTTGCAGAAAACCCTGTTTGAGTTAAGCGTTGCTCCAGTGTATGATAATCTGCACGTTGCTTACATAGCAGCGCTTGCTGTTCACTGTATAGTGTGATTTTGATGGGCCCCACTATGGGCCCTCTGAAGGGCATGGGCCCCGGGGTCATTGTCCCCCCCTGCCCCCCTCTCGGTGGCCCTGCTGTTATGGTTCTTACCATTGCACTATATCATAGCGGTGTTGGAGCTGTGGTCTCTTCGGTGTCTTTATTATCTCGCCGTCATTAGTTTGGATTTTGTTTTTTTTTTTCTTACCCTATTTTAATGTAATTGGGTGTTGCAACCATGCCTACTAATTTCCTCATCTTTAAGTTTCATTCTCCTTAGCATGCTACAACGTTACAAGAGGAAGTCGTCATGACTTCCCGTCCAGTAGGTCAGGAAGAAGATTGCTTTTTTAGTTATTGATCTTCACCCTGGCCACGTAAAGGATTTGACTAGCGTGATGACGTAGACACACGAGTGGCTACGTACCACAAAAGTTAAATTTTTTAAGATATATTTATCCGAAGGGATGAGTGATCCTGGCAAAGTCATCATGACTTCCCGTTAAGTAGGCCATGAAGGACATTGCATTCGTAGTTATTGATCTTCACCCTGGCCACGTAAAGGATTTGACTAGCGTGATGACGTAGACACACGAGTGGCTACGTTTCACAAAGGTTAAATTCTTTAAGATTTTTTATGCGAAGGCATGAGTGATCCTGGCAAGATCATTCGTTTTGTATCTTACCTGAGGGCGGATGATGAGGGCTAATAATCCGAAACAGCGCTGTCCCACTCTACGGTACGTTAATCGTTTTGCTGCTTCTTCCCTTTTCTGTGTCCGTTTGTAGTTTAACTCCTATATTGCTGTGTTCTATTTATTTTGACGGTGCAGAAATAAAACACACTACTACTAAAGAGATGTGATCTAGTACGGCTTAAGGTTGTTCAGGGACGTGCCCAGGAATTGGAAAGGGGGGCCGCAATTTGAAGTAGACCGTTTTCCGCCTAAAGTCAAGTGAAGAGCAAAAAAAAGGTCATCACGCCTTCAGATTGTCCTTTATACGTATATCACCTTTACACCACGAAAGTTTTGTGCATTTGTCTCTGGGGGGGCGCGGCTCCCGCGCTCCCCCCCTGGATACGCCCCTGGTTGTTGGCAGCCAAAAAGAAATCTAGCGATTGGGCTGTAACGTCGCCACTAGACTACGCTAGCGAGCTAACAACCAATCGGAGTCGCGAAGCACAAAAAATTCGAAATCATCACCGGTACTTCATTACGAAATCGAAATCTTCAGAAGGCTGGATGAAAGCTCCGGAGCGCATTTAGTGAACTAATCAAGGAACTTCGTTTTTTTGACCTTAGGCCACATTTGGCTACAGGGCTAAACCTAAGGCAGCCACCACCCGGCGAGAGCAGAACGCCCAACTCATACATATTGGAAGGAAGTAGCGATCGTTTTATTGGTAAAATAAGAAGACACCTGAATTTGCATATTTCACAAAATCATTTCAGAAAACCAATATCATCATTATTCTAATTCTAATACATCCAACTACTTTACCCAATCATTTTTCTCAGAACTGCTATTACATTGCATCACGGTACCCTATAAAACATTAAAATGCCTAGAGAGGTATCAGAAAATGTCGAAAGGAGCAACTCTACGGTAATGCCGGACTTAACACGGCTTTCATGTGCCTTGGGAACAATAGCCCACGAGAGAGAAGACTGTCAAATGAACTTTTACAGAAAGCGGCTTTCCAATTAACAGAGTTGTCTACGGGCCGAAGATGTTGAGCCCGACCCGAACCTGATTCTTTAAGCCCAAACCCAAATCCGGATTTATCAGACAGTCTGAGCACGATTTAAACCCGAAATCAAAAACATCACTTTAAATTTTGAAGCTTTACCCACTTGCATTCGCACAAGTTACGAACAGCAATAACTTATTTATTTATACAAGGTAGACCTATTTCTTTTTGGTTTATTCCATCAGCAATAGCGAAAACCCTATCACTCATTGAAAATCTTGATTTTGCTCCGGCGTCCGGCCCAATTGAAGCCCGACAATTATTCACAATCCAAGCCCGAAGCCGATTAACAACTCCACCATGTGGAACGACCCAGTGTACAACTACTAATACAAATTAACAACCACAAGGCGAGATTTCTCTTGCGTACTGCCTCGTGATGCGGAAAAAAAATTTCAAACGCATGCAGTAATACTGTATTTGTCACGGTGAAGTGTCTGTTGGAAGTGGGTAGACCACAAAAATATGGTAAAAATTCGGCAAACGAGCCGGCTCCACTCCTTCAGCATACACATCAAAATGGCAGGACCAGTTTGGCGTGGTCGTAATCCAAGTTTTAAAAAATGAGCTTGTCATGAGCTCAAGATTTTATTGAAGATTCTTTCTTGAGGAGTAACTTACAAAGACTTGCTTACTGGTGGGTGTACTACCTACCCGACGGGATGTATCGTCTTAGTTTAGATTTTTTTTTCAAACGTAAATAAATTTGCTAGATCACATTTTCCGAAAACGAACATCAAAAGAGATAGCCCTTGAACCTAGACATTAAGCAACCCAAGTCAAAAGCAGAAAGTAACCCTGCCGGGTTCCACTTAGAAAAAAATTTGGGAACCACTTGTGCTATAGCAATCATGCCAACTCATAAGTTTTAGTCATGGTTTTAGCAAAACTTGTACTAGTCTACTTGAGTTAAGGTTTGGTACGTGATAAGCTAATTTTTCAAATTAGCCTGTGTTTGAATATTTGTTTTTTTGATTCCATCACATAAAAAGTGGCTTATGTTTTTGGACTTCAATAATATTTGAAACATTTGAATAATTTAAAAACATTTCGATTTATGCTTAAATGATTATCAATCTTATTCTATTTGAAAAGGATTGACAATGATTAAATAGAAATCGAAGCGTCACGAAAATATTCAAATGTTTTTAGTATTGCTGGCTCTTATTTTTGTAATCAAACTATTGAAAAGTTTTGAACTTCGATTTGCTCGACCAATTTTTGATTTACAGTAGTTGTTTAATGTGATTTGCGTTTTTGTCGTTGTAACAATCATTTTTTTAAATATAGGAATACATTTGGAATAACATAAACATGGGACGACAACAGCTTAAGAGGAAAAATAAAGTCGCAGTAAATCCTAAACCCAGACGTTTTGACTACATAGATTCAGTCCACACGTACAACATCTTAAACAAAGTTTCGCCTTCCTTGTATTATTTCATCGCTTTTTCACTCATATAAATTTTCTGCGTAGTCTGTAGCTTATGATTTGAAAAAATAATGAGGCGTAAGCATTTCAATCTTTACTGCAGGAAAATTCATCGATTGCACAATTTTGGCAAAATAAATTGAAGTAAATCCAAGTCAAAAATCGCAAACTTTTGAAGTTTTATTGTCAAAACTTTATTTTTCAGATTTTAGCTAATTCGTTTCTTCAATCGCAAACTATTTTAAAGCAAGAACAACAAAACAAACAACACTATGCTAAATAAAATCAAGTACAGTGACCAAACAATCGGAGTGCCATCTTTGTGACATCGATAGATCAAATAATGGAGTCGTTTAAGTACTGGTGTCTCGACTTTTCTTGAGTTTATTTGCCTACGTTAGCTGCAAACTAACACTAGTTTCTCTTCCTTCAGTCTCAAGTGCAAAGACTAAGTTTATGGGCGTAGTCGGGAGGATAAGATGGGTGCAAGTTGTTTTGTTGCAAGTTTGTTGGGCCAAGGGGTGAACTGGTGAGTGTGGGTGAAGTAACCACCCCAGAGTGAAGTGGAGGATGAGACAAGTTTGACGCGGAATACGCTCTTAATCCTGTCTGGCTAATTCCCACTCTGGAGCTATGCAAGCTGTTATATGGTGCAATGACGTTTGTTCCATAACCTCTCGAAGATCCGGAAGGAGTAGCGATGGCTGGATTGGAAGCATACATATCATGAGTATTGTGGGGATATGCGTTGTAGGTAGCGGGGTTATATGAGTTCGGATAACTGTGATAAGGATTGGTAGTTACATTATAGGGGGTTGAATACGAGGGGTGTGTGGTGGGCTCAAATCCTCTTGATCCCATGATACAAGGTTTTCCATCGCGAACCAATACAGGAACTGTTACCCTTCTTGGTGGTCCTATGCTAGCCAGTTCAATTGTTTTGTCCTGCCGCATTCTTTTGCACTTATAACGTCGATTCTGGAACCAAATTTTGACTTGAGTTGAAGTGAGCTTTAAATGTTGAGCCAACTGCTCTCGTTCAGGCGCTGACAAATAGCGCTGTTGTTTGAAGCGCCGTTCCAACTCGAACACTTGCGCTTGAGAAAAAAGCACTCGGGGTTTTCGTCGAGATCGATGCCGGGTTTTGAGTACTTCATCGGGCGGCTTCTTAATTTCGCTTCTCGGGCTTAAGCTGCACGAACTGAGGTTGTCCGATTTTTCGGAGTCTAAAAAAAAAAAATAATAAGAAGTAACTAAATTCATTCATAGCTTGTTCACCAAAGTTGTTAATTAGCATTGACAAATAAATTTTTGCGTTTTGGAACTTCCCAAACAAAAATTTGTTCTCCATTATTTTTTAAAATTCACAGTATGACCAACGTAATCAATATCTTCCAAAATATCTCTGATTCTAATGCTGTCAATGCTTTTGAAAGCTTTTGCGGAAGGACAATTTTGAAGATTCCCAAAAATCTATGTTTTCTTTAGCTCACTTCGTTAATCATAACAACAATTTGGTCTATATTATTATGTCCGCACAGCGGAAATCATAAAATTCAAATATGCAGGAACGTACGGCTGCGCAATGCAATATTAAAACCAGTTGTAAATGCCTCATCAGAAAAAATTTTGAAGGCAACCCACGTAACCATTTTTAGATACTTTCTTTAAGGATGAAGCAGCTTGGTAATTTGGTGCAAGCTAACGTCAAAATCAAATCGTCGATTTACTGTACTCGCGATATTACCGCGAAGCGTGTGGCGACTTGCGAGTGCCGGGGCCCATCTCCGCCGCTTAGCGGCTGGTCAACAAAGCTCAGACGAATTATCGCAGCAGTGGCGAGCCGTTGGCGACACTGTGTCAGATTTGACCCCATGAGAATCGCACCCCTGAGCCCAGACCTACCTCGCTGATAGCTATGTCTTTAATCACTATACTTACAATAATCGAAAATTAATATTTTGTTTCTGATCGCATTTAATCAATAAACTGTCGTATGATTTGAAAGGGAATTGAGTAAATTCTGGTTTTTGCTTTCGATACCAAGTTCCTATAGCTAGCGATGGAGAGATTAATAACTTCAACACAAATCTACGAAGCGCTTGATACGCCTGCAGACAACGGAGATAATTATCGAATGATAGCGTGTTATTTATGTCGCGTGTAGCAAGAATTAATTGTTAGTTAAATGGTGAACAACTGAGGCATAAATGACGTAATCGATTTCGCTAGTTTTTATTTATTTAAATTGTTTTGGTGTTTGTGTGCAGCAAAAAAATGCTGATAGATTTTAAATTTGCGCTAACAACTTACAATTAATGGAGGCTTTGTGAGGCGTAGGCAGACGCCAAAGCGTTAAACTATATTTAAAATTATTTTGTTTGTGAAAAAGCAAACATTAAACAAATTAAGAAACGTTTCCAATACATTGTATATATAAACATAAATAGCTGTAATTTTGACACCAAATATATTGGTTAGACGTCGTATTAGTCGCATCTGCATCTGCTGTATATCTCATCGTAGTCCAACAATTGCAAATCCAATAATCGCTGGTAATTCCCGGGATTAGGCGGCAAGCAACTTAATTTCGAAGACGTGACATGAAACGGCGTCATATCGTGGCATACCATTCCTGCTCACGTCATCGTTTTTATTTCACGTCGGTGGCCAGAACGCTATCAGCATCTAAGCAAACCGTATTGTCATTTCGCTACAGCGAATTTTGACAAGCTGGCTCTGCGAAATTCAGACCACTAATTATAGTGTTCAATGCAAACTAACAATTAACCATTCAGTCTTGATTGCATTCGATCACGGTCAGTTTTCACAATGCTTATAATTACAAATGATCCGCCGACATACTGACGCTGCAGCCTCGCAATCCAAGGATTTCTCGCTCGCCAAATATAATTAATTTTTACCAATAACAATTTTTTGATTTGCGTGTTTTTGCGTATGATAACATTTTATTATCCTTAAAAAATTTTTTTGACTTTGCGATTACTAACGGTCCAGCAATACTTATCCAGAGAGCGGTATCTTTCGAGCCTACTTCTAAACTAAGTTGCAATAATATTGCTGAATGAGATTCAGTACCGAAAAAATCAAATGATATTTTTCTGCACATTAATGCACCAGTAACTCGTAATACCTCATAAAGATCATCTCGTCTCAAACTAATTCAAAAGATTCACAGACTTTTTGCATAAGCCAAATTCAGAATGAAAACGGTTGGGTGGCGATGTGAGCTGTTAGCATCCCTGGTACAGTAGACTCAAATTAATGTCGAAAGTCCGCTTATTCAGTTTACAAAATAAAAATTTTAGGAGCGATATGATGTGAAACCAAGAGCTAGAGATTCTACTCAAGATACAACGGCAGAGCTTTTTTTAAATATAATATGCTTCGAACACAGATTTTTATAGATTCCGGTTGTATTAGGAAAAGTAAAGCTTAATGATTTCTTAACGAGGAAAAATAAAGCATCTGTAAATTTCAAAACTGGACGTTTCGACAACATAGATTCAGCTGTCATCATTAGCAGTGTATGCAAGGCAGTACAAAACTGTAAGAACTAGAATTTATTATTGTAGTTAGAATTGTAAATTCCAGTTTTTACAGTTTTGTACTGCTTTGCATACACTGCTGATGATAGCAGCTGAATCTATGTTGTCGAAACGTCCAGTTTTATAATTTACAATGGCTTTATTTTTCCTCCTTAGCTATTTTCGTCCCATATTTATTGTATTAGTAGTTTCTGCGCAACACTTTTATTTAGCGGCTTATGAAAATGACAAAAACTCTGTTCAGATTTTCGATAAGTTAACTTGTGGGCTTGTGTTCCTCTCTGTTTCGAAATTTAAGACAGAAAAGCCGGCAAGGAAACTATAATTACCAATTTTTGATTATTTGGTTTAACCCTGCACAAAATTCCAAAGTCCATTGCCCCAGAGACAGATGCTTTGCCCGTTCGGCTGTTAAACCGGATCACCTCAAAAAGTCCTTGCAAAAAATCATGTGCTTAAAATTTGATTAGTTCACCACTTTTGGACTAATTTAGAGCAGACGAGGTTTAATTGTTAGCAAAAATAAATGCTTTAGAGCTTTCTAATTTGCTAAATCTTCGCTTAAGTCATCAAAGTTTAACTTTATCAATCCAAACAAAAAGTTTAAGGATATTTTCTGAAAGCGCTGATAATTTTCACTCGGGCAGGGTACTTTGAATAACCAGTAAAGCGTTTGCCATTTGTTATACATGTAGATCGTATATTATTTTCAGATACGAGCTTGAACTTCTACCGAAATCGGTTGGTGCTAAACTTTCACGACGGATTTGAAGGAAAACAATGTTTAAAATAATTCCTAATTTTGTAAGATAACAGAGATTGTTTTCAATTTTATTGCACTGAAAATTCATCACACTGAGGCAGATTGCGATGTGAACTTGGGCTCTTCGAGTCAGCAGCTACTCGGCATGTATGTCAATTGCGATCGGCTCTAGCTGTGAATCGAACCCGTTCGTAAGATCTGTAGCCTGTGCGCGGTACCACTGGCTAAGCAATGTTGCTGACAAATTCACCAACTACCTGTTTTTACATTATATTTTGAGATTTTGGAAAGCAGTATAAAGGCAGAATGCATTGACAAGCGATCGCTGAGCATAAAACCAATCACAGTCATCAGTGTCGAGTTGAGTTAGAGACGAGTTCCGACCCAAAAAATATTCCCAACCAGCGTTATCTCAAGCGCATATGAAAACATAGTCAAAAATGGTCGATTTCGAGCGACTGTAAGTAACCATTGTATTACTGTATATTAGTTGCGAAAAATGGCGCTATCAATTCTAAACAATTGAATAAGACGAGATGTAGCAACATACATTCAGCTCCTATTCATTTTTCAGAGTTATTTTTTGGAATATTTTCCATCGTTAAAATTTTTCAAAGCATTCTCGATGAATATGGGGCAAAATTACAACGTCAGGCGCAACTAATTTTTCATCCATTTTGAATAGAACAATTTTTTGCGGGGGCTTGAAATTCATTCCTTTTTGTATGTGCGCCCAAATTTCATCGAAAATCTTTCCCATATTATGCGTAGAATCATTCAAATTTTGTTTCTCATCGTAATAAAACTGGACAATTACTTCTATTGAAATTAAATCAAATCTTCACTATACTCGCGGTAATACTCCGAAGCGTGCAAGTGGCGGGGCCCATTTCCGCGGCTTAGTACCTGGGCGACACAGCTCCGAAGAAACGTGGAAGGGGTGGCGATCCGTTGGTCTACTTAATTTTATATCTGTGCATTGCAGTTTATGCATGTAGTTTCACTTTGCAGGCTGTTCTTTCAAAAGTACGATGAACATATCTTCAAAATATAATAATCATGAACTTGAAACACGGTCTTATTTAACGGCTGGAGCCGATCGCATTTGACATGTATAACGGGTGGCTGCTGACTCGAAGAGCGCAAGCTCACTTTGCAGTCTCCCTCAATTACTGTTGAATTTTCAGTTCAATATAATTTGAAAATAACCTTAGTTATTTATTTATTATTTTTATTTATTTAGGCCTAGTGTAATATCTTAGCAACAGAAATGTTTGAACGGAACCGGCCAGTAAGCGCAGTCGTTAAAAAATTTCGCTGTTGGTGCGGGAGGCTGGGGTTCAATTCCCGGGCCGGTCAAATAAGACACAGTGTTAACAGCGGCTCGCCACCGCTGCGACGTTTTTTCGGAGCAGTGTTACCCAGGTGCTACGTCGCGAAGATGGGGTCCGCCACTCATTACACGCTTCGGCTTAATACCGCGAGTATGGAGAAGGTCTAATTTTTTTATGTTTCAACCTGCGGTCTTGGTGTAAATTGCACGTTTGAAGTGAATTTCGGCAAAATAAACTTGCTTTTTCTACTGTATGTTGGACCATCACTCTAACGTTATACTGCGAGTATCAATTTGTTTTATAGAGTTATTGTAAAATTGCTCATGTTGTATCAACTTTGTTCAAAATGGCGATCATTGCAAACCATCCTTCTCCATCACAATGCTGATTGTTTATGACGACATAATGCCGCCACCTTGTCGCGCCATGCTCGCCTCTATGCATTCAAGCAAGTTTGTTGATTGTTATTGTTTGTTACCAGTCGGTTCTCGCCTGGCGCCCTGTTTTCTGCAAACTGCGCAGCGTAAGATTGAACGCGAGCATTTAAGTCAGAGGACGCGATTCGCAACAAGCCACGTCCCGCTTTCATACATCACTGAACTAAGGACGCGTTTGCGCATAGCAGTTTTGCATCTATTATAGGCAAGAACCTCAGTTAGTTGCTGTGATTAAAACTTTTTAAAATTTTGAACCCTTTCTAGTACAGTAATTACAAAAACGAGGACCTTTTATGGTTTTTGAGTTTTTCAATTGTTAACAAGTTTCAAAATTGTAATGATATTGCACCATGCAATTACAAAATTAGGTTTGGGTCAAAATGATACGCAAATCCAAATTATTGCATGTTATTTGGTTGGAATCAGCGATATTTTAAAACTAAAAAAGGTATTTTTAAAACTTTTTCGTAAAACAACAATCATCAAGAATTCTGGATGAGTTCATTTTTTTATCCATAACTCAGGATAAAAAAAACGTCATAAAAAAGCCTCAGCTCCTTCGTGCTCGGACCAGCTGCGTTTTAAACGGACCAAAGTCGCTTCTAACGACAAGATTGCCTACTAATAATGTTTCCACTTTCCACGAGGTTTGCAATGACAGCGCAGCCGTTTATGCTCTGACAACCCACCATTCTACAAAAAAATGTTCTAAACAAAGATAACACTGGTCAACACACAAATTTTTGCCGAAGATATTTCAACGGTTTTAAGGTATATCAGGAGCGCTGATTCCGAAAATGGCCTTATTTTTGCTGAATTGGCTCTAGTTTTCGAGATAAATGCATTTTTTATGAAAATATTGCTTACGCAGAGAACAGCATTGTTGTCCGTTTATGCCTGTTTTAAGCAATGCTGTTGGCTTCAATTCTCTTTGCTTAGTGCCGTGAAAAAAACAATGCACTCATTGATAAAACTGGTGGCAAATAGTGTGTAATCTTGATAAGAATTTTCTTCTATTTTTGAAGATTTGAGATTTCAAAACGTCGTTATACCGTTACAACACCAGCCATGTTGACGTTTTGTTGTTTTTCATTCTGACTTTTAAGCCTTGCATATTGCATTTTTAAAATATCTGTTTATGCCATTTTCCATGCAATAGCAGAGTCATGTTACATGCTGTCAATAAATTCTGAATATGATACAAGTATACAAAATATTTAAGGCAGCAATGAAAATTTTATGAAATACAAGTCTTCAGTAGATACCACTTGCGAGAAACAGGTTGCGAAACAATACAAGGCTCAAACTTCGCCTTATCAAGCTTCAGTTACTCATAATAACAAACTGCGCCCCAATGGCGGATCCAGGAGGAGGGCAGTGGGGGCGATAGTAGCCTAAAGCAACAGCATTTCTCTAAATTTTCTGGAAAATTCGATAAATTTCAAGCGATGGATCAATTTTTGGGAGCTCGCCCTCTTAAAACGAGTGTCTGGATCCACCCTGCTGCGCAATGCTAAGAAACTTGACAAATTCTTGCAGGTGACAAGCATGCCAGGATATTTTAAGTGAGGGAATTATTAAGGAGGAAAAGACATGCATGGTGGAGGTGGCAAAAAAGATAAAAATGAGAAAATTGTAATGAATGAGAAAGATCGAGGGAAGTTATGGAAGGAACACATGAAAAAGATCTTGAATGTGAAAAATGAATTGGGTCAAATGGCAGAAGCAGATATGGTTGAAGGACCAGTTGAAGGAGTAACTTATGAGGAGGTGATGAAGGCTATGAACAAGATGAAATTGGGGAAAGCAGCTGGACCTTCAAAAGTAAATATGGACATGATAATATCGAGTGGAAAGTTTGTTGTTATAATAAAGAAGCTTTGCCACAAAATACTGGATGGCGAAGATGTGTCAGAGGAATGGAAAACGAATGTTGTTGTTCCAATCTTTAAAGAAAAGGTGTGATGGATTGTGGAGCATATAGAAAAATAAAGTTGTTGGAGCACGCAATGAAAACTGTGGAGAGAGAGCTGGAGAACAGAATATGAGGATTGGTTGCGATAGATGATATGCAATTTGGCTGTATGTCTGGGAAAAGCACAACTCGTGCGTTGTTTATTTTGCGAAGGATATGAGAGGAATTCCGTGGAAAAGAGAAAAAGCTGTGCATGCGTTTTGTAGACTTGGAAAAAGCATTTGATAGGGTCCGTAGAAAAGTGGCGGAATGGGCACTAAGAAAGAAAGGATTGCCGGAAGTGTTGGTGCAAGCAGTGGTGAGCTTATATGAGGGTTAAAGACGAAAGTCAGAGGTGGCAGGGTTGTTGGAGGAATTTGGGGTGAGTGTTGAGCTGTTGGTGCGCATCAAGGGTCTGTGCTATCACCACTAATATTTGCTGTTGTGGTTGATGTTGTGACGAAAGATGCATGAAAAAGATCATAATTATTAAATGACATTTTGACGCTGATAAGCAAAAATATGGAGGATTTATGGGCAAGGCTCCAAAGGTGGAGAAGTGCAGTGGAAGGCGAGGGATTAAAAGTAAATATTGGTAAGACTAAAATGATGGTGAGTGGTACAGAAAATGCAATTGAACTCAGCAAAATGAATCCTCGTGGAATACGCGGAAAAAAGGTTGTGTCTAACGCAGTGTGTTGCACACCGAGGAATAAATGAATGCATGGGAGATGCACCAAAATGAAGATTGTGACCTGCAGTTTTGCTTGCCATTTTATTTGTGGAAAGCGCAATGATCTTGGAGAAGGCAAGAAAGAACCAGTGGAGGTATTATGCGATGAAATAGCTTTCTAAAGCTTATGACCATTGGTTCTTTATCACGAAACAAAATCTTTTTGTCAGCACAAACAGCTCTTATCTGTAATATATTTTGCCGTTATTTATTAATTAGTGTAAAGGATATATCTCGAAAACTAGAGCCAATTCAGCAAAAATAAGGCCATTTTCGGAATCAGCGCACCTGATATACCCTAAAACCGTTGAAATATCTTGGGCAAATAGAAAAAAAAATTTTTTGTTGAGCTGTGTCATTTTTAAAATCCGTTAGTGGGCAACTAAGGCGTTGCTGCATTCATTTTTGCATTGCATTTCTGCATGCATTGGTTAAGAATAATCACCAAAATATTTTTTTTGTATTTTACGTATTTCGGGTGCATTTTTCAATTTTTCTGAAATGAAAGAGTTGTTTAAACTTTAGAAAATTGTAAGTTTGGTTGATTTGAGAATGGGCGAGTAACTTTTTTCGAAATTATCCTCCCAGCACGTAGCATAACATATTAAACATATTAAGCGGGCTCTTCAACTCTTTTTGGAGACATTACCAGTTACAAGCTTACACTAAGTTAAGTTTGTGATGGTACGAAAATGAAGCAAGCTCAGACGAATAAGAGAAAAAAACTAACTACCTGGTGCGTTCTCATTAAAGTCTTCTCACTAGTATCATGGCTTAAAAATCTAACTGAACATACAGTTGGCAGTAGTATCAGAAGTGAGGCAGAAAGAGTACACGATGCAATTCGCGATAGAAGTTATTGATATTTCGGAAGTTAGTTTTGTTTCGATGTTGATTAGTCAATCTTGCAAGGCCCTTATCCGTCGGTTTAAACCAAGTTCATGAATCTTTTAAACTTCGATTATTTTCGTACCTGAATTTTTACGATGAAATTTCATGGTCGGTTTGAAACCGAGGTTGAAATCATGCTGAGAGTAATTTTATAAATGTCTGCGCAACATAAAATTGATAGGAATTTATGTATGCGTAGATACAAAATTCATCAAAATATGGCGCTGCCTAATTGTTATAAAAGTATTTTAAACCTCATTATTTCAAAATTAAATGAGCGCAAAAAGTGATTGACGATGGCATTTCTAACGCAGAATAGCTTTATTTGTTTTATCTTCTTGTGTTCTTTTCGCAAATAAGAGCAGTGATAACATCGTTTCATCAAATCACTACAAAGATTTGCTTTGTTTTTAAATCAGAGGTGACGAACTTAATTTGCTATTGCGGGCCACTTTGTCACTTACCAATGAGCAAGCGAGCCGCATAACTTTTTAGTTATCAGACCTGTTATGAAATCCAATTCATTTCTGCTAACTTACATAATCCCTATTACTGTGAGCCAAGTTAAGCTCTCACTCAAATAGTTACTCGTATGCTGCAGTGCTGCGCACTATACTGAAGCTGTTATTTTTATTACATAACAATGAATAAACTGCTGATTTCTGAAACAGATGAAAGGCTTGTACTGTGCGTTTGTATCATTCCTGTGTGATACGCGCGTGGTTCAATCGAGAGCTCAGCTTTTGATATCGCATCGCAAAGATTACGGCCCGGTAAAAGAAAGTACAAGAGTACTCTACTGGGGGGTTATTACAGGATTTTATGCGTTAGCGAGCGATTTCTCTCGCTAATTCTCCTCGGAGGAGAAATTCTCCGAGCGGCAGCCGAGATAACGTGCTCGCAAAGTTGGGATTACAGGTTGCGCTCGCAGAAAGAGCAGTTACTCGGTAAAGCCGAGTGTCTCGCTAACTGCTCGGTATGTATAGGCTTGTTGTGAGGTGCTGGACTGGCAGCTGCTGTTTGCTGGCTAGCGCCTAGTTTAGTGCCAAAACTGTGCTAGTATTACAAAGTTAGGATGGTTTTAACTTAGTTATAGGTAAGAGTGTATGCAGTAATGGTGTCTACAGATGCATAGGCTTGTTGTGAGGTGCTAGACTAGCAGTTGCTGGCCTTGGCCTCACACAGTTACTGGTGGAAGATATACCATTACTTCATACTTTCCGACCAATACTCCGACTAAGTCTGCAGCCAACGCATGCTTGCAATAGGCCTACTAGCACAGTTTTAGCACTAGACTAGGCGCTAGCCAGCAAACAGCAGCTGCTAGTCTAGCACCTCACAACAAGCCAATACCGGTTCATATGTAGACACCTATGCATAGCCTACACTCTCACCTGTAACCAAGTCAAAACCATCCCAACTTGGTAATACTGGCACAGTTTTAGCACTAGACTAGGCGCTAGGCAGTAAACAGCTGCTAGCCTACTAGTCTTGGTATGATGTGTATGTATTTGTATATTGACTATGCTTTGCATTTTTCTTTTTTGTTTTTTTTTATATTTTTGAAAGTTTGTTTTTTTCTGTTGACATATGTCATTTTTGAGATAGAGAGTAGCGACTTGAGCCTTTGGCTCTTAATTGGCATGCACGAATATGCTTGAATCCACCATTTCACAACAAGCCTGGGAGTTGCATAAAGCTCTAGTTGTGTCATAAACTAGGTACTAACTATTGTGCATAAACTATGACCTAAAAAACCGCGCTCTGCCATGGCTAGTTGTGTATGAAATAGTCGCTCGGTAACTTAACGTGCTCATTTTTTTTCTCGCTACTTGCCGAGAGAGTTCGCCAGCTCGGAAAATCCTGTAATCCCGAAAAATGCGTTAGCGAGGAAAAATTTTTTACCGAGCAGTTTGCGAGCTCGCAAACTGCTTAACGAGCATCCTGTAATAACCCCCCTGGTCTCGCCAAAATGTTCGCGGGCCGCAAAAAGTTCTATCGCGGGCCTGATGTTCGTCACCTCTATTCTAAATGATCTTCATTTAAACGAATATCAGTATTAGAGTAGTAACTGTGAACTTACCAGTAACGTGTGCAGTCAGGTCTTCATGATGCAATTCTTGCTCTCCCGGATGTATTGGAGAAGTTCGAATATCTGAGTGATGATTGAGCTCAGAATCAAGCGGAGAACGAGAAGAGGAAGACGCGAAGTCGACAAGTTCTTCTGCAGCACAGTCTGGGATCGTCGGCGGAGCGTCAAACTGGTTCTCTGTGTAGTCAGACTGCTTTTCGTCAAATGTTGCAAAATTGTTATGATACGCAGAAGTAGTTTTCGCGACACCTTTTGGAAACATTGCACTTGGTTGTGATGAAGTGATGCCGAATGTACAAGATTCCTCTGTTTGGTTGCTTGGTTGCAGATTCACCAATGTATTGTCGTTTGAACGATGAGAATTATATTCGGGTGTAGTTTTCGACAGCAAATCATCATATGGATGTTGTGGTGCCTGGTTAGCAGAATCATTGATCTGTCTTTCGTCATGAAAGGATTCTTCTTTACGGGCTCTGTGGTTATTGATATCAGCATAGCTGTCCGCTGACAAGTAATAATCTCCGTACATTCCATCCTCGATTTGAATTGGTGGTTTTTGAATGCTGTTGTAACTTTGACTGTGAAGATGTTGGGAGAAATTAATGAGAGTGGAAGCGGCTGCTTGAAGAGACGAATGTTCAATTGTTTCTTTTGGTATTTGATCATCTTCCGCTATGACGTTACTTGTCGCGTGTTGTCCGTGTTGTCGCGACGATGTAGAAGCTGCCATATTGTCAAACGTTATCCAAGCTTGGTCAGATTTGTCGCAGTTCTCACTATTGAGGTCGGCAGAGGATTGAGACGAGATAGATTGCAAATTTTCACTGAACACGTTTTCGTAGTGGTTTTCACTATTAGAAATTTTGCCCGTGAGTTGACCCAAACCAGCATCTGCGCAGCTGAAAATTTTCCCATTTGCGTTATTGGACCCGCAAAGTTCAAACATATTTCTTGATTCGTTTTTTTCTCCTAAAGAACCAATGTGGTTCTGTTCCAGATTCAAAATATCCTTAACAGAAAACGGAGTGGAACCAACGGGGCTAGGAATCATGATTTGCTAGCATCAACCAAAACATTAACAATCTGCTCAATTTAAATTTGCATAATTTTGTAGTAGAAAAAAAATGTCCTAGTCTTCTAAAAAAACAAGTTATTAAAGACTCGGTCAGATTACTTGGTGGAAAGGCTAATAAATTTCTTCGGGTGAACAGACGCACTGGATTTACATGCAGCGTAGTGCTGCATATGAATATTTTGTTTGTGGATGCATAATATTACAAGCATTTCGAAACAAGGCCTTAATTGGTGCACGCACAAGGGCCACTATGCGTGAATCCTTTCGTGCTTTCCTTTCAATGCGCCAAATATGGTCGTAGTTTTCGCTCATTAGTTCGTGTGCAACAGTTTCAAACTATTTATCATATCTGCGACTACAAAAATTGGTATAGTTTTTACTTAATTTTATGATTTTATTTTCTGCATATTAAATTTACCGCGCATGCACAGCATCAACTTGTGCACAATAAATTAACAGCTCGCTATGTTTGTTTGAGAATAAAAATTTCAATTTTCTCTGAAGTTCAAAATAGCTGATAACATCAGCAGTACAATAAGATTCACACAATTTTGGGATATATTGGCTTGCAAAGAACAAACAAATGCAAATTCTCGAAATATGAAAAGAAGAAATTTTATCACCAGTAACAAACAACACAGCAGCTTTCCACATTGTTCTATAACCTGCTTGTTTCGGTAATTTTAACTTCGATGATGCTAATCTGGCACGCGTTTTACCGTTATTTGAACATCAGATGGATGTAATTTTTTGTAAGTGCTATTTGCGGAGTATCGCTGTAAGATGGGTACTGGGAGTGACAAGAAGAGGAATGCTGGGAAAAAGATGTTAGAGATGCAAGTTTGAATTGTTTGTATTTTGAGCGAAAAAAATTCAAATTTACTTGCATAACCAAACAAAAGTGTTCAATAATCTTTTTAATTAGGGCGAAATGTAAAATCAAACTCAAATCTTCATTATACTCGCGGTATTACGCCGAAGCGTGAAACGAGTGGCGGGGCCCATCTCCGAGACTTAGCACCTGGGCAACACAGCTCCGAAGAAACGTGGAAGGGGTGGCGATCCGCTAGCGACACTATGCCGATTTGACCGACCTGGGAATCGAACCCTAGACCTCCCACACCGATAACGCGCGCTTAGCAACTAAGCTACCCTGCAGTTGAGAAAAATGCAATTCAATTAATTTGCTTGAATTCAGTCACAAACTCCAACGGTCGGTATCACGCTTGCGCGATCACCAGTTATTCAAATGGAATCCTGAAATTATTAACATTGAGTCATAACTAGGCTGTATTGATTGCTATATCTTGAAATTAGATAGAACGTTTGTTAAATATTTTGTTTGAAAGGCACAGTATTTTCCAACTTTTTTTGAATGAAAAAAAATTTTCGAAACTTTTTTATGAACTATTTTTAACTTGGCCTCTGCAGGCGGAAGGTTGTACTGACTTCAAAACCCTTAAGTTAGCATCCCATAATATTTTTAACTTTCATAAATTGTACGGGTACTCAATTTAAACTTTTAGTCAAAAATAGAAAGTTTCTTCATCTGAAAATCTATTAGATACTCACACAGGCCTACAATTGTATTTAACAAGCGCTATTTCCAAGGATAGAGGCTGATAAAATTTCCAGTTGTTTCGAGAATTATATCTTTGTCTCTAATGACACTGTCGCAACGAAGCGCCATATCTTGCTCACAGCAATGCCTGGATAACCTCCGAGACTGATAGCACTAATTGCCCTTGCATTGATCTATCTAATCATGCCCTGCAACGCCAATCATGATAATTCACAAATGGCGAAGGGTAGCAAGCAATATCAACGTAGCTACGTTTCCAACTTCCCTAGAATTGAAAAAGAATATTTTCTTCTTCTGACTGCCGGTGATGTAAAAAAAATTAGATCGAGTTTTGAAATACAATCTACTGTACTTTGTTTACAAAGTCGTAGTTAAAGTGACAGGTTGCTTTACACATTCGTTGCAATTCTAAGCTTATGACTGAGTTGAATCATTGATTATTTCGAAGCACAAATTTTGATCCCAATTAAGGAAAAAATCTATTAGTACTTCATCTAAAGCGGAAACATACTCTTAACGCAAAAGTATGTTTGATTTTTAATCATTGCGACTTCAAACTATCACTATATTCCGTCTTCTGCTAAACTTTCAACTTGTGCCCATACGTTTCTGCCCCGGTTGGACAAGACTGCTACCCGCGCACCAATGGTATCATCATTCTCGATGTGACGTAAACCACGCCAATGCGTCATCACTTGTAGATTGATGGACGGCAGTGAAGCGTGACCTTGTTTTTAAAGCAGTTTCTTCCTCTTCAAAATAATTTGTTTATTTGTGAGAAAATTGAAGAGATTACTAAAAATCAGGTTGGTACTATAGGAATTACTGGCTTTAGTCAATGACTGAAATGAGCTGTTTTTATCGAATGTTATGATACACTAATGTTATTTATTTAGATAATAACTCTCCATAAAGGCATAAAAACACCTTAGATAATCCTTAAAAAAATTTTTTTCTTCAATTTTGTGCTATAATTCTCCGAGCAGACGTCATTGTGATACATCTCATCCAGACACGGGAGAACTTGAACTAATAACTTGGCAACCATTGTTGCAGTAAGTTGAAACAACATTACGAACCAAGAAAGTCTCGTTGCGACTTGATCCTTGCAAACTGTTCGTGATTGTGATACTAAAAGAAATTGTTACTCCTGCATCTGACCCTACTTAGCAAATAAGGCGGTGCTGTGATGTCATAATCAATAAAAGTGGTCTGTGAATTGCACCAAAGCCACTGACGGCCTATGCACAATGTAGAGAAGTTTGCAGGAATTCGATTTGGTGTGAAATTTCAATCTTGTGTAAACAAACAGTGGTGTGAAGTGGTGGGTCTGGCGAGCCCTTATTTTCGGAAGTATGGCAAAGTATTTTATGTTAGGCCTACAAAAGAGAATCAGTAAATCGCTTTCACATAGATCAATTAGTTTATGGGCTCCCATTTACATTGTTATTCTAGCGAACTTGTATCGCAGTACCAGTGTAAGTAACCGATCAATCTGTTTGCGTTTCGTCTTTTTTCTCTGCTAGGATTTTCGTTTCGATTAGCTTCTATAAGTTGTCGTTCTTGCAAACAATAGAAGATAGCAAACTAAAAAACACAAGTAGAGGCCGCACTGGCGACAATCTACTGTCTGACAACTTATTGTGATCTTTTCTGCGCGACTCTTTTATTCATGAAAGAGAATGTAAAATGGCGGCTATGCTCGAAGATCGTGGTGTCTGGTCGTTAACTTCTGTCTATCTTGTCCCAATTTTGTCGCATATCCGTGAGAAGTTGCCTCTGATAAGCTTTAAGCCACAACGCTCTATGCCTTAAAATCACAGCAAAATTTCAATACCAGTTACCACAATAAAAGAAACTTGCTTTCACAGTCGGACTAATGTCGAAACGCCAATAGAATATAACTTGTTTACGCGAAATAATCTTTAATTTTATTTTTGCTATCAGACTGTCACCCATTTCAACAAACGGATAACGTAAAACATAGAGTAGCTACGGTCGATATATAATAGTACCATTTTTACTCTTGGCTGAAAGTTTTCTTCAAATTTTACTTAAAAAACGGTAAGCAAGACCCACCATATATTCACCCTCAACGTTTTAAAAAAAATTTAGGGCGTACACTTGATATTCACTATGTTTTACTATGGTCCTATATTTATCACCAATCTTCGTTATGCTGAAAACATGGTTGAAAGTCTTGCGTTAAACTGAAACTGATGGAATCAAAACCTTAAAAGATAAGAGATAACACTGTCATATTCCGCACAGTGTGCCACCTGCGAGGTCGTGGACAACGGAAATTAGGGAAATCCCAGAAGATTTGCAAAAAGGATGGGAGGTACTCGAAGAATTGGGTGAATTATACATTTATCCTGGGGTATGAGGTTAATTTAATAATTGCTGATTTCAATTATCGAGTAAGATTTCTTCCAGTATTCTGTATTGATATTTTTCGTTTTTGTGTGATCAAAGTTCAAACACAAGATCAGTCAATCGGTAACGTGACTCAGTGGCTTGAAGCAAAGCAATGACAACTATAATTGTGATTTGTGGTTTAACTTTCATCCAAACGTAGTTGTTGCATTAGATAAGATGCTTCAGAATATGATTTTGTGAGGTTGGCGGGATAGATGCTAGGCTTGACGGATAATGTCAAAAAGCAACACAATAAAGAAGCATTGTTGGTTAAATTCGAAGTGAGTCTAAATACATCGCATGCATATACGTTTGTAACAGAGAAAGTTACAGCCAGCAAGATTGATCCATGCGGTGTATGCGGAAGAAGGGTAAAAGTCAACGCAGTCTTTTGTACAAACTGTGCGAGGTGGGTTCACGGAAGGTGTATATCCATGAAAAGAGTCACCCCTGGCCTGGCCAAGAATTTTGTCTGCAAATCATGTACCACTTTAGATAAGATGACGTGGAACCAATTGAGAATTTAAGCGATGTAGTGGAAACAATGAATGAGTTTTGTTATTTGGGAGACAAATTGAAAACTAGTCGAGGATGTGAGGCTGCAGTTACAGCGAGAATGAGAATTGGATGGATTAAATTTAGAGAATGTAGCGAGTTATTGCTTGGAAAAAGATTTTCGCTAAAGATACAAGCAAGAGTTTATCAGAGTTGCGTCTGGTCTGCGATGTTGTGTGGCAGTGAAACCTGGTGTTTGAGAGAAAAAAAAATGGGGATCTTGAGAAGAACAGAAAGAGCAATGGTGAGAGCAATGTATGGTGCCAAACTAGCGGACAGGAAAAATTCAGAAGATATGATGGATATGCTGGGTTTGAATCAAACCATAGATAAAATGGCCAAAGCAAGTGGAGTGAGAAGGTTGGGGCATGCTTTGAGAAAGATGATGGTGATGCAGTAAGGAATGCTTTAGAATTTAATGTTGAGGAACGAAGAAAGAGAAGACGACCGAAAAGAACGTGGAGAAAGCAAGTACAAAAAGAGCGCTTGAAGGCTGGTCTGAATTTGAAGGATGTCCACAATAGAAGTAAATGGAGAGAGAGAGTGCGTGCAGTTTCCATGAAGTCAATCCGGCCACCTCTATTAAATGGGGACAACATCGGATAATGGCATCATCATCATCAACTGTCCCGTTCAGGAAGATGAAGGTGCTTATATATTAGATCAGATACAACGTTATTTGAAAACTTATGCTCCTATAATTTCTCTTTCTGCAAACATTGTATTCTAGTCCAATGCTTTTTTCGGAACTTCCTTCTCTCCTTGCACATGTCTGTGTAAGAATTTAACTTTTCTGCATGAAATTAACTCCTAGTTCATTATAATGGCCTAAATGTTGTTAACCAGTAGGCCTAAGGAGTTGTCTTCTATACTTAAGTAGAATTTTTTATGTTTCATAAAATTTGCAATCAAGTATAGGCAAATGCAATGCTAAATACGTTTTTTGAGTTAGGCATGACATTCTGTGATATGGTATTGGTTTAAGACACAAATGAAATCTGAAAGTTGATGAATAAAAATATTCGAAATGAAGACATTTTTGTTGGTCTCACAACGCTTGCATGGTTTTGTGATAGCTCACAACTAATTGGTAGCGAAATCAGAGTTGCATTATTTTTTCTAAGCTAATGAACAACAAACTGCGTCGCGAATTTCTTTCTCAATGGCACGGCTTGTACCAACGTATAAAATGAACTACTGGTGAATGTAACCTATGCTGGACTCAATTCTCTCAGTTTCTACTTCTACGCACTGTTAAAAAAGTCTTGCTTGCAATATTTATAGTGCACCACATAAATCAGGGGCGTACAACCCGTGTCCCGACAAAGCCTTCAATATGGCTCGTTAAACTTTCAACATTGGTTAGTTGCTTCGTCTTCAACGCGCTGACACGATATTTTGAGTTACAGATTCGATTTCTTAAATAGCATTTGCTAAGATGTCCCATCAATGATGTTATAAAAAATGCAGCGCGTGCAATGTACGCACACTGTATAGTTTCAATTGTTTAGCTGTTTAATTAAACTAAATTTAGCATTTGAGTATGGCAAGCAAGAAACGAAAAATACCAAAAAATTAAGATACGATTTTTCAAATTGTTTTTACAATCGCTTATATATTGCCGCCATGGTACTAAATTTTGGCCCGCAAAAATTTTTAAAAAGCAAATAAGGCCCGCCACTCAAAAAAGTTGGACGCCCCGGACATAAATAAAATGTAAGAATGTAAAGTAACAGCAATGTAAATAACGATGATGATGTGCTTTACCATAAAAATTCGTTTCGTTGCTCCCGTGTGAAGATGTTAGTGTTCTAAAACTATGAGAAGTAAAATATTTTGGGGTAGAGGATCTTACTAAGCTTTCACCTTAATATTAAACCAAAGGTATAAATGCAACTACTCTGATTTCTTCGAAACTTCTGGTTTGCTGTCTAGAAACTATGGAAAAAAATAACCACAAAAAAGTCAGCTGATCGACAAACAATATGCTCCTTCATTAAATTCTATTTCTTTGGACTTGTGAACTTCAGTAACTGTGCCGTTCCGGTACCTGCAAGAGACGATTGCTTCCGCACCGAAAGTTACAACATTCTCGCGCAATTAAATATCTACGTTACTTTCACATAACTAGTCTATTTTAGGAGCCATAACTGTGCATTGTCTTACCCACAAACAGGGGTGTAATCAAAATTACTTCCCTCGGAATATTTCAAGTATCTGCATAATGTAGAAATTTACGTCTGTTTTGACCCAAGGGGTAGCAACAGCAGCTGAGGACTTATTTTTGCTACCAAAAGTCTTTTTGTGAAGATCGATCAATGCGGGACTTTTTATTTGTTTAGGAATCAATCACTGACGACCTTATTTCAGAGATCAACTAGTAAGGACCTTTTATTTTCTTTCCTTTTTTTTAGAGATCAACCAGCTGGAAGTACTGTTTTGTAAAAGAAATTCTGGCTGGCTACTTTACTGCCTATAAAGCTACAAAAAATTTATTCTCTTACCATCTCTGCACTACTCGAAGTCTGCCGACATTGAACTTTTAGCTCCAAATGCTGCTAGTATTTAAATAAAATCACGAACAAATAAGAGTTTAATAAATTGTTTTTTATTTATTTCAAGCAATTTAAGCAATTATCTTTAGAATATTTTAATTGTTTTTAAACACAGGTTTTTGCGAAGATCTGACTTGCTAATTACTAGCTTGCAGATTATCTTGTTTAATTATAACAAATCAAGGTTTTCGTTTCAGGATTACAAGAAGATTTTCATGAAATTGATGATTTTTTTCAAACGAAGTTAACAATGAAACAACCCACTTTATGAGAAAATATGAAATGCATCACTTCGAATGAAGTTATTTACCCTGTCCACATGTCCAGTTTTAGTGGGCTTTAGGCCCGTAGTTCTTGGTTCTAGTTTCTGCAACATAATCAATTTTTCAATGTCATATCTTAAAAAAGTGACTATGATAACTCGAATGTGCAACATTACATTTGCTGAATAATGATTCCCAAATTTATTGAAGCCAGTAAGATTACAATATTGTATATTCTGAGTGGCTGCTATAATGGTCATTTATTTACCGTTTAAATGTCGGTCAAGCTGCGTATATTTAAAATGTTTAAACTTTTGTCGATGCATCTACAAAATTGCTGAGTCGAAAGTTTTTGTTAAGTTCGTGGCTTACGCGTTGGTTCGAATTGTATCATTTGATATTTGTCACACTTATACTGCGAAGCACATTTATCTGAAATGGTGCAGAAAACACCCTAGAAACAATAAGTTTTTCGATTTATTTTTGTGAATGAAATGCCACCAACACATGGCCATTGATGCAGGTGCGTAGCGAACTTGGTCAATTCAGAGATCAATATCGTTATTTTGTTTTAACTCCAGTTAAAACTGATCTCATAAGATGCAAAGTCGTTTAACTGTAAATGCCACTCTTCTTAATTAATGCTATTGGTTAGCAAACAAATCATGCGAAAAATAACACTAATTTACGCAAACATAAAAGCAATGCGCGATTGTTTATGTCGCTAACTATAAACAATCTAGATTTGGAGTTTACAGGCAGCACATAAAATTAGTAGGACGCATGAATTTTTACGCGTTTTTTTAATCTATGCGTGTGGGTGGCTTTCGGTAAATCAGTGACGTCATAATCACAAGGTGCATGCAGTGACCGCTTACCCACAATAAGCAGCTTACTTGTAATGTGCACTGTACACAGTGTACAGTAGTATTATTAAATCACGACGGGTATTCGTGGAAAGACGCTCAGAATAAATTAATAGTAAGTGGATTTTACAGGGTTTCCTATTTTGTCTTAGTTCTACAGAAAAGATGTAGGAAGCCTGCTACTTCTGTCAAGGATATAATACCGTGAAAAACAATACGTTTTGCCACCTTGTATCATATACCATTTTTTTCAACTTCTGAAATAAAATTAGGAATAAGGAATTGGGGGCGATGGTAATCAACGAAAAATGTTTGGTGATTTTATTTCTGAGTATGCTTTCTCAGCTTTTTTTCGGACCGATTAGTGGAGATTGTGGAACTGCTGGTCTTCTCCTTGAAAGCACAACTTGACTTGTTGGAAGTATAGTAGTTGCAGTATTCAGTAGTAGCCACAGGAGTGCGCAAACTATGCAAATGTAGAGCCCCTCCGCTTTATCGCGCTTGAAAAGTTCAGAAGCAATTTTAATGAAGAAAAATATAGCCACAGTTAGTCTTAAAACTGGACGTTTTGACGACATAAACTCAGCTGTAATGATGATGATGGTGCATTCGCAGGCCTATACCTGTAGTTTCATGGACCTGAGGTTGAAAGCGGTTCGTTTTGAAGCTTGCCGGTTGTATAAAAGCGCTTGAGAGCTAACAAGAACCGATCCAAAGACCAAATGATTAGGCTGTCTGCCTCTGGACAAAGGTAACTTCGGGAATTAATTATACACCGGTGGAAATTTTTTAAAAAATTTCTGTTGTTTTCATAAAAATATAATTATGTGTGGATAATTCGACCCCGCTGATTCCAAATCTGCACTCGCAATTGCTCTATGACGTCACAATTTGTCGCAAAATTGTATGAAATATTTTCACCAGTGCATATAGATTACACGTAAATATTGAACATCACTTAGCATCAGGCTTCATTGACTCAGTTTTAAGGTCAAGTAGGTAGTTTCGCTTTCTTGGCAGGTGGCATAATTCGCGTGTTTCGCATGTTATAGACTCTAACTGATGGCCATCACGTTTTAATAGCCAGCTATAGTCCACCATTATTGAGCAGTCCCATCATCCCTGGTACCTTGTTTCCCTTATATGTTCAAATGAAATCTTTCACTTTGTTCTTAATTCACAGCACCCGACCTTAAAGAGAAAAAAATCAAGGTGAGAATGTAAAAATGCACTTTTATACTCACTCAGCACTAAAATTTTCAAAAATTGTCAACATGCTCCTGTAGTTAGGATCTTTCTCATTACCAAGAAACATACTACGAGTCATTTCTTTTAAGGACAGCAATGTACCGTTCTCCACCAGTGTCATTGATGCCTGAAATTGTTCATCATTCATGAGTTGCCTAATTTGTCGGCCAGCGCAAAACCGCATTTCACTTCTTCACTGCTTAGTTTAAAAATTTTTTTGGTAATATACGAGAAGCAGACACCTTGTTTATTGTTGCTTGATATAAATATGGAGGAGTGGAATAAATACAAAAATGCAAGAAGCAATAAATATGGAGGAGTGGAAATATTATTTTAGAACGGGAGTGCGCAACACAGGGCACGTGTGCCAAATGTGGCACGCCATAGCTCGAAAGTGGCGAACAAAACAATTTGATAAAAATAATCCTTGTATTTGCAATAAATCGTGATAATTCAGGCTTATATTGAGATGAACTTAACTCACCATGTTAATTCACACATTTCTGGACCCTTGTAGTGTTTCAGTAAATACATATTCATTGTTTTGAATTTCTGAAGTATAATGTTCGTTTGTAATACTACCATTTATTCGAAAGTGGCAAGGCACGCGATGAGATGATTTTAAAAACTTTGGCACGTGTCCTCATTTTAGTTGTGCACCTCTGTCCTAAAGGAACCTACAAGAGCATGCTTAGAAAAGTTTTTTGCCCAGGTATACGGAACACTATGCTGTCGTCGTGTGGCCTGCAATTAGCTTATGTTGTTCATTTTCTACCATTCTCCGCGCATACTAACTGATGCGGTTGCTAGACAACAAAACAGCTGAAAACTGCTGAGTAAAAACATACAAAGCTTACTTAAACCAATGCCTGTAGTGTACACAGTACAGGCAATAAGTGGCTTCCTTGTTGCATCACGCAGGATAACAAGCATTAAACTATGAATAATACTGCAGAAGTTATCAACTACTTAATACAAAATTTGCTTTAAAATTGCGCGAAGTCCTGACGCGATGGAAAAAAATCGTTTGCAGATTTAAAATCAGCGACCTTAAATTATACTAGTAAACTACACGAAAGCGAAACAACAAATTTGATGTCCACCTGTGTTACCAGTGGAATTAATCAAAGATTCAAAAAATTGGTATTCACAGCTTTCCTCCTGGATGTTTAGCAGTAAAACAAATGTCGATAGAGAAGCTAAAGACGTCAAATGGAAGAAGTCTGTCAAAAAGCTTTCAATCAAGTGACACAGAAATGACAGTTTAACAATTACATCATCGGTGGGTAATATATCAACGTCATAAAACTCCTTTTTTTCTTATTATGACGCTATCTTTGTCATTCAATGCTTACGTCAGCAAAAATGGCTGATTGAAATTGTAGACTTAATTTTCCGGGTCGAAGTTTATTTAACCGAAAATCTAAGCAAAATCTAAGATTGGATGGTAACTTGAAACAAAATCATCATCGAGAAATGTATTTTTTGGCCGGTATTCACTGCTGCGTATCCAGGCGAAACGAGTCGAGAAACGACAAAGAAGAGCAGAATATTTTCAATATAAAACCCAGCTGAATTTTTACACACTTTTTCTTGAGATGTTTGAATACTAGTAGATGCAATTCAACAGTTACAATGTTACACAGAGTCACACGTTTTAACTCCATTTTGCTGACACCAGCAACACATTTGCTACACACTCAGTGTTTTCGTTGTATTTTGAGAACAGTCAAAGTTTTTGTTCTAAAAGTTTTGTGTAATACTCAACAGGTGAATGTAGTAGGAACCTTGTGCAATTAATTTTAATCAAAATTACAAATCAGACCAATAAAAAGTGAAAATTGGGTCTGAAATAACATAAACCATAATACATTTTAAAATAGGGTTGCTCAAAAAATGCTTGGTAACCAGCAGACAACTCAAAATTTTCTGTAGTAGTGTCACAATTTTTGTATTTTATCATCATTGAAAATTTAGGCGTCATTGTCAAAGCGGAGAATAACAAACTCGTAAGTAACTTCGGAAGTAAACAAGTAAAATATTGTGCAATTGCTACGATGGGCTTTGCGTCTTCTATATCTGCCGCGATAATATCATCAATGTTTTGCGCAATACTGCCGTCATTTGGCAAAACCCATTGACGGCAAAATGACGGCAGAATAACGCTCGTAGTCCCACACAATTTTATCCATATTGCCACGCATGTCTTTGTGTGATTTGGAAGTAATGACGAAATCATAATTTTTTACAAGTTTAAAAATTTCAAGTGGGTTGTTTTGACAAATTTTATAACAACATTCCCGATTTTCACTTGCCGCATGAATTTATGGGCTAAATCTTTCAGCTGTTCGCAATTCACGGAAGTCGGTGGTTTTTAATCAAAGGTTCATAGACTTTTTGAGGTCCGTGAAAGGGTTTGGGGTCCATGACAGCGATTGCATTGTAACCGACAATCACTAGCAGAATAAAATTTTATACGTAACGTAAGACAAATTACTTGTAGCACGTACAAAAAATGTTCTGCAGTAAATTGTTTCCGTATGATTGTGTTAGGTTGTCTTTAAAGGTTGCAACTTTGTTTTATGGGCGCTCGTTCGAACTGAGACGTTTCAACATCAAGGAGACAATTTTGTTTGTTTTATTGTTACGTCATCATGTAATAATAACACAAACCAAAAAGTTCTCGAAAACAATGGGGAAACTTAATCAGTTGTGAATGTAATTGCACCCTTAGCAGCAGATCAATATCAAACGTTAAAAAACATGTGACAAAACAGACTTCGACATGAATATAGCATTTAACGCTGGATTTACAAAAGTGATAGCAATTTTGCTGAAGCATTGGTTACGCGATTTAAAGTTCCGCAATCGTGATAAATTTTTGAAAAGGCTACGCGACTAAAAAATTGAAGAATAGGAATCATTGCAGCAGGTGTTGATTGCTGCAATAAGTGCACACGAAACTTGGTTTTTTATAAACTTGATCTGTGATGTTAGTTTATAACCGTTTGTGGTAGGCCTAAACCTGCGTCTATGTTGTTGCGTTTATTTGCTAGCATGAGCGTTTGCACCGTCTTGAGTTTGTCTCCACCGCCAGCTGTAGGTTGCATTACCTCCGTAAGGTACGACGAATTTGTATTCATTGGGTTAAAGTACAGTACTGATTCAGACTATTGTGGCTAGCGTCGTGTTTTAATGGATGCTGTTTAGTGTCTACTCCGTGTACAGCTATGAATTAATGAACAAACGGTGAAGTATAATTGTGTTGTGGCACATTGGGGTCAACATGTTACCTTTATTTTAGAGCTTGGTGCTCGCTTTGTCTTTCATGCTCTTTAACGCCCTCATGCGGTATTTTTATCAGTTATCACAATGAGTCGTCACTAATGGTTGCTTTTCGGTGGCCTGTTCTGTGATGCGAAATGTAGGCGTTATAAAACATTTATGGCACCGGCAAGTTTTTTGACTTTTATTGCTTTCAATATCCTCAAAATTCGACCATGTTGTTGCCCAGATAAGTATCTTAATTTGGGCCAAATGTGCTAGGCTAGCTTACTCTGCTGGCTCCTTTCTTTATTTGCTTTTGGGTAGCATAGCAGAAAATTTTCTTTCCCTTTTTGAGATTTCCACACCGAATAGGCTAATACTAAGCTAATACAGAAAAACACAAAATGAAACAAATAGGCTCATACGAACTAATTAGTCAAGAGTCTAATTTTAAAGGAAGGAACTTTTTAGATTTAATTTAAACGATTTTATCGATTTCGAATTTTTGAATCTAAAATATTCAAGATTAGAAAACTTTGATATTTGATAGAATTGTGAAGCTTTAATTTTTGAGAGAAGGATGTTTTAATGAATGTTTGTAGGCCTATAGAAATTTTCTTGTCTTGGGCCTTACCACGGATCAATTTTTCTAGAATTTTGGAGATAATTGAAAGAATGCTAAGATAGAACGATTACCGGTATTTTATATATTTCCACTTCGAAAATGGAAAATACTACAGCGGTTTTTAAACAATGTGGAAGCATGACAAATTGCAAAGCTATTAAAAAAAAAAAATTGGAAAGTGGTGATATTGGAACTACTTTTAAGTATGGAAAGATTGAAATGTAAATCACAACACCAACGTCTCGCGGGAACTTTGCCACTGAGACCCACCTTGTCGTCGTAATTCACAGCATTTTGCAGTTATTCAATTAGGAACCTATCCACAAATTTCCTAAGGGGGTCAAAACACAGTTTATTAAGCATGTGTGAGCACTTGGAATTTTTCATGGTAATCACAGTTGTTTCTTTATTTTCTGATCATCGCAGATAGAAAACACTGTTATTTAAGATACCATTAAGCACATAAAAGAAAAAAAAGATTAATTGCGTCATTAAATCCCAACGCAGTACAATGCGACAAAATTTTTTCTCACAGCTTACAGGCAGGGAACCAGCATTATACAGGGTGAGTCACGGGAAACGAATGGTTTAAGGAAAACAAAAGTTTTACAAGATATTTTAATTATAGTAAAAGATAATAAATAAATAAATAACAACAAGCTAAACGGCACCTTAAGCGGGACTACCTTCCTCACCCCTAACCACTTATTCTAGAAGATACATAGGAGCGTTCTGAAAAAAACAATTTCCCGTGGCACACCCTTTACATACAGGCCCCTACATGGGGAATTGATAGGGGATACAGCTCTCAGATGGCCAAGGGGTAACAGCGTTTGCTTCTGGAGCTGTACTCTCGTGTTCGATTCTGAGCCGGCTCTAACAAATGGCTTTAAATTCGGTACCGGTATGCGAAGCTTCCCTGCTTGACGCTCAGCATTGCGAGGACAGTGTGGAAAACAAGCCGGCAAGTCTGGACTATATGGCTAAAGATTGCATAGCGCATTTGTAACAGCGCCATTAAGTGGACTATATGGCTAAAGATTGCATAGTGCATTTGTAACAGCGCCATTAAGTGGACTATATGGCTAAAGATTGCATAGTGCATTTGTAACAGCGCCATTAAGTGGACTATATGGCTAAAGATTGCATAGTGCATTTGTAACAGCGCCATTAAGTGGACTATATGGCTAAAGATTGCATAGTGCATTTGTAACAGCGCCATTAAGTGGACTATATGGCTAAAGATTGCATAGTGCATTTGTAAAAGCGCCAAAAAGATTAAACTATGCTTGCTAGCCCAATCAGTTGGACCGAAGTGGACTTAAGAACCACAAACACAAAATTATCCAATAATGGTTAGTCTATAAAGAATAGGAAATCGTGAGTAAAATAGCTGCGGAGCAAAGAATTAGTTTTTGTTTAAGTTTACCGTCACACCTTTAGTCTGTGGAGATGATTTTGTTGCGCTGCAATCTTTTCTGTTGAATAAAGGGCTAGAATCTATTTTATCTGTCCTGTGCCGTTGGAAAATGCACTTAGCGGGATTACTCTCCGTCAGCGTGGAAAACAAATGGCCACTAACTTTTAAGAGAGCAGGGGTGTAGCCAGAAAAATAATTAGGGGGGCCAAAAAGTTGTGAAAAATAATAAAAAAACCTTTGGCTGGTCAAAATTATAATTTGACTTCAAAAACGAAAACTCAGAACTCAATTTATTGCTTTTCAATCAGCCTAAAAAACAATTGGACACAGCAATTAAATTGAAATAAATTAACAAAAAGTGTTAAGAGTTGCTTACAGCAGTTGCACCATAAAAACGCTGAAAGAAATTAAACTTTTATTTTACGACTTGTGGCAGCAAATTTTTTGATGATAGCACCAGTGCTAATTGAAATGTCATTATGAGTATACACTAGGCACAGACCGTCCAGACAAGCTTGACCCATGGTTGTTCGTAAATATGATTTCATCATTCGTAGCCTAGAAAACGATCGTTCAGCAGTAGTACTATAGAAGATACTGGAAGTGTTGCGAGAATACTGACTAGTATTTTTGTTGCAGGAAAAACATCCGGTTGGCAAAGTTTGCAAGCCCTTTTCCAAAAATATTTGATATTTGCTTTAATCAAGCTAATTTACCGATATCATTTACAAATTATATTAACCGATCAGATTGCCGAGTGGGTAAAGCGACTGCCTCTGGATCGGTCAACTTGGGATTCAATTCCAAGTCGAAATCGATGATTTAAAAATTGGTATTCACAGCTTTCCTGCTTGACGTTAAGCATTAAAGGGTTAGTGTAGACTCTACACTGTAGAGCAAGGTGGCAAGTTCGTTTGTTGTGCCGTTGGGAAAAGCACTTAACGGGATTCCATCATCTATGTGTGGTAGGCAGATGGCCGGCACCTCCTATATGCGAGCTCGTACATCGCCCCGTCGTTTTTTCGTGATAGGAGGATAAATATGCAAATAAATAAAATAAAAAAATTCAAACGTACTATAATTTCTTTCAAACTTACCTGGAGAATAATGTTTAGACCAGCGGTTCCCAACCTTTTTTTCTTCATTACCCACGTTTGATGTGACTGATTCTCAATTACCCACAACAGTTTTTTGCTGAAGTTTATCTCAGTTATATCAATCGGTGAGTAGCAAAAAAATGGTCTACACGTCTGCAAGTGTCCTGTTTTCGTGGAAATGTCGGTGAAGAGCCAAAAAACGTGCCTTCAGACATATATTTTTGATACGGTGTCACATTACCCATCGAAGAATCACATACTACCCCTCGGGGGCAATTTACCCCCAGGTTGGGAACCACTGGTTTAGACCAACCTATCATCTCTAGTCTTTGCGATTATTTAGAGGAAACCTTGTGACATCATATAATCCGTATCTGTACTATTCCGTTGCATTAAGACAAAACGTTGTCCTACCTGGCCTGCTGAATGGAAAGTCAGAACGACTTCCACGAGTTACCGGTACTAACATGTTGTTAGGTACCACAGAGTCAGAACTAACATGTAGTTAGGTACCACAAAAGTTAAATTTTTTTGGGGTATACAAATGCGCCAGAGTGTTTGGCTGACCATTCTAAAAGATAAAAGTACATTAAGCCTGAGGACGACTGATGAGGGCCAGTAGCACCAAACAGCGCTGTTCCTATCTATGGATTCCGTTGCAAATTTGATATAAGTATTTCACTTTGAGAAGTATATTAGTATAAGTACTGTAGAGGTTTTGAGTTTTTGTTTGTAGTTCTTTTGAAGGTTAGAACTTTTCGTTTTTTTTTTTTGGAAGCCGGGAGGTTGTATGCTGCACTGATGAGACCATAATAAGGTCGAAACGCGTCTGCAGCTGCAAATGAGTGGGATGCCCCGGGCGGGGCTGGTGAGAAGGGGGCAAGGGAATGCAAAGTACCGGGGCCCGGTCGCATTAATGCTCTCGAAAAACTTGCTTACGTTGCAATGTGCAGTATTTGCCTGCTGGCTACAAACAGCCTTTCGAAAACTCCATAACTGACTTCTGCCCACTTCATGCAGTTTGACTACCATCCATGAGTTTATAGTAGTCATTTCACTTCCATGGATCTTTAGTATTAAGTGATCTGGTTTATTAGCTTTTGTCGCCGTTATAGTGTTGTGTTACTTTGAAGTTGCACATATCTTACCCATTAACTTGCTGTCAGCAGTGATGTAGTCCTCGAGGATGTTCTTGGCCTCGAGGACAGGTTTGTGAGGTCCTTGGCCTCGATCGTGTTGTCCTTGGCCTTGGCCTCGGCTCTCCTAGGCTTTGGATTTTGCGCTGTCTTCGGCTCAAGGACTCGATATTTTTAAAAATTCGACTTTGCGATTGTTTTCACAAAACGCAAGCTGTTTTAAGAAAAATGGTTCAAACAACGATAAGCATCGATAAGCTCGCGCGGCGGAGAAATAAAAGTAAACAATGCATGATGAGAAAACTTTTAGTTATATTGTGAAAAGCAAAATTTTGACAATTCAAGATTTTGTTTCTCACAACCTCACCTTAAGGTTTTTAAATTGAAATTGTGAGCAACAATGCTTTTGGTAGAAAATTTAATTTGTGATGATTGGATTTTCAGCGGGAGATCCCTGAGGTTCGAAAACTCGGGTAGAATGATGGGAGAAAGCTACTTCACACTTTTCTTCAAAGTTTCAATCAACTGTTGTTTATTTATTTTATGATTTGCTTGATAGCCATGCAAAGCAGTCTGATGTAAAGCAGTCTGAAAAAGAGAATGTCGCTCCGGCGATGTTATTCGATATTAGGCCTATATCTTTGTTAGAGGTGCTAATTGCAGCAGTCTACTTTTTTGCTTTCCTGTTTCTCGATGCTCCGAATTTTTTGTTTAGAGCACTTGCATGTGGACTGAGCTTGAGGTTTAGCATGGCAGTACTATAAGCTTTTTATCATGAGAAGACATTCTGGCCAGGCTCATGGTAATAATTGTTTTTGCATATTATAGAACAGATCTACTAGCAGTGGCGTCACTAGGGGGGGCGGGGGGGGGGGGGCGGCTTGCCCCGGGTATCACTATTTTGGGGTGACACCACTTTATGATGAAAACAGGTTAAAATTGCTACTAAACATGTTTGAAGATGTTGTTTCAAGCGTCAACGTAAACTTCTTGCGTTCAAAAGCATAAAAGCCTTGGCAGCCAAAAGCGACTTTTTTTGCTTTGCAATTATAGACCTCATTCAATTGCTATCATTGATCGCATTGTTTGCAAGAAGCTCGCGAAGAAATATGTGGAAGCTTTTATCCTGTTATCGACGCTCAGGGCCGTTGAGAGCCAAGCCCGGGCCCGGTACCAAAATTAAAGCTGGGCCCCCTGCAAAAATGATAAAAACAATGGTCCGCCAAAAATGATAAAAGGGATGATTTGCCAGACAATCCACTTCGTTTTATCGAAATCGATTAACAACCAAAAAAAAGTCAATGGTGCTCTTGAACGGTTGATACTTACGGTATAGGTACCGGTATCCTAGCTAAAATATATCATTTAGCTAACTCACAGCACAACGGTATATTAAACCTTTAGTAAGCCTCTGTTGGTCCACAAAAAATTGGACCATACGTAACTGATTAGATCATTAGAAAAGGAAGTAATCTGTTCCGATATGCTCAGATATGCAAAGTAGCCTACATTACGCAGTAAATACAATTTCCATTAGCAGCTTTTGCAACCATGAACATTAACATTTAACAGCACTTCCTTTAATGGTGTTAGCATCTGTCCATGCCTAATGCCTGGCAAAAAGTACTAGTACGTGATGTGCTTCTGGTATAGAAGGGCAGATTTTAGAACAGTTGCCATAATACTGGAATTTGATAATGTGTGCTTTAATCATTGACAGTATAATAGCATATCCAGTACTTTTACAACAGTGAACAACATAATTGCCTTTACTTTCATATAGTAGTAGTGATTTTATTTTTTGCCATTATAATAAACACACAGACGCCACTCACAGGCAGCAAAAATATTTACATTCCATTATAATGGCCAGGAAGTATCGAAAAACCTTTCGGTTATCGAGTCAAGATACCTCCTGGTTGGGTTGCATTGTAATAGTTTTGTGAGTGAAGGAGATTAACGGATAATTTAAACCATTGGGTCAATAATAATGATAAAGGTGTTTTAATGAGCGATAGTATAAATTTAGAATAATTTGCACAGCAACGTCAGATCGAATAATTTTACATATAAAGCCGGTAGAAATCAAATCGGCCAATTAGAAGACTTAAAATGTGTTGAGATTAACAATTTTCCAATAACGATATTTTGTAACTTTTCTTGAAGTTAATCCAGCCCATACATTCAAAATTTTTGTTTAATTCTCTCCATAATTTTGTAGCTCTGAATAAAATATGATTTTGCGAGATTGATTTTGAAAATTTAGGAACGTAATGAATTAATTCACTTGCTTGTCTTGTATTATAGCCATGAATTCGTTCAATTTTGGTAAATTTGTCGAAGATGCCAGAGGGAAGACTACTTTGCTGTAGCAAGTACATAAATTTTGCCAATTCAAATTTGTAAATATCATAAAATTTTAACAAATTCAATTTTTTGTATAGCGGAGTTACGCGGCTGAATTTTTTGTTGTAAGTTAAAATGCGAATAATATTGTTCTGTAAAACACGAATTTCTCGCAATAAAATTTTGGTACCAGTGGCCCATATAATTATGCCGTATTGTAACCTACTGTATACAAGACTATGATACACCAAGCGCAAGACATCTTCAGTAACATAACTTTTTAGGTTATAAAATATCCCAGCCCACTTTAGTAAGCATCTGCAAATTTAGAAAGAAGATAAATACTGCTCATTGCAATAAATGACATTTGAAAAAAGAAAAGAAAGCTGAAAAACTTTTCTGGAGTTCAATGCATAACAGCTTAACCAAAAGTTGTATCCACGCAGGTTTAAATTTTACAAACTAGTACTTGTCTGCAATAGCACATTCTTATGCTTTACTTTAACTGATATGTGCATGAAACTTCAGCTTGTATTTTGATTAATTTACATGAGTCAATAATGAACACACAAGACATGAAAAAAATTAAAAGTTACTGGTGCTACTACAGAAGCTGTATAATACTAACTACATATGACTTGAATTCGTTAAGCACATCACTGAGCCACTGCTGCTAAAAACCTCTGAAACTGTAGCAAAGCATTTGTGCATATCATCTTTTACCACCTAGTACTTGTCTGCAAATCTGCAATAGCACAATCCTATTCTTTCTGTTAACATGACACATACATGAATCTTCAGCTTGCATTTTCATCACTTCACATGTTATGTCAACAATAAACACCAAGACATGAAAAAAACTGAAAATCACTGGTTCTACAGAAACTGTCTAACAGTAACAACATACCGGTATGACTTGAATCCGTTAAGCACACCACTGAGCCACTGGTAACAGTTGCAGAAATTGTAGCAAATCATTTGTGCTTATCGTATTTCACAACCTACTGCTTATCTGCAAATCTGCAATTGCACATTCCTATGCTTTACGTTAACATAATACATAGAATACATGAAACTTCAGTTTGCATTTTCATTACTTCACACATGGGCGTCCGCAGGGGGGGGCAAGAGGGGGCACTTGCCCCCCCCCCCTGAAAAACCAAAAAAGTTGAAAAAATACGCATGAAAAAATGCAAGTTAAGAAACTACACAAAAAGTTGAAAAATACAGATGAGTTTACTATAAAACGAATAAAATAACAAAACATTTCGCAATAATCTGTTTAATTAAAGCAGGGGTGGGCAACTTTCTGGTGATACTGGGCCACAAATTATAAATATAGGCTCCTAGCGGGCCGCAGTTTTTAGAAAAAAAAAAAACACTTCTTGGCAGGAGTAATACTAAAAAAGGGTCTGTCGCGTGAAAAAGAAGTCTCTGAAATAAAAAATGACTAGAAAAACAAGATCTTCAGCCTGGGATAAAGCATTCAAAGCAGTTCGTGTGTTGATTGGGTTTGAACTTGATCGCAAAAAAAAACAGGTTTCGGAACCAATTGGCTATTAGCACATGCTTTGGCGGGCCGCAGGTTGCCCACCTCTGAATTAAAGCATAAAAGAGTTTGTCTAGTTCAGTGTTTCTCAACCTTTCATGATTCACGACCCCTTTTTAGAAATTCATACAGCCAGCAACCCCCCTTCCTACTTTGCTTTTTAAACGATTAAAATTACGGTACCACAAAAAACACTTCAAAGATATTTTATAACTTTGAACCACTGCTCAATTTTACATCTGTTAGTGCAACGGCTAACCGGCCGCTAGCTCAGTTGCTAAGCGCACGCTATCGGTGCGGTAGGTCTGGCTTCGATTCCCGGGCCGGTCAAATCGGCACAGTATCGCCAACGACTCGCCACCGTTGCGACGTTTCTTAGGAGCTGTGATGCCCAGGCGCTAAGCCGCGGAGATGGGCCCCGCAACTCGTTACATGCTGTGGCATAATACGGCGAGTATAATGAAGATTTGATTTGATTTAGTGCAACGGCTGACTTTGCAACCGCACAGCCGATTTAGAGATTTGTGGTTTAGTGTTCGATAAAGCCAATCTTATATCCTCATGAACTTTCCTTTGATTTCGTGCTTTCGTTTCAATAGAGTTGAAAAACCGCTCTCGCCGAGGTATGTTGTGGCAAATGGAAGTAATATTGGAAAAGTCAGTTCGGATATTTGTGGTAGGATTTGTGCATAGCACACCAAAACTGAGAGATTGCTATTTTCTGGAGAGCATTAGACAAATTATTTGAAGATCACAAAATTGTTCTTGTAATTCAACCAACGCAATTGAGAACTGATTTCGTACGAATGCAGCTTCTTGTTCTTCAGGCTTAGGAAAACATCGTTTGAAAGATTAATTTCAAGGTGCTCTGTAATCGATGTCTTCAAACGTTCATTGAGTTTTTCATTTTTAATAGCACTGGACAAATTTTCAAACATGGCGATATTTCCATGTAGGCCTATCACTTTTCAATGCCTGTTTTACAATTTTGAGCAAAAGACATTCAGACTGTCGCGGTCATTTTGAAAATTTCAGAAATCTTTGCGATTTAAAAAATATTTTATAAATAAATTTACGACCCCCCTGGAAAGACCTTTGCGACCCCCTTGGGGGTCGCGACCCCCAGGTTGAGAAACCCTGGTTTAGTTGTCTAAATGCTGCTGTCTAGATTAGTCCGGCCGTTCAATGAGTGGAAACTCCACCCTTCACACATCATTGAAACTGGTTTTACGTTTAGGCATGCTGTTACCAAGGCCAGTGCTAAGCACGTTAGAATATATTGGTACAGGTCCCGAACATCATTTTACGTTGAACAGTACGAGTTATTGATTGATACTTAATTCATTTTTTGTTCTCTGCATGATTCCATTCGTTTAGGTTACTTTCTTGTCTTTCAAGGCTGTATGCAATAGTACATACTATCGCATTCTATTCAGGTCAACGGACATGGCGATTTATCTTTTGTCATGACGCAAGGACTAGAAAAGTGTCTTTGTGTCAAATGCTACTCTTCAGTCAAACCACAATCGGATAGACTGGTGGAAGATAAGCAGGCGCACACTTCGCATAAGATGAAGAATTCGGTTAAAAGTTTTTGTGCGTCTTTTTTATTGATCTTCAATCTCAAATCTCGGTTATATTCGTGGTATTACTCAGAAGCTGCGTGCAACGAGTGGCGAAGACCATCTCCGTAACTTAGCGCGTGAGCAACTTAGCTTCGAACTCCGAAGAAACGTGGCGAGCCATTGGCGGTGGCCGTGAACAGCACTGTATTCGATTTGACAGGTCGGATATCGAACCCCAGATCTCTGACTTTGAAAGCAATATCGTTACTGCTACACCAATCAGCCGATTACCAATCCGTCATGTGGACGTACGTATACTAGCAAATTCACGCGGCAACAGCAGCATGTCCAATTTTACTTTTTGCATCTGGTGTAGAAAAATTCTGGTTTTTGCCTATATACCGAGTATCGTATCTTGTATCTCGTATCCTGTAAAACAAATTTGGACTTGTTGCTGATGTGCTACTTATACGCCTTGATGGCAGAAACTGCGCTGCCGGTACATTGCAATAAAAAAATTGAGCAGTACTGATTTATAGGCCGTAGCTATAAGTTTGATTTTCAAGGCTCAAACTACTTTTTATTTTGCCATTTTGGATCAGAACGTCGCTATCGGTGCGGGAAGTCTAGGGTTCGATTCCCGGATTGATCAAATCGGACACAGTATCGCTAACGGCTCACCACCGTTGCGACGTTTCCTCGAAGGTTAAGCAGCGGAGACGGGCCCCGCCATTCGTTACACACTTTGGCGTAATAGCGCAAGTATATTGAAGATTTCATTGTTTTGAAATGTAAGCATCAAACCAACCACATATAACAAGACCGAAGAAAACAATGCAAAAAGAAAGTTGTTTTAACAGACTGTCAAGCCTTGTGGCACATAAATTGATTTATGTCCGCATAATGCACAATAACATGAAAGAAGAGTTCTGCACGTACGGCATCGGCCGATGCCGGACGTATGGTCAGTTGGTCACCCTATCACTGACACTTACCTGACTATAGCTTTCACTAAGATGGCCATCTCAAGAATGTTTTTGCCCCCCCTGCATTTTTTTCTGCGGACGTCCATGACTTCACATATGTCAAGAATAAACACTCAAGACACGAAAAAAAGTAAAAGTCACTGGCTCTACCTCAGAAACGATATGACACTGTTTATGGGCTATCTATCCAGCAATCAAATTCACATCCGGATCGAATAAATGATCTTCACATAACGCAAACTCAAAAATGACTAATCAAATTTAGAGTTGATCAAATTCTTCTGTTTGTCGTTTTCTTTCTAACTGTTCTAATGACTATGTGTTGTTAGTAATTAAGCAAGTTAGCAATAACACATCTAATATCAATAGCAGCGACACTCCGGTATATCACACTACGCTTCAGGTGGTGACTTTTCTCTCGGTAGGCTGCTTTGGCTGTTACAATGTACACTGACTACCACGTAGGGTATTACCAGTAAGTGGTGGCGAGGGGTGACTTTGTCTGCCTTCATCCAGTCTATAGAGTTACTCTTTCAAACTTGTATGCCAATTTTCACGTGTGGCATTCTAAAAATTCCGGGCCCCAAAAAATTCCGGGCTCGGTACCAAAGGTACCCCCTGGACCCCCCTCTCAACGGCCCTGTCGACGCTTTTATCTGTGATAGAAAATGGTAGGTTAAAACGCGCATTTTAGGGGAAAACTTTTTATTTATGTGAAGTCTCGATCTCGATGATCCACTCAGAAGTAGGGTCAAAAAATTTAAACAAAATTTGCCTGAATGAAAATTATTCAAAAAGCACTAAAATAGTCATTACAGCATGTAAATTTTCAAAATTTTTTCGGGGGAGCATACCCCTCGACCCTCCTAGAGCTTTTCTTGTTTCTCAATCAGCTTCAAATTTGTTCAGCCGAAAATAAAAATGCACTTGAAAAAATGTAAAAATTATGCCCCCCCTCCCCCCCTTTAAAATTTCTCGCTGCGCCACTGCCTTGGTACATTAACTTGGAGGGTACATTAAGTGGAAAACTCCAGTAAGCAGTCGACTTGCATAAAAGTAGTAATGTTTAAAATTGAAGTGTGTATGCCTGCATTTGCAGCGAAATACAAACTCATAGTTATCAATCATTCATGTAAGTCAAAACTACGTTATAAGAAAGTTCCATACGATAGTAAAAGACTATACTAAATCACTTTGTTATGCCGCGGGGGTACATTAATCAAAAAGACCCACTGGTTTTCAGCAAAGAAAAGTTTTAAAAGCGAGGGAGCAAGCATTGAAAGAATATGAAGGGTCAACGCAGTCAGACGATTGAAAGAATACGAGTGGAAAATCTCAGCAGTCAGACGATGAAGCCGGTATTTTTGAAAGCGACAACACAAAGGACGTTTTTTAGGTCCAACCCAGCCCACAAACATGCTTATATAGGACGATGTAATTTAGTAAGCTACCAAATGCTTAGCTGTGATTACATAGGCTAGGCTATTTTGTTTAACTACTAGATAACATCCAGTGGCGTAGCCACGGGAGGGGGTTGGGGGGTTACAACCCCCCCATTGAGCCTCAAATGACGTCATACATAATCGAAACTGTGCAAACAAAATGCATCATTGGTGAAGCACTCAAAGTTAGGAACCAAAAATATGACAAACTTTCCTTAAAAATTGTTTAAAAAGCACAAAAATGGCCATTGCAGTAAGCAAATTTTCAAAAAATTTCCGGGGGAGCATGCCCCTGGACCCTCTTAGAGTCGTAACTCAGCCGGAAAAAATACGCTTGAAAAAAACGACGCAAATTTATGCCTCCTCCCTCAAAAAATTTCTGAGTGCGCCCCTGACATGAAACATTTTCAAAAGGCTTACTTATGCTGTTTCCGCGTTTAAACGTCTTTGCATTTAATTAACATTCAACCTAATTGAAATTTCATGTACCTCACCAAAATTTTCTGGATCCGCTCCTGCATACAACGTATGGTCAAGAGGCCGAAACTAGGCAATGTGCCCCCCCTCCAGAAATCATCTTTCGGGGCCCCCTCAAATTTTTTTCTTGGATGGTGTTACAAAAGAGCGAACCCCGAAGGGGCTATGCCAAACTAGGGGGGTCTGGGGGCATGCCCTCCCAGAAAATTTTTCGGAATTTGACCTTATTTTGGAGGCTTTTTGTGCGTTTTGAGCCTTTAAAATTTCTCAGTTTTAACAAGGTTTAAGTTAGTAGTCTGTTTTACTAGGTTCCTTCCAAACCCACTAAAATAATGCTGCATGCAAGCCCTACTCTAACATTTAGCTACCTATGCGAAGAAAAAACGTTTTTAAGGTTTATTTTTGCGCCTTTCACTTGAGGAGGAGGGGCCCTTGGTATGCTACTAAACGTTTGTTCGCTAGTTTTGCGACTGCTATTTTTCGAAAAATTTGCAGGGCCCCTCCATGGCCAAAAGCATAAATATAGGATGGGGGCCCCACATCGCCAGAGTTAAGACAAAAAATATATTGAATCTTAGAATAGGATTATTTAAGGCACCTTTATCATACTTTGAATAAATAGTAATACGTACTGACTAGTTACGAGGCTCCCTTTTTGTGCGGGCTCTCTACCCCCGGTTGGGGGTTCGGGGGGCGAGAGTTTCGGCACTGTGTGATGTCATTCTCAAACCCCCATTGCAAAATCCTGGCTACGCCAATGCCTACATCTATTCCTTCATAACATGTAAAAAAGCTGATTTATGTTCATTTATTTCTTTTTGTGTTTAATGTTTATGAAAACAAATCATCTGTGTGATCTGATGAAGCTATATGGGCTAATTATCCAGTGAGTAAAAAACGAAGTACCGATATCTCTGTCGAAGCAAACTGCCGATAGTATAGGCCAAACATTTTTTTGAGGCGTCGATTTTTTTCTCGGTTGTGGTCCGGTTCCACTTATTCGATGTACGAGTCATGAGGGTCTGTCTTATAGCTAGAGAGAAATTTGTAACTTATTTGATAAAAATTGAAACTGCATGAGTTGGTGAAGCGAAGATCTATTTTTTTTTTTTTTTGTCAGAGTCGTTTTTTATTTTGTTCGTTTATTTCAATGTTTTCGCCTTAAGATTTGCCTGGCGGTACTCGCCAAAGTGTGCAATGAACTGCAAGGTGTATTTTGGCGGCATGAGTTTTCAGTAACACAGCCGCAGTGATAGGGATTCGGAACGTGAAGCTATGATTTCCAGGTTAATTATATCGGATAGAATGTGGCCGGTGGCCCAGCTCGCCACCGCTAGCTCGTTTTTTTATGGGTTTATTGCGGTAATCCTGAGGTGTGAATCCGCTAAAATGGGCCCCCAAAACTTGTTGGAGTGCCCTTCGGCATAATATCGCGAGATATGCAATATGCTAACAGACTACTCCCGCAAATTAGAATTAGTCTATAACAAAACACAGCTTTTTTCTATTCGCCCCAACTCCGAGTTTTTAATGTCCATCTTTAACAGCTCAGATGGCCGAGTGGTATAAAGCGTCCGTCTCTAGAGCTGTAGACTCGGGTTTGATTCCGAGTCGGGTCAAACTAATGACTTTAAAATTGGTATTCACAGCTTCCCTGTTTGACGCTCAGCATTGAAGGGACAGTGTGGAGAACAAACCGGCAAGTTTACTTGTTGTGCCGTTGGGAAAGGCGCTTAGCGGGATTCTCCCATCTTGGTGTGGTAGACAGATGGCAGGCAACTCCTAAGCGAGCTCGCATAGCGCATTGATCGCTTTTTTGTGATAGGAGGATAAATATGCTACTAAATAAATAAAAAAATCTTGCAATACAAAATTCTTTCAGCAAAATGGCTTATGACCTTTTCTGGCCTCCAGCCTTTAAACGTTGGATAGTTTATTGCTTTTGCAAGACGGGTGACACTATAAAGCTTCGCCCCCAGTGTCACCTGTCCTAGCGACGCCACTGTCTACTAGAGTACCGGTACAGTAAAGACTGCAGACTCAGAATGATGAACTTGAACATATGCCTTCTTTGAAAATTGTAACTTTTTTATGAAACGTTTAAGAGTAATGACTAGGGCGATTTTTTGTGACCTAAAAAACTTGAAAACGTGACTTTAATTTTGCAAAAAATAACCAAAAAGTGACTTTATTTAAAGAACAGCACAAAATGAAAAATAACAGCAGTCTATGCTAAAAAGCTATAACATACCGTAAAATGGGGTGAATAGGAACAGTTTGGACTTGTTTTGAAATGCTCACTTTACATAATGCACCGAATGCTTGCCAATGCAGTTGTAACACGAGGGTCTTGACTTTAGTTAGAACTTTAACAACCTAGTTATTTCTTCATTAACTGCGTTTGAATCTCAGAGGCGAAATAGTTGATGTTCCTATTCACCCCAGCCTCGGGGTGAATAGGAACGCCTATTCTTTTAGCACGTTTGTTCCTAATCAACTCAACTTTTACTCACAATAGAAACATGCTACGACTTGTGACTAATAGTTTTAAGTGTAACAACCTCAAGAGGGCGTAGTCAAGCAAGTACCAACACACAATTTGCATTCAAACGAAAATTTACTGTCGCACAAGAAACAAGTTCATTTACCAAATCGGTAATTTTTCAATCAATGTCAAAGTTCAAATTTTCCAAACGGAATCAAGTTCTGGAACACAAAATATGCCCCTTTTTCTGACCTGTGGGGGTGCAATTTTACTTTTCACGTCTCCGAAAGGATAGAGAAGAATATCTTCATCTTTTGGCCACTTCCAATGGAAACCACTTTTAACCATTGATTTGATGACGAAACCTTCTTGTTGAACATCTGTAATTTGGCCTGGAAAAACTTCCCCTTCATAGACGAAAGTGACATAATCTCCCGTCCCATATACAGCCACAACATCCTCTTCTTCAAAATCCTCCACTTCTCCGGACCTTGAATGGCAAGGTAATTCTGGTGCCACATTTTGAGTGGATGTGGCAGGGACCTCATCAGATGTCCCCCCAACACTTTTACCGGGCTCAACATATGCTTCGATAATAGCGGGGGATAACGATGCTCGTGAGGGCTTAATGTTTTGGCATATTCGATGAGCCACAATGTCACAGTTTCTTCTAACAAACGAATTAACCCAATCTTTACTGGGCAAGTTTGCTTAAAATCGTCGAATGGAAACACCTCTTCTATCCAGATATCCTTTTACTAAAAACCTGATATCCATATGGTCTAATGGAAAACCCCAAGAAGCACACGTCGCTACTCTTCTAGCCATATAACTCTCCAACTCAAGATCCAAAGCAGTTTGCCCTCCCTGGGTTTTCATATTAGGAGTTTTCGCTCTCCTGCAGAGGACTGCAATTGGAATTCCATACTTTTTTGAACATGAGCGAAAGGACATGCCCCGCCCATGGTCAGCTACAGCTTGATTTATTGCCTCTGGGGTATGTTTCTTGTATGTTTTTCCGCGAGGATCCGGTTTATAATTACGTGGCATGGCTTTTCAACGTGTTCCTATTCACCCCGCAAATTCCAATTTTTTTCTGAAAAAAAAAATTTTTTTATGTGAAACAAACCTTTCGAATTTTGATTTAAAGTTAATAAAAAATGGAAACAACTTACTTTGGCCGAGGTCTTGAGCAATATGCAGGTTCTCCAACTCTGTTGTACGCCGGTTGCTGAGTAAAGTTTTTTCCGGTTGCAAATTGCACTTGAAAAGTATCCAAGAAACAAATTTTGCTCCACAGAATGTTTGATGAAGCCCACGATCAGCAATAATGTTTTCACACCCCTTATATACTGCCTAACTAAATAGCATAAGAGTCTGCAAAAACTGGTTAAACAGAAACTGATCAATAGCCAAAATCATTCATGCGTGAAATTTGTTCCTATTCACCCCCATGTTCCTATTCACCCCGTTTTACGGTAGTCTCAATTAACTCTATAATTATAGTGCATGCACATATTACGCTTCACACCCTTTGGTAAAAAATTTTTGTTTTTGGCAAGTAGCTTGTTCAGCATGAAAAAACTGCGTTCTACTGCAGCCGTAGTTGGTTGGCATCTTTGAAGCAAGCAATATACATTATACAGCTGGAGGAACTTCTGGACGACTGATTTTAGTAATATCCATCATATCATTTTTTCAATAAACTCAAGTAATGCAATTGCAGTTGCTCCATACCAGTGGCGCACCCAAGATTTGGCAGACAAATCGGCCAAAACCAGGGTGCCGCCGAAGTCTAAGGGGCCTAATTGGTTCTCCGTTCCTACCAGCCAACGGATTTTTACGATTTTTACACAAAAACACACATTTTAGCACACTTTTTGCTGATATGAATTACCATTGATATGTCTTCTAGATAAAAGACAATTTTAGAATTAGCTTAGCTAATTCTGATAATTTTGGTCTAGGCCTGCACGCAATAACTTTTTTTTTCTTCAATCGTTGTTGAAAACCAGTATTTCAACTATACTCATCTACGATGTTCATTTTAATTTTAACCCTTCAGTTTTAAAATAGGCAAAAGTTGGTATAGGAAACTCTAGCTAGGTGTTAAATTACCGTTGCTTTTTCAGTGAATGTTAAAATACATCTCTCAATTAAATCAAATAAAATTTTAAAATTAAGTGTTTACCACTCTAGGTTGTGAAAGCTATTTGGGTTTTGGTACATCCGACACTATGGTTTACAAGCCTCTACCACGTCATAAAGACTGGAATATAAGCACCAGAACATTCGCTTTTCATTCAGTCTATAATCTTCGAAAAAATGTATTGTTCTGAGCGAAAACTAATCAATGGAATAGTTTAATCAAGCGTTTGAAAATTCAAAGTGTTGACATTGCAAAGATGCCGTTGTATTACTGGAAGATCCAGGGTAGCAGCGGATTAAGGGGGGGCGGAGTGGGCTGAAGCCCGGAGTCCCGCAACATTTAGAGGCCCCACAAATTTACATTTTCTAAGTTTTTTTTGACAAAAAATTATTTCGATTTTTAAAAAAGGTTTTCACTCGCAGAAACTACCAAAGTTTTAAAAATTTTGGCGCAGAGGGGTCGGGGCCTAGGGGTAAATGTGACATGTTGTTAGTTAACTCAATATTAATATTTATAAGCCAAAATCTTCCCAAAGTAAGAATCGCAGTTGTTATCAGCAAACATTATTGCTTTGCAGGTCGCGGACAGCAAGTTTTTTTAAAGAAAAGTTATCCGCTTTTTCGACGATTCAAACGTCACAATAAAGAATATGATAAATGTTAATTCATGTAGTAATGAACAAACGATGACACTTAATTGCCACTTGCCAGCAAGAGTGCCAGACTACAGTTGAGGTTATACAGTACTAGCAGAAAATGTTTAATGTCACTGAAGAATCTAGCGTTAAAAATTATTGCACCATCGTACAACGGTGGGCTAGCTACAACATCTATGCTTGATATCATTACGCTCTAGAATAAGTGGTAGTTCCAGCTTTAATGTGAAAGAATAAAATCTATTGCAGAGAGCAGTAGCATAGTATAGTTTGGTTTTTATAAATAAGGCATAGCTTCATTTCAAAAATTGTATGCCTATAGCCTTGGCTATGGTCTCCAGCAAGGCCTCGTCGTGACTAACAATTTGATTGCGAACAGAGGCTTTTGGCCTTTGGCCCTTTATCCAGCCTAAAGGACACGGATGTATGTTGATTTCATTTGTTTAACTTACCGTATTTAAGTTAGTTGTGGTTAGTGATTTGGCTTCGCAATCTGACAGTTACGGGTTCGATCCTAGCCGAAAACATTATTGGTTATTGACAGGAAGAGCATCCAGAATTTAATGTACTCAAGAAATGTCAAAGAAAGATCTAGTAGCTGAAGCGGATAGCACATCCAAGCTCTATTCGGCATTGCAAAGTCAAACCAATGCAAAGTTTTGAATTTCTTGCAAAGACGAAAATGATTGTAGTAATTGATAGTTTTCTCTGGTCTCTAGGCCAAACTTGCACTTAAAGCGCTTATTTCAAAACAGGATAAAAACAGCGGCGGCGCTTGCTTCACGCTAGTGATAGGAAAAAACAGTGGCACTGATGCTAGCGAATTACTACCATAACGGGTAGCGACGCTAATGCCCAGCTCTGCCCTGTATAGTAATAATATGATTAATGACTGTTATTAGTAGATCAGTCGCTTTATTTCTTGATTGTTTTGAGTAAAACATAAAGCCATCTAGGCTTCTGCGTTTCCATTGAATCGATTTGCTGAATCTTTGTTTATGATAAAAGACTATTAGAAATAAAAACATTTTTTGAATTGATTTTCCATTTTCATCCTCCATTCACGAGAAAGCGAGTTGTATCGCTATATGTCAGATTAGATATCCTCACTCGCTTGGGAGTTAACTTTTCTGAGGTTCCTCTTCTCGTCTTTTGTTGAATTTGCTGTTTGTTCAAGCCACCAAGCACCGACAAATATCGTGAAGTACCTGTACCTTATCCCAGGGCACAACAACATGTTGAAGGCAGGAGTTGAACGGCGACCTTTCGATTCATTATGGTCGCCATAAAAACGGCGCTTCAGACCGTTCGGTCACGCTGCTGACGTGACTAAGAACGATTTTATAATGATTCAATTTTTTAGTTCGTTCATGATGTAAGTACCGTACGCGTAAAAACGATTGTAAAATTAAATAAAGGAAAATATAAACCCATTAAACCGATTGGGTAAATCGATGTAATGGAAATGCATTAATTGTTTTTAACAAAGAATAATATATTTGATCGTACTCAGTAGGACTTAAAGGCAGTAATTGAGCGTGCTGAACATAGCACAAGAACTCCATTTTGGTGTTTTTACGCTACTGATCAATATTGGTATTGTTTTGTTTTTTTGAGGCTGTTCTTTCGGTTTATTGTTTTTTTCATTTTATATCGTATAAGTTTTCGCTGAACTTGGGAAAGAGGGCCCCATTATTAAGTTAGCCCAGGGCCCCACGTACTGTTAACCCGCCCCTAATGCAGGGCTTTATGTTTAGTAGGCTATATAACCACCTTGATGCATTATGCAGATTGCTAATCCATTCCAATTGCAGCAAGAAAAGAACAAAAAAAAAGAAAAATTAGGCAAAAAATAGCACTAAAAACTTTGTAACCTTAAAAATTAAATGTAACCTAAAAACACAAAAAGTGACTTTTTGGAACTTTATAACTTCTTAAATGCTGGCCCCACACCCGTGAAATTTTGGTTCCACGCTTTTTGTGTTAATTGGAGCCAGCAAAAAAAGTAACTTTTGTGACTAAAATCGCCCTAGTAAAAACTATAGGGCCAGTGAAGATTGCAATGATTCAAAGTACGACCAGTGTAGCAAATAAAAATTGTGGCCTAAGCTTGAATTTTTATGAACATTTTATTGCATATGCTGGTTTACTTCAAAAACGAAAAGCGTTATAACTATTTTTACGAAGCCACGCATGCACAGCAAAGGTTTTTATGTTCAGATTCAAACGTTTTACCGATGCTAGTTTATTTTTGACGTTTCGCCTTCCAATGGGAAGGCTTCTTCAGAAATATCAACCGCACACTTTAAACGTTTTTGGAAATGCGAGAAAATTCTCTAAGAAATGAAAATGCAACTTATATATGACATCACATTAAAACTATTACTACGCAAAAAACATATACGTTTATATACTTACAGTACATCCCTGACAACATATTACTGACGCACATTATATACAGAAGGTACAATCATACCATCATTTCTGTTTAAAACATTCATTGACAACGCTTTTTGGTTTATCAAAAATCCTTCTGCAACACGACGCCTATGCCAATGGGATTCCCTTTTTAAAATTTCAACGTTCCCCCAGTTAATTACGTGATCCTTGTCCAATACATGTTGATATAAAGCTTCTTTTTTGACATAAAGTGTGAATTTTCTCGCATTTCCAAAAACCTTTAGAGTGTGCGCTTGTTGTTTCTGAAGAAGCCTTCCGAATGGAAGGCGAAACGTCAAAAATAAAAAAACTTGCATCGGTAAAACGTTTGAATCTGAATATGTCAGACCCGATGAACGCAAACTTGTCTTCTATTTTCAAAGGTTTTTATCGTAGTGAAGTATGTGCATCATAGTAGATGGCCCAGCCGGACATCGAACCCGCGAAACCAGCTCCCCAGCCCAATGCGCCGGCCACTCGGTCAGGCAAGCTTTGTTTGTAAAACTTGGGTCTCGAAGTCTCGGTTTCGAACAAATTCACTGAGTTTTGATCTCGGACTCAGTGGCGTCATGTCATTGGGGCCCCGGGGGATGAGATGTTTTACTTTTTATAATTTTAAAAATTAAACAAAATAAAACAATAGCCAGTGCCATTTTGTTTTCATCTTTCTAACTAACCCCGTACCCCCCTTCCTTTGTTACACTATATATTCCATTGTTTTGTTTTTTAGTTTTTGCTTCAATCAATCCCTTTCACTCAGGAGTAAAGTTAGTTTCTTTATCTGTGGTTAGAATTTAGAAAACATTTTGCATGTGTTGATAGAGATTATAGCCTAGAACACACCTACACATGTCATCCCATCAAATGCGTCAAAACTAATAATGATTGCAGCCTCCTTTCATTTATTTTAACCCAGCTTCTGTTGTAAGACATGGACTACCAAACTATTTTTCTATTGTCTGACACTATGTAGTGACTGCACATCACTGCAAGTACCGACATGTCCTTTTTTGACAACAAGGTGTGCTAAAACGAGTGTTTTTATGTGAAAGCCGTAAAAATCCGTTGGCGGCTGGGCGCTACGCCCCCAGACTCACCTTGCATACGGCGGCTGGAGCTTTCCCCCAAAACCCCCGGTAATGTCCTCCACCTTTGTTAATTTGTGGGGCCACACTGATTGCGCATTTTGTCCATAACTAAGGAGCGGTTTGGGGTATGAAAATAAATTTCGATTTATTATCCAAAAATTGAGGTATCAAGACATATTTTGGTATCTTTTCCAAATTCCCTTTTTTCGTGATGTGACTCAATGCTAAATACGACTTTTATAAAGGTTGTAAATGATCAATATCTGTTTAAGTTGTCACTCGGGCCCCTCCAAACTTTTTGGCCGCACGACGCCTCTGCTCGGGCTCAAAAATATTATCAAGTCTTGGGTCTTGGTCTTGAATTTTTTTTTCTTGAAGTCTCGGTCTCGACTTTCGACCATCAAAACTTGACTCCATTATTAGTTGATATCAAAATCGAAAGCTTTAGATTGTGAGTAAAATAATTAATTGTGAGTAAAATAATTAATTTTTTGCCCAAACTGAGCTGCTTAGCTCATTGGGTGCTATAACTGTTCCCACATCATTAGCCCCAGTAGAAAGAGATTTTAGTAAAGGGGGATTTGTCATGTAACCCCATCGAGCTTGCGTTTCGGGGTCTGTGCTTTTGACATTGATTTTTCTTAAGTCTTATCAACGCAATAACTAAAAAAGCAATGTCCTTCCTGGCCTACTGGACGGGAAGTCATGACGACTTCCTCTTGTTGGGTCAGAGGCTAATATCAGCTCTCCATCACCAACAGTGCAAAGCACTCCAGTCAAACGTACCGTAGAGCGGAACAGCGCTGTTTCTGGCTATTAGCCTTAATCAGCCGCCCTCAGGTAAGATACATTCATCTTCCAGAACGAATGAACAAAGGTTAAATTCTTTAGGATATATTTATCCGAAGGGATGAGTGATTCTGGCAAGATCATTCGTTCTGGAAGATGAATGTATCTTATCTTATGAACACGTTGTGGGTACCTAGTTCTTTGAGTGTGAATGTGACTCGTGAAAGCTTACCACTTTTTGTTATGCTTCGTTTTGTGATTTTGTTTCTATTGTGATTGCTTGCATTTTCGTTGATTTGTTGTTTTTTTGGTAAATTGGTTTTTTGTTATAATGAGGAATAAATAAGATGTTGTGCCGAAGAATGCGGCTACACCTACAGGAAAGCGAACTGCGGATTGAGTACAGACGTAGAAAATGCGGCTATACTAGCTTGAAAACACAAAATCCAAAAATTGTTGAACAATTTGGTATGCAGTAAGCAGAACAGTGTCGACCAAAGTAGTGAAGATTTCAACCATCATTAATATTTGTTTCCATGCAGATATTATTTGATTTAATAAAAACCTGAAGTTTTTTTGCTTAACTCTGATAAGTTTGCCTGTAACTGACTTAGTGCATGCGTTTTTTCTACATTAAACAAGTTACCGTTTAATAACAACAAGGAACTTTATGCTTGATTCATCGGGGTTAGTTTTAGTTTTGTGACGAGTTTCATCTGGAGCATCTTATGTCAATTTATAGCCTTATACCCTGCGCCTAATAGTACTGGCACTGGATTGTTATTTTTGTTATCCCTGTAATTTTCGAAAACGATTGTCGTTGTAGATCTGCAATATTAGGCCATAAATTGTTTGCGAACCATTATTTCGTGACCAAATGACCCAAAACATTTTGAGATTTCATACTAAAATCGGAGAAATGCCAGTTGTCCTTGATGTATGTCCGTGGCTTTGGCCTCGACTTCCATGTCCTTGGCCTTTGGCTTCGGCTTGTGTGTCCTTGGCCTCGAAAAAATTTTAAAGCTTTTGGCCTTGGTCTCGATCTTACGGTCCTTGGCCTTACTACAACACTGGCTGTCAGTAAACGGATAAACGCTTACTAACAACTTCAAAAAATACAGCCTACGGTAATTTTATTCAGGACTTAAAGGGACATAAAACTGTCGCTTGGAAATTGCAATCGAAAGCATATTTTCAATATTTCGGTCGCGTATTATGAGGATTATGAGAAGTAGTAACAAGTCAATCGCGCGAGTAATTGCTCGCAAAAGTGGTCACACGTGCGAGCTATTCGAGCGAGTTTTAATCTGGGAGTACCGTTACCGCCCGAAAATTACCACGCAACCATTCGAGCCAATATTCCCGCCATTATGCTTTTTGTGAACCTGATTTATTTTGATATACCGGTAGTCTATGCCGCTTTTCATAGATTTTTTAATTTCATTGACTTGCCCCCTATAACCATCTTTCGTGTTTTTAATTTTTTTTTTTAAAGCTTCTATCTCATCTAACACGAAAGCAGCATCATTTAACTCGTGTAATAGCTTTTTAAAGCTCGCTTTCTTGGCATTTCTATGGCAGTAATTCTGAAGGTTTGTGTTCCACAAGTTCTCAAAATTACAAAAAATACCCTAGTAAATCATTAATTAAAAAATGAACCACTTTATATCTAAATTATGCAAAGCACAAGATTCCAATAAAATACAAAATTTTCAAGAACTTTTCAACATACACAACCCTAATAAGCTATCACAGCATCATAGGAATATCTTAGTTGTGAATGTGACTTATGCATGTCCCACCTAATTTTCTTTACCTAACCCGTATTAACAGAATCACTCTTCCCCAGGCGAGGATGTAAGAAACCCAAACATTTGATGCATAAACTTACTCAGCACAACCAGTGTAAAATACCAGCAAACAGCAACACAAAATAATGCACGACAAAGCGCAATGTTTCGACCTTATGGGTCTCATCAGGTGCATGATAACCAAAACAAATCACATATGGTTTGCATAAATTAGTTTTCGAACGATGAAAAGCACTTCTGGCTTCTCCAAATGATATATACTGTGTTTTTTTTTTTGGCAGATGTTCTGAGCCAAATTTTCAACCATATTAAATTGATGCTGTTTAAATGTAAAGTTAGCCTAGCTTGGTGTTGTGAAGTAGAAACTCATTGACTTGTTATACTGGTTACTACTGCTTATACCAAACTTGGGATTTGGATTGGAATGTTCTTTTAAGGACTTTGCTTTTATGTGATTTGTTTTGGTTGTCATACACCTGATGAGACCCATAAGGTCGAAACATTGCGCTTTGTCGTGCATTATTTTGTGTTGCTGTTTGCTGGTATTTTACACTGGTTGTGCTGAGTAAGTTTATGCATCAAATGTTTGGGTTTCTTACATCCTCGCCTGGGGAAGAGTGATTCTGTTAATACGGGTTAGGTAAAGAAAATTAGGTGGGACATGCATAAGTCACATTCACAACTAAGATATTCCTATGATGCTGTGATAGCTTATTAGGGTTGTGTATGTTGAAAAGTTCTTGAAATTTTGCACTTTATATCTACTTCTTGCCAACAGCTGCTTCAAATTCATTTTCCATGCTAGGTTTTCTCTTTCGAACAATTAATTGTGATTATTACATCATTGTAAGATTTGGAAGCAAACGGCGATTTCCCTCGCTACTAGCGCAAGTGATTTTTCGCTGCGAGTACAGTAGTTTGGTCACACGTAGCAGTGTTTCCTCCGGGGAAGTCGGAACGGGAAATTTCCCATTCCCGGGAAATTTGCTTTCCATTTTAAAAGTTTCAGTGGTACTGATACCTATCATTCCGACATAAAAATGCGTTTATGTAAAGTTTAAATTTTTTTACTCGTTAAAAATTATTTTTCAAAATTTCCAAAATTTTTTACGACCAAATGCTTGGGAGATTAAAAATTCATTCCTTAATTCGTTGAAAAATGTAAAAAACTCAAACTCAGTTCGTCAAAATAACATTAAAAAATGCATAAAGTTGGTAAGAAATGCTGAAATTTAGAAAAAACATCTTCGTCACTCCTCTTGCGGCCAAATAATCAAGCTCGAGAAATTCCCGAATTCCGGGATTCTCGAGGATTTTCGGCATCCCGAGATTCCGGGGAAAATTTCTGAAAATTTTCCGTTTCCCGTAAAGTTGAAAATTTGGGAAAAAAGGAAACCCTATTACGTAGCGAGCAACTCTCTCGGGTGACTAGGCCTTTGGCATAATGATTTCCGAAAAAGTCGACAGGACACAGGGGCCCCATGTATATTTCTGCCCCAGGGCGTGGATTTCTCTCAACGGCCCTGCATCCTCCAAATTTTTGCATTTGCTTTATTTAGTTTATTTGCGTACCAGTAACAAGAGAGCTTTGTCAACCTAAAATTAATTGATTTTCATAGCGTCTATAGCTACATCTGCTCACATTGTTACTATTGCATGCTTGCTTCAAAAGTTTCTCAAGTTTGTAAATTAATGCTCTCAATCTGATGTTCACATGCTTTACACGATATAGCTGTTTGTGGACAGATGCTTTCGTACACATACGCAAAGCATGTATTTCACAAACTAATCACACAAATAAACCAGCAAATAGCCTCCAAGAAAGTTCGAAAAAAAATTTTAATCCCGTTTGTTTAAACGTCTTCTATCAGCCAGGATAGGATGCCCACGTCAGTTTTTTCAAGTGGCGACTTTGATGAGAAATAGTGTTTGGGGTGTGGTATGTTCATTGTGAGTGCATTTGTCCAAAAAAATTTTATTGTAATTTTGTGTTACAAATGTATTTTTAACTGAGCTCTTAGCTTTTTGACCCGCTTTTATGTTGGACAAAAATTACAGAATTAAATCAGAAATTTGCTGTGATAAAGGTTTTGTCAAGTCAGTTTTATTTTATCGCAGGAGACATTTATTCATAGGTCCCCCAAAGCAAAGTTATTGGGGGATCCGGTTCCCCCGTCCGCTCCAGGAATCTACGCCCATGTGGGATGCTAAGGCGAGACTAACTAAGATTTTCAAGGTCAGCTAGCTAACGACTTCTGGGACGGCCTGTGGGTCTACGACCAACCGGTGTTGAACACAGCAGTTTTTGGCTGTTCTTTCATGAGATATTCGTGTCACATGTCCACACCAGCGCCGTTGCAATCTTTTCAGTTAAAGAAGCTCACACGGCTAAGTCAAGTTTATTTTACCAGAACGCAATAATAAAAAGCGCAAGTCGGAAACGGTCAAAGACTTCCGTCATTTGAGTCAGCCGCACCTAGTGCAGAAGCTTAGATTATATTGTGTTAATTGATTACATTATTATACCGTAGCTTACATGCTAATTCTTCGCAAGAAACTCATTTCTGATGCTTGAACTCGATCGAGATCTCTTTTTTTTATTCATGATTCGACACTCATGGCCATAAGTCAGAATAGGAACACAGACGGATCTTAAGGTTCATGGATAGATTTGCCCGTGTGCAAAGCTCTCTGTAACGACATGCAGTAACAATTTGCTGTTTTTTCGTTTCTTAATGCACTGTTCTTGCAGGTTCTCGACCAGGGATGTTCAACCTTTTAATTTAATGGGCCGCATTGCAAACTAAAATATTTAACTGGGCCGCAAATCCACCAAAATATCTTAATAGGCCTACAATGAAAAAACTACTAGGGTCGCAATTCGCAGCGTTTGTAGCTTGAAGAACACCTCGATCGTTTAGCAGGAAACGATAGTTGCTTTTGTAATCAGAGGTGCACCCAGATTTTGGTAAAGGAATCGGGGCACAACAGTCGCCCAAAGAATATTTACGATTTTCACTCAAAAAACACTCATTTTAGCACACTTTCTTATCGAAAGAGGACATACCGGTACCTTCGAACGATTGCGGCCACTATAGACAATACGGAATACAAAAATAAATAAGTAGCCGATGCTGGATGTCTGAGAGCAGAAGTTTCACCAAACTCAATGAAAGGAGGCTGCAACCATTGCTTTTTTGAGTAATTGTAGAACTTAGATTTTAGCAGCATATTACAAAGTTTTCGAACGCCAGAGCCAAGGGGAGGGGGCATGGCGCGGTGGTCCCTATGCATGAGTCCATGATTCTAATCCAAAAATTGACGCTTGACGCTGAAACAGCTCTAAAATTTAACGGCGTAACGCCCAGCGCCAATTTTTTGAAAATTGACGGCGCATCGGCTAGCGTCAACGAAAAGTTGAAGGCGTGAATTTGCATCGTCAAGTTAGCGGCGTCAATGCATACTACTGCTAATAGTTATTTCAAAAATGTTGATTCAGTTTTAGCTAAATGGCCTTCTTTCAAAGGCATGACGACCGCCTTAGCCACGTCGGAAACAATTATTTTTATGAGCAAACGGTGCGTTTTAGGAGAAATCAAATGATAATGGCACTTTCAAGATAATAGCATGTCTCATAATTAAGATTTCTACAAATCTGTTCTCTATAAAAGATACTATACGACACACCACACAGTTACAGCGGCTATCAAAAGATTTTCCTAAGTAGTTCAGGCCCAAACAGTGCTTCAAATCGAAAAAAGTGCAGGGTTTCAAGTTGTAGCAAATTTGATCACCGTCATAGAAAGCGTTTCCTAATATGAGCTGGCTATCATTGTGAAAAAATTATTAGGCTAACCAATGACTTAAAATTGTTTATGCTACTTATTTTATTTACTAAACATGAAGTATTTTGGTTAAATTTAACTACATCAATTTAATCTCTGAACATCAAATCGCTGCTTCTTTGACAAAGATCGCAACTGCGTTGGTATGGACATGTGACACGAAAGTACCAGGAAAGAACCACCAAAAAACTGTTCTGTTCAACACCGATTGGTCGAAAGCCTCCCAGGACTTGATGGCGAGATTACGTAGAAGATCTTAGTTGGTCTCGCCTTGGCATCCCAGCAGAGCATCTATCCTTTGTTGCAGAGGATCCAGATGCATGGAGGCTCTAACTTGAGCTGCTTCCCCCGCGACCCCCTAAGGATAAGCGGGTCTAGAAAATGAATGGATAAGTTGAGAGTTCTTTGTTTGAGGTCGAGAAAGCGTTGGGGATTGCGAGTCTCAATCTCAAGTTCAGGACATCTCGAAACCAGAAGCAGAAGAGCTTTATTTCAGCGAGAGCATGCATATTTAAACGATCACACAAAAAAGGCACAGATTAGGTTTTGGCGACACCAATTTATGCAAACTCAAGCAGAATTTAGCTCAATTTGGTTCTCATGTAAAACATAACAAATAATTCAATAACTGTGAGATTTCTAGCAAGCGAAGGAAGATAGCGTTTCTAATAAGCGCAAGTAGGTAAAATAAGCAAACATAGACATGGATGCAAAAAAAAAGACAAAATACAAATATGGCCACGTTGGATTGCTGGAAATTACACCTTCTATTTCCGAAAAACCTGTCTGTTCCAGGACGGAAGAGGAGATGATAAAAAAGAAAACGAAAAACGTGTAAAAAGATTGGGAAAAAGATAAAAAAAATTACACATTTCGAAGAGTGGTGGGCGAGTGGGAGGAGCGACCATCAAGCGAAGAAAGCGACGGAAACAAAAAGGTGGCGAGCAATAAAAAATTAACACGATTCAAAATAGGTGCAACAATGAACGCATTATTGCAGATACACTTCAACTTGTTGACGTAACGTATTGATCAAAATAGCGTGCGCTATACAAAGTCTATTAAGATGCAAACTGCGCCTGCAAAACTTGCAAACATTTTGGTTATGAGCATAACTTAAGAAACTAGCTGGGAGAAACAAGATCGACCAGGCAGAGTCCCAAGAGAGCAACAGAGCGCGAGAAGGGTATAATTAATCGGTGGCATTGGCATGCGATCAACTGTTACAGTACTTCCTCGATTATCCGGTCTAGTTGGGACAGCATTTCTTAAAAACCTGAACGGATAAGCGAAAAAACGGATAATTGAATTCTTTTATTTAAACCAAAACAACGCAGCAAGTTACAGATTGTAATGCTCCAAAACTTCATGCAAGGGTCAACATTACTGTAACATGATGTCAGTTTTAGAAATTTTGTTTCGAAACATCTCACACACCTTCAGTTTTTCTTTAATCGACAAAACAACTCTTTTGCGTTCATAGCCATCTCAAAATGTAGGTCAAGGTTCTTTTGACAACCGACACTGTCGACTACAGTAATTAACTTGTAAATAATCATTCCAGCTGTCTCATTCCAATGGTTCTGTACCAGGCGAAGAAGCTTTGTTAGATTGCAATGGCAATTGACAAGGCTTGAGCAAAATTTATGAAAATAACTTTTCATTATTATGTCATAAAGTATTATCAGACCCAATGGACGGATAATCGAATGCCGGATAAACGAGGTACGGATAATCGAGGAAGTACTTTCATGCAGTAAAAAGAAAGTGTGAGGCTTGTATGTAGATGGGGTTGGTTGCCTAGTATGGTGGATCGATCAAAATATTATGGCGCTGGTGGCGCTTAAAGGGGGCCTAATCAATCATTCAAGTTTATTCGTTCGCGCCGACACAGTTCCACATTGCTAATACAAATTAATGAAAAACAACCACTGAGGATAGTAGGTTGGCAACGATGCAGCAGCAAACTGGACAGCGAAAGACCATTTCACGGTCACCGAAGTCAAGCTGCCAATGTCGCATGAAGATAAGGCATTCGAAAAAATGACAATGAGCAAACAACAAAGCAAGCAAACAAACAAACAAAACAAAAAAACGACATCATTTGATGCGTAGAGATTGTGACATCAATATGTAGCAATTATTTGTTTTTTAAATTTTTTGATGAATTTATACTTGGACATTAATTTTAAATTTTGTGAAATATCATTCCAAATTTTAGCTCCAATATACGCAGATTACCCACATTGCGTGTTTACTCGTTTTAGAAAATAATTTTTATTAGTTACAGAACTTGTTAGATATTGGTGAGAAGTGTTAGTCGGGGTGAAATAGCTCTGAAAACTCTCAGGCAGTGTCTGATGGTGAAAAGAATGCATGAATTTACCAACTTCTAGTGTAAATATGTCAGGTTCTTGTAGAATGTTAATTGCTTTATAGAGAACACTCATTTTGACATGGTTTTTTAACAGTTTAAAATTAATAATTATGTATAGTAGAGATTAATTAGTGTTTGTCTATCTACATAATGTTTGATTTTGCGTAAGATTCTCGCTGCACTTGCAAGTATTTTTATAACATTTTCAATTTGTAAGTTCCATTTTAAAGCTCGATCAATGGGTACTTCCAGATATTTTGCATTATTTTGTTCTTGAATCGTCAACTCTCCCATTTTTAGTTTAATTTGATTTAATAGCTTTCTTTTACTCTTAGGCTGAGTAATAAAATAAGTTGCCTTGAAATGATTAATGGACAGCCTATTGTACACCATCCAATCATTCATGCCATTTAACTGTTCATTTACTTGTTGTTGCAGGTGATCAATATTTCTATTTTTTAGCGTCAGTACCGTGTCATCAGCAAATAAATTAATATAAAATTTAGTATGAAGAGGTAAATCATTGACATACAGCAAGAATAGTAAAGGACCCAAGGTTTGATCCCTGTGGTATACCACGTTTAATTACATTGTTTTTTGACTGGGAACCATTACATTCTGTGTGCTGCTGACGATTAATTAGATAGCTAGAAAGAAGGTCATGCATATTGCCTCTAATACCATAAGCTTCCAGCTTTTTTACAAGTATTTTGTGATTGACCGTATCAAAGGCCTTTGACAAGTCTAGAAATATACAGCATGTAAAGTATCTTTCATCAATATCCAATTTTAATTTATTTGTCAAATCAACAATAGCCATTTCAGTAGAATGGCCTTCTTAAAACCCATACTGCTGTGTAGAAATAATATTATGTTTGGTCAGAAATTTTTCAAGTCTAATATAAAGTAACTTTTCACAGACCTTTGATACTGGTGACAGGAGTGATATTGGTCTATAGTTACTAGCTACATTTTTAGGGCCAGCTTTGCGTATAGGAATTACTTTGGCTTGCTTTAGAGTGGCAAAAAATTTTCCTACCTCAAAGCATTGGTTAAATATATTGGCTAAAAATGGTGAGATTATTGGTGCTAATAACTTCAAAAATTTGTTAGGTAAATTGTCAGGTCCGCTGGCTTTCCTTGGGTAGAGCTGACTAAGTTGCAGATATACTTCATCATTTGTGATTGGTTCATAAGCAAATGAATTAACAACACTTGGTATACTAAAAAGTTTCTAGAGAGTGGTATTTTAGCATCCATATTAGGACCGATATTTACAAAAAATTCATTTATTGTTTTAGAAATGATTGATTTGTCAGAAACTTCTTTTCCCTCTGAATCAATAATAGAAGTTATCATCTCTTGGTATCTCTTTTTATTGCATGTAATTTTATTTATTATTTTCCACCGTTGAGATAAATTATTTTTATGACTATAAGAGAGCTGATTTTGATAATACATTCTTTTTGCAATTTGTGTCAATTTAGTCAGCTTGTTTCGGTATTCTACTTCATTATTAAATCTACATTATGCTGCTAGTAGCAAAGCTAAAACATTTTATTTTTTGTTGTTACAGATTTCAGTAAACTCTTAGTGAGCCATGGCGATTTAGCTTTCATTTCCTTACCAGATGGTCTTCTTCATGGAACATGAGTGGATGTAACTTCCTAAATGATTTTCATTAAATTGTTTATGTCAGTGTCTGGATCTGATAGTAGGGACAAGCAATGGAGTCTGTTATAAGTGTCTTCTTCATTATGTTTCAATATTAAAGTTTTTCATATCATGAATTAGCCTGTTACTAGTTTCCTTTTTGCTAGGCTTGCCAGTAGTTTGCAATATGCAGAATGTGGGTAGGTGGTCAGATGCATCAAAGATCAAAACGCCTGATCAGCGAGTTTTATTGATTGAAGTAGTATAGATATGATCTAGAGTGCTAGCACTTGTTGGAGATATTCTTGTTGGTACATTAATCAATGAATAGCACCCAGCAGAATATATATCACTTAGATATTTTCCCACTTTAGCATCTAAATTAATTTTGGAAACATCAATATTGTAATCACCAACAAGAAAAAAAGAAGAATTGGATTGATTAAGTTCTTGAATTATGTTGCATAATTTATCTTGGAATGCTGAATAAGAATGTCCTGGATGCCTGTATATAACCCCTACAATGATATTCTTTCTCGGTTGATGTTTATTATTAGGAGACTTATTTAGTATTTCAATAAATAAGCTTTCACAGTCATTATTATCTACTGAAACGTTGTAGTTAAAACAATAGCTAAAGTCTTTTCTGATATATATGCCTACACCACCTGCATTAGTTAAGGAATTCGAATGAGCAAAGTTATAATTTTTAATATTCACTAGATGTTTATTTGAAGAATTAGGTTTAGTTTCAGAAATTGCAATTATTTCGGGCAAAGTGAGCATTTGCGTCAAGAGCGACTCAATTTTAGATTTATTTTTGGGCTAAGATCTCACATTAAAATGAATTAGTGCCAATTCATTATTATTTTTAGTTTTTATGGTGTGAGCAAATTTCGAAGGGGTATGATATTCACAGTCACTACTACTTAAATCAAGAGAAGATTCAAAGTTATCAATAGCAGTTTTCATTTCAGGTCAGCTACTAAGTTTGTCCTCCTATGAAAAGGAGAACAATTTGAGAAAGCAACAAAAAAAAATGTAATATAAACAGAAGCACACAATGTAATATAGTCCAACTTTTGCTTTTTGTCAGCTACGACTGCACGAGTAGAGCTAAAACAACACAAGCACTATCCTAAAAGACAGATGACCTACCATTATAATCAGCTTAAGAGAGTATACTAAGCTGTATTAGTGAGTTTTCTTAAACTTCATCATGAGAAATGAACCCAGGACAAACAGTTTGGATTATACCATGTATTCTAGAAAAGAAACAACTTTTTGCTTCTTGCTTGAAGCATTCTCGATGTAGTACAGTAGAATTCGCCTACATCGGCTTCGTTTATATCGGCAGTTCGTCTATATCGACACAATTTCTTTGGTCCCGCTAGAATTCCTATGTTTCACGTACGTTTAAATTCATCTTTATCGGCATCATCTAGATCGGCATTTCGCCTATACCGGCACTCTTTTTTATTCCGCAGAAGTGTTTTGTTCGTTTATATCGGCATTTGCTTTATATTTCCAGACTGTGATCTCTTCTACGAGTTAATTCCGCTGCGACGCAAGTTACAACAAAGCATATTTTGTTTTTGTCCATGGTAACAAAGGACAAAGAAATGCTACGTCATCTAACAAAAATCCGGCAATGCGTAGCAGATAAATCTATCACAAAAACCAAACAACTAAAGATAAATGACTTTTTCGCTAGGAAGCACGGTAATACAGTGCAATAAACACATAAGTTTTCGTTTGTGCAGTACTTTACGCTAATTTCATGTTATATGACATTATGCGGTAAAGCTGACTAAATAACGCAACACTATATTGAATTAAAGAGCACTTTGGGAATGATTTATAGTGATTTGTCTACATCGGCAGTTCGCGTATATGGGCACTTTTTTGCAATCCCCTCGAGGTGCTGATATAGGCAAATTCTACTGTAGATACTGCCATCATTCGTCCAGTATGAGTGAATTTTGTTATTTTTTTTTTAGTGACTGAAGTTTCTTGATGCATCTTATTCTCGTAGACGTGAGAGACTCAGTTATTAAAAATGGTTTCTCAGCCAATCTTCTTTTAGTACCAAATATATTTTCCTTGATGTCATGGCGTACAAATTTCACTATAATGGGTCTGGGTTTCGCTGCTTGAGCAGATGCTGATGAGTACCGGTACCCTAACCTGTGGCTCCTATCAAGATCGTGCTCATTAATGGATACTCCCAGCTTTTCATCAATGAACCTGATTATTAGATGGTTTGTATTTTCATTTTGTTCCGGAAGCCCATGAAATAGTAGGCAATTGCGGCGAGAGTATTGTTCTAGGCTTTCATTTTCTTGAGCAGCCTTGTCCAATTTTGTATTCAGTTTCCCAATCTTTTCATTTAAAGATGATGTTTTAGCCTCTACAAAAGTAGAAATACTCATTGATATTGCAGTTTGAAATTTCTCATTGGCAAGAATTCTATCTGTTAATTTTCCCACAATAATATCAATAAAGGTATTATTTGCAGTGAGGTTTTCAGCTGCTTCAATTTGACTGTTTAGTAGTTTGGATTCGCAAAAAGCTTCAGTTAATACTGTTGAATCCACCAGCAGGCTTTTAATGATGGGTTTCAGCATGTCTTCGTTGATGGATGGTTGTCTCTTTTTGGTTGACTGTTGTTGAGGCATTATCAAAAGATTATAATTTAAATAAATTACAATTAAACAAAAGATTTTAATTTAAATTTTGTTGAGGCATAAACAAAAATTACACCTAAACCCAAAAATTACTTGCGTGTTTTGATTTTTTTTAGTTAAAGAAAATTTTTGTAAATTTTTTGGCATTACTCCCACGTTTTTAAAAGCTTTCAATCCTAAGATATTGAAAAATGTGTGAAGTGCATTTTTCTCTAAATCCTTTATCGAAATAAAAAAGTTTTTAACATACTGGCTGAATCGTAATGAATCTGCTTTCGGAGCGTCTGGTAATCAATAGGCACCGTAGTGCACCTGTAAGGTAAGGACAAATTTAGACCTTAGAACGAGGCCTAGGAGATATGTAGACAACTAGTAAACACTTGTAATTTGACCTGTTGGCAGTACGCTAGTCAAAAGGCTGAATAATATGCCTAAGCTTATGATAAAAACCTAATCATGAAATAATGGTGGGGTCTTGTTAAGAAAACACCGAAGCTTATTTAATACCTATTCCCCTACCGAACCCTAATCTTGAGCGCAGAAGTTTGATGAAATCGATCAAAAATTCCGTCAGCAGTGTGATCTTAACTAGCCCCTAATGGTGTTCTGTCACTAGGCTGATCTGCCACCATAACAAACAGCCAAAATGTTTCTGACTTTTCTAGGCCTAGATTACGGTGACTATCTAGTCAGGTACTTTTTCCTATTAGTTTTTCTATTCGATTGCCTATTCTTGAGATTGTTAAAATAAGCCGAGTACCGGTATGCCTAGTCCTCGGAGTGTTCAAAACATCCAAAAGATCCAGCAAAATATTGAAATGCTTCAACAATTTCAAGTTTTGGGCATTATAGTGCATGAACATTTATCCTGGAAACCTCACATGGAAGCTCTGTTGAAAAAAATTAGAATTACTTGTAGTGTTGTAAACAAGATGCGAAATCATTTAAGTCAACGCATCTTACTATAGCTGTATAATTCAATGATAAAAAGCCATCCTCAATATTGCATTATGACTTGGTGTAATGAAAATAAAAACAATGATTACGCGCCAGCAAACTGCTGTTAATAAGTTTATTAGAATAATATTTGGGCTAAATGCAAGAGATAGTGTAAAAGATGTGATGCAAAAGCATAGTATTTTTTCTACAAGTCAGCTAGAAGAATTAGAAACTGCCAGCTTTATGAATGAATATTTGCACGGTGACTTGCCAGAAACTTTTCAAAATCTTCTTGATGATAGCTATTTGGACGGTAGCAACTCTCGTCAAACGAGAAGTCAGTCTAAACTTTTCCCTCGGTTTTGCCGAATCGAATTAAGAAAACAGTCGCTAAAATATCGTGGCCCGCTGACTTGGAATTCCATTTCAATAACCATACGGAAAATTAAATCGTACAACTCACTTAAAAAAGAGATGAAAAACAGGTTTGCCTATGTAACGATATAACTGTTTATTACGGTTTTGTTTTAAATGCTTTGTCTACTGTGAAAGGTTCTAGACCAGTGGTTCCCAACCAGGGGTCCACGGACCCCCAAGGGGTCCGCGAAAAGCTTGCCGGGGGTGCGTGAGTGCATTGGCATTTGACAAAATTAATCTACAACAATCAAGAAATTTCTCGGTAATTAATTGGCACAAGGCAGCAATTTTTACGTACGAAAATAATGTAAGACGGTAGGCTGATTTGTTTCTTTATTTGCCTAAATATTGCGCAGTGCCGATACTAGCGCCCCCTCGAACCCCCCCAACCAGGGGGGGCCCCGCACAAAAAGGGAGCCCCGTAAATAGTCAGTACGTAGTACTATTAACTCAACGTATGATATAGGTGCCTTAAATAGGCCTATTCTTAGATTCAATATATCTTTTGTCTTAACTCACGCGATGTGGGGCCCCCATATCATGTTTATGCTTTTGGCCATGGGGGACCCCCCTGCAAATTTTTCGAAAAATAGCAGTCGCAAAACTAGCAAACAAACGTTTGGTGGCATACCAAGGGCCCCTCATCCTCAAGTGAACCCCCTGCAAAGTTTTCGAAAAATAGCAGTCGCAAAACTAGCAAACAAACGTTTGGTGGCATACCGAGGGCCCCTCATCCTCAAGTGAAAGGCGCTTGTTAAAAGTGAGCAATTTTAAAGGCTTAAAACGCACAAAAAGCTTCCAAAATAAGGTCAAATTTGCAAAATTTTCTGGGGGGCATGCCCCCAGACCCCTTTAGGTTGGCATCGCCCCTTTGGGGGTCGCTCTTTTGTATCATCATCCAAAAAAAAGTTTTTAGGGGGCCCCGAAAGATGATTTCGGGGGGGGGCACATCGCCTAGTTTCGGTCCTGATATTGCGTAATCGCTGACCACCAAACCTCATTTCAATGTCTTGGTACGAAAAAGACAATAACAGACTTCTCATTATTGCACGAAGGTACCTGTATTCTTCGAAGTTACGTTTCGGATGGTTGTTGAATGTAACATGTTATGATTAGAGCAATTTGTAATTTAATTTTGTCTACAATATCACATTTAAAATTCGCTTGCATTTGTAAAATTTCTAAAGCTCCTAGTTCCTAGTTCACCAAATTATTTGTTTAGGGTTGGTCGTAAAAATGGAGGGGTCCGTAAGCTTGAGAATAAATTGAAAGGGGTCCGTGACTAAAGAAAGGTTGGGAACCACTGTTCTAGACCGATGCGTTGTTTTCAGTGTTGCCAATTTAGCGGAAAATCCGCTAGATTTGGCGGATTGCCATGGAGAAGTGAGGAAAAAGAAGACGGATTACCTAACGGTTCTCGCTGGCATCCCACCTGCAGAGCTTCGTCGTAGACAAGCCACACTGACCTTAGCTCGCCGAGCCTTGGAGCCAAACCATCTACTCCATCACAAGATCATCAGCCCAGAACTAAGGCAATCTCGGCGTTTGAAGTCAAGACACCCTTTTGTGCCCGCCTCCAGAGAACTATTACCCAATCTCAACCAACTGGACATCAGGGCGGCTGATTGGGCGGAACACTCAGGGAGATCCGAGTGGAACAACTGCAACACCCGACTTCACCACTTCATTTGCAACATCGACACCCCTCCTCCAGGTATGCATCTCCCGAGACGTTCTTGGATGCGGCTAAACCATCTTCGCACTGGTGTTGGACGATTCCACTCATCCCTGCACAACTAGGGAATGGTTCCATCTGCGGCATGCGACTGTGGCGCCGAGAATCAAACGGCAGAGCACATACTAGCTCACTGTCCGCTGTGTTTCCCCACCTCATGGGATAACTGGATTGGTCCGACTGGATGATGACATAATTACCTGGCTGCATGAATCTTGCCCGGAAATCTAAAATCATGCTCATACGAACGAACGAACGAGAGAAAAAACGGAACTGGAGAAAAAACGGGTCGAAATAAGACAAAAATGGAAAAGAAAAACGCATGTATCTCCAAAACTGCGTTGATTTCGAGGTCGAAATTTTTTTGCGAGAATGAGAAAAAATTAGACAATTTTTGGGCAGAAGTCAAAAACGAAGGTTTAGGCTCCTTTTAAGTGTGGCAGCAAAAATGGTTGCTTGAAAGCGTCGACGTCAAAGGGTGCTGCTGCTGCTGCAAAAATATCTAATGGGGAGTGTTCCCAGGAGATGGCTATTTTGCCCGGAACATGAATGCATGGTGACATAAAAACCAGAGGTGGGCACTTCCGCACCTGAGTCCGCACCTCCGCTCCGAGCGGAACATCAGTTTCGGAGCGGAATGCAAAGAGCGGAACATGCTAAAAAAAATGGAGCGGAATGAAAGGTGCGGAACAGCAAAAAATAACTTCCGCTCCTCCGCACCACAAAACTGCGGCAGGTTATTTTGTAAACAGCTATTCAACAAATACAACTTTGTGTTCGAAGCAATTCGACAAAATGGCCATCTCGGTTTTCGAATCTTGCATTTCAATCAATAAAAGCTAATTGCTTATCTCTGTTGAAGGTGTGATCATAGAATAATCTATGGTGTGATGTTGTGTTCTATTGTTTCCAGACGTGCGAAATCTGCTGTCGCACGGAATATCGCGATTTCGCTACGCTTTTCGACGTCGCCGACTCGCCAATTCACTGACACTGCGCAAAACTGCAGAGTGCAGATGGATTGCAAGATCGCTTGCTCGCGATAAAGCTTCGTTAGTTTAGTTTTAATTTTTAAGGTATAGAGAGTGGTGAACTGTTACTAAAAAGCGAGTTAGACAGTTAATTCCTAGTAAAATGTTTTAATTTTAACCACAGTTTAGTGCGCCGAAAGCAACACTAAGGAGTCAGGACTACGAATGGAAGATAGGTAGCATATTACTGTTTTTAAATTTAACTTTTTACGATAAATAGGACGCAATTTTATGACTTTTTACGATAAATATAAATAGGACACGATAACCGATAAGTTCAAATCGACCTCTTGATGGCCACGGCTTTGCATCCGCACTACAAGCTAGTAGCAGTCAAAAACATGACGAACTCCAGAGTGAAAGCCGATGCCATCCAGCAGCGCTTGTTGGATGAGTTGATGCAAAGCTCTAACGTAAACGTTCCACTTCAGCGAGAGGAGGCTCAGGAGCACGAAAACGCAGCAGCTGCTGTTGAAGAAGATCCATTTTTGCAGGTAGACAAGAACATTCGATTACGGTAACTCGGCAATAACAGCAGGATAACGATAACTGCACGATTTGAAGTGTACTGTAGTTATGTAGCTTACTTATATGTTTTTTTAGGCATTAAGAGATCATGGAACAGAATTCATGGACATCGGCTATGAAACTTCGCGAGAGCAAATGAAGAAAGAGATAGATATTTGGGACCGGCAACTCGTTAAGGCATCAGTCCAGCTATGCCCAGAAATGTTCCCGGAGGACCAAAGAAAAGTCTGGATCAACTTGTTTCTCAAGTACAATACTTCGCTTCCAAGCTCCGCTGCTGTTGAAAGACTTTTTAGCACGGCATCCGATGTGTTAAGAGCGAAACGATCAAGTCTGACAGCCGAAAATTTTGAAAACTTAATTTTCATGAAAGGCAACATGGAGCTCATGGAAAAACACTGGAAGTCAAAGAGTAGGCCTAAGGCCACAGAATGAGTGACCTTGAAGTGTTTTGTACGAATTCGTTTTGTATTTCCGCTTCTTTTTTTTGTATTAAATTTCAAAAGCAAACGGCTGCATCAGCACCTTTTTCTTCGTGTATGTTTTGCTACAATGTTACTTAAGAATATGAATAGTAGCCTACTGTCCGTACATCCAGGCCAAATAGGCGAATGTGGTAACGCTTGAAAAAAATTTTTTAAGAAATCATTTATTTATTTAAATTATGGTGCGGAGGAGCGGAATTGAAGGAGCGGAACACCAAATCCCAAAAATGAAGCGGAGGTGCGCTGTGCGGAACACCAAATTCGTGTGCGGTGCCCAGCTCTGATAAAAACATAAAACACCAGAAAGGTAGCCCGGCCAGCAGGCGTAGTCTTGCATGTTGCATCGTGATCGTAGGCCAATGAGAAATTGCGTCCACTTTTCTTTAACTAAGTGAGACATGTAGCACTCCGTGGACGACCTTGAGAAAGAAACCTAGAATAGATAATAATTTGCAAATTAATGATTCAGTTTGAATGATCATTCTTCAGAACAAAATTGCGGAACAACAAGTAGGCCTATAGATCTATGCTCAACAATTTCTTTTTTTTTTTAACGACAAGGATAAGAAATATTAATGAGCAGTTATTTTTGGGTTTTTATGGCTCTCATTTTCAAAGATTTGCAAGGCGAAAAAAAATATTCCAGACGTACATCACACAATTTAAGCAGAACGACAAAAACAGACAACATAAGCAATAGCTTTGCTGAAGTAGTTGTAATTTGTTTGATGCTAAAACATCTAAAACGGCCAAAGACTCAAGGCTTCTCGCAAGACCATATTTCGAAAAAGGAGAAATATAGGACGTAAAACAGCATATCCAAAAAAAGGTAAACAACAAAACACATCACTATCGCCTGGAGGCTGATTCCTCGCATTGCGATCTTCATCATCAGTATTAGCACTTAGTTTGTTTCGGGCAATAGCAAAAAAATGGGGTACGATTACATGGAGAGTCCAAACCGTTAAAATAATAGCCCAAAGAAGTGATAAAAGATTATGATTGAGATCACATCATCAACGATAGGGTTGGGGATGGAGGAAAGCATTTGAAGAAAGACACTTTAGCTGAAGTAGTTGTATCAAGAACATAGGAAGGTTGTGCACTGGCTGAAGATTCACCGGATTGTTGAAATAAAGACGCCAGCTTGTCTTTCATGATGTTTATTCCGTTAATAGATTGCAGCAAGGAGTTGACATCTTCAAAGCCAAAAAAATTAAGAAGGAAAAAGTTAATCAATAGATTGGTAATTTAAAGATTATAACATAATAATAAACCGGGTTACCAGGAGGTCCAAAACAATTAACATAATACACTAAAAACACTATTTATCATCAAAAAGCGTATTTACATGGAGCAATATTAGTCGACTTATGACGTCACACACGTCGACTTAATACTAGACGATGCATGAGACGATATTACTACTCATTTACATCCAGAGCTGGGCACTCGGTACTTTAAAAGTAACGACGATATCGGTACCGATACTTTGCTTAAAAAGTATCTTCGGTACCGATAACGGTACATTTTAAAAAAAGTATCGACGATATCGTTACTCGGTTCCGATTTTCGGTACTTTCGAAACAAAAACTTTTTTTTTTTAAAGTTAATTTTGGTTTTGATTTTCGTGTTGCAAAGCAACGAAATTAAAATCTTATCAAGGTTTTTGTCCCATCTGGTGCTAGTGTAAGATCTGAGTCGCAGTGCGCGAATCTTGATATTGCAAGTGAACACTTCGGTTATATCAACTAGGCGACAGCGGCACGTACTCTAAAACAAGCATTCTCATTAAACGCTTGTTTTCTAGCATTCTCATTAACAAACAAGCATTCTCATTAAATTCTGTATGGCAACATATATAAACTGTTGATCACCTGCATTAGTTATGAGGCTAGGCATAAAGAGTATCATCATCAGAAACTCGCCCTGGAGAGCAGAAGCTTTTGCCGCACCCCTGCTTCTCTGGCTACGTCGCTACATTCGAACAATACTAAGGACGTGAAAGGGCTTAAGGTTTATAAACGAAAAAATGTTGCAAAGGTTCTTGCTGTGTGAATTTCATCATTGTGTTGAAGAAGAACGTTTTCATTTTCAATGCCACTTTCAGTAGAGGTTGGTGTATCAGTAGCAGCATACTCAGAACTTTTGGATGAATCAAAATTGACATTTTTCTCAGAATTTGCAGGTCTATAGTTTTATTTTGATCAAATGAAACAGAAATAAATTTTTTCATAGTCGGCTCTAGAAGACCAATGGTATTCAGGCTTTTTTTACACAATCGCCCCTTTTTGGAAAGTGTGGGTCCAAATTGCCCATACCAAACATTGATAATCAAAAATATAAAAAGTCTACACGTCCGCAGATATACTATTTTACCACTGAATATCGGTGAAGAGCAAAAAAATTTATCTGCATGTGGCCCGCAGTTTGCCCAGCTCTGGCGTTGAGAAATTTTTTTATGATTTTTATAAAATTTCGTTATTTGCAACACATTTGTAAAAGTTTTTGAAAGATCATTGAATAGGTATGCTGCTAATAAATATGAACTTATTTCTAAAAATTTACCACAGGTTTGAAACATCTACAGTATTTAAAACCCGACAATCTTTTTCACCTTATCTTATTCAAATAAAGATAGAGAATATTCTAATAGAGATAGAGAAGATTCTATTTGAATAAGATACCCCTAATGATCTCTTTTGGGTGAAACAGACTGTCGGGTTTTAAATAAATGTTATTTAACTGTGGTGAGAGAATTTGTACGTTTGTTCTAACTGAACTCAGTTACGGAGCACTTTTTGAAACACCGATTCGCATAGTTATTGAATTATTTCTATTCAGAAATCAAATTGTTAACAATATTGGTAGCAGAATTCGTCTACAACGGTAGCTCAAGGGGATTTAAAAAACTGCCCTTACAGGCAAAAAGACGTCATAGGCGCACGCAGAGGGGCTACGGTGCCATGCCCTCCCCCCCATTTTGGCCCTGTAATAAGCTGCTAAGACCTAACTTTTAGTCCATAATTTCTCCAACTAATAATGGTTGCAGCTTCCTTTCATTTATTTTAGCCAAGCTTCTGCTTTAAGACATAAGCTGCAAAAACATTTTTGCAAAGTCTATAGCGACTGCTCTCACTGTATGACCTTTTTTGATAAATAAGTTTGCTAAAATGGGTGTTTTTTATGTGAAAATTGCAAAAACTCGTTTGCGACTGAAATTGCGTCCAACGTCATAAAAATGTTTCAAACTCCATGAAAACGCATACGGACCGGTAACAAACTTCGCACGGAGCCGCAGGCCGGTGGTTGCCGACCAGTGGTCTACAACAACGTGGTTTCCCTGTACTTTTCGAATATGCTTTTCGCGGAAAAACCGGAAAAGTTTTCCGCTTTTGCTCTCTTAAGTTTACTCAAAAAAAGTTACCGAATTATCGAGTAAAGCGGTCTAAAACGTGACGGCGGTACCAAAAACGGTATATTTTTTAAAAGTATCGACGGTGCCGATAACGGTACTACTTTTGTACCGCGGTACTGCCCAACTCTGACTACATACCCGATCCACCAAAGTGCATTAAACAGAAAACTAGCCCGATTATCAACTGTAGCACCGATGTATACTGTCTTCCATTTCTCCACAAGCTGGGATACGCTATCTTGACCTAATTTTGCTAACTTTCTTTTGGCAAAAGCTAAATAATAGTGGTTTCTTAGATCTGTTTTCGTGGAGTGGAATCTTCTATTTGAAAGATCAGGTAAAACTTGTTCTTCAAATAAATCAAACTTTACGCAGGCTTTTATTCCTCTTTCAATCTCTCGAAAATTTCGCACCCCTTCTTCCACCAAATGATGTATATCCACCACTATTCTCGGGTCGATTGGCTGAAGCAATCCTGCTGCCTGCAATAACAAAATCAATTATAATAACAAAAAATAAAAGTCATCCGCATCATTTGCCATCCGCTCCGGATGGCAGATGCTTTCCCGTAGCCCGGGAGCGTTACTCTGTCTACGCTATTTAATCTGGCTGACAGAAACCGAATCTGCCTTAACGGCGGGACACCTAACGATGTTCAAGCTGGGCAGTGGCAAACGTCCTTTTCAGGACGGGGCGATGCGCATCTTCGGCGCACCGTCAACAAGTTCCAAAGGCCCAGCATTTTCCAACTGAACATCGAAGGCCTCACTGCAAGCAAGATGAGCGTGTTGCATCATCTTGCGTTACAGTGTGAGGCACTCGTCATCCTCTTACAGGAAACCCATTGCACCTCGGTAGAAAGGTTAGATCTTCCGAGCTACCATCTAGCTGGGTTTTCCTTGAGCAGTAAACATGGTCTTGCTACGTTTGTCCATGAGCGTCTGAAGTGGATCCTAATCGACCAGTCCCCACCAACATCGGAGATCGAGTGGGTGTGCGTGGATGTTGATAACTATAAAATAGTCAACGTCTACAAACCCCCTCCAACACGGATGCAAGCATCTGATCTTCCAGCATTCCCCCATCCCTGCCTCTCTGCTGGCGACTTCAACTGCCACCATGTTGACTGGGGTTAAGATAATAACAATCCAGATGGTGAATGCCTGGCTGGCTGGGCCAGTGCCAACAACTTCACTCTGCTATATAGCCCCAAGGAGGCCGCCAGTTTCCACTCTGGCCGCTGGAAAACAGACACCAACCCAGATCTTGCATTTGCCAGTGTCGATTTGGACAGTCGCTTACCTGACAGACGTATCTTAGGAAAGTTCCCAAGGTCACAACACCAACCCTCGCTTATAAGTCCACCCAAACTTGCTCATCCAAAACCGAGCAAACCTGTAAAGCGATGGAACTTCCGCAAGGCCAACCGGGACCACTATTCTAACCTAACCAACAAACTGGCCAAGAGTATACCGCCACCTGAATCTCAGAACATCGATCAGGTTTACCAGTGCTTTTGCAAGGTAATAAGCACTGCGGCGAAGAAATGCATCCCTCGTGGTCGACGATCAAACCACATACCTTGCTGGGATGCGAAGTGTGAAGACCTCTATCAGCATTTCGTGCAGTCACCTGGGGGCCCTGATTCGGATAGGGCTGCTACAGCCCTACTCACAAGGCTCGACGGGAAGCGGAGAAATCGCTGGTCAGAGACGGTCCGCAACATTGACTTTTCGCACTCCAGCCGGCTGGCATGGAATACTATAAACAACTTGACTGGTAGGTCACGACAATCCCCTCGTCAATGTCCCGTTTCAGCTGATGCTATTGCTTCTCAGCTGGTTAAAAGCGGTAAATACGAAGGTGTGAATCGGCGCTCATCTCGGCTCGTTTTACAGGAAGTGTCTGACCTTTGGAGGGCTGAGCCATTACGCGAATGTCTCTGGGAGTTTCTCCCATCGGGAGTTCGCTGCTGCCCTCCAACATTTAAAACCAGGCAAAGCTCCTGGACCTGATTCCATTTGTCCGGAGCTAATAATCCATGCTGGAGCCGGCTTAAAATCTTGGCTACGTGGCTTCCTATCTTCCTGCCTGCACCACCTCAAAATTCCTAAGATCTGAAGAAGAGCGCTAGTAGTAGCGGTCCCACAGCCTTCGAAACCGGTAGAGAACCCAAGGAGCTATCGTCCGATCTCCTTGCTCTGTGTTCCCTACAAGATTCTCGAGCGACTTATCTACGCCCGCGTCGAACCTCTTATTGACCCTCTGCTCCGACGGGAACAGGCGGGTTTTCGACGCGGAAGATCCACCGTGGATCAAGTCACTTTGTTCACGCAAAGCATTGAGAATGCATTCGAAGCGAAAAAGAAGGCCGGTGCCGTCTTTATCGACCTGACAGCTGCCTATGACACTGTCTGGCACCGTGGCCTCACCTGCGAGCTGTTGGGGCTTCTGCCGGACAAGCACATGGTTCGTATGATTATGGAGCTGATCCGCAACAGAAGCTTCACCCTTACAACTGGCGACAGCAAGTCTAGCAGGTTACGACGCCTGAGAAATGGCGTCCCCCAGGGATCGGTCCTGGCCCCCCTCCTTTTCAACATCTATACATATGATATCCCCTCCATCACCTCTAAGAAGTTCGCCTATGCCGACGACCTGGCGATACTTCCTACATCTGGAGAATGGAAGGAGTTGGAAAGGACTCTAAGCCAGGATATGACTACACTCTCGGAATATCTCCAGACCTGGCGATTGAAGCTTAGCCACACTAAAACGGTGACGGCGGCCTTTCACCTCTACAATCGAGAGGCTAAGCGTGAGCTTAAGGTCTGTAACATCGGTAAGACCTTACCTTTCTGTCCAGTTCCCACTTATCTTGGGGTCAAACTGGACAGATCGCTCACATATCGTCCTCACCTGGAAGCATTGCGCAAGAAGTTATGTGCTCGCGTCTCACTGTTGAGGCGACTTGCTGGAACAGGTTGGGGTGCTAGCGCTAAAACATTACGCACAGCTGCCCTGTCTCTGGTCTACTCGACTGCCGAGTACTGCGCACCAGTCTGGTGCCGCAGCGTGCACATACGGCTTATCGACAGTGTAATAAATGACGCCTTGCGCATTGTCACTGGGTGCCTGCGTCCCACTCCATCGGTCTACCTTCCGGTTCTTTCAGGCATCCAGCCAGCTGAGCTTCGCCGCCAAGGAGCGACACTCTCCTTAGCCAACCGCAGCTCCCTGGACCCTGACCACATTTTACATGGCCAGTTTCATGAGTCACAGGACGTATGTAGGGAGAGATTGAAATCTAGACGCTCATTTGTACCTGCTGCTCGGAAATTACTAGACAGTCTTTCTGAGATGGACGTCCGTGCAGCCCAGTGGACGAACACGAAATGGGACATGGAGTACTCTGCCAACGCATTGTCACTCCACGCTTTCATTCCCAAGGCTAGCTCCAGACCCTTGGGTATGGGTCTGCCCAGGGCAGCCTGGGTCAAGCTCAACCGTCTGCGTTCTGGTGTTGGACGTTTCTGTTCGTCCATGTACAAATGGGATCTCGCTCCTCTAGCGAATTGTGAGTGTGGTGCCAGTGAACAAACCGCAGATCACATCATCTCACAGTGTCCCATACATCGAGCACCCCGAGGTATGTTTGGTCTAATGGTTTTGGATGACGAAGCAAGATGCTGGCTGAAGTCCCTTACAGTCAGCATCTGACCCAAGCAGTTTGGTGGCCAGGGTGGTAAAAGGATAAACCCTCGGCCTTGGTCCTTCCATCTGTCTTGGAAGAGATGCCCCGCCAAACGACGACGACGACGATCCGCATCATTTAACCATCTCTGACCTGTCCCAAAATATGTCCCGAATGATCTGAGTCCAAAGGAAACTCTACCAGCCATTTCCTATGTTTAACAAGGCAACTGTCATTATCCGACAAGGCTTTTTGGACAGCTGATTGAGCGTGAAACATAAGCACTGGATCTTGATCTTTTACCTGCCCAAAACGGAAAATATAAATGATCAGATTATTGTTAAATGCAAAAGCTTACCACAAAGCGCATAGTTTTACCTCAGGTTCGGGAAATTTTACAACTTCCAATACAGTCAGTACATCTTCGCAATTCACTTTTTTGGACGGCTGAATCATTAGTTTTTTCTTTACGCAATGATGGTCCATGAGCTAAACATTCGATAAATCAACATTAAACATTTTGATCATCTTCTCGCGCTCTTCCACATTAACCATAACAGATTTGAAAAGAAATATAAAAAGAATTAGAAAAAAACCTGATTAGATAATGAGCCAACGCTACGTCTTTTGTTAAAATCTTGTTTCGTTCCTTTCCCTGGTGACAGTCCATTTTCAGCTTTGCGACGATAGCATAAGGAATTCACTGTCGGCATGTGTAAGGGTGTAATTTTGAAACGTATAGAACGTTCCATTGATAAGAAAGGTTAAGACACGCCCAGAGATGGGCAATATCGAGATACTTGTATCGTCGATACCTTTGTATCGATATCGGTATCGATTAAGTGTTTTACTACAGTATCGCGTATCGGTATCGATTAAGCATGCTTTTTTGCATCGCCGATACAAGTATCTCGATACTGTTTTTGAGCACGATCAATCTTACCAGGTGTTGATTGCGTGTTCATTTACGGTTTCTGAAGAATGTGAAATGAAGCTAACTTCCCTCATTGATTCAAAGCGACGAACTGTCCGCAAATTTCTCTTATCACTAGCCTATTTGCAATTGTTTCGCAACGCCATTGAACGACGTTAATTGTGAAATTATAACATGTCCCAATTAACAGCTCATTTGGCCGAGAGGTAAAAGCGTCTGTCTCGGGAGCTGCAGATTGGGTTTTGATTCCGAGTCGGGTCAAACCAATGACTTTAAAATTGGTATTCACAGCCTTTCTGTTTGACGCTCAGCATTAAAGGGACAGTGTGAAGAACAAGCCGGCAAGTTCACTTGTTGTGCCATTGGGAAAGGCACTTAGCGGGATTCCTCCATCTTGGTGGGATGGACAGATGGCTGGCAACTCCTAAGCGAGCTCGTATAGCGCATTGATCGCTTTCTCGTGATAGGAGGATACATATGCAACAAAATATTTAAAAAAATACGTGATATTTTTACGTTTTGCAATTTTCCGCAGATTGCAAACTTGTAGCAGCTTTTTAATTCATTTGCAAACCAACTTTTTTAATTGATTTTTTTCCTGATATTGTATCGAGATACTTGTATCGGCGATGCGAGTATCGATATCGGTATCGATTTAATACCTCTTTAAAAGTATCGCGTATCGGTATCGATTAATTCAAAAATTGAGCATCGCGCCCATCTCTGGACACGCCCAGGTATGAAAGATTCCAAAAACTTTACTCCAGGATAAACGTTGCCATCGCGGTAAAGTTGTCCAGTTTGGAGGGTTCCGTTGAAATCATAATATTGGATGAGTGGACGTGAGGAAAAATATTGGCCATATTGCAGACTGTGCATCAGATTGACATTAATAGGAAAGCAGGCTAGTTTCGCGATCACGTCTCCGACTGTAATGCCTGCTGATTGCCTACGCAACAAAGAGGTTAACATTCGACCAGGATATGGAAAACAAATCGCTTTGCAGTTTTGGACCTGGCTCTAGCACATCGTTCAAAGATACTCCTTCAGCTTTTGCGGATGCGTCAAAAACAATTCGAACTTTTGTTGTTTTCTTGTCTTGTTTTACTACTGGAAAATGCGGCAGATACCAAGTATCGGATTCAACGCTTGCAGATTCTTCTTGCTTGATCTCGTTATCCTAGGTTTTAACGTCATGCGTCGCTTTGTTGCATTAGCTTCAACCCTGAGTAATTGAGAAAATGTTCGAAGTAGGCTACCTTTTTCTTTAAAAACTTATGTAAATTGCAGATTATAAAACATCATAGGCGCGGGAAGTAGGGTGCCAGGGGGGGCTCAAGCCCCCCCTGAACTTTTTTTAGCCCCCCCTGAACCATTTGAGCCCCCCCTGACAATTGAAAAAATTATGCACTGAGTGCGACGGGATTAATGCCTGCAACGTACATACGTAATGAAGCAAATATTTTTTAAAGTGCTTTTAACCAACGAAGAATCACTATTCTTTTAAAAATCAATCAGTTATTATTCACTTGGTCAACGTAAAATTTTCAATGTTTGAAGTTCATTTTTAACCGTGTTTTATATCAGCGTTTGCAAACCTTTACAGCAGTCATGGACGATGGACCAGTAAAAGTATAATGGCTGCCAATTCTTGTAGCTGCCAAACACTTTACGCCAAACTACTCTGAATGCTCGAATGAAAGTCGCTACTGATCATGGGAGTTACGTAAATCGTGAACGAAAATGCGATGAAGTGCAAAAAAACGGTCCTCAATCCATCAGATGTTCCGAATTCCACCAAAATTTTTGTGAAGAGCTAAAAAAAAGGTCTTCACGGCCCGGACGCGTTACATGAACTGGAAATGTTGGTGGCCAACCTGATTTGTATACATGCCAAATTGACCCGCGATCGACAGCCAAGCATCCAAAGATCGACCGGTACATCGCGATCGACTAGTTGGGCACCCCTAATCAAGCTTATATGAGCTGGTGCAAGTTCTCTTCTGGTTGAGTTTTTTTAATGGTTTTGAATTTTTTCTACCAACCCAATGAAGCGGCTAAATCACTACTAAACTGGCACCGATGATCAGTAGGCTACTCGATTTGAGGGGGATGCCATCCCCCCTGAAAACAACACCATCCCCACATAAAACATTTTAGCGTAAACCATTCCCTTACAACTATAATGACCATCTCTTTTTAGGTCTGCGTGAAAAGTTGTAGCCTACCACCCCCCATAAGTGTTTTCGCAACTCGAGCACTGCCGATGATTGTTACTAAAATTGAGCTAGTACGCCTACCTAAATACCTATATCTACACATCTCATTATGTTAAAAAATGGTTCAGTGCTTTATTTTGATTGTGTGTTTTTTGTTATTTTTAAACCTCAATGGGGCATTGTTTGTTGCATGTAACTCTGATCAGCAAAGCAAAAGTTAGATCGGACAAATTTTGTTTGCCTACTTTTCGGTTTTGTCATTGAGGGATTTGCATTTTACAAATACATGAGTAGTAATTCGAGCATGGTTAGAAAAGCCTAATGGTAGTAAGCAATCTTGTTTTCCATGATAAAAAATTATCCTGAAAAAATTCCGGTCACTTAAGCGGGCATGCAATTGATGTCTATCAAAATAGGTCTACTGAGTGTCCTGCTCTCAAAAACGTGCGTTCGAAAAAAAGGGGGGTCTGGGGGGCTTCGCCCCCCAGACGTTGACACGATCTTACTATTTTGAGCCCCCCCTGTCCAAAAAACGTTCCCGCGCCACTGTAAAACATATTTAATTAATAAAGTGCAACAAGACATAAATAATACGCAGAAGCGGTTAAGTCAAAATAAAGTCAAAATTTTACTAAAATAAACTCAAAAATATATTTTTTAAGGTAAAAAAAAATGGCCCTAGTTATTATGTAAATTGCCTTGGTCCTGGTTTACTTATTTTAGTTTGCTTTTTTCCATGCTGACGTAACAATTGATTCAATTTTGATGACAATCACAATGGTCCGATTTCGCAAGCTCACTTGCATTATCTTCATTTTCTACCTGGAGCAGTGGAGTAAGTTGTTCAGACTTGTTCTTTTACTTGATTAGTTGATAGGCATCATTTCGCTTGCGTTGAAAATTGACGTATTTAACAGCTTTTTCCTTCATCTCTGTGAAACGTTCTGTTTTCATTTTAACTTTCCGAAGTAACATTTCATTTCATTTAACTTTATTTTTGTTTGGGTAAATGATTACGCAATAACATAAATAGGAACAATCACTCACTGTTATTAATTCCCAGATAAGATGCGGCGAACAGACCATAAAGCCCAGCCCAAAAGAGCTAAGCGGTCGTCGAGTCTGCAGCCTCTCACCTGATAGTGCAATTGTCAAGCAAAGTTGAAAAGGTTGTCGAAGTAACAACTAATGCTGTTCGCTGGAAACGGTGAGCTGTATTACAACGAGAGCTCGTTATAGCGCTTTAATTGCTTTATCGCAGGGGTGGCCAACCTTTCACATACCATGCGCCACGTTTTTAACATAATGTTTCGGATGCGCCATTAATCTCTTGTGTCCCCACACCTAATGTCCACTTCGTGTTGCAAATACATAAATCCACAGAAAACCACTCATTTAGAGAGTTACCGGAATCACTAAAATAAACACTGAATGAAAAAATTTCAATGACAGCCGCATATACATAGTTAACTCAACGAAAATTCTCGTATCCATGAAAAAATTCGAGCACTTTTCGATCAACAGATTACGATTAATTATGAAACAGGGAACATTGTAACGTCATACTTCTAAGGTAAACTACAGCCTTCCTGAAAGTAGGTGAAAACGCATTCTGTCTTAGTTATATTAAGTAATAAAGGCTATGCTGTTTTTAACCACAAGGTACGATTAACAAGTAAAGCTAGGCGTAATATTGTGACAACAGGCCTTTAGTATCAGTATTTAAACTTCATTTATTTTCATCTTAAAGATGCAGTGCGCCACCTTTAATCATGCAATGCGCCAAGTTTGGCGCATGCGCCATAGGTTGGCCACCCCTGCTTTATCGTGATAGCCTGATGGGAGAATAAACATGTAACTAAGCACAATATCGCAAATGTGCTGAAATTGTCTACTTTTTTCACGTTCTTTTTCTTACTTAAAAAAAGCAAGCTGGCAACACTAGCTTAAAAACGTTGCTGCGTGCTGCTAGCTGATGGTTCAACTTGGCTGCTGCAAGCAAGAGGAATGGACAATTGCTGGTAAGCTGTCCACGTGTTTAATTTTTGCGGGCTTTCTTGGAGTAGTTTCTCCAGTTGACACAATCACAGTAAAAGAAAGTGGTTATGACCTCAAAAAATTGATTATGGTGCAGAAACTAAAACCAAGAACGGTGGGCCTAAAGCCTGAAAGCCCAAGAAAATTAGACATGTGCAGTGTTTTGTTAAGGTTTTGCTCCAGAAACCATTAAACAATTTTGAAGACCATCATTGAATTTACCGGTATGACGGAAAACACAGCTTTCTACACTATTATCGATTTCAAAAGACCGCTGGGCAATTTTTAGAGACCATTTCGATTCCTTCAAACACTGTAAAAAACCCTGGGCATGTGGACCAGTGGTCGGGGTAACTGTTGTGTAGGTATGTAAGCTGGCTAGTGTCGTTACTGGGTAGATAAGTTGTCCAGGCCTGCCTATGTGCCGTACCAGTGTATCAGTCAGTTCGTCAAATTGAAATGTATTCACCAAAAATGCAAAACAACGTTCAAGTACCAGAGTACTAAGCAGTAAGCAGGTAAGTACGGTAATATATATAGCAAAAGATCGAAGGTTATCTTGCTGTCAAAGTCTATGGTCCAATACTAGACGCAGGATGTACTGGTACCGGTACACCTTATCAGGTACCGTCTAGTACCAGCCCCCATGTTCCTTTAGGGTTAGGGTTGTGACTAAACTGAACCTTTAACTAAAGTTAACCCCGACCAAACCTAATCCTAACCAAACCTAACCCTATTCGAACCTGAGGGCTGATAGTACGGTAGATGTTACCCCACCTGCCCACCTTAACAATAACGGTGCAGTACCGGTAAGCGTGATCCAGCAATTAGTGACTGATTGTAAACAGTGGCACAACTTGCATTTTTGCAAGGATGGGGTTAGTACTGGGGCATTAGGATTTGGCAATGGGGGGCCAAAGCTGGGGGTCTGGGGGCTCTGCCCCCAGACGCCAACAGATTTTTATGCTTTTTGTGTAAACAACACTCATTTTAGCACGCTTTATTATCAAAAAAGGACACACTTGTGCCTGCAGTGAGTGCAGTCACTGTGCTACCGGTATAGACTGATAGACATCTTAGGAGCCTCTACTGTGTGTCTAAAAGCAGAAGCTTGGCTTAAATAAATTAAAGGAGGTTGCAACCATTATATATTAGTTAAAGTACCGGTATACAGTATAATTGTCTTTGTTGCCTGAGAATTAGGTTGTTTCAATTTCAATTAATTTTAAAGATTTACCGGTATATGCTACACTTAAACTAAACTACTGTATAATATTTCTGCTCCTTTAGATATACACAAGATAGATACTGGGGTATATGCAAAGTATGCATATTGGCCTTTTGTGCTTGCTACAGTATCAGAGTATATCTACGCAAAATTCTTGACAGAATTCCCTGGGATCTGGTTGATTATGTTTGACCAATTGGCGCATTAAATTGGATGACATGTTACGACATGTGTTTTATAATCTTTAAAAGCCCCAGGGCCAAGGGGCATTGTATGCATTATGCCCCCCACACTGTGTGCGCTTATGGGGGCTGATATATATTTGTGATTACAATTAATTCATGGGAGCTGATATTTTTTGGTATTATATCAGACTGGCTCACGAGACTACTTAGGCCTCAATTTCTACAAGAAAAAGCCACAGCTATTTGTTTTTCTGCTCAACTCAATTTCTGTGGATCAAAACATAAGAAAGTTCAGCACTATTTCTGAAACTAGTTCAACTTGGCAAGCAAACTTTTCAAAATTGAAAGTTTTGGCAGGCTTAAAAGGGCAGCTATCCTAAAGAGACTCATGATTAGTGTGGTGAAAACTTTTCAACCAAGCGCAATCAATAAAGAAAAAAATATGCTAATTAAGTAAGCTTCAAAAAATTTGTGCAATAGTGCATTGAATAAGAAGGCTAAAATTAAAAACAATGTTCAGCATTGAAGTTTCAGTTAGCAAATGAGAGTTTTTGGTTCTACTAAAGCAATCTTGGACTGGGTGCTTGTTTCGACAGCACCCTTGAGACCTTTTACTTTCTTACTAAACTAGCCAACCAGAGTACAAGAATCATAGACCTACCATGATGGAAGCAAAAACATCATGCCATTGTGACCTGGAGGGACCAGATCCCCAAATTTTCTGACGTTTGTTAATTTTTATGGTTTTAAAAAATAGGAAATGTAGCCAGTGTTGTGCCATTTTGTCTTCATCCTTCGAACTAGTTGGGGGGGTTAGGGTCGGGAGAGGGTTGGAGTTGGGGTCGGGGGGGGTTGGAGTCGGGGGTTGGGGTCGGGGGGGTTGGAGTCGGGGGTTGGGGTCGCGGGTGTGGGGTCGGGAGGTTGGAGTCAATGACGTTGGGGTTGGAGTTGGGGGGTGGAGTCAGGGAGTTGGGGTCAGGGGCGTTAGGGTCGGGGGTTGGAGTCGGGAGGGGGGGTTGTAGTTGGTTTAAAATTACCTTAAAAGTCTTGTAGTTGATTTACAACTACCTTGCAGTTTCTTGTGCTGTTTTCAACTACCTTGTAGTTGGTTTAAAAGCACCTTGTTCCTTGTAGTGTTTTCAACTACCTTGTAATTGGCTTAAAAGTACCTTGTAGTTCCTTGTAAACTACCTTGTACTTGGTTTAAAAGTACCTTGTAGTTCCTTGTGCTGTTTTCAACTACTTTTTACTTGGTTTAAAAGTACCTTGTAGTTCCTTGTTGTGTATTCAGCTACATTGTACTTGGTTTAAAAGTACCTTGTAGTGTTTTCAACTACTTTGTAGTTGGTTTAACTGCACCTTGTAGTATCTTGTAGTGTTTTCAACTACCTTGTAGTAGCTATGAAAGTACCTTGTAGTTCCTTGTAGTGTTTTCAAGCATTTTGTAGGTTTAAAAGTACCTTGTGGTTCCTTGTAGTGTTTTCAAGCATTTTGTAGGTTTAAAAGTACCTTGTATTTCCTTGTGGTGCTTTCAACTCCCTTGTAGTTGGTTTAAAAGTTTCTTGTAGTGTTTTCAGCTACTTTGTACTTGGTTTAAAACTACCTTGTACTTCCTTGTGCTGTATTCAACTACCTTGTAATTAGCTTAAAAGTACCTTGTAGTTCCTTGTAAACTACCTTGTACTTGGTTTAAAAGTACCTTGTAGTTCCTTATGCTGTTTTCAACTACTTTGTAATAGCTATAAAAGTATCTTGTAGTTCCTTGTAGTGTTTTCAACTACCTTGTAGTTGGTTTAAAAGTACCTTGTAGTTCCTTGTGCTGATTTCAACTACCTTGTAGTAGCTATAAAAGTACCTTGTAGTTCCTTGTGGTGTTTTCAAGCATTATGTAGGTTTAAAAGTACCTTGTAGTGTATTCAGCTACATTGTACTTGGTTTAAAAGTACCTTGTAGTGTTTTCAACTACTTTGTAGTTGGTTTAACAGTACCTTGTAGTTTCTTGTAGTGTTTTCAACTACCTTGTAGCTATAAAAGTACCTTGTAGTTCCTTGTAGTGTATTCAGCTACATTGTACTTGGTTTAAAAGTACCTTGTAGTGTTTTCAACTACTTTGTAGTTGGTTTAACAGTACCTTGCAGTTCCTTGTAGTGTTTTCAACTACCTTGTAGTAGCTATGAAAGTACCTTGTAGTTCCTTGTAGTGTTTTCAAGCATTTTGTAGGTTTAAAAGTACCTTGTGGTTCCTTGTGGTGCTTTCAACTCCCTTGAAGTTGGTTTAAAAGTTTCTTGTAGTGTTTTCAGCTACTTTGTACTTGGTTTTCAACTACCTTGTAGTTCCTTGTGCTGTATTCAACTGCCTTGTAATTAGCTTAAAAATATCTTGTAGTTCCTTGTAAACTACCTTGTATTTGGTTTAAAGGTACCTTGTAGTTCCTTGTGGTGTTTTCAACTACCTTGTAATAGCTATAAAAGTACCTTGTAGTTCCTTGTAGTGTTTTCAACTACCTTGTAGTTGGTTTAAAAGTACCTTGTAGTTCTTTGTAGTGTTTTCAGCCACTTTGTACTTGGTTTAAAAGTACCTTGTAGTTCCTTGTGCTGTTTTCAACTACCTTGTAGTAGCTATAAAAGTACGGTACCTTGTAGTTCCTTGCGGTGTTTAGTAGGACCCACCCCCAGATGTTTTTCTTTGCTCAATGGTGGGTGCGTTACTGATTGCGCATAATGTCCATGCTTAAGAAGCGGACCGAGCCATCATATTAAATTTCAATTTCTGATGGAGTTTTGTGACATGTTTTGGTATATCTTCTTAACTTCTTTTTTGTCGTGATGTTACTCAATGCTAAATATGGCTTTTACAAAGTTTGTAACTGGTGATCAGCATTTATAGGTGGGCAGTACCGCAGTACTTTTTTAGTACCAGTACTGTCGATGCTTTGTAAAAAAAGGATCGGTACCTCAGTGCCGGTACTTCTATTTCTCAATTTTTAGGTGATACTCGGTACTTTTGAAAAATCTAGCATAATAAAATAAAGTTTAAGGTGTATCTAAGTTGGCAGGTTAGTGTGAAATTAAAAATTTGCAAAATTGAAAAGATACAAAAATATAAGATAATCTCCTGAGAAAAGATGCAAAATATAAAGTAATTATGTAGCTACTTTTTCGTTTAAATCTGATGATTGGCCTATTTCATTAATGTAGACCTTTTATTAGCAAGTGGAAATAAATTACGTTTTTTAATGGCTCACATCCTAAACATTACTGACCTGAAGCCTACTGTAATAGCATACTACAATTTCGTTGCTGCTATTCAAGGGTGGAAACCTGGCTACTTGGCATTAGGGAGTCAGTTTCAGTTTCGGTGAGTTGAAACCCAGATGTCAGGTTTCAGTTTTGGTTTGGTTTCACGGCTGTTGAAAAATTGGTCCCAGTTTCGGTTTCAGTTTTGCTTACGCGTTGCTTCGGTTTCTGGGTTTCATTTTCGGTTTAAGTTTCATCCAAAAAAGTTATTTTACTGTGAATACAAATTACTTAAATCCTCCACTTCTTGGCGTTTTTGTTTTATTATGATAAATAACAGCTCAGATGGTCGAGTGAGGAGAGCAATTGCTTTAGAAGTTGTCGACTTGGGTATGATTCCGAGTCCGGTGAAACCAAAGACTCAAAAATTAGTATTCACAGCTTCACTATTTGACGCTCAGCGTTAAAGGAACTGTGCTGGTAAGGATAATGATGACAATTTCTAAAACCCAATACCTTAGAAAATTTTGAACAGGTTTTAGTTTTAGTTTCGGTTTTGATGTTTGAAGAAAAAATGGCTTTGGTTCAAGTTTAGGTTTTCAAAATTTTTGGATAAGTAGGTGTCAGTTTCAGTTTGGGTTTCCAAAATTTTCTTTAAAACCGGGTTTTCAGGTTTCGGTTTAGGTTTGAGTTTCCTCCCTTGCTGCTATTACATTTACTCGTGTCAACTCGACAAATATTTTTAATGTTTCAAACTAATCATTGCTGATTATGACTGTTTATTGCACGCAGCAGCTCTTCCCGTCTTGCTTTGCAGTTTATTCGCTATCAGTCAGTTTCGTTATGAGATTTATTCCCAACTCCTTACTCGCATATGCATTTTTGCTCCAACAAACTTAATCACTTGCTATATCTAGGGATGGGCATTTCAGAATAATTTACTATATTGGAATTATTCTTAATCGTTACTACCAGGGCATCGAACTGCTTCAAATATGGTTCCAGTTTAGGTTCAGGTTCCGCAAAATTTATTTTTAGCGGTTTACCTTTGGTTCAGGTTTTTTTGTTTGATTTTGCAGGTTCAGTTCCGGTTAAAATTAAAAAAAAACTTTGAATTATTGGGTTCAGGTTTACAGAAGCAAAAATTTAAGGGTTCAAATTTGATTTGGGTTCAAAAATTAGAAACTGTCAATTTAACTTATGTTCTGGTAGGCTACACATGCAGCTAGAGGTGCATTTTTTTCAAAAGTACTTATTGTATTTAGGCTGACTGTACTTTTCATGATGCTGCTGTAACTCATAAAAGATAGTCTCAGCAGCAGAAATAATCTCAGATTAATTTCAGAATTATTCGACTCTTTTCCACCATATGTAAAATCTGATTCTGGTCTAAATCATGCAATAGCTTGTATCTTTGCCAAAACATTGATCGCATAGTCCCAAAAAGGCATTCCGATTTGGGTTTAGGTTGCACAAAAATTATTTCAACAATTCAAATCCGGTTAAGGTTTAAGAATTTTGATGACCTTTGGTTCTGGTTCAAGTTTGGTTTACGTCTATTGAATTATAAAGGTTACGGTTTGGTTCAGGTTCAATGAAAGGAAGCGGTTAATCTGGGTTTTTGGTTGACGTTCCAATTTGGTTCTACGCCCTGGTTACTACTGAATCTAGAATACCGAATCCTATTCTGTTTTTAAATCAACCTATTTTGCGAAAGATTTAGCAGGAAACCAGCAATAGCCGTGAAAAGAATTTATTTGAAAAAATGACCTCAAAGCAACACTTTGTTAAAATATACCTGTGTCGTGAAACTTTCAGGTGGAGCTGATGTGACTGGAACACAAAGATACTTGGAAGCACCTAGCTATGCGCTGCATCATTCATGCACACACAAATGAAAAACGCTTTGTGTGTTGCCATTATTGGCTCGTCGTTAATGCATGCATGACAAACAATCACAGTTTGTAATAAAATCATTGACTTTTCAATGAAATCAAATCCAATTACCTGGTATATACTGCAAAAACCATTCCAGATAGTTTGGAATTTAGATCCTTCTGGATTCGGTATTCTGAAATGCCTATTCCTAGCTTTATCTTAATTCATAAGATACGGTACTAAACTCACAAAGCAAAAAGTGTCTTTGTACTTACGCAACTGACTTTCAAAAATGTCTACGTACGGCATACCACCCTCTTAAAACTTGTTTCTTAATAAGGGGGTGATGAAAGTATCCAACTTCTAAAAGGAAGCGGTAGAACAAAAATGTTTGAGAGTCGCTGCTCTACTCCCAGGGTCTCCAATCTCGCAATGAGTTTTCATATTGTCCTCGTCCGTGGTTGCACAAAGAATTGCCTATTATTATGATCACATGAATGTAACTTACAGCTCTGCGTGCTCTCTGATAATCACAGACATGAAAATTCAGCGCGATAAAAAAGTCGGATGATTGATTCTACGTGATGATCTGGAGTGCAACAAGTTTTAAAAAATAGCGAAGCATACCATTGAATGTTAGTGGCCCTTAACTCCTCGAGCACTTTTGCATTATCAAATCTGGTACTTCTGAAAAAAAAGTTGGGTACCTCTGCTCTAAACACTTCAATGTTAAAAATTATGTTTTTATTTTAATGACTTCACTAGAAGGTTTGACGTCATTATGATTTATGACAAACTCCTTCCAATGACTTCACTAAAAGGTTTGACGTCATTATGATTTATGATGAATTAAATTATGATGAACTCCAGCGTAGGCCACTTTTGGTTCTGGGGTGACCATTCATTCAAAATCCTTAAACAATCTTTTTGTCACATTCTGCGCAAAAAGTGAACAACCTCACAGAGCTTCAAACTCAGAAACAACAACCTCACAGAGCTTCATACAAAGCTGCACCATATAGATCAGAATACCTTGTCATTGCTGCTTTATGTGAAAGTTAGGTCTGGTGGGAATACCCTTACGGATGCATCTTTTTGTGTTGCAAAAAAAGCTGGTTCAGTTCTTTCAAACAAATGATTACAAAATTCAGAAGAATTTAGATGGGATCAACTTCATTCTTCACCTTTCCTATTTGTCAGATAGCTAGTTTGGGACTAATGAATCACTGTAATTGTTATCCACAGGGGCCTGGTAGCAGCATCATTGACTTTGCTATCAAATTGACTATATACATCAGGGGTGGGCAAAGTGCGGCTTACAAGCCACGTGCAGCTTTTTGACCCTCGAGACGTGGCTCTTCAGCTTTTTGTGAGAAACACGGAAGATTTTTTTTGTTTTGCAATTGCACTTACACCCCCCTTTCCAGCTCATGTGTGGTTAAAAATTTTTTTTGATCTTTGACTCACTGGTAGCAACTCTTCGATTGTTTTGCTTTTCCCCAAGTGGCTCTTTCAATGAAAATTTTGCCCACACTTAGACTACCTTCATCCAAAGGCTCGATTCACGATAATGACTCGCACATAGTGAGATTTCTTTGAAGTTCAAAGCTGTGTTGCCCAGATGCTAAGTCGCAGTGCTACTTGCTATGTGCTACTGCGTAATACTGCGAGTATAATGAACATTGGATTTAATTGCGTAGTTGTTTCTGTATGTAAAGTAAACCTTTCAGCACAGCTTTTATAGCCTATGTTGTTAGGGTGAAAATATATTCATTCATCAAAGGTAGATGGTACGCGGCTGCAGAAAAGTTTAGGAAGTAATACGTAGAAAGCAAAAATTTGAGAATCCCTGCGATAATGGATATATCTAAATTTGTAAAGTGATATTGGTAATCGATGAATTATCGTTGATGAATTTTTTCGATAAATGTGGTAAATTTTCAATGTATTTGACAAAGTTTTTTCTTTATAAGTCATGTTTGACGAAGTTTTTTCTTTGTAAGTCAATTGCACTAGTGTTTTTCTAGATTTTTCAAAAATAGCAGTTCATGGACTCTGCCGTGGCATTTAACAAAACAAAGAGAGTTTTTTAGAAATTGCAGCAAGATTTAATGAACGCCTTGTATTTTTTCCATAGCGCCAACTTACTAACTTTGAATACTGTGTTCATAAAGAATTGTTTATCACGATAATTTATTGGTGATAACAAAATATATTACAAAAGCGATATTGGTGATCGATAAATCAAAACTTTTTAGCGATAACGATAATTGATAATAAATTATTGCCGATAACTATTGCCGATAAATCATCGCAATAAATGAACAATAAGTTTGTAAGCATGATAATATAATGGTAATAATGACTCTTAATACACACTACACAGTAACAGCGTTATCAAAGCTTTCCCATGTTGCTGTGGATTTGCTTTGTATACAGTTGTTACTAAGCAGTGATGATGCTTTTTTATCAAATGAAAAACTTTACTAGATTTTGGAAGAGATATCTGTAAAGAAGTGTCTTGAGAAAGCGAACATGGTGGTACATGGCTTTTCTTTTGGTTTCTGCTGTCACATCATTGTTATGACATAAAACGATATACCGGTACATCTTCTTCTTGAGAAATGATTATCCTAAGTTTTGAAGAAAATTTAAGTCCCCTACTTGTTGCAGCATCACTGCCTCAACTTGCTTGTATGGTTAAGTCTGAGACTATTGTTCATTTGATACTAAGGGTAGGATTCTTAGTATGTGTGGCTATGCATTCACTGCTGGTTTATGCACAATGCTTTTCGTTCCATGCAGAAAAATCGCATTAATTTTATAAATCAAATCTTCATTATACTTGCAGTATTACGTTTGTGTGTGTGACAAGTGGCAGGGCCCATCTCTGCTGCCTAGCATCGGGGCAACATTACTCCAGAAAACGTCACAGCAATGGAGAGTTTTTCCACTGACTGTGTCTAATTCAACCAACTTAGGAGTCTAACCCCAAATATCCCTATTTAATTGCTATGTTTTTAACCACTACGCCAAAATTACACACCTTTAGAAGTTACAGTTGGCCTTCGATAACAATGACTTTATCACTCCTGCCTCACTGCTCAAATGCATTAAGTTATTTACAGTCAACAGCCAGATACTTCAAAAACTCGTACTATTTGATCGCAGTTGACTGTTTGAGAATTCCTAGTTTACTAATCTTGTAGGTTAGATCGTAAATGTTCTTGTTGCAAGATTTTTGCAGAGTTAGTATAAAGTGATAGATTAAAAAAAAAGCCAAGTTCTCTATGAAAACGTTTTGCTCTTTCAGGTTTTTGCTGCACTTTAGTTTTTAGTTTTAATCAACAAGAAGTTTTGCACGTGCAATGCCTAAATATCTGTTGATGACTTTTGAGCATGCTATTTTCTCTGGCCCCAGTGAAAGCCATATTAGCAAGGCTGCTTTTTGCTGTGCATAGCATTGTTGGATGCTACGCCGTTGTACAAGCATATAGAGACACATTTTATTGGCTTTTGGTGTTTACATTGTTAGGATTAGCTGTTGAAACCACATTTACTATGCTTAGAAGAGGAGGAAAAGAATGGACATGGTGAGTGATTACCTAATTTTGGTTAATGCAATGCCTTGATTTTTGTTTACTATTTCTGAACTTGCACTTTGTATGAGCAGAAAGGAAGGCTTATACTTCAGTTGGTATAATCAAATTTTGGAACATTGTGATTGTAAAAACTGATCATGATTTTAAACATTTATTTGCTCCCTGTGGACTTCTGATACACTAAAATGGACATACAGACTAGATAACTTTAAAAATACTGTGATTTACATTGGAACAAGTTTATGTTGGTTGAATTATAGCTTCTGCAGCAAACAGGGCTCGATGACAAAATCAGAACCTGTAATATTTACTACCAATCAGATCAAGTAAAGCTATATCTATAAAATATTTAAACAAATTTTTAAAAACTTGAACAGCCTGCTTGGTTCTTAACAACTTGCTTCACAATCAACCGCCAGTTTCACAGTAGTTAAATGAAGAATAAGTCCTGGGTTTGGTTTCCCTATTGATCAAGTTGTACACTGTTGCCAACAGCTCGCCATCGCTGCAACAGTTTTGTGTTGCGCAGATGCTATGTTGCAGAGATGGGCCCAACCACTCATTACACGCTTCAGTGTAATACCAGGAGTACAGTAAAGAGTTGTTTTGATTTAAAGGAAGCATAAATCTCGAGTACCGTAGTAATTGCAGTCATAGGCGTCGATTTTTTGTTGAAGTAAACAAATCCCGGATGGCAAGAATTTTTAACAAAGTTCATTCATCCAAATGATCGTGGAAATCATTTTGCAGCCTCTTGCTGGATAAAGTTCATGGTCCATGATAGTTTGTGGTTGCAAGTTTTCATGTATTCACGGTTTTTATACAAGTTGCGCTGTCGCAAACAATCGCAAACAAACAAACTCTCGCGATGATCAATTGTTACAACATGTGGCATCGCGCTCCCACCGACACAACGTTGTATATGTCTAGTTGACGCATCGCTTATTTTAGCAATAACAATACAAAAAATGCATTGCGGTTATCAAGTTCACTATTTAGAAAGTCAGTTAATTATTTAACAATGAATCAAACGAAAAGTGTGAACGCTAAAAAAAATTAATGTTTTGTTATTTACACTGCATTTAAACTCCCAAGAACATCGAATGAAAGCTTGAATGAAGAAAAGTAATCAATTGCAGCTTTATAGTGGGTTTACTGACCGCAACAAGCGATAAAACGAAGCGCGTCACACAGCCATTTGTTTTGTAACAGATTTATTTTTTGAGTTTACCAACCACACAAAACCATGCCGCGGCTCATGACATAACAGAGTGTTGCATTACGGCTTGCTGCGTGCTTGTAAAGCACTTACACAGTAAGCTAAAAGAAGTTGTATACCTCAAGCAGTGAAAAGTTGCATTGCATTTTCGAACTCATTCCAAACTTGTTGCGGCGAGTTTGAGTTCTACACACAGATTCACTGATGGCAACATTGTGATCAAGAGCGTTAGCATCATCACGGTGTGTGTTCAGAATAGCCAAGCCATTCAAGCATTGCTGGGTCTGAGTAGAGTGCTAGTACGTTTTGAACCTCTGCAGCGTGGAAAACGACTGTTCAGCTTTGCATGCAAAACTGGGAAGGACAATATTAGTCTTCAAAGTACAGATGAAATTTGGTGCAATGTCTGCAAATGCTTGATTTTGTCGCATAGCTTCGGTGATTTTGGTTACTAAAATCCGACGACTCAATGTCTGTAAGTGAGAAAATAAGAGTTGACGTTCACGCACAATATCCGCAGAATTTCAATCATCATAAAACTCACAGCTTCTATGTCGTTACATGACATAGTTTCATTTTCCAAAAAGCATTGCAAAAAATTAATATTTGGGGGGGTTATGATTGGTAGCGTCGTAAGAGAGAATTTGCAGCGGCTTGAAACACTTTTCGTATAGAGTAAAATACAATTCTTCTACCTCATCATCAGTAACGGCACAATGGAGACGTGGAATAAACATATTTATCTTCACATCCAATGCTTGTACTTTCCTTTTTGCAAATAGTTGCTTGCCGAAAGTGTTCAGATGAGATGTCAAGGCATTAGCAAGTTATTGAACCCACTCATTTGAATCTACGGTTGGAGCTTAGCGTGACTGGCATAGGACGTGAATGGGACAAATTATGCCAAAAAGTTGTTGCAGCAAACGAAGAATAAAATATGTTTCGTACTTTTGAAGGTTGAGTAAGAGGAGGAAACGATGAACGGACAGATTCCGAAACAGTTGTATCTTTGTTCATTTCTTCAATTATATTCATCAAATTAGCCTTCGTCCGGCGGCATAGGTACATTTGTACCTTTTGCGATTTTAAATAGCGATAACTTTTTTGTTGTTAGCCGTAGGTACCAGAGATTTTCTGACATCTCTACATTCTCGCATTGGTTCATTCAAGAAAAGTTGTAGCTAAATATGCTTACGCGTTGCTGGCATATGGAATTTGTTTTTTTTACACTCTTAACAGGTGGCATAGGTACAATCGTACCTACATATTATTCTGGTTTAAAACGAATGTAAAAGCACTTTAACATGATTTTTTTGAAGTGTGGGATGGTGCATGGGGTGAGTGTGGAGGGTGTTGGGAAGTCTGTTAGTTGTGGGATAGAGAAGGGAGATATGGAGAGAGGTGTGAGGAAGTGTTGGGGGAGGTGTGGAAAAGGGTGTTGGGATGTGGGGGAGGTAAAGGGAGTTGTGGGGAGAGGTGTAGGGAAGTGTGTCGGGGTGTGGGGAACTGTTGGGGGAGGTGTTGGAAAGTGTGTTGGGGTGTATGGGAGGTAAAAGAAGATGTGGGGAAGTGGGGGGGGAAGCATGGGGAACCCCAACACACTTCCACACCTCCCCCAACATTTCCCCACACCGCCTTATCTCTCCTTACCTACCCCACATCCCAACACACTTCCCTACATCTCCCCTCATCTCCCCCCACACACTTCCACACCTCCCTCAACACTTCCCCACACCCCAACACACTTTCCCACACCTCCCCCAACACTTTATCACACCTCCCCACATCCCAACATACTTTCCTACACCTCCCCCAACACTTTTTCACACACCCCCCATCTCCTCTCACACCCCAACATACTTTCCCACATCTCTCCCAACACTTCCCCAGACCCCTCGCGCCTGCCCCTACACCCTAACACACTTTCCGATACCTCTCCCCACATTTTTCCATACTTCCCCTAACACTTCCCTCATCTACAACATTTCTTTACAACCCCCACACACCTCCCTCTACACTCACACTTTCCCACAGCCTCCACACTCTACCGCATCCTCAACACTTCTTCCCACACCTCTCCTCACATCTCTTCTTACCTCTCCCCACATCTCTCCTTGCCTCTCCTCCCCACACTCCCACGCACTCTCCTATCCCTTTCCTCACGTCTCTACACACCCCAACACACTTCTCACTTTTTCTATTACCCTCCACACCTCATACACTCTCCCACACCCCAACACACTTCCCCACACCCCCCACACTCACCCCATACTCTGTGCCACGGTGCCACCTCCCCCCCAGCATCTTTTTCCACACTCCTCCGCACTAGCCAACTTGCCCTCATGCCGTTTCAACTGCTAATCTGATCTGCTCCTTGACAGCAATTCGTAGCGTACCTGGTAATTCATGCGTAACGAATAAGTCACGTGACACAGTTGTACAACCATATTATAGAGAACTATGATAGCATCGTTTGGTGTTGAAAGATTTACTGTTCGAGTTAACTTTGGATGTTTCAGAAAATATACCTATCGCAACAAATTACCCACAAAATTTTTAGGTCAAACCTGGGCAACATACAGCCCGCGAGACTATTTTACATGGCTCGCTGGCACTGACAAAAATATGACATTATATCTCGAATCAAGCCGAACCTCTTTTATTTTTATAGGATATCTGAGGAAAAGTAGATTTTTTGCTCTTGACCGCTGGAGCGTATTGAAAGGGGAGGGCATTGTGCCATGCTCCTCTTTTGACTCAAAAGACCCTTTTTTGACTCTGCCATTTAGCAAAAAGAACAAAATTAATGATGCTAAGTGACTGAAATATGCCAGGTACTTTTGATGGTTTCTGTAGCTTATAGCCAGGGGCGGATCCAGGGGGCTAGGATAAGGGGTTAGGCATCCTCCCACCAGCCATTTTCAAAAATGTTTTTGATGTATACAATTTTTCCATAATTTCGAATATTCTTGATAGCAATTACGTCTTAGGCCTGGTCTACACTAGAGCGACGCCAAGCTAAGCGACGTGATGCGACGCGCTGCTGCCCAAAGTGTCTCTGTCTACACTATGTTTTTACTTGCGCCGCTAAGCGAGGCTTTGCGTTGAAGTGACGTAGAAAGTAGCAAAATTTTCCGCGTTCGATTCACACCCAGGTTTACAAGATGAATTAATTTCGACAAAATGACCTTTTCAGCTCATGCATCTTTTTCATCTAACTTTTATTCAAAATAAAAGTAGCAAAAAAACTTACATAATAGATCATTGGTTGAATTTGCAGTCTGGTTAACACTTAACAGGATCATTTTTAAAAGTCAAAATATCCCATTCAGCTGATGCAATACAATTTTTGCTTGTCCAATTTTATTTAAATTTGCGAGACAAAAGATATTTAAAAAACATATTATTAGCGTAAGCCCTATTACCTACAGTACGCTATGTGGTAGCCTGGCAGGTGAATGCATGAGCTGCTACAGGGCGTATTCTCGCACAAAACTGCAACCTCATAGATCAGGAGTTGGCAAACTTTTCACACGAAAAGCCACATTTAAAAAAAAATTAAAGTCGAGGGCAGTAGTGATTGGAAGAGCAAAAAAAAAAGTCTACACGCCCTCAGATGTCCTGTCTTCTACCGAGAATCAGTCAAGAGCATAAAAGCTTTTGATTTACGGAAGGAGTTTATATTTCTGTCTGCGGGCCGCTTGAAATGGTCTAGCGGGCTGTAGTTTGCCCAGCCCTGCTCTGAACCCATTGAAGTTTCGCTTTTGTGGAATTAGTTACCGGTAGGCTTGTGAAATTGATACGTTTTTGCCAGAACTTAGCCAACATTTTATGTAGGGACGCCGAAATTATTTTTGGAGTGGGTGCTTAAAATGAATTTTACGTCTGAAATTACAGGACATAATGCCACATTGTTTCGCAGTAACCCTGTAGGCACTATTTCGCAGTAAACCCGTAGGCACCGCTCATAAGAATAAGAACCGAATTCAAGTCGTATTAAATTAATCGTATTCAGGTCAACAGTACGGTAGTAGTTTTTCAATATAATACAGCACATCATTTAAAATTACATCGGCATCTTGTAATGGACATAAAAATACGTATGTTGCAATAAATATTTGTAGAACAGATTACATCTGAATAAAATCACTGTAAAATCGTGAAGCCACTACAGCCTGTTTCGCCGTTGTCAGCTCTTCCGGGGGCATAATGTATCTCATTCAAAGAGAAGATGCTTTACGGTTTTTATTCAAATACAATACAAGCTCTAGCTAACCATAGTTATTGAGCACTCTGCCAGAGAAGATTGAGCCCTACTCAGACTTGTAGAGCAGATCAAAGCAAATTGTTGAAAATAAAATATCTTTTTTATTATGTTCTTGATCACAATTTTGGCTCGAATTGTATCAAAACATTTTCGCAAAATTTGGAATTAAACGTTGAACAATTGTAGGCTACATCTATGCAACGCTTAAAAATCTTGGCATGGTAAACATTGGACAACACTGCAGAATAAACATTTTACATCCAAAATAATGATCTTATTATGTTCACGATAGGTATAAAGTATTGTTTATGATTTGAGATATTGGCTTCATGTTGAGTCGGTTTGTCGAAAACCCAGCTCTGGAATCTGCAGCACAAGAACTTATCCTGCAAGCTCACATGATGGTGAATGAGAAACATTTCAACGCTTTGCATCTGAAAATAAAAATCCAAATTGTAGTTCAATGTTTGATTAGAAACCAAAACCGTTGTTTTATTTATTTAGTCGCATTTTTATCCTCCTATCACGAGAAAGCTACTGAGCGCTGTACTAGCTTGCTTTGGAGTTGCCAGCCATATATACAAGTGCTTTTCCCCACAGCAAAACAAGCTCGCTTTGGAGTTGCCGGCCATATGTCTATCACACCAAGATGAAGGAATCCCGTTATGTGCCTTTCCCAACAGCTAAACAAGCGAACTAGCCATCTTGCTCCACACTGTCCAGCAGGGAAGCTGCAAATACAAATTTTAAGTCATCGGTTCGACTCGACTCGGAATCGAACCCCAAGTCCACCGAACAAGAACCAGACGCTCTATCCCACTTGGCCATCTGATCGGTATAAATACCGTAACACTTTAAAATAAAATAAACTTGTAGGTCAATTGTAATATCACAGCACAATAATCAGCAGAGCAACCAACAGTGAAAAATACTGACTTGTAAAAAATGCCTTTAATGTCTTGTTGTTCATAGATAATTTCCATTTCGCTTTCAAAACTGGACATAAACAATGCCAAGGTGATAAGGGTTATAAAAGACTCCAGCACCTAAATAAAACAGTGTTAGCTAACAATACTAGTAGCACAGTAACACTACAGGTCTTAATCCTGCATAGTGCATATGACTAACACCGGCAGGCAACCTACAGCAAACATGCCACTTTACGATAGTAAGGAAAGCTGAAAACGTAAAAATTGTTCACAGTGTGAAAATGATGAACTATAATAGCTTATATTCAGAACAGTTATATATTCAGAATATCGACTTTGTTAAATATTTTTCTCAATTACCACATTAAAACAGTGTGCTTGTGCGTCATGATTCACATTTTAGCAAAGAAAATCTTGTATAAGCTTTATCTTTTGCAAGATTTTTATACAATTCACCATTGCATAAAAGCAATATTGCGCACAATTCACTACTTCAACCCAACAAAAAAACTGCAATCCCCTTTCCCGTGCCGAAACTAGCGCCCCTTGAACTCCCCAACCGGGTGTGGGGGGGGCGCACAAAAACGGGGCCCAAGTAAATAGTTAGTATGTAGTACTATTACCTCAACGTATGGTAAAGGTTTCTCAAATAGGCCTATTCTGAGATTCAATATATTTTTTGTCTTAACTCTGGCGATGTGGGGCCCCCATACCATATTTATGCTTTTGGCCATGGAGGGGCCTGCAAATTTTTCGAAAAATAGCAGTCGCAAAACTAGTCATCAAACGTTTAGTGACATATCAAGGGCCCCTCATCCTCATGCAAAAAGCGCAAAAATAAGCCTTGAAAACGTTTTTTCTTCGCATTGGTAGCGAAATGTTAGAGTATAGGGTTTGCTTGCAGCATTATTTTAGTGGGTTTGGAAGGGACCTAGTAACAGACTTTTAAACCTTGTTAAAACTGAGGAATTTTAAAAGCTCAAAACGCACAAAAATCCTCCAAAATAAAGTCAAATTCCGCAAAATTTTTGTGGGGGAAATTCCGCAAAATTCCAGACTTACCTAGCTTGGCATCGCCCCTTCGGGGCTCGCTCTTTTGTATCACCATCCAAGAAAAAATTTTTAAGGGGCCCCGAAAGATGATTTTGGGGGGGGGCGCATTGCCTAGTTTTGGCCCTGCCTCTTTCTCCCCACTAGATGCTGGGGGCACACAAACTGAGCTTATGGCACAATAAATCACGAAATAAAATGCAGTAATCCAATCACTACTGAATGCATAACCAACTAACTAGGCAATGATTTGTAAAAAAATTAACTGTTTGAAGTTATGGCTTCTTTGACAAAGTAAAATCAAACCTTCAAAACCAATCACTAACAATTCTTGTGCCATCATATCAGACACTAATGTGGGCAGCAAAATTTCATGCAACTCGTTATACAGTGACTATTCACAATATACCGTACATGCAAAGTACTACTTTTTGTTGCAAAAGTTTTTATATGTGATAGTTCAGCAAAACTTTGTGTAGTGCAAAAACAATTTTTGCCTTACTTTTGAAATTGATTAAGCGGATAGAAAAGTCTTCAATCTTCGATTGCACTCATAACTATCACTGAGCAGAATATATTGCATTCATCACAATCCATAAACCAAAATTGCATATTTTAACAGCAAACCATTTAAATAAAATTGGATTTAAATAAGCGGACAAACAATTAGTGTTATGATCTGCAAAAATTATAACATGACCAGTATTTTTCTAAAGTAAGATATTATGTATGTATTTAGTAAACCAATTATTACCACCAGTAACACAGTAACATACTACCGGTAGGCCCATATTAAGTAGTCAATATAGTTTTACAATACAAAGCTCATACCGGTTATGTGGTGGAAATAAACTTATCTGCACAAAACTTTATTATAGCAGCAGACACATCCTGTATAGACAACACAATACTAGCAAATCATGCATCTTATAAAAATATTGATTGCATACTTCACTGATTGCATAAAACAATACCTTAATGTAGGCTCTATCAGAAAAAACAGGTGGTGACCGCTGCTGTAAATTTTGTCACAGAAGTTGAAACAATATGGTGTATTTTGCATAGCATCATAATGGGCTTCCACTTTCACTACCGGTATTGCACTGTAGTTAGTTTTTAAAATATCTACTACGGCTAGTATGCTGTATGATTAATGTTTAGTTAGTCATTAAATTGTGCACCAGATAATTAGGCTACCTAATAATTGATAAAAAACAGAAAAAGTGGTGAAAAGATGCAGTATTTTTACACAGTACATCTGAAGCAGTGAAATCCATATGTTTTTAGTGTAGTCTATATTACCGGTATGCGTCTTGATAATTACACACTGTTCTGTGTAATTACCATATAATTTATAACTGAAAACTTACTTCATTAGTGACCAGCAGAATCATGAAAATAAACAACTTCAGTCCTGACCTTCTTTGAGCTAGAAATGCAGCTTTCATTTATTTAATTTTTCATAACCGGAAAGCACCTAACCAGAAAATGATTGCTGGATTGATAAACTACTGGTACCGGTACCTCTGAATGACTAAAAACTTATTATGGCTTGCATAATACGGTAATACTTCAAAAATCTAGCAGCCTGTCGATAATAAAACATCCAATTTGACCTCAGCAAAACATTTTAGAAAATGGTGCACTGTGCAAGTGCACATAGCTGAGAATCCGAGATACACACCAGCAACCTACGGTACCCATTACCAGCAGTCTAGACTGGCTGACAGATAAAATCTCATAGTAGCCTTGATCCAGGCTAAACTTTTAGTGGTAGTCTACTTTCTCACACTTTCTAGTAACTAAGTTTACAACTGATGGCAAGAAACTGCAGTTTGGGGGACTGTGGTCAAAAAGTTATCGCTGCTAACACTTTATTTCTTTCTAAATATTTTCTAACACTTATGTCACCAACGAACAAGTTAATATTTTGTCAAAATTAGTTTTACAAAACTTTTATACATCTCACAAAAACATTTTGTCTTACCCTGTGACGCTAGCCTATACGAGACCTGAAAAAAATGGAGCACGGTGGAGCAACATTCTTGCGCTACTTGCTCCACGAATCGATACGAAGCAATACCAAGCTCCACGAAGCATCAGCTCCACGGGGCGATGCGATGCGCGACGCAGCTTCATTGCGTCATAATGAAACAACTAAAAGTTGGCGCATGGCGACGCTTCGTGTCACTCTAGTGTAGACAAGGCCTTAGGCAGGCATAATCGAAAATGTGCGAACAAAATGCATCATATTTGACGAAGCACTCAGAATTAGGGTAAAAAAATTTAAACGAAATTTGCGTGAAAATTATTTGAAAAAGCACTAAAATAGCCATTACAGCATGTAATATTTCAAAGTTATTCCGGGATAGCATGCCCCCAGACCCCCTACAACCTTTCTTGTTTCTTAATCAGCTTTAAAGTAGTTCTGCTGAATAAAAAGACGATCAAAAAAATGTGGAAATTATGGCCCCCCTTTTGAAGTTTTTCGCTACGCCATTGCTTCACTGATATCTTCGGTGGAAAACAGGACATCAGAGGAGTGTGTAGACCTTTTTTTTTTTGCTTTCCAATCAGAGCGACCTTGACAATACAGTTGTTAAACATATTGAACTCGATCCATCTAATAATCCGGCTCGGGAAGGGCATGATCTTCCCACATGTGTCCTGCTGACTAAAACAGTTGCCCACCCCTGGTCTAGGTACAATTGCACCTATGCCACCTGTTAGCGGTGTAAAATTATGCCGCCGGACAAGGGTTAACACAATTTGCTAAAAATGCGTCAATGCACTCTTTGTTTTATGAGTAAATTAGTGCCGGCTAATCATATGTGACGTTGCACTGTTATACTCCAATTGATAACGAATGTTTTTGTTCTTATGTTGTGGTCGATCAACATGGTCGGCTTACGGCTGCCTTCTCAACAAAGTTTGCAGAAAATCACAAATCTACAATATAACTGTCAAAGAATTTTAATAGTGTAGCTGCTTGTGTCAGAGAGCTTTTATGATTTAACGTGATCGTTTTGTCGATGTAAAGCTGCTTCTACCAACAAGCGACGACTTTTTTAGCCGTCTTGTTACACTTTAATGTTTATTGACCATACGAAGCCATCTCGCAACTTCTTGGATTATGATCGAGTGCCGTGGAAAGCACCTAAAAATGTTGACGACAACAGTTAAATAGGATGGCAGCGCAATTTGCGGAGATTTGAAAAAGTTCGTCAATATATTAGTTTTCCAGCTTTCTTGGTCGTATTTTTTCTCGAAGTTTTATTGGCGAAAGTGAACGTGACAAAAATTGTTTTGCTAATTTGCGGTTTTGTGTCAACTTCCATTTGTTTTAGAACGTTTCTTCATTCTTGACAATCCTGACAACTTTTGCTGTGGTTCACATTTACTTGCTATAACGAAATGGTTAAGCATGGTAGTTTTCTGACAAAACTAACCGCGCGATTTGAAAGACAACTCGAGCAAACGTTGGTGTTGAACTTCCATTTTTTCTCCCACGCTAGCAGTAGCACTGCCTCGTTCAATTTTATGCCAAGTCGCCAGCATTTGCACATTGCAAATTATTTTTGATGCGTATTCAATGCTGTTGTAAAATCTATTTCATGATTTTATCTGAACACGCTTTCACTCAACGCAATGCTTGTTGAAAAATCAAGGGGGCCAGACATATTTCGCCCCCTCCTGTGGCAGACCCGAAGAGGCGACGCCCCCCTGCCCCCGCCTGATTGACGCCTATGATTGTAGTGGTAATTTGGTAAAAGCATAGTGAACCTCCAGGGACAGTACTGCAGTGGTAGGATGTGATGACATGAGAAGAAGATAATGGAGTCAGACCAAACAACCAGTCTCTTTACTTACACTTTAATTCAAAATGTGTCTCCTGTATTAAGTGGCAGCTTAACATGTCATTGGCAGGATTTGTTATTACAAAAATTTAATTGTATGTTGAGAAGATTCCCAAACTAACCGTCCATGTTATGTTTTTTACATTATAAACCGTGTAATTGGATTCGAATTCACTCTTTATACATTAAAACAAAGTGTTGCTTTGAGGTTACTTTTTCAAATTAACTATTTTTTCTGCTACTACTGGTTAGATGCGGGATCTTTCGCAAAATATGTTGATTTAAAAACAGAATAGGTTATGATATTGTGGATTCGCTTGAAACTATTCGGAATAGTAGCGGTAAATAAACTATTCTGAAATCCCCATCCGTAATTTTAAGGATGTTTTTTGATAGTGATTTGAGGTCATGCTTTCATGATATGAAAAGAAACCAGCAGTTCCATTTTTTGAAATAAACGTTTTGGTTTAGTGACTTTAGTTTATTTTATAATTCTAGCTCTAGCCATTGACAGTTATCCAGCACTCTACCAAAGAAAGTTGAGCCTTTATATAGCTTGTAAGCAATACTTTTACCCTGTCCACATGTCCGATTTTAGGGGGCTTTAGGCCGACGGTTCTTGGTTCTAGTTTCTGCATTATAATCAATTTCTTGATGTCACAGTTAAAAAAAGTGATTTGACAGTTAATTTTTAATAGCATAGTACTAAAGAAGCTGTGTCAGAGAGTTCTGGATGGAAAAGGTATGCCAGAGGAATGGAAAACAAGTGTTGTTGTTCCAATCTTTAAAGGAAAGGGAGATGTGATGGATTGTGCAGCATATAGAGGAATAGAGCTGCTGGAGCATGCAATGAAGATAGTCGAGAGAGTGCTAGAGAAGAGAATAAGAGAATTAGTGAAGGTTGATGACATGCAATTTGGCTTTATGCCTGGGAAGGGCACGACTGATGCTTTGTTTATTTTGAGAAGGATGCAAGAGGAGTTTCGTGGAAGAGAGAAAAAGCTGTACATGTGTTTTGTGGACTTGGAAAAAGCGTTTGATAGGGTTTCCGGAAAAGTGATGAAATGGGCATTAAAAAAGAAAAACTTGCCGGAAGTGTTGGTGAAAGCAGTAATGAGCTTGTATGAGAGCTCAAGGACGAAAGTCAGAGTTGGATCGGGTTTTTCGGAGGAATTTGGGGTAAGGGTTGGTGTGCATCAAAGGTCTGTGCTATCACCAATGATATTTGCTATTGTGGTTGATGCAGTGTCAGAAGATGCAAGAGAGGGACTATTGAATGAAATTTTGTACGCGGATGATCTTGTGCTGATGAGCGAAAATTTGGAGGATCTAAGGGAGAGGTTCCAAAGGTGGAGAGATGCATTGGAAAGCAAGGGATTGAGAATAAATATTAGAAAGACTAAGATGATGGTGAGTGGTGCAGAAGGGGAGGTTGTGCATAGCAGGGTGGATCCGTGTGGAATATGTGGGAAAAGAGTTATGTCTAACGTGGTGTGGTGCACGCTCTGTAAGAAGTGGATTCATGCGAGATGCACCAAAATGAAAAAAGTATCTTGCAGTTTTGCACAACAGTTTGTATGTAGAAGATGTGAAGATATTGGAGACGGAAAGGAAGAACCAGAGGAGGTGTTGTGTGATGAAGTGGAGACTGTGAAGGGTTTTTGTTATCTTGGAGATAGGCTGAATGCTAGTGGTGGGTGTGAAACTGCAGTGACTGCAAGAGTAAGGATCGAATGGATGAAATTTAGAGAATGCGGAGAGTTGTTACTTGGGAGAAGGTTTTCTTTGAAAATGAAAGGGATGGTGTATCGTAGTTGCGTAAGATCAGCAATGTTACATGGAAGTAAAACATGGTGTTTGAGGGAAAATGAGATGGTAATTTTGAGAAGAACTGAAAGAGCTATGGTGAAATCAATGTGTGGAGTAAAACTAGTGGATAGAAAGAATACTGAGGAGCTGATGAAAATGCTGGGTCTGAAGGAAACTTTAGATAAAATGGCTAAAGCGAATGGAGTAAGATGGTATGGACATGCGGTTAGGGGGGATGATGAGAGCATTTTGAAGAAGGCAATGATGTTTGAAGTGAATAGACCACGAAAGCGAGGACGGCCGAAGCAAACATGGAAGAAACAAGTCGAAGAGAATATAAAGAAGATTGGGTTGAGGGTGGAGGAAGCTACAGATCGCGCAAGATGGAGAGAGGGAGTGGGAGCGATTGCTGAAGGAATGAGGTGCATCTGGCCACCTTCGGACATGAGGAAAAACCGGATTAAAACTGAACGATGATGATGATGATAGTTCAAATAAAATGGCCGTGTGGGTAAAGCGTCTGCATCTGGAGCTGTAGACTCTGGTTCGATCCAAGTCTTGTGAAACCAAAGACTTCAAAATTAGAATTCACGTTTACCATAAAAGGGATAGTGTATTGACATGGAAAAGGCACTTAAGGGTGTTAAGGTTAGAACATTTCCTTCCATTCCACTTCGGTGGAATTGCTATTTTCTAATCCAATTTTTTCCACTCAGTATTAAGGCTGAATTTGAATTTGAATTCTACAATTCCATTAGGGAAATACTTCAAGCCATGCAAATCGTGGACAGAGGAATCTCCAACTTTTTTTCCTGGTCGGATGTTTTGTGAAGGAAAACTTCTCATTTTCTTAAATTCTTGGTGCTTCATTTGTATTACGATATATGGTTTTGGATTTATCCTAGCCTTTCACATAAGCTTGACGTAATGCGAATCTGTAAAAACATCTATCTGAAGCTTGTGCTCGATTACGCTATACATGCTGTCACACTCCATCTGAGTGTGACCAGCAACAAGATGCTTCTGCACAATACATATGTTGTGCTTCTTTGCTAGTTCTCTATATAAGTTGGAAACTTAAGCGTTACAGTTTTGATAACTGCAGCCATCACTCCAAATGATTGACTCCTTAACTTCTGGGTAGTTGGTGAGGACTTTATCAAAACCGCGTTAATTTTCACATTTCTTCAATCGATTGCATTTCTGCTGGCATTTGTAAACATTATTTTTTTTCCTAATGGCAGTTGATCCTAATCTGATCTCATGTATGTGCATTGTGTTGTAGGGTGGAGTGAATTTGGCTTAAAAAATTCTTTTTGGAAATTTATTTTGTAATAACAAATAAAAGACGTTACATGGCAATAGCAACAAATCAAATTTTCATTAAAAAATTTTGATGTTATGCGTCACCCCAAAAAGTTAATGTTTTGTTGGAAAATAATAAAACTTGCGCTAATGTTATATCGCATTAGCCTTTTATATTCCATGAACATTAAATAATACTTAGCGAAAAAAACTAACATTTAGCGAAACAGCGATCTATTAGGCAAATGTGAAATTTCGAAATTTTGGGAGTGTTCAGGGCTTGCACAGGTCAAGAAGACCCAAAGTTACCTCTCAAAGAGATGACCACCTGATGAAATGGATGGTAGTGCGTTTACCTACCAGTTTAAGCAAGAAAATTGTTTCGACCTTGTAGCACCTGTATCGGTACCTTTCAGCAACAACATCAACCCAATTTTCTTGTTTAAACTGGTGATCTCCTTTGGACATTTGTTGTAGCAGAGTTTTTTCAGGATATCCATTGTCTTGTAAAAGTTTTCTTTATCCGGTTAATTTCGTCTTTACAACTTGCTTGTCAAGCGTATCATTGAGGAACATTGAATAAGCGTCAGCACTAAACTGGCTTTACATTTCATCGGTGTAAAGGATTCGGAATTAACTTTTCTTCGTAATATTAAACAAAGATGTTGGTCGTAGTGGGGGAGGGGGAGCAGCTGTGAGCCCATTGCCACTCCATCTGTTTTCCTGTAGGTAATGTTTGTCAAAACTGAACTCAACAATATTTGTTGCACCGTGCAACAATATCTGTTTTGAAATACAAAGTGAGCATCAAAGTTGTCATATATCGTGCCTGCACATACTATGTTTGCTCTTGAGTGATACCAGTTGGCGTAGTTGTTTGGTCTTCCGTTCTGTTCGTTCATGCAAAATCGACCAAGTATCTACAGAAGCGATTCCTGCCAAAGAATGACAGAAAGCTGGAAAGCTGTCGGCAGACAGACAGACATTTCATTTCTATATCACAAGATAGTATCCGATTATTTGCTGTTGCTACCATTTGGATATTGAAGATCTCCTCTCTACCAAAGATATATCACAAGAATTGAGTAATTAAAAGTAACACAATACCGAAGTAAACATAAACGTAATGATCCTTGTTGTATAATGGAGCCGTGAAGGGACATGTAGTCTTCGAGTCAAACAACTACCTTAAAATTAATATGGATCAAAAGAGCAAGTGCTCAATCAAGCTATTTCAGCGATAGCGTTAAAAGTGGTTTAGGCACGGTGAGCCATTTGTGGCTGCAAAAATTTCCTGGTTTGGTTTTTAGCCGCAGAACCATTGAGATGATTAATTTTTATAAGTAGCCAGTAACTGGTGGTGATACGTTAATGAGAATTTTTTAAGTTTTAACATTGATTTGGTGTTGGAATCGAATTCCACACTTTAGGTCCTTGGTACATAATTGATGGTTGAGCTCGGTTCTCCTTAAACAAGGGTTAATTTAGTTTGTCACTTGTAGAAGGCCTTGTGCGGCGATAATGTGTCGCCGAGGCCCAACGAAAATGGCCCACTGAGCGGTGCCCTTCAAAACCTGTGATGGTCCCTCAAAACATGACAGACCCTGGTGCTTTGTACCCCCCTGCACCCCTCTCACCTGCCCTGCCCCAACCCTCCCAACCCCTGCTTGACGTTTAGCATTAAAAGGACAGTGTGGAGCAAGTCGGCAAGTTTGTTTGTTGAATCGTTGGGAATGGCACTTAGCGTGACTCCCCATCTTGGAGTGGTACATAGACAGATGCGGGGCCGGATTAAGCTACATTTGGGCAAACTGGGCAGTTGGACATCATGGCCTTTTTTTGCTCTTCAATTGATTTAGGGCGGAAAATAGTAGACTTTACTCTTATTTGCTGCATGGGGAGCTGCGATCTCTTAATCTGTCCCTGCACAGGTGGCTGGTAACTCCTCAGCAAGCTGGTATAGCGCCTCTGTCGCTTTCTTGCGAAGGAAAATAAATATATGACTAATGAATAAATAATAATACCAGTAAATAGTTTTTTTGGCTTTCAGGATTAAAATTTAGAATTAGGTGGAAATATATACGTTTAAAGTGGGGCAATTTTTTTGAAGTCAGTGGTATAGATAATTCCACCAGCATAAGAACTTTTTTGTTTTAGGTTGCTTATTTACACCTTAACGAGACTAAGGAGGTGAATAAGACAAGACCCAAAATTGAAAATGTCATAGTTGGGCTGTTATTTTCACCTTGTATTTGTAAATGTGTTGCACTATGGTGGATAATTTCACCATTTTAAAAACTTTTATGTGTAAGGTTAGATAGTGTTACGTCCTAACGGCTCGGCCTGAACGCTTATAGACGAACACAGAGCGAAACGCGGTATAGATTGCAATATATTGAGCAGGTGCACTGACTTCCCTTGCTGAACAATTTAAACCGGTTTCTAAAAAATAAGAAACAAACAACTGTGAGCGCAGAGCTACAAGAATCTCAAGAAACTCAAATTGACTTATTAAACACAATGAATAAATGTTTGCTTAGGCCTACACTATAACACTGACTGAAATTAATAAACTGTTTACAAACGTACACAATTAACTTACCAACTACTATTGCAGGCCAACTCTAAACATCATCTTCACAAGATTACACAATTTAAATATATGAACTCCTTTAAAATAAAATATATAGATGGTTGAGAACATTGCTAACTATTCGAACTATACGCTGTATCTAACAACGTCTCAAAAACGCCAAAGACATCGCTAACTGTACACAGTACACTGTATCTAACAACATACCTAACGCTAAAGATTGGAACACTCCGACCTGCAAGCTGTAAATTGTAAATTATATCCGTGGACTGAAATTACGGTGAGGTAGCTATCCCATTGCACAAGAAATGACGGTAAGCCTTTAGCACAGTAACTTGAACGTAAAATTTCGAACGCAAATTCCAATCAACTGAGAACTAGAATAAATTAGTTTGCATACGGCACGTGAAATAAATTTACATTAAACAATTCAACATACAGTAGTTGACGACGTAACAGATAGTTACACCTTTTTTTCACTAGCAGGTAGCAATTTCAACCCTAATCCGAGAAGCTGTAAAATTTCCACCCTTTTGAGATATTTCCACCCTTTTAGGATATTTCCACCCCTGATAAAGGGTGGAAATGATATTATTTTTACAGTGCAGACATTACACAATGTTAGTACGTGTAGTTTTTAGGTTTTCTTTTGCTTCCATGTGCTATCTTATGTCGTCTCTTCCTTCGACCTGGTTACTCCGAATTTTTTCTTCAGGAATAGTTGAAACATCAGACCCATGTTCAAACATCTCTACTACTGCTTCAACAAATGCTGATGGGGTAAAGAGTTGTTTTATTAAGCTTTAATTGCGATGTGGAATTACTGATAACTTGTGTGGCTTCAGCATCTTGAGGAGTGTTTTATTCAATGAAATTATGCGCATCAGCAAATCTGTCAAGTGTAAGATTATACAGAAATTATGTTTTGGTGGGTGTTTATCATTATTTTGCTTGCTCAAGAAACACACGTTTTTTGTGTGTCAGCCAGCTCCTTAGTGCTGAATTGTTTTTATGACTGCCTACAGTGATAACTATTCACTACTATGAGCAAGAATTTTTAAGAGGTGATACGAAAACTTTTGATTTTATGCAAATTTGCTATATTTGAGTGACAAAAGCTTTACTATGGCATTGTGGTCAATTTTGCATAGTATCTTGAATGTAATTTGTAGGTTAATTGCGTGCCGTATTTTACTTGAGCTGCCAGTGGTGGGTGAATTGTTGGGATGTGCCTGATACTGGATACATATTCGGTATCCAGCACTATCCGACGCTTTTTGAGGTGTCTGGTATCCTGCCGGACGGTGCTTTCTCTATCCGACCGGATATTGAATATTTCTAAAGTTCAGGGAAATTGCGTAGAGTAGACTCGGTAAAAATAAAATTTACCTTTTCGATTTATGTGAAAAAATTTGGAGCAAGTTTGAAAGCTTTAATTTTGTTTAGGCTCTCTACAAAAAGCAAAACCGAGTCCAAACCTTGGACTATGTTGGTAATTTTTAATATTAAATGGCTTTAGATTTAAATTACATATTTTTTTTGTTTGGCGCTGTGAGTTTTGTCATCAGGAAAGCCACTTCGATAGAGTAGCAGTAAGGCAGTAATCAATCGGCTTCAAACCGAGACGGTATAAGTTCGGAGACCACTATCGTTGTGTCATCCGTAAAGACCATGCAAATAATTTACGTTTAAAAGCCTGTCTTCTGTCCTATAACTGGCATGTTCGTCTTTTGCTCAAAATGAAAAAAAAAATGCAATGAGCGGCGGACATAGGCGTCAATGCTTTCTCGAAAGCAAGCAGCAGGGAGAGAGAATTTTGATAGGAACTGTGTTTTCTACGTTCAAAAAACGACTTCAGTATGATGCGGGGCAAATTCTGTCAAATTTGTTTTGAAATGACAGCACGTACTGCATTTGCATAGTTTGGACACTTCACTTTAAAAACAAGGGTTTGGTTTCAAAAGGGAGGGGAGGTTCGACACCCCAAACCCCCCACTGGGTGCGCCACTGTGTGTACAATGCGACTGCAAAATTTCCTTAGTTTCCAAAAGTAAATTATTGGATTAAAGGGGAACTGAAGTACAAAAATATTTCTTTACTAAAGGTATTGCAAAACGCGACAAATTCAAAAATGACATTGAAAGTTTTTTAATGCTTTTAGTTAACGAAAATTGACGTTTAAAATTTAATACAATTTTTTATAAGTGTATGTTTTACGCATTGATGCGCGAAAAAGTTACAGCTGTGATGTTCGACCTTTGGTCAGACAAAGAGATTTCGGTTGACGAACACTGCAGTTGTAACTTTTTCACTCATCAATGCGTAAAACGTACGCTTATGAGAAATCATACGCCGATTTTTCGTTAACTTGAGGCATTTAAAAACTTTTAATGTCATTTTTGAATTTGTGTTTTTTAGTACCTTTAATAAAAAAATATTTTTGCTCTTCAGTTCCCCTTCAAACAAGCAGCTCCATAACAACTACCAAAAAAGATCTCAGTTGAGGTGATGAGTATTTTTTTGTGGAAGCTGTGATTATTGCCGAGGATAATTATGTCACAGCAGGAGGGAAAGGGGTCTTGCGTATCCCTGCCCCTGTTGTAAATCTGATTATAATCTGTGGAATAAATCAACTTTTGTTTCAGATTGCAGTTGCGCAACGAGCTTTAAAACTTTCGTAATCAACATTGTGGGCTTTGGCGGTTTGGTTTAGCGACTTTTGAATTTCAAAAAAGCATTTGCCCTGCTCAAGATTGATTATTAGATGATTAGTATTTTATATCGTTGGTATTATGCAGCGAGTAGCGTGGCAGGACTTTTCGGCGTGACCGATTCGACGTGAGACGTCTCGCCATGACCGACTCGTCGTTGAGACGACTCGACTTTGGGACGTCTTGACGTTGGGACCACTCGACGTTGGTACGTCTCGACGTTGAGATGATTCGGCGTGGAAAGGTGTAGTTTGTGAGCGGACGTAATTACCGCGATGCGCGCTAGAATGTGCGAAAAGACGTAATTATCACGTTTTAGAAGTGCTAAAAGTAAACAATAAACGATTTATATCTACGGCTTTATAAACGTTTTGCGACACATTAAGCGTATTTACATGGAGCATTATTAGTCGACTAATAACGTCACACATGTCGACTTAATATTAGGCGACGTATGAGGCGATATCATTACTTATTTACATGAGAAGTTTTACTATGCGTTGCTAATAGTGACCGGGGACGCTTTAAAGCAAGTGATAGTTCATTACAGGATTACAGGTGCAAAAAATTGGGAGTCTTGCGCCGATTTTCGTAGTGTTGTCAGACAGACTACTGGTAGGCCTACGTGCAAACGTCATAAAGAAGGGGTGTTGAAATTTGCCCTTAATCTCTTATTGGTGTTTTTATTAGGTGTTTTCCACTAGAAATAAGCCTACTAAACCTACAAAATGGAAGGATTATATCTAGCCTTGTTGATTATTATAAAAGCCTACATAGATTTGATTGCAAGCATAGAAGATTTTGAAGCTGTGCGGGTTCGCAGGAAGTTAGAGTTTTTAAACAAGGCCATGGAGCTTGAATATCAATCTCCGGCGATGAATCTGCGGTTGGGAAGGGTCTGGATGCATAGAAGGTAAGTTAAGAGATCTAACTTATCCAAAATCATGAATGTTTAATTCGTCGGTAATTAAGAACAACTTCGGCTTTCAGATGTGCAAAGTTTTGGGAGAAAGATGTTCCCCGATTTACAGAGGCAATGTGGATCGAAAATTTCGGAATCGACGCAGCTACCTTTGATTACATTTATGACATTATTGAAGAAGACTTGCGACCAAGTACATTATCCTGTTTAATCTTACGGAATGGGAAATCATCTCACCTGTCCAGGGGTGCCGGAACGTTGGAAGGGCAAGGGGGGCAGGTCTCTTAAAGGGCACTTGCTCCAATGTAAAAACACACGAATATAAAAAGGACAGGGGGGGCAGCTGCCCCCTGCCCCCCCCCGCTCTGGCACCCCTGTTCCTGTCAACACAAATTATGCAAAAAATTAGTTCATAATTTAAGGGAAGGGCGACCAACCCCTGGTGTTAACTATTTTGGGCATCAGGCTTAGACTTTTTTTAAACGATGGTTCACCCATTAGTTGACAATTCCTCATGAATAAATTGAAATACTTAGCCCTTCGATTTACGACCCGGATGTCACCATTGAAAATAATCTCTTGCAAAATGGCGCCAATTGTACGTACTATAATTTTAGATGAGCGATGGGTTCGTCAGCCAATTTCGCCCAAGAAGCGGATGGCCATAGCCATTTATAAACTCGCTTCTCAAGCTGAATACCGGACCGTGGCACACGTTTTTGGCGTAAGCAAATCGTCAGTACACAATTGTTTAATGAGGTAGGCAGCTATTTACAAATTACTCCTACTTTATGCTGCTACGTTCAGCTTTATATGTAGTAGAATAGATTATAATACGTGCGTGTAGAATTAATCTCGGTCATGTCTGTGCAATTTATAAACGTTTGGCCAGCGTATCAAAACAAACCAAATGCGCATCTTAAAAACATGAATTTGGTTTAATTTCTAGTAAGCCATTTCCGCTATTGTTTTGAATTAGGCCTATACAAATTTTGTGGACAGATTTTGCAAGGCTATCAACAAACGCTTGCGGCTATTCATATCCATGCCTTCGACCGCGGAAGCGATAGCTATTTCCGAAAGAATTGAAAATAGGACGCATTTTCCTCAGGTCAGTAATAATTCTTCATTACAGGCGTTTCATATTATTTTCGCCAGGATAAACAAAAAAAGGTAACGAACAAAAATTGAATGATGTTATACTGTAAGGAGAAAAAATTAGGGGCATTACCGTTAACAGGAAGCGAAAGACCACGGTCCGCTTCCAGAAAAGTGACTGGGTAAGTCTAGTCCTATTACCTGAGTCGAGTAAAGTAAAACAGCGCACTAATATCAACAGAAGAGAAGAATTAGGCTAGTCAGCGAAGTAAGATGATATCAACAAAAAAACCTATTAAAGCATGAAAGCAGGTACAGCACGTGAACCACTTAGCAAACAATAAATATCACAAAGTAATCTATACGTGCACACAAAATAAAAGCTATTCGAGAGTGATAGAAAGTGGTATTAAAAACTATATGCATGAACTTACTGCTGATTGTCAGAATAATGTTTCTTGAGGAGCGGTTTTTTAGATTTTTGAAAGCTTTGAATTACGATAGCTCCGAATTCTGCTGAAACTATTTAATTCCCTACGGATATTTTGAAAATGCGTACAAATACAAGTGTTACGTTATTTACAGAATGTGCACTTACCCGAATCGACAACGGTTTGTTATGATGACGCAGAACCTAAAACTTAATTTACAGGTTTTCGGTTGTATCGACGGCACCCACATTCCGATTACAGCGCCGCTTAGCGGTAAGAAAGACTTTACCAACAGAAAAGGGTGGGAATCGATCATCCTGCAAGGAGTCGTCGATGACAACTTGATGTAAGTACTGTACATGAAAAAGCAAATCCGTGATAAATAGTCATTGAAGTACTCCCACCGAGCCTTCTTTTTCATCACTGTTTTTAGATTCAGAGATATCTTTGCTAGCTTTCCTGGAAGCGTGCATGACGCAACTGTATTCAAAAATTCTGGGCTTTTTAAATTTCCACACAAACTTCCGCAGGTTGGTACCATTACAACTTATAAAAGTAAATCTAACTAATCATAAACCTTTTTTACAGAATCCTATAACCCTTTCCAACTGTGAAATTCCCCTTATAATATTAGGAGACCCAGCATATCCTTCTTTAAAGTGGTTAGTAAAACCGTACATCGGATATAACCTTTCGCCGAACAAAGAAAGTTTCAACACATACCACAGCAGCACCAGAATCATGATAGAAATCGCGTTCGGAAGGCTCAAAGGACGGTGGAGAATTTTGAGCAAAAAAGTGGATGTAAAGATTAGATTCGTTCCATCCGTGATAGCAACATGCTGTGCACTGCACAACATCTGTGAATCACGTAAAGTACCCATGAGCGAAGTTCAAGTGGATGTTAACCGTTATCCTCAGCCACCTTCACGTCCATCACCAAGTGGAAATTTCGATGGCGCTACTGTTAGGGATGCCCTGAAACAGCATATTTTTCAAACTCTTCCTTTCAGGGCCTCACAAAGATTTGCAGATATGTAGCCTATATGCTTTTACTTAAACATGGGGCTATCCATAAAGGACGTCCGTTTTAAGTCGGGTGGGACAGGGAAGATTTAAACGTTTGGGACAGGATGAAAAAATCTTTGGTTTTTAGCGTTCTTTTGCCGTTTGTTTCACATGGAACGTTCAAATAACATCACATTTCACTGTGGAAGTTTTACACAAAACGTCAAAGTGTGGGGGGGAGGGGGGTTTAGCAAATCAACAGAAACGTCTAAAATCGTCATGCGAAGATTACCTGTAAACGCCAAACTATCAACACAAAGGGGTAGCAGGAGTAATTTTTTTCCAAAAATATATATTTGAACGTTCCATATAGCTTTTCGCATTCTGTTCTTGTTGCTTATCGTTCATTAAATATAATTTCCATTACCCAATTTAGTTTATTAAAAGAAATAGGAAAAAACAAGCAAATAGTCTCACAAAAGTCAGAATAGGCCTACAGCTAAACCATCACTAGAGTATCATTTCTCTGCATTTGGGAAATTTATCACAACTGGAGGTTTTTTCAAGATCACATCAAATCCTTCTTGAAGTGTTTTATTTATTGCTTGAAACAATTCTTTTCTGCTCTCTCTGTCCTTTTCGGCTTGTTTTTCAAATACCTCAGCCAAGGCTGCTACCTTGCCGTGATCTACAAACAACGTTAATACTTAACTAAATTTCAAAAGACTGCAAACACATAGGGTAGCGTTCAAACGCCACATGAAAATTTGGGCCCCCTCACGTATGACGGTATTGTGACGTTCTTAGCTATTCTTTCCCGTGTGGCGGTTTTCAAACACCTTACATACGAAACGTCATACGCTTTTTGCTAAACCTCTAGCATTCACATAACGGCACTTTGAAGATTTGTGGGATCCCCTCAACTGCATGAGGCGTCATATGATACTTGAAGTACTAACTAGGCTGACCAGATTAATTTTTGACGAAAACGGGACATGGCGACAGAAAAAACGGGAAATCTATGAGACTAAGCAGAAAAGGGAGGCAACAAGAATTTGCTTAAAATTTTAAGGGTTTTTAGGTGTTCTCCAAAAAAAAAAAAAAGGTCTTCATCGGCAAAATGTTAATTTTCTGGAGAACGTGCCGTTGAAGACCTTTTTTTTTTTTTTTTTTTTTTGGAGAACACCTAAAAAATCTTAAAATTTTCAGCTTATCCTCGCTGCCATTCATCTACAACGGCTATTTTTTGTTATCCTTTGCTATTTTGCTATTTTATGCTCTGCAGCCGAAAAAACGGGACATTTGTGAAAAAGTCGGGACGCTCAGAATCACGTGAAAATACGGGACTGTCCCGGCAAAAACGGGACGTCTGGTCACCCTAGTACTAACGCTTCCTAGAACTTAGGAGTACACAAGCCCAACGTCAGACCAACTCCAACAGAACACGCATCTTTCTCCCTAAGCATTTAAACAGCGATGTTCACCAAACCAATTCACCTCTCTGTCTTTGCAATAGCTTTCTCTTGCGACTCTTTCTTTCTTGGCTTCCTATACAACGATATATATACATCATACATCGATAAAGAAACACACGTTACTAATGCTGCAGCTAAGTCTTACCGTCATCCTTGCTGCAATGAGGAAGTTCTGCAACAAACATAATACAACTTTAAGTGAAATAATTTATAAACTCAATTCTTCGACAGCGTGGTAGTTGACATGCGCTTTGGTCTAGAGACTGGTATGATTGTTGGCCGGTAGTTTGACTGCCAACTTTTTTCGTTGAAGGGTTCTTACCCTGAGATAAAACCCTTCATGGTGATTATATCTTAGCGAGACGAAATCTAACAAGCAGCATATTGAAGAATGTGGTACGCGCACCCCTTCTACGTGAGTGTAAATTCTAATCGAAAAAATTACTGTTGGCCAAATGTAGTCTATCTATTGTACAGTATAAAATGAAGAAAAATCTTACATATGTTACTTTTTGCCAAAAGCACAATCATGTTATAATTACATTACCATCACTTTGCTCTTCACTTCCGCACTTTACTTCGAACGAACTATCTTCTGAAATTGCAAAAACTATTAAGTCATACATGGTTCACCAATTCACTTGGAATGGTAATATGAGCATGAAAATACAACAACAATAAAAGTGAATAGTATCATCATCGTCCAGTTTTAATCCGGTTTTTCCTCGCGTGCCCGAAGGTGGCCGGATGTACCTCATTCCCTCAGCAATCGCTCTCACTCCTTCTCTCCATCTCGCATCATCAGTATGATTCACACAAATTTTTAAGCGTGTTAACCTGCTTTCTATGAAAGCTAGCATACTGTTTTAAGTAAAGTCCTGTTGAAAATGACAAGATTAAAAAAAAGAAAAGTAACCACATTAGTGAGCAGATTGTTTTTTCAAATGTGCCAACCATTATATACCGAAAGAGCAATAAAAATGCAGTGTACAATATACAGAGATATGATAAGGCTTTGCGTTGTTGATTTATAAATGGACTTTAAGAAGTGAAACAAAGAGCTTATTAGCAAGAATGCTTCTGTACTTAATTAATTCCTAACCTTTGCGAGTGAAGCTGCTTGAATCAAACGATTTTTCATCTGCCGAGCATTCTTCGGTATCTGATATAAGAAACAACTTTGTACAAAAGGCATATAGGCATACTTCGTACAAAGACTTGGGCAAAATACTTTCAAAATGTATTTATATATAAATACAAAATGCAATGACTAAAAAGAAATCAAAAACAAATGCAAAATACTTCCAAAATACTTTTTGCATGTTTTGCCATTCGTACCATGCAGCTAGCATTTTGTAGACCAGTCTTAACATGCGTAATTGCGTGACTAAATACATACAATAAAGTCACGAGAAATTTGTTTACACTTTTGTTCTAACAGTTGGGAACTTCTCTTGTTCAGCGTCGTTTGCATACCCATAACGTGGTAATGAATGTATTGAAAATGCAAAATACAATACTTGTCAAAAATGGCATGTACCTACCATATACACAAAAATAAATGAGTTTAAATACAAATTTCAAATAGGTACGGATTTGTATTTTAAATTACACATATAGTCATTTGCAAAAGTATCGAACCACCTTTGCGAAAACATAAAAATGGCATTTTTTCTGATTTTTGTTAATTTTATCGGCTGGCAATACATTTTTGTTTTTTTTATTGCAGGATTATAATCTCACAAGTGTTTTAATCTAGATTTAAGCAGAAGTTCCCTGGTAAATTGTTGCATTTTGGTTATTTTTATATAATTTTATCCATCTAAAAATGAAGAAAAATCGGTACCACACGGATGTAGAACGTGGTCAGATCGTTGTACTTCACAAAAATGGATTGTCTCAACGCCAAATTTCTAAGCAACTTGATATCAACCGGTCATCTGTTCAACGAGCAATCAAAAAATTTGCCACAGAGGGGATTTTTGGCAATCGAAAAAAAGTGGTAGGCCACGGAAAACAACTGCACGAGATGACATTGCCATGAAGAGGATCGTGGCTCGTTCTCCGACAAGTTCCTGCAAGAAAGTGCGTGCAAATTTACTCGGAAAAGGGACTGATGTTAGTATAAGTACAGTTTCTCGACGGCTCAGCAAGGAATTTGGATTAAAATCCTGTAAGCCTGCAAAAAAAACAAAGTTGACACCCATAATGAAGAAGAAGAGGCTAGCGTTTGCGAAAAAGCACCTTCATTGGACTGCCGATGACTGGGGAAGAGTTTTGTTCAGCAATGAATCGACTTTCCAGCAATTTGTTGTCCGACATAAGCATGTTCGCAGACCTGTCGGAAAACGATTCGACGAAAAATACACCTCAGCAACCATGAAACACCCCCCTAGCCAGATGATATGGGGTGCCATGACTAAAAACGGAACCGCTGGGTTGTATTTTTTGACACCTGGAACTACCATGAATGGGTCCAAATACGTGGATTTACTCAAAACTAAACTCTTATTGCATATGTCAGTCCACAACACCTCGATTTTTATGCAGGATGGTGCTCCATGCCACCGTTCCAAAATTGTAAAAAAATTTCTGGGAGAGAACAATGTGGTGACCTTGGATTGGCCAGGCAATAGCCCAGATTTGAACCCAATTGAGAATTTGTGGTCTAAAATGAAAGACTTGGTTGCAGAGAAGCAGCCTTCCAGCGGTAAAGCATTAACCGAAACCATTAAAGAAGTATGGGTGAAAAAGATCTCAAGAGAATATTGCATGTCACTCATTGCTAGTATGCCTCGCCGACTAAAAGCTGTAGTAACAGTGCAAGGAGGTCACACAAAATACTGAATTCTTGTACTTTTTTACAATTTTGTAGACTTTGTGGTGTTCTTTTTAAGTTTCTGTTAAATTTACGTATAAATTGCAGGTGGTTCGACCGATAAAATTAGCAAAAATCAAAAAAAATGCCATTTTTGCGTTTTTGCAAAGGTGGTTCGATACTTTTGCAAATGACTGTACATCCCAAGTCTGTTCATATGTTGCTAGTTAGCCTCTAGTTTGCTACATTGTCTTTCAGCTGCAAAAGGCCTAAAAATTCACCAAAAGAAATATAAATAAAAACTTTTTCATCAGAAGGAATTATTAAGTTACAGTAGACTCTTACAGTTACAGTAAAGTTAATGCTGGTGCTAAAAAGAGGAGCCTGAATAATTATAACAACATATCAATCTACAAACGTTCATACATCATGACATAAAATATAAGAAAGATGCTCTTACAGGTTGCAATGCCAATTGGTGGTTTTCATGTGAAGACAAACACTGCTTAAACCAATCAAAAAAGATGGCTATAAATTTGCATCATGAAACTGGTTCCGACTCGTTTGAATCAAGCCGCATCTTTTTTGGAGGTTCACATTAAAATGGGGCTATCCCAACTAACACGCATGCGTGATTATGTTACCATGTAAGCCAGACACGCAGTCACTCATATGTTGCTACGCTTAGGGCTACATTACAACATAACATAATCATGCACACATAGCATTAGTTGGAAAAGCCTCATTTTAAAGCACACAGTCTGCAAAAACATGTGGCTTATTTCAAATGAGCTACACTGCATCCTCTGTTTATGTCATACACTCATTTTCTGTGACTTTCTATGCGCTCTGTAAAATGAACTGAAGCAACACAAAAAATTTAAATATTTTTCCCCGACAGACTTACCTATAATAACTTCTACAGCACCTGCAAAGCAGCAATATGGTTATATACATTATATTACAACACACTGATATGATTTTACCTTGGACGTCTGCACTGGTGTCCACACAAGGCAGTTTTCCTTGCAACCCCTACAAAAAGAACCAAATAGATATCTAATTGATTTTAACGTAAATCTACATTTTAACGTATTGACGTAAATCTACATCCGGCGACAGGGATTCGTTCCTTGAGACATAATAGAGCTACCTCTTAACTGTCGCTGCTCCCGGATCACCCTTGGGCAAGGTGTTGCATTTGCTAGCCTCCCCATCTGGGGTTACAGATTTTGGTTTTAAGAAAATGGCGGACTTTTTTTACAGCATATTTATTTATTTTCTTTTTGTGATTTTTAGCGTATGTTCTTTTCTTAAAAAAAAAAAAATGTGCACTCTTCCTAGTTAACAACGAGGTGCAGCGACCGTGCTTTTTTTGCTTCCTGATTGTTTTTTTTCTGAGGATGCATGATTTAACGTTTATTGTTTTGTCGCTGTTACCTATTTTTGACCTTCGCTTTTGTTTCATGTTTTTGTTCGTGTTATTTTGGTCGTTCAATGAAATAAACTGAACTTAACCCATTGACCACCATAGCGCATTTTCTAAATGCCTTAACATTGGCTAAATGATTAGTCGCTGGGAGGTATGGCCACAAAAGGTGTGAAACACAAGTTTCTCCTTAAAAATTGCCAGCATGCAGTGCAGAACAGAATTACCTGCACTCTGGGCCGTTCATGCAATAAATTCTTCATTGAATCAAAAAATGGCGAGGTTGGAGCAGAAGCTCCAGATCTGGAAGAAAGCTGCACTTCTTTGTAATATAAAGACTTTAAATTCTTCCATTTTGATCGAATCTGTTTCCTACACATAACACCGCAATATGCAACAAAAAGTATGTTCAATCCTTAGATTTAGTTTTGAAAAGATATTTTCTTCTTTGACATTTCTAACACTGCACCTGGCTTACAATGCACCAGCACTATAAGCGTAGAAGTGCTATTATTAAAAGTGGACAAAAATAGTTTTTCTTAAGACAACCTTATTTAACATACCAATTAAGAACTTTTTTTTAAGTGATTGAACATGTAACAAAATTTATTTTTGTGGTTCAAATATCATGAAAGAAATTAGTGTTCTGTTGTTTAAGGCACAAAAATCAAACATGTAATCTTGTTTTCATATGTCCCATAATACCGATAGTCTAGCAGGAAAGTTATCTTTTTACAGGAGTACAGAACATAACTGCATATACAAAAAAGTTGTGATACCTCGAAAACTTACCAAGAGTAATTGATTTTTAATTCTTTGAGGCTTTCTTCCAGACCCTGAAACAATACCTGATTTCTTTGCCTTTTTGTATCTATTTTTTCCAGGATTCGTTTTTCTTCGATTAAGCTCAAAAGAGCTTTTACCTCTATTTCACTCCAGGATTTCATTTCAAGATTGCTAAGACAGATTTCAAAACTCATATGTATAGGTACGAAAAAGAATACAAGAAATTATTACAAACCACAATACCTCCTAATATAATAGCAACAGATTACAAAACTGATTAAAATGAAGATTCATAAGCCAGTTTGGTTCAACATTACCAAGAAATCCGCATAGATCGCCAACACATTTCACGTAAATATGATTAAAATTGCGTAATTTTGACAAGTAGTATCAAAAATTGCCCAAAGCTTGTAACTCCTGCCAGCGATGAAATGAGCTCTAGTTGTAAGAAAGATGGAAGTGCAAAACTTGTCTAAAGATTGCAAAACCTACATTTAATTTTCTGTCTTTAGTTCAAGTTCATACTGGTACATTAAGAAATTTGCATTTTTTACTTCCTCAAAAATCAACACCTCAATTCACATTTTCACGCAAAAATTTGAAAAAAATAGGCATATAAGTATACTATGTGAAGTTTGCGTGGTAAAAGCCTAGCCTAAACCTTCTCTTGAAACTACCTACCGGTAAGTCTAACGCAAAATAGCACTTCAAAAAAACCAAGCATGCAATATCCAAACAACACATTTGCGTAAGCCTAGCAACCTAACCTAGAAGGACTTGATCAACCGCTAATCGTCTGCTTCTGTCGACTTATCTGTCGACTAAACCACCTGTGCCATGGATGTCGACTTGAGACGACATATGAAGCGACAACTTCAAACCAATAGCGGATGTGACGTCAAAATGATGTCATAAGTCGACTAATAAAGCTCCATGTAAATGACCTTATTGTTTTAACAAAAGTTCAAAATTGTTTGACGTAAGTTTAACCAAAAAGTCGTGAGAAAATTGTTTTACAACTTTTGTTTTGAATTTGTTTTTTACATTAAATTGTTTTCATTAGATTGTTTTACAATTTTCAGTATTTGGTTTCGTTTTATAACCTGAAATACAATTTCGCGTTTAAAAAACAATTAATAAGCGCTGCAACTGCACTTTGATTTTCAGTTTTTGATCAATATGCAGCAAAAAATGTGCATTAACTGAACGCAAAAAAGATTAAATAAACACAAGAAATTTTTGTTGACGAAAAATAAATGCGTAAAGGTCAAGGCCTCGGCTTGGTCGGCTGTGGCTTTATGAAGTAAACTCAATCGGAAGTAAAATGCTTGATTATTATTATTAATTTATTATGCGAGCAGCCCTATACGTTATGCCCAGACGTTCACAACGATTGTGGCTACTGCGATATCGCGCACACGCTTAAAACGAAACCAAATACTGAAAATTGTAAAACGATTTTGAACTTTTGTTAAAATAATATGTCGCAAAACGTTTATAAAGCCGTAGATATAAATCGTTTATTGTTTACTTTTAGCACTTCTAACACGTGATAATTACGTCTTTTCGCACATTCTAGCGCGGAACCCGCTCGCAAATCACACCTTTCCACGCCGAATCATCTCAACGTCGAGACGTACCAACGGCGAGTGGTCTCAACGTCAAGACGTCCCAAAGTCGAGTCGTCTCAACGACGAGTCGGTCACGGCGAGACGTCTCACGTCGAATCGGTCACGCCGAAAAGTCGCGTACTGGCGAGTAGCACCAAAAAAAAAAAAAAAAAAGATAATAACACTTGTCATTTATGAAGTTTTTAAAAACTATATTTGGCATGTATTCGATTTACCTCATAGCAGGGTATTTACAACTGTTGCTGTAAGTTTCAGCTTTGTCAGTGAAAAGATAAAGGAATTATGCCTATACTTTTTAACTTTGCTGCAAGAAAATGCAGTGCCCAAAATGATTACAATGCCATTAAGGATGTGCCGAGTCGAGTCTGAGTACTCAGCCGAGTATTAAGACATTTTTATTTCTCGAACTCGGCCGAGTAGTAATTTATACTCGACCGAGTACTGGTTTGTAAACGAAGTTTGTTTTTACTTAAACCCAAGTTATCAACTCAATGAAGGCAATTTACCAAAACACAACTGTTAATTCATGAACATCACTGTCTTTTTTGCTTGATAAGGTACCTATGGGGTACATTGTCACTATTGCATTGTATTGCCCAGATGTTGCCACTTTGCTGTAAGCGCAGTATACTTCAGCCAAATATCATTGATACTGATTGACCCAATGGTTCTGACGCTGCTGAATGCAAGAAAACCAAAAAGTCAAAAACGTACTTCCCGTCGTGCTTGACGTCATAGATACTCGGCCTCGGACTCGCCGAGTGATGTCGTAAATACTGGTTATTCGGCGAGTCCGAGTAATTTTTCTTGAGGCATATCCCTATGGCATTTGTATGGTGAGTTAAACTCAGTGGTTCTCAAACTTATTAAAATTTTGACTTAGCAGTCCCCAAAGATTTTTTTATATTTCTCGCAGTCCTTTATTATTAAGTATAAATTTCCATGCAAAATCAAGTGAAGAGCAAAAAAGGTCATCACGTACGCAGATGTCCAATCAAGCACAATTCAGTGGGATGATTTATCAGAAATCCATGAGTTTTTTGTGGTCCTCCTGAAACTGCTTCGCGATCCTCCCCAGTTTGAGAACCACTGGTTTAACTCAACAGATGATTTTTCAAAAAAGTATCAAGTGCTGAAACTGCGATATTATTTAACTTCTTACAAAGCTGAAAAGTTTAGCGAAAGTGTTGATTGTCTCTCCCATGGTGTGTGGTATAAAAAATAGGAAACAGCTTTGACAATCCTTGAAAAACTCTAAAAAGTGCTATCATTATTATTGTGCCACCATACTCACTGACGTAAGGATCTTATATTGATGGATATTTTTTGACATTTTTTCAAGTAGTCAAATAAACTTACCGCTTTTTCGAGGTAATTTTGATTTTTAGGAGGTGGTATATTTTAATCTTGGTGCATGGACATTAGCGTTGGAGCAGTCCCAATTGATCATACTTACTCTTGGAAGATGGTTGCTGCCACAAGCTGAACTTTCTAGGTATCAGCTTGCCGAACAGCTTTTAGTTTATTTGGGAAAGGCTGCAGACATTCTAAACTTGTTTGAACTCATCAGTGACGAAAATTTGGTAGGTCTCGTCAAGTATGCTATTTATTTCATTTAATGACAACAGCTTCATGGTTATTTGATAAAATGGTTAGGGAAAATCTTACTATAGAAATGGCTATAGAATAATGTGGATATTTTTTTTATTCCAGAATTTTGAATCCACAAATGAATCCTAAATTGCAATTTTAAAATGCAGTATTCCTTTGGCATTACAAATTTGCACGCTCATTAAAAAAGATAAAAAGTTTTGGCATTTATATTTGTTTCTGCCTTTGAACTTTTAAAGTTATTCGTTTGGCAACTCTATATAGTGGAAGCGAAAAAAAAAATTCGAAATTCTTGTGGAATATCAAACTGCTGAAATGGCCATCCTTACTTACATGATTTATTATTGCTTAAGAGCGTGAAGAAAAAGTGTGAGAGCGCTTGGGTGCGAAAGTGTATGCATATTATATATATATATATATATATATAAAGCTGGGTGGTACGAGATCAGTTGCATCACTCTTATTGGGTGACGTTTGTTTTTGGTTAAACGAGAAGAGGATACACATTTAGAATTGAAGTAATGTAGCACTGAATTCATTACATTAACGACCAGCAAATGCATGCTACTGCATCTTCAAAACTAATTAGGTTTCAGAAGTCAAAACTGGCCCTATGGACAACGTTTGACGTCCAGCATCCTCGTTAAATCAATTGCCGACTGGTCGGTGTTTGAGGGTTTATGCTTTTTCCACTTATCAATTCGAACTTCGGTATAAAATGGAATGAACAAATTGGCGAACTAAGCAGTTTGAACCAAATGTTTGCTATAAGTTTTGGTGTGTTTAAAATTGTGGTGTTTTTAGGGTATTGAAAGAGGTGGAAGCTTAATTTACATAGCCTTGGGTCTTTGGTCTTGGGCTTTATTGCAGTATACTTATATAATAGTCAGATATGTCCATGTTTATGAAGACGATGCAATGATGATGTAAGTTCAACGTTGTAAGATGCATTTTCTGTGATGTAGTGCTAATATTCTGAATAGCGTCACTTGCAACCAAATTAAGAAATGTAAGGTGTGAGTTGGCAATTTTAGATATTGTGTAATCACTGAGCATTTGAAAGTTTTTTAAGCTGTGAAACAAAGAATTTTGAATTTAATAAAAAATGACCCGAGCTTTGGAATCGTTTTTGTAACTTGGAACAAACAGTAGTACAAGGGTGGGCGTGCAATCCGTGCATATAAATTTTTTTTATCGTGTTTATGAACTGTTGTTGAATATTCATTTTAAATTGAAAAAAGAACTGTTTCTTCCTTTCACACAAATCTATCCAAACTTTCAAAGTGCCAGTTGCTATTTAAAACTACTGCATTTATACGCTTTGTTTTCTCAGTGCGAAAATAATGATGCAAAAGCTTGGTAGAGGAGCATCATTGTCCATGTTAATAGTGAAAAAGCAAAACCTCTAATGTGCACTTTACGTGATTGAAAAAACCAAAAGAAAAGTTTTCTGGTCTTTTAATTGTTGCGATGATAACTAGATATTTGCCAAAAGTTTTTTTTCTCATTGAAAATACGAGGTTTTGCATTTCATCAGCTTTGTAGAGAAAAAAAAAGGTTAAAGACTCTAGGCCAGGGGTGGAAACCTATGGCACGCACGCCGCAGGTTTTTTTCTGGCGCGCCACTTGATACTTTAAACCTTTTTTACACAATCGCCTCTTTTCGGAAAGTGTGGGTCCAAAGTGCCCCCACAAAGCGTTCACGTTCGTAGAGCTGCTAGACCAAAAACAAAAAAGGTCCTCACGTCCGCAGAGCTACTGCTTTCCTACTGAAATCGGGTTAAGACTAAAATAAAGGTCTTCACGTCCGCTATACCACTTTTTCCACAGTTCATTCAATGTAATGGCACGGCATTTGCTTGCTAAGCTATATTTTTATTTTGGCACGTTCGCCAAAAAAGGTTTGCCACCCCTGCTCTTGGCTATGCACTACGCTTGAAGAGTCACTGAGATTGCATTATTTCAACAAAGGAATCAAGAAAACACGATTTTGTAGATGACGTCATTATGTCTTATGACGTCATTTAACAATTAATTTGATAGATTTAATGCTGGAATAACGTTTTTCAAGGTTCAGATATCATTTTTTTCAATTTTTTGAGTTGCCAGTAGCCTGTTCCACAGCAGCAAACATATTGCTTCAGATTAATGTTATTAATTAATTTGCACGCATCAAGAACTTACTTTTATTTCTTTTTTATTTTGAGATAGTGCAGTTACTTTATGGTCAGTTGACCACAATTCCCAAAAATATAATTCAGGCACGTACCGATAAAACGGGTTTGTAACGATAATTAAAGGAACTGAACTTGCAATATTGAAACGAAATCTAAACCAAAGCTTAAGAACAACCAGACGTTAAATCGAAGTATTTGGCTAACAAAAAGTGCAAATATGCCTATGCCTACTAAACGTTGCTCATTCCAAGAAGCGATTTTTGAAACCAAACAAACCAAAGAACAAGCGAGGAACAAGTCAAAAACAAACAAGTATGTACCGTTTTAAGACGATTTTTTGCAATTAGGCCGCTTTTATGATTTTGGCCGCCAATTTGAAATTGAGGCCCAAATCGAGGTGACCCCCATGCGTTTTTTGAAGTGTGTGACCCATAGTAGTCAAATCAAGTGGGAAAGTTTGACCCAAAAATCGACTAGTTTTTACCTGGCATGAATCTGTCTAGACAGCATGATCGAAGACAAAGAAATTTTAAGGTGAAACAACTTGCAATGGAATACAATCTAATAGTGAATTGATTTGTCGTAAAAAGAGTGACAATCTTTCAGTAGTGGTTCTGATTACTGAAGATGATGATTTTTTGATCTTTAGTGGCTCATTGAAGAAAAGGTAAATGATACCAATGCCACCATTTGATTTGGCTCTTCGTGGAAAAGCAAGAAAGGGACTTATCAAATAATCCAGCTTGTAGGTGATTTTTTTTAGCTGTATTTGAGAAGGCGAATATCTTTGACTACTGGATCGCCCACTCAGCTACCTAGTTGAATCAATTGGTGATAATCCTGGTTTTGAAAAAAGCTAAAATTCTTGAGTTGCATGCTGAAGATATTGCTTTAAGTTTTCATTTCTTACGATGTATTTGCACATTAAATTAGCCAGATAAATCGTTGTACAAGGTTTGAGTCATCTGTCAAATAAATGGGCGTAGAATTATCGATTTTTCTGTCGTGATCAATTTTTTCTGTCCTGTTTGGATGACTCAGCCTGACATTCTTCAAGTAGGTTTGTATTTCGAAGAACATTTAGTGGTATTTTTTTCAGTTTGTTTTCTTCCCTTACATCACCACTTTGCTTTTTCCTTGTTTGGATGAGCCTGAAGATTTCCATCATCTGAAGAGGATGGCAGGTTTTTGGTTTTTAATCGTTTTTCTTTCAAAACTGTAACTGCACCCACAATTTTTTTTTCATTTGAACTACTACAAACATTTGAGTTTTATTTAAAAGCTTCCGAAACTATCTCGAGGGTTTTACCCTGCTTCATTTGGTAGGTGGTAGACAATTCAAATTAGATGCCAAGCTTTGCAAAAACAGAGAAGGGGGATCAGTAGGTTCACCTGCAAAAAGAAATAAACACGTTTTGGAGTAGTTGGGTAAACGTGAAAAAGTATTTAGTGGCGTAAAAGAAATTCTGGACTCGGTGAGTGAATGGGTGCATGATATATGCTTGGTATGAAGGAAACAATAGCTTTTGCAAAAAACAATAATCATCACTATAAATTTCGTTTGATACTAAATAAAAAAGACTGGTTTCAGCTTGCTGGCTTTGCGCTGCTGACTGGTCTGTTGATAAATTCACACTCCTTTTTTGGTCGTTGAGTCACCGATATATTGTTGCAATTTGATGGTACACCGGATTGAGACCGAAAAGGTTCGAATTCTGTGGTAGACCACAGCTACCATAACAACGCATTTACCATTAAGCACATTTACAATTACAAAATTACCAATCTTATTCAAACAGAATCAAAGTTATGATTACATTTACACTTAATTAACTGCTCAAGCACGTACTGGTACTAGGCCTATTCCAAATAACAGTCTTACACTACAGAATGAGAAATCGCAAGCTAAGTAAATTCGACTGGGCTAATGCTAGGTCAAACAACATGATATGAACACTAAATACAATTAAATTAACTCCCAATAACTCCTTGCTACGTCTTACGCCTACCGGTACATCGAGACCAAACAAATATCTCAAACGAACAAAGCATGGCATGAAATAGTTATCGCAAATAGCAACCGCCGGGAAACGGATAAGGTGACAGAATAAAAACTCCATTCCAGGACACAAAGTCAAAATATGAACTACAATATCTACTAGGCTTCAAGTAGTGTCACACACTAACATATTAGCTATTATATCCCCCAACTCATAAAAAAAAAAAACGAAGAGAAGTATCCGCTTTTACAATCACTATGTTATTAACGGTCTGCCAGCCAGTAATGCTTAGCCTGCATTAGTGCCAGTGATGCTTTGTCTGCTTAATGCAAAGAACACAGCTTGAAAAATTTCACTGCGTAACACCAAAGAACGAAAACTTATTTTCTTTTTTATTGGTTATGCTTTAAGCCAGGATGGCTTGCTCGACATTGATGTCCATGCTCAATCTGGTTTTGGGTGGTTATCGCTCTATTTAGCGTATTAGTTACTATCAATTTTGAATAAAATCTAGCCAGCATCAGTCCTAATCAGTTTGTTTGTTATTCGTTTTCAAATAACTCATTAGTGGTGGTTTGATTCAACTATGTAAAGTTATTGAAAGCTAGTTGCGGTAAATGCAGAATTGTGTACTCTACGCTACACTAACATCTATCGATAAGTGAATTGAAATTGGTAGTACAAATCTTTTTTTCCATTTAGGATGAGCTATCTAAAGACATGAAGAGAATGACGTTTGATGACATTGTTTTCGTTGAAAAGACAAAAACGATGATACTCAACTCTTAATAGAATAAAGTTTTGCTATGGCATTCAGGATTGAAGCCAATGTGAATATTAAGCTCCGTGATTCTGAGCGATTGAGAACTCCCAATTCGCTAAAATTTTGTTAAATTTACTAAAACTTCGTTCACAACCTCACAGTGATTTTGGTTGGCTGTGTTGCATGACCTAACTAACCACCACGACCTCTTGCTTGCCCATCAGTCCGTTCTTGCGGTGAGTTTTGGTTAAATGTCTACTACGTTCGTTAAAAGCTGTTGCAAGAGTTTCATCTGCTGCAGGTGCGGGGTGTGGTTTTGCGGCAGCTGCGTAAAAGAAACTGCCAACGAATGCGATTATATATCCAGGTTTCGCTTCTAACAAATTAGCAGTAAGTCTTTTTTCCCTGGGGTTGTCTAGATTAATAGTGCCCATAACCGTCTCATCCATGTATGTTGCAGCCGACGCTTCTCGAGAATAGTAACCGTGCAAATTCGATGGTCCAGAATCATATTTCAAAGATTAATTAATTGATTTTTGTTCCTTGGTAATAGGAATTTCCAAATTTCCCAGTTCACTTTTCGATCGTGGTAGAAGGTTTTTTTCCTCAAAGAAATTAAGATTTATTTGCTCTTCAGAGGTTTTCAAACCGTAAACTTGCTTGCTTATTACATCCCACTGTCATTGCAAAACACAATATCATATCCGCATTGGCAAAAAAATTGTTGACAATGCGGTTGTTGAAATTTACCAAGCCATCTTTTCACTTTTTGCACCATAAAAAGGAAAGCTGCTTTCCTTAATAAGCTTAAGTCTGTCCTTCGTCTTGACGTCGTAGTTTAGTCATAGGTAGGTTGTTTTATTTTCTTTCTTTGGCCCTATGTGTAGAGCCTAAAAGATTGTTCTTCCAACTCTATCTCTATGAACACAAATACAGGTACTGACACTTATTTTGACATGATACAGCTAATTTTGTCTTCTGATAGTGCCGGGGAGGCGGTACAACACTCAATTCTGTCAATTGAGCAAACTAGGCCTATGATAGTTTTTGACTGCCTGCAGTTATGAATTCATGATTTTCGTGCAGTTAAGTTTCAAGCTAAACGGAAGAACGGGCAATTAATCATGACAGTTATTTAACCTCTCGCTCCTACGAAGCACCAACTGTTTATCCTATTTGCAGTATTTTTTTGCATGTTTAAACAGGGGTCACCGAACATTTTTTCCAAGGACCAGATTGCTGCGAGATTTAACGGATGCGGGCTCATGCCAATTGCGAAAAAATATACAACTTTTAGAATCTCCATCAACATGAATTGAACACAATAAATAATTCAGCCGTGGAATAGCAAAGTGTGATGAAAATCGAAAAGTTGTGGTGGCCTAATGAAAAGGAAACTGAACTCCAAAAGCTACCGATGGTGTGTGGTAAACACCAACAATAGGCTGAAATTGTCAGAACTAGTGAGAGTTATGAATTAATTTTTTTAAGATATCATCAGCATTTAACTTAGAGGTTCAGCACCTAACTCGAAGAATAGCTTTCAAGTGGTCATTAAACTTTCCTTGATGTAGATGCCATCAATTGATGGTTTTCCTTTGTTCTGTTATTTTCTGCACAATTTTATAACTTGTGCGAGAGACCGTTTCATTTTCAACAATTGGTTGAGTGAATATATCTTTTTGGCACTGAGATTGCGACCGAGTTGCCTCATTGTCTGTCTATTTGGTGACATTTTCATGGTCTTTCGTTCCTCCTCGTCGTACAATAATGGCGTATAATTTGCATTGTTTTTATAATATTTGTTGATGCTCGGCAGTAAATCTGGAGACTATGCTTGATTGGTCGAAACTTTTCAGTACCTAGCTTTGCCATAAACTTGAAATATTTTGGCAGGCTTCATTATTGGCTTTCACAAAAAAATACTGTTCGTCCCATTTTCTTTTGAGCAGGCGACACTCAGAATCTACTTTTTGTTAGTAATCATTTTAAAGGGTAAAGTAAAACAACACAATCATTTAGCACTGATACTATCCAAATCCTCCTGTTATGATGACTAGTCTTGCTGGTATTATTTGCTTAAACAGAGATGTTGCACTGATGAGACAGTCGTGTTTTTACAACAGAGTTTGCGATATCATAAGAAAAATCAGTATGAATAAATGATTAGCGGGTTGCGTGTAGCTCAACAACAACGCCAGTCCAAAAAATTTGGTAACTTTTTATCTTAACGGTTCAGTGCAACTGTTCTTTCCTTTGCTAGGAGGGAGCCTGCCTGTTTGGTGGGCTGTAATTTGGTAACCTCTGGTTTAGACCAACGCTAAAAAGTATAATTGAAAGCAAAAATGAACAGTCAAAGGCAAAGGTCAATAAGCAAACTCAAAAATAAACAAATGCCTAAATAAACAGTCGACCAAAAATAAACACTCAAAAAGTTTGTGCCTATAGTTCTGTTCCAATTTTTTTACGTATAACATACCTAAGTTAAAGTTCACAACAAACATCTCAATCTTTTGATGCAATCGTTTCCTCTGTTTACTTTTACGGTCTCTACCGGCTGTCCAGTGTCCACTCTTCATTTTTTCTCATTTTTTTCATTCTTTCGTGTTTCTTCATTTTTTTTCATTTTTTAAAATCAGTTTTCATTTTTTGTGCTCGTGATGACCTTTTTTTGCTCTTCATTTGCTTTTGCGTGAAAAAATGACCTTTCTTTGCTCTTCACCTGATTTTGCGTGAAAAATTGTACATCAACAGACATATGATCTTTTTCTTTGCTCTTCACTTAACTTCGCGTAGAAGTTTGGACATCTGTGGACATGATGACCTTTTTTTGCTCTTAACTTGATTTTGTGTGGAAATTTGAACATCTGCGGTCGTGATGACCTTTTTTTCCTTCACTTGATTTTGCGAGGAAAATAGAACATCTCCGGATTTTTTCATTTTTTTTGTAATTATATAATTTTTTTAGCAAATTACCATAATTTTTTTTCATTTTTTTGTTGATAGCTTGCTGGACAGTCTGTCTTTAGCAAGATGTTGATTTTTCTGTTACCTTTGATTTTATTTTTGTAGATATTGTTGCCCCAAACCCCTGTTCATTTCTGTTCTTCAGGAAATTTCTCCGGTCGTGATGCAAGATGGACCTTTCCTGATTTTCAGGATGTATCTTCTTGTTGGTAAGTAGATATGTCTGATGTTTTTTGCACCAAACGTTTGTCAAGAAAAATCACCATTTTTGAAAAGTACTATCAGGAAGAAGCCTTGTCAAGGTGCGTGTTGCAGTCAGTTGCCACCAACCTCCCAATTAATTTGCTGTGGTGGCATCCAGCCAGGATAAACACCTGGTGAGAGAAAAAAACAATCGCAGATGTCTAAATGGTTGGCACTAATCAAAAGCAAGTTAGAGCCCAACTTTTCAATTTCACTGTAGATTAGTGAAAATGATTATGCACGCGTAGGCAGTATTCAATTTCATGCGGTCATATTCTCCGAGAAACATTTTTAAAAAGCATATGTATTTTTTTGTTTTTTGATTCATTCATTCATGTGTTTGTCCCTTGTGCATTTGTACAATACATAATGAGAATTAACAAAACAAAAAACAATAAAGTAATGAGCGAAAACAAACAAAAAAGAAATAAGAACAATAGCACTTGCGACCAGTGACTGTGAATTGGCCTAGAGGGTCTTCGAGTCACACAGCCACTGAGGATATAACAAAAAAAGAAAAAAGACTTAATTGTAGAAAAAAGAAAGAGGGAAGAGTGCTTGAACAAGAATGATGGTAATGAAGTATCATTTTATATGTAAATTTTACAGCGTAACCAAAGCCAAATGTTCTTTGCGAATTCCCGTAATCCGTTTGAATAAATAATATATAATAGTAGAATTAAATATCGAACAATAGATAAAAAAGAAAACAATTCAACTAGGCATATAATAGAAAATGTATAGAATTTTAAATTCAGTGCAAGAGGACAGTTTGATGCTATAATGGGGATAACATTCCAAATTTTAGTACTTTGATACCAAAAAGACAATTGAAGTTTGAAGGTTTTTACCTGTGGGATAGCAAGCATGAATAATGACGATTGTCGTGTGGATTAAAATTGAGAACTGCCATATTTTTCGTAATATTGACACGAGTTGTGTAAAAAATTTTTGGTGTAAACAGAATGAGTAATTTTTGCCACTTAAAACTGGTACAATTTATGGAGACTTAATGTTTCCAGTTCTCGATATATTGGACCAACTGAGTTGTTCAATTGAACACCAGCAATAAATTTTAATGCCTTATTTTGGAAACTTACTAATTTTCGGAGATAGGTTTTGTTGGTGGACCCCCATACAGGCAAGGCATAAAGTACAGTAGGTGGGAATGCTGTAATGCATGGTAAAGTTTCAAAAATTTTTTTTGGGAACTACGATTTTAGTTTGGCAATAATCCCTACAGTGCAAACGACTTTGCACTGAATGCTTTTTATGTGTTCATTATAAGGAAAAGGAAGTCAACCCTGACAATTCAACATTCATCACACGCATACTCAGCATGTAATTCACGTAAAAATAAAAATAACACAATTCTCACCGAGACCTCTCCTCGTGACAGCTGTTTCGCTCAATGGAGCTCATCAGACGAGTCACGAGGCCGCGGTGAGGGAAACAAAATTAACGAGCGTCACGTACAGTTAATTTAAAAAGAATTTTGAATTAACTGTACGTGACGCTCGTTAATTTTGTTTCCCTCACCGCGGCCTCGTGACTCGTCTGATGAGCTCCATTGAGCGAAACAGCTGTCACGAGGAGAGGTCTCGGTGAGAATTGTGTTATTTTTATTTTTACGTGAATTACATGCTGAGTATACGTGTGATGAATGTTGAATTGTCAGGGTTGACTTCCTTTTCCTTATGATTTCATAATCTAGCTCGCCCCTGGTACAGACGGATGAGCTGTCTCGCGCCTCACAGCGCCCTTTCTTTGAATATGTTCATTAACGCATATTTGTCATCGTAAACAATCCCAAGAAACTTAGCAGATGATTTACTTGCAGTAGGGCAACCTTCACACTAGACAGATTAGTATCTAATGTTGTACTGGTTTTCTTGGGAAAATGACCATCACACTAGATTTGGTTGCATTTGAAGTCAATTTATTGGCTTGCATCCATTGGTGAGCTACTTCTACTTCCTGATTCGTACTTTAAGTTAGCTATTCAGCAGTGTGCGCATGAACGGTTACGCACGTGTCATTCGCATAAAGCACAGGTTCAAATTTAGAATTATGAAATATATCATTAACATAAATGGAAAAGAGAATCGGACCAAAGTTAGATCCTAGAGGCACCCAATCTGTACCGTTTTGACTGCGCAGTTGTAATTGTTAATGTCAACATAGTGTTTTTGCTCAGCCAGATAAGATTGTGTTGTTAAAGTGCGACTAAAAGGAGGAAGTACCTCTCTGTCCATTTTTAAGGTTTGCAATTTTCATTCAGATCTTGTTGTAGTAACGCTAATAGGAAACACAAAAAGGTTCCACTAAGTCACAGGAAAAAGATATGATATAGGTGACAGATTGAGACCCATGTGTATTTTGCATCTCCATCAGCTTAGACGTTATCGTAAATTATTGCTCATCCGAAACATGATTGGAATTTTACACAACCTTCAAGATGTTAGAAATGGACTCAACGAAAAAGCTGACTCTTTTCTTGCGCCATTATGGCTGCGTCATGGAAAACATGTGTTCTGCATTTGCATTATGAACCATAATGCAGAAGAACAATTGAAGAGCTTAGTTTTAAAAGTACTTAAGTCACAAAATACAGTTTTGAGATAATGCCATTTAAAGTTTTCCATATGACTGTGAAACCATATGTTGCGCGCGCAGCGATCAATAATTATTGTTGCCCCAAACCCCAGTTCATTACTTGCAGAAAAAGGACTTGCAGACTTTTTCTTTGAAATTTTTTTTATTCAACGTATAGAATGCATGATAAACAATCAATATTTACTTTTAACTTATTTTTTCTGAAATGTGATTTAAGTACTTTTAGAACTAAGCTCTTCAATTGGGCGATTTTACCAGTTCACCTTAAAACTCTTCGGTTTTTGCAAAGTTTGAAACATTATGTTCATTTTTCACGCACCTTTCTTTCAGAAAGCGTGACTGTTGTCAGCTTTACTCTGGCTTTGCATCAGCTTTGGTATTGATTGAACAGTTTTGCATTATTTATCAACGTCAACATTTTTTTTGCCAAATACCTCACGCATGGTTTACCATTATCCTGTTCTTTAATTTCGAACAATAGCACTCAGTCAAAACATTTGAACTCGACAAATGAAGTGGCAATTGATCCAAGGAGGCAGCACGGGAACTGTACAATAAAGATACATTTGACATAAATAAGTAACACTCAGGCTCTTTTTCTTTTGAGTTCTGCCAAGTTTGATTTCAGTTGTACGGATACAAAGAATTGTCTATTCTTTTGGAGAATGATTGCCTTTACTGGAGTTAAGATAAACAACAACTTTAACAAGAGATGCTCTTGATTGTTCAATGCGTGTATGTGCTATTTAACCTGACGTTTGTTTAAAATTGTTGATAGTCTGCTTTCACCCAATTGACATCCCTTGAATATTTCTCGAAAAATTGATATTGAACTGAAAATTCAACAGTAATTGAGGGAGACTGCGAAGTGAGCTTGCGCCCTTCGAGTCAGCAGCCACCCGTTATATATGTCAAATGCGATCGGCTCCAGCCGCGAATCGAACCCTTCACGTAGGATCTGTCACCTGCGTCGCTGATAGGCCACGTCGCTGATAGGTCTAATCACTGCAAAAGCAACGAATTGAGTTCTTTTTTCATTAACCTGTGGCAACAGAAAATATGTTAAAACTAGCAAGTTGCGTGAAAAGGGTGCGAAAGTTGGCCTACTTTTTTATGAAATGATTACGTGGTTGATGTTTTTAGATCTTTGTGATGTTAATCTGAATGCAAAGCGCTCCTTGTGTCTTGAAAAAAATGCGCAGACCTATCCTTGATGGAGCCTGATAGCAAATCATCACCATCCATGAGATAATTAACAGTTAGCACTTTGTTCTTAAAACAATATTTTGTGCCCTTGGCGTTGAGAAGACAATGGGTTTGTAGTAAACTCTGAATATTTGAGCTAATATGCCAAACGAATTTTCGACAACTTGCTTTGTTCGGCACAGTCGATAGTTGAAAATTTGTCCCTTTTCTTGTTGTTGTCGACCAGGATGCATACTTTCAAATGATTATACAGAAAAAGATAAGGCTCGATCGAAATGAGTATAAATAGAAAAATTGTACTTATTTTGGCAACAGCGGCGTGGTGTGAGAGTTAGAATGCTGGACTGCGACGCAAATGGTCGAGGGTTCGATGCTGCTCTAGGTTTTCGTTTTATGTTCATTCATTTGTCTATTTTGGGATGAGGTAGAGTGGTGGTTGGGGTGTGGCTGTTCCTTCATCATTTTTAAATTTTGAGTTATAAACTCTACCTTTTTTTTGGTGGTGAGGTTTGATGAAAAAACGTCTCTTGTAAAATTTTTAGAAAATTGAAGTACGTTTAGTTAGTTAGTTAGTTGCATATTTATCCTCCTATCACGAGAAAGCGATCAATGCGCTATACGAGCTCGCTTAGGAGTTGCCAGCCATCTGTCTACCACACCAAGATGGGGGAATCCCGCTAAGTGCCTTTCCCAACGACACAACAAGTAATCTTGCCGGCTTGTTCTCCACACTGTCCCTTCAATGCTGAGCGTCAAGCAGGGAAGCTGTGAATACCAATTTTAAAGTCATTGGTTTGACCCGACTCGGAATCAAACCCGAGTCTACAGCTCAAGAGACAGACGCTCTATACCACTCGGCCATCTGAGCTGTAGAGGTGGCAATATTCAATTAAAAATTTTTACCTCGTCGCAAACCCAATCGGGTAGCTTGAAAAGTAAAAACGTTCATATCTCAGCTTTTCATCATCCAGGACTATTGATTTTGGACTTAAAAAAATAGAAAAATCCCAATGGCCACATTTATATGAGTGTGGTAGACAACCCGAAGCTCTAACTAGTGCATTTTTTGGGTTTTTCAAAAAATCCTTTTTTTAGTAATAATTAAATGTAGACCAGAGGTTTAATTGCTCAATCACGTCACTTAATTTACAACAAAACACTGTTAATCATGTAACTGATAGTTGTAAAAAGAATGGCATCGTAGGTTAACACATGCAGTGTTTATTTTGGTGCTCCTGTGGCGATCTTGGTATGTAGCAATCAATAAACAAAGTCACGCATGTACAGTAAATCCACTGTCACTCCGTCAGCACTAAAAACCAGCATTTAGTGGAGGTTATTTTTCTTTGGTTTGGAAGCATTTTACGATCGTTCTTCACAACCTGAAGTATATTTTGGTACTGCTCTTCAGTTTTAGCTGTAGCTAAAAAGTCTGCTCCAAGTTTAACTCCTCGTTCAGCACAATCGTTAATTTACACAGCAGTTCTCTACCTTTCTCGGTTGAGGATCGGCAAAATTTCCAAAAAAATTTTGTGGACCGGCAGACCTCAAAAACCAACCAAAAACGTCATGTTAAAACAACTTGAGTGGTAAAACCACCAACTTGATTTTCGTTAATGGGATGTTTGCAAAAGAAAAACGCTTGGTTGTTTGTTTCCGTTTTATAATTAAATTCCGGTAATCATACTGCTGAATTTCACTTAAATATTATGGTCTTAGATTTCATATACTACTACAACAAGAACTCCTGGTAATTGAGTGGCTATGCGCTAGGTTCGTTTCGCCTCTAACGTGTTTTTTACAAAAAAGGCAAGATTCAGTGAATCGGCAGAGCATATACTGCGTGCACTTGTCTGTTGTCTGACAAAAAAAGTATTAAGCCACTTGTAGCCAAGTGGGTTATGATAAAAAGCACAATTTAGAATTGTGGTACTGTACAATGTTGGTATTTATTTGGCGAACCGGCAGAAAAGCAGACGCGGATCGGTGTCAGTCCGTGGACCGGCAGATGAGAAACACTGAATTAGCACATTTTAGAGAGTTAATGATTTTCAGACCGTCAGGAAATGATAGGCTGTCATTCCATTCATGAACTGGCAAATACAAACTGTCCTTGCTTAATCGCAAAATTGAAAAGAATTTTCCAGAATTTTGACCAAAGCAGTTGGATGATTTTAGGCCACTAACATCTTTGTTCAGGGTGGGAAAATTTTGCCTTCCAAATCCAGTCCTTTGTCGACTTTTAAAACTGCTTGAATCTTTACAACTCTTCAATTTTTCAACAATTTTTTCTTTCTCCTTGTTTGTAATAGCATCACCAAACAATGACAAAGACATGATTTCTTAGATGGTTACTGAATGCTTTCCAAGCTGATTTTCCGACCAAGGCATTCACATTTTCTTCATACCAAGAAATTTCTTTCCCCAAAGTTATGTCATGGAGTGATGCTAAAGCAAAAACTGGCGTAGTAGTTCATCATGAAATGTAACTGAACAACACAAACTTCACAAATTTCTTAATTTTTCCAAGTTGTCCTTTGCCAAATATGACACCTTTTGGTAGGTCCTGGTTTATAACATCTCCCAAAAGAACCATTTTGATGCTGTAAATAATATGTTCTTTGAGCAAAAGCTTGTAAATTGTAGCACTATCATTATGTTGAGCCGTCATTGATTAACTGCACCATCATCATCATCATCATCCAGTTTTAATCCGGTTTTTCCTCGTGTCCGAAGGTGGCCGGATGCACCTCATTCCTTCAGCAATCGCTCCCACTCCCTCTCTCCATCTCGCGCGATCTGTAGCTTCCTCCACCCTCAACCCAATCTTCTTTATATTCTCTTCGACTTGTTTCTTCCATGTTTGCTTCGGCTGTCCTCGCTTTCGTGGTCCATTCACTTCAAACATCATTGCCTTCTTCAAAATGCTCTCATCATCCCCTCCTAACCACATGTCCATACCATCTTACTCCATTCGCTTTAGCCATTTTATCTAAAGTTTCCTTCAGACCCAGCATTTTCATCAGCTCCTCAGTATTCTTTCTATCCACTAGTTTTACTCCACACATTGATTTCACCATAGCTCTTTCAGTTCTTCTCAAAATTACCATCTCATTTTCCCTCAAACACCATGTTTTACTTCCATGTAACATTGCTGATCTTACGCAACTACGATACACCATCCCTTTCATTTTCAAAGAAAACCTTCTCCCAAGTAACAACTCTCCGCATTCTCTAAATTTCATCCATTCGATCCTTACTCTTGCAGTCACTGCAGTTTCACACCCACCACTAGCATTCAGCCTATCTCCAAGATAACAAAAACCCTTCACAGTCTCCAGTTTATCACACAACACTCCACTGGTTCTTCCTTTCCGTCTCCAATATCTTCACATCTTCTACATACAAACTGTTGTGCAAAACTGCAAGATACTTTTTTCATTTTGGTGCATCTCGCGTGAATCCACTTCTTACAAAGCGTGCACCACACCACGTTAGACATAACTCTTTTCCCACATATTCCACATGGATCCACCCTGCTATGCACAACCTCCCCTTCTGCACCACTCACCATCATCTTAATTTTTCTAATATTTATTCTCAATCCCTTGCTTTCCAATGCATCTCTCCACCTTTGGAACCTCTACCTTAGATCCTCCAAATTTTCGCTCACCAGCACAAGATCATCCGCGTACAAAATTTCATTCAATAGTCCCTCTCTAGCATCTTGCATCTAGCATCTTCTGACACTGCATCAACCACAATAGCAAATATCATTGGTGATAGCACAGACCCTTGATGCACACCAACCCTTACCCCAAATTCCTCCGAAAAAACCGATCCAACTCTGACTTTCGTCCTTGAGCTCTCATACAAGCTCATTACTGCTTTCACCAACACTTCCAAAAAGCTTTTCTTTCTTAATGCCCATTTCATCACTTTTCTGGGAACCCTATGAAACGCTTTTTCCACGTCCACAAAACACATGTACAGCTTTTTCTCTTTTCCACAAAACTCCTCTTGCATCCTTCTCAAAATAAACAAAGCATCAGTCGTGCCCTTCCCAGTTATAAAGCCAAATTGCATGTCATCAACCTTCACTAATTCTCTTATTCTCTTCTCTAGCACTCTCTCGACTATCTTCATTGCATGCTCCAGCAGCTCTATTCCTCTATATGCTCCACAATCCATCACATCTCCGTTTCCTTTAAAGATTGGAACAACAACACTTGTTTTCCATTCCTCTGGCATACCTTTTCCATCCAGAACTCTCTGACACAGCTTCTTTAATACTCCAACACCAAACTTTCTGCTCGCCATTATCATATCCATATTTACTTCAGAGGGACCTGTTGCTTTTCCCAATTTCATCTTATTCATAGCCTTAATCACCTCCTCATAAGTGACTTCTTCAACTGGTCCTTCAACCATATCTGCTTCTGCCATCTGATCCCATTCGTTTTCCACATTCATGATCTTTTTCATATGATCCTTCCATAATTTTCCACGATCTTTTTCACTAACCACAAGTCTCCCATCTTTATCCTTCATGCAACCTCCACCATTTATGTCCTTTCCATCCCTTCTCATGAACTTCACTAACTTAAAAACATCGTTTGATTTGTTATATAGCACTTTCATCTCCTCTTCAGCCGCCTGCACCATGGCTTTTGCAACCACTTTCTTGGTCCGATTTCTTGCTTTTCTATAATTACTTTTATTTTCCGCTGATCGATTCTTGCACCATGTTTTAAATGCTTTCTTTTTCCGATCTATCGCTTCTTTTACTTGCTCATTCCACCACCATGTGTTTCCCTGATCTCTTCTCCCTTTCGTCTTTCTACACAAATCATCACAAGCCTTTAAAACACCATTATTGTAGGACTCCCACAAATCCACTGCTTCAGCATCCACTAATTCTACTACTCTTCGTTCAAATTCCTCTTTGATTTCTTTTTCCTGCAGCTTCCATACCCTCCATCTCACCCTTTTGCTCTTCTTTACTGACTTCTTCAGTTTGCGTTCCTCCACATCAACCGCCACCAGCCTGTGCTGCAATTCCCCAGGGATAACTTTCATATCCATATTTACTTTCTCTTTTCCTTTCCTACTAGAACAAAGTCGATGTCTGTATCATTTCCACCTGAACTATAAGTCACTTTCCTTTCATCTTTCTTGTACCACGTATTTGCAACACGCAACTCTTTTTGGAAGCAGAAATCTAGTAACATTCTTCCTTCAACATTTCTTTTCCTTATTCCATACCCTCCATGTATGCCTTCAAATCCTTCTGTACATTTCCCCACATGGCCATTGAAATCTCCCAATCCCAACACCATTTCATTTGCATTCGCCATACTCCACTCACGCGCCATTCCCTCACAAAATAACTCTTTTCTTTGAATCTGATTTTCCACTCTGTGGTGCATAAGCACAAATCATTCTCACCACTTCTTCTCCAAAGACTAATCCAATTCCCATAACTTTGTCACACCTTCTTCTGACCTCTACCACCTTCTCACAGAGTTCTTCTTTAACCAATATACCCACGCCCCCGGTTTTATTGTCATTTCCGCACCACCACGGTTTGTACCTCCTTCCCTTGACACCAATAAAGCGAGCTCCTTCACCTCTCCATCTCACTTCCTGCAAACAACATACATCCACCTTTCGCTTCCTCAATTCTTCGCACACCTCCGTCCCTCTGCCAGATGTACTCCCAACATTACAGCTTCCGAATCTAACCCCAAACCGTTTTTCAACTTTTTCTTTAGCAACTTTGAACCCGGAGATTCTTAGCACCCCCTGCCCATTTAAGGGCTGCCGGGGACTGGGGGCCAAAATGTTATTTTGCATCGTCATGAGGCTTTTGTTAGGGCAAGTATTTTATTGCCGCATGCCCTTGCTGACGCCAACCACAATTACAAGCAGTGGGTCTAGCCTTTGCCTAAAAAGGCATACCCTGCAAGGCAACAGGGTGGCTGAAGTAGTTTAGCCGGCCAGTCGAGACCGTTGCCCGTGTGGCGCCACTAGGAGGCACTATCCAGCCAGCATAGACATTGGGACTAGTATGCATGTACACCAGATTTCTTTGGTCGACTGTACAAAACACAAAAGTACTACCCATACATCTACACATACCACACATTTTTATGCACACCAAAATTAGTCAAAACTAGGTAAAGGTTTTTGTATTATGTAAATCAGTGGTTCTTAACCTGTGCGTTACCGCTTCTGGTATGCGCAGTTAACTCTTAATGGAGCGGAAATACTCGGGGCGCTATGGGGGGGTGTTAAATTCAGAAGGTGTAAAAGATATCTTGCTGTATAGGCCTGCCAGCCCGGGGCTGAATAAGAAAAGGGCTGAATAAGAAAAGAAGGGACTTCTGCTGACGTGATGACCTTTCTTTTTTTTTGCTCTTCACTGCAGTCAAATGGGGTGAATCCGGCCACCTCCGTTGACGGGGAGAACACCGGATAATTCTGGACATCATCATCATCACTATTGTTAAGTGAAAAATAGTACATCTACGGACGTGTTAACCTTTTTTTGCTCTTTGCTGATTTTTTGGTGGAAAATAGGACATGTGGGAGGCAGACTAAAAAAACCTCTGAAAAGGGGCGTTGATGGAATTAAAAACCACTGATGGAGATAAACTGTTAAGAGCTAACCCCCAGGCTTTGATCATGTGCGTACAGTAAATCCTAAAAGAGCTAAAATAGTTAATACAGTAGTGCAACAATATCTCTAGTTTTCTTTGACGCTTTTCTGAGAGTACCTTTTCCATCTTGCAAAAGTTTATCATGATATGCCAGAAAAATTAATAAAACCTCTTTGTTAGTAGGCAAATGGCTGATTGTAATATCTTTGTCTAAAATTGTTGGAGTTGTATCCTCCTGGAGATTCTAGGATCTTATGGAGATGCAGCATGCATTTTGATGATGCCACAGCTTAAAAGTTTCAAGTAGAATGAAGCATCAATGAGGTCCAATAATTCTCAATGATCGTCGTCGTCGTGTGGTTGGGCATCCTCTTCCGACGGTTTAGATTTTGACGGCGTTGATTTTAAGCCAGCGTCGGGTGTCATTATCCTGGACCAACAGATCTTGTATTCCTTTTGGTGCACGATGTAGGGGGCATGTAGAAATGATGTGGTCTGCAGTTTGGTCAGAGGCACCACACTCACAATTCGGTGAAGGAGCAGCACCCCATTTGTACATGGATGAATGGAATCGCCCTACGCCAGTCCGCAGACGATTCAGTTTTACCCAAGATGTTCTGGGCAAACCCATTCCAAGAGGCTCAGGACTGGCCCTGGGAATAAAAGCATGAAGCCTTGATGCACTTTTCAAGTACTCCATGTTCCATACATAATCCATCCATTGCCCTGCACGAATGTCTGATTCGGTCAGACTATCCAGTAGTTTCTGTGCAGCAGGTACAAACGGGCGTCTTGATTTGAGCCTTCCCTGGTGCGCATTTTGTTTCCCTACCAGCTGCTCATGTAGAATATGATCAGGGTTAAAGGTGGCGCGGTTAGCCAGGGAGAGTGTCGCTTCTCGACGGCGAAGCTCAGCTGGCTGGATGCCTGCGAGGATTGGCAAGCAGTTCGTTGGAGTGGGTCGCAGACGTCCAGTGACAATGCGCAAGGCGTCATTTAAAACACTGTCGATTAGTCGAGTGTGAGCACTACGACACCAAACAGGTGCGCAGTACTCAGCTGTGGAGTAAACCAGGGACAAGGTGGCTGTTCGCAATGTTTTGGCTCCTGCACCCCATCCCGAGCCTGCAAGTCGCCTCAACAGTGTGACGCGAGTGGAAAGTTAACGTGCAATGCCTCTAGGTGATGACGAAAAGTGAGCGACCTGTCCAGCTTTACACCAAGGTAGGTTGAAATTGGACAGTATGGCAATAGTTTGCCGTTGTTGAAGATTTTGAGCTCACGTTTCGCCTCTCGGTTGTTTAAATGAAAGGCCGTCGTCACCGTCTTAGTGTGGCTGAGCTTCAGCCTCCAAGTCTGGAGATACGCTGAAAGTGTTGTCATGTCTTGGCTTAGAGTGTCCTCCAAAGTCTTCCAGTCTTTCGAGGTATGCATCAATGCCAGGTCGTCGGCATACGCATACTTCTGGGAAATTGTGAAGGCAGATCGTATGTGTAGATGTTAAAAAGGAGGGGAGCCAAGACTGATCCCTGTGGGAGACCATTTCGCAAACGTCGTAACCTGCTTCGCTTGCTGTCACCGATGGAAAGGGTGAAACTTCTATTTCGGATAAGTTCCATAATCATTTGGACCATGTGTTTATCAGGAAGGAGTTTCAGCAGCTTACAGGTGAGGCCACGATGCCAGACAGTGTCATAAGCAGCTGTCAGATCGACAAAAACAGCACTGGCCTTCTTCTTGGTCTTAAATGAGTCCTCGATGTGTTGGGTAAGTAGAACAGTTTGGTCTACTGTGGACCTCCCCTGTCGGAACCCAGCTTGCTCCCGAGGAAGAAGCGGGTCGACAATGGGCTCGACACGGGTGTAAATGAGCCTCTCGAGAATCTTGTGGGGAACACAGAGCAAAGAGATGGGGCGATAGCTCTTGGGGTCCTCTACAGGTTTCATTGGTTTGGGGATCGCGACAACCAACGCTCTTCTCCAGATTTTTGGAATTTTGAGGTGGTGCAAACAGGATGAAAGAAAGCCACACAGCCAGGATTTCAGGGCAGCTCCAGCATGGAGCAAAAGCTCAGGGCAGATGGAGTCTGGGCCTGGAGTTTTTCCTGGTTTCAGATGTTTGAGGGCGGCTGCGAATTGTGAGGGAGTAAAGCTTCCACAGACATTCACTGCACTTGTTGTAGAGGCCCTCCAAAGATCAGACACTTCTTGAGACACAAGCCGGGATGACTTGCGATCAATATCCTCGTATTTGCCGTTATTGACCAGTACTGATGCGATGGCATTGGCTGAAACTGCACAATGCCGAGGGGAGCGTCGTGATCTACCACTTAAGTTGTTTAATAAGCTCCATGCTTTACGACTGGAGTGAGAAAAGTCGATGGTTTGGACTGCCTCAGACCATCGGTCCCTGCGTTTTCTGTCAAGCCTGGACAGCAGGGCAGAAGCAGCCCTGCTAGAGTCAGATCCCTCAGGCGATTGCAGGAACATCTGATAGAGGTTCTCGCACTCAGCATCCCAACACGGAATGTGGTCGTTTCGTCGACCACGTGGGATATACTTTTTGGCTGCTGTGCTGATGGCATTACAGAAGTCCTGGTATGCCCGGTCCACATCAGATGTATCAGGTGGCAACAAGCTCTTAGCGAGTTGGTTGGTCAGGGCATTGTAATGGCTCCATTTGGCCTTGCGGAAGTTCCATCGCTTAACAGGCATACTCGGAACTGACGAAGTGAGCCTTGGTGGAACAATGAGCGAAGGTCGATGTTGTGACTTAGGAAACTTCTCTAAAACAGCTCAGATGGCCGAGTGGTATGGAGCGTCTGTCTCTTGAGCTGTAGACTCGGGTTTGATTCCGAGTCGGGTCAAACTAATGACTTTAAAATTGGTATTCACAGCTTCCCTGCTTGACGCTCAGCATTAAAGGGACAGTGTGGAGAACAAGCCGGCAAGATTACTTGTTGTGTCGTTGGGAAAGGCACTTAACGGGATTCCCCCATCTTGGTGTGGTAGACAGATGGCTGGCAACTCCTAAGCGAGCTCGTATATCGCATTGATCGCTTTCTCGTGATAGGAGGATAAATATACGACTAAATAAAAAAATTAAAAAAAATACGCCTGTCAGGTAAGCGACTATCAGGATCAACACTATCAAACGCCAGGTCCGGGTTGGTGCCAGTGTTCCAGCGGCGTGAGTGGAAAGTGGCCATGTCCTTTGGGTCTTGGAGAGGGACAAGACCATTAAGGCCTGCCCAAGCAACAAGGCACTCTCCATCAGCGCTGTTGCTGCTGTAGCCCCAATTCACGTGCGGGCAGTTGAAATCACCCGAGTACAGGACAGGGTGTGGAAACACTGGTAGGTCGGTAGTCTGCAATGGTGGAGGTTTGTAAACGTTGACAATTTTATAGCCATCAACGTCTACGCCCGGATGCCAGGATGGCAGATGCTTCCATGTAGCCCGGGCTATGATTAGGTCTGTACAAAGCTTTCCTCTTGCAAAGTTACAATGACAGACCGAAACCAAATCTGCCGACCCGGAAGGGTATCCACTCTTCTCGATGCTCAGCCAAGGCCTACCATCCGGCAAACGTCCTTTTCGGGACGGGGCGATGTTTGCTCTTTTTCAGGGCACATCGTCAACAAGTTCCGAAGGCCAGCAATCCTGCAGCTGAACATTGAAGGCCTCACTGCAAGCAAGATGAATGTCCTTCACCATCTCGCTGTGCAGTTTGAGGCACTTGTCATCTTACTACAGGAGACCCACTGTGCTTTTACCGACTAGCTTGTGATTCCAGGCTTTGCACTAGCTGGGTCCTGTTTAAACAGGATACACGGCCTTGCTACATTTGTCCATGAGCGACTAAAAGAACCCTAGTGGATCAGTCTCTATTTACATCAGAGACTGAGTGGTTATGCGTAGATTCTCAATGATGTTACTGTTAAACTGTCACGATATGGACGATTCTGCAGTAACATTGACATACGAAAACCTAAAAGTTGTAAAAAAAATAGGGTCTAAATAGATTTTTTTAAAAATAACTCGAAAACTATATAAAATAGAGCTTCATGTTGCCTGCAACACTCATATAAATGTGGCCATTGCAATTCTTTTAAGCCCAAAATCGACTGTCTAGGATGATCAGAAGCTTGAGATATGAACATTTTTACTTTTCAAGCGACCCAATTGGGTTCGCGAGGGGGTAAAACTTTTTAATTGAATAGTGCCACCCCTAAACGTACTTCAATTTTCATAAAATTTTACAAGAAACGTTTTTCCATCAAACCTCACCACCAAAAAAAAGGTAGAGTAATTTGGAGAAAGTCGGGGTGCAGCCACACTCTAGTGGTGGTAATAGAATAAACAAAAAAATTTCTGTAAAACCAAATGGAAATATGCGACTGGGATCCTACTAAACACCGCAAAGGACGACAAAGGACCTCAGACCTCAAATTGATGCACTAAACTCTGCAAAGCACGACAAAGGACCCCAAAATCTTAACCCTAATCTTACCCTAACCTAACCCTAATTTAAAGTCTTTTGTCATTCTTTGTTATGGTATGATTCCATTTCCTTTGTTGTGTTTTGCGGTGTTTAGTACATCACTTCGAGGTCCTTTGTCGTCCTTTGCGGTGTTTTGTAAGACCGTTTTCTTACGTCTATTGCAGGATGGGGTAGAGTGGTCGTAATAGAATAAGCAAAAATTTTTTTGTAGAACCAAATGGAAATGGGACAAGGTCGAAATGTTGTAATTACTGTACTTTCGGTCAGCAAATTTTTAATGAGCAGCAAGCTGCAAAAATGCAAATGCGCTAACGTGCCAAGCATTAACAACTACGGCAAAATATGGCTATCTCGACATAGCGACATTTCGCTCATAACGACGCTTTTTTGTTGTTTCCGCAAAGCTTTTACATTTTCTACGTTTGAGTCTCGCTTGTGGTGACACAGGCTGCTATAACGACTGTTCGCTTATGCGATAGTGACGTTTTTTCGTCATCTCTCAAAGCAAAGTTTTCTTACAGTCAGAGATGGGCGTTTATCGCGATAATTTATCGGCGATAGTTATCGGCGATGATTTTCTACCGATTATCGTTATCGCTCAAGATAGTTTGGATTAATCGATTACCGATATCGCTTTTGTAATATATTTTGTTATCGCCGATAAATTATCGCGATAAACGATTTTTTATGCACACAGTGTTCCAAGTTAGGGCGTTGGCGCTATGGCAAAATTCACGGTGTCGATAAAGTCTTGTTGCAGTTTAAATAATCTCTCTTTGTTGTGTTTAATTCCACGGCAGAGTCCGTGAACTGCTCTTTTTTCTTGAAGAATTTAGAAAAACACTTTTGTATTTGACTTACAAGAAAAAAAACTTCGTCAAACACATTGAAAATTTACCGCAACATTTATCGGAAAAATTTATCGGCGATAAATTATCGATTACCGATATCGCTTTAAGAAATTGAGATTTATCGATTATCGGTATCGCCCAGAGCATTTTTGAAATTATCGATTATCGTTATCGCTTTAGTACGGAAAGGTTTATCGTGCCCATCACTGCTTACAGTTGTTGCTTTTCGTTTCACTGCGGGACGCCTACACTCTAAAAGATTATAAGTGAACGATGAATCTTTTACTTACCACTACTTTGAAAGATTCAAGTAAAAATGTATCTTCACAAAAAATCACTTTCAACGAATCTTGACAGATTAATTTATGACCTTCACAAAGTTGCATTAGGACGAGTCTTTGAAAAATTCATTTTAAATCTTCATAAAATTACGTTAGGACGAAACGCTGAAGGATTCATTTTAAATCTTTCTAAGTCGCATTAGGACGAATCGTAGAAAGGTTCATTTTGAATCTTCTCAAAGTTTCGTTAGGACGAATCTTGAAAGAGCCATTTAAAATCTTCCTAAAGTTATAGCCTTGGCGAATTGATTTTAAATACAATAGATGAATCTTTCTGTGTCTTAGTGGTCCTTTAATTTTTGAAAGACGATCAACTCAAAAGACGAAATAGAAGCATCACAAAAATTAAAATCAGCTGTACAGAAGCACCTCGATGATCTGCAAAAAAATTCGAAGTCTAGTTTTTTAGATGATGATTTTTTGGACCTTGATTTTCTGCCGTAGATTATTCCGTCGTTTGCAAATGCAAAATTTGACGTAGGTTGCCTATGAAGAGTGAGCTCATTGAACTGAAAGAAATTTGATACAAAAGGCTCAATTTTAAAAGTTTACCGACTATGGTGATTTTTGGGTATCACTTACTAAGATTTCTGAATTCCTAAAAGCGCTTTCCATCCTTGTTTGCATGCCTACGACTTTCCTATCTGAGCAAGGGTTTTTTGCTTTGGCTGAAATCAAGAGTAAAACAATCAATCAAGGATGTTGATAATCTTATGAGAAAAGCATTAGAAGCAAGATTACGACCTCGTTTTGAGCAACTGGTAAATGACTTTCAACAGCAATGCTCTCATTGAATGACCCAAGTATACTCATTTAATCTGCTATTTGATTTGCTGTAAGGTATTCGTTGTTAATATATTAGCCAGTTAATGATATTCTGGTGCAAAGATCAGTTTGTGGTAGAGGTAGAGCGCTCAATAACAAATATAGTTAGAGCAAAAATTTATTATTGTTACATGAAGGAAAATAAAACCTGACAGGCTGTTTTGCAGGAAAAGATTCTTCAACAGTGTCCGTTGAAATACTCGGTCGGGTTTTAGTTTTTATGGTGTAGCAATAGTTATAATGATGGAGATATTCTGGAATAAAGCTGAACAAGTCTTGTCGCAGTTTTGTATTTGTATTTAGTTGCGTATTTATCCTATCACAAGAAAGCGATCAATGCGCTGTATGAGCTCGCTTATGAGTTACCAGCCATCTGTCTACCACACCAAGATGGGGGAATCCCGCTAAGTGCCTTTCCCACCGGCACAACAAGTAAACTTGCCGACTTGTTCTCCACACTGTCCAATGCTAGGCGTCAAGCAGGGAAGCTGTGAATACGAAGGGTTTGACCCGACTTGGAATCAAACCCAAGTCTACAGCTCCCGAGGCGGACGCTCTTGTCACTCGGCCATCCGAGCAGTCGCAAAAGTGTGTACAATTCCAGAAAAGGTTGACAAGCACTGGTCTAAACAGTAAGCATAGTTGCCGAATGCCGACTGAAATAGCAACCTTCACAATTTCACATCGTACTGGCCACTGAAAACGAACGCATATGGTGAAAGAATTCTAACCAAACACTTCGGTTTACCATTAGTACGTAGTACCTCCAGAATTCACAAAGAAATCTGTTCAAGGCAACTGATACATGGTTGCTGGCCGCCATTGCAAAAGTGTCAAGAATGAAGAAATAGCTATCCGGGTCTTGCTTCCAAAAGCAACCAGAAAAGGTTACTTCAGCTTCGCAGGCTTGCTTCTGGCATATTATGCTATTTCACTCCTTCCTAAATTGAATATGATACAAAGTTAGCATAGAACAAAAATATAAGAATGCACGTGGTTACATTCGCTAATCAATTTACAATCGCAAAGCAGTTACAATTTTCAAGGCGTAAAATCTTCTCTCATCTGCAAATAAATCACCAGCATGTGGTTGTTATTAGTTCGTGGTGTTCAGTTAGACAAAATACTGTATAAACCGATTTTTATCCAAGAATTAAGAATCTGTTTACTCAATAAGTAATCGTAGTTGAAAAATATCTCGTTCCACTTAACAACCTACCCCCTTATGCTCGATGACGGTGAAAGCTTTATTCTTCTTGGTGGCATATAATGGGGAAGAAGTTTTTGCAGACATGTGATTCCTGCAAGTTCTCCTGCAACAAATTTATGCCATAACTCCTCCGCACAAATTCCCTCCTGCTCTCCCATCTTGAGAATACTCGAGATATAGGAAGAGAACACTTCCACAAAAGTTCTCTCGTTGGGGTGCCGCTGCTTCTTGTCACCTTCCAACTAAATCACAATCATATTAATATACTATGCATACAGCAAGAATTATTGCAGTTGTCTTGGGGAAAGCAAATTAGTATTACTAAGAATATATTATTAAAGCGCAATACAAGCTAAAGAACACTACATAAGCAACTACAATAAGCGATATTCGAAGTTCATGGATCATCATGGTCCTTACTAGCAATTCATTTGCAATGTCTGAAAATCGAGGGTATGCACTCAAATCTCAGAAATGGAAGGCTGTTCAAAGTCAATAAATTGTCTCCGAAAGTCGAACGTCTCTTCCATGGCAGCAACGTTTCTGTGGTTGGTTTGACATTTTGCAACCACATGATCTAAACATTGACAAAAAATTAATGAAACGTGGTTAGTGCGACAAAATGGAAGTACTACCTTTTCTTTCATCGGTTTCATTTCCTCAGTGTTGCGAATGTCGACTGTGCTTGCTTCTGAGTCGAAACTTAACGTGAGGATCTAAGTATCATCATTGTCATGGTCTTCGTTGTCAGTTTTAGTTTTTATCCCTTGGCTCGCAAGCTTTTTCGTTAACTAAAAGTCTTTTTCTTAACGTTTTCAGTTTGGTCTCAATATATTCGGTGCGAAACACCCCGTCATAAAAAGCTTCGTATTAAAACAACTTTAAGTTAAGGTAAGAAACGCACAACATGCTTTGTGGAATAGCCAAACTTTTGTTCATCAGCTTCAAAACAATCTTTAAAAATACAAGATGGTGGTAAAGTACTCTTGTATCCAACCCTGCCTGAAGATAAGAGCATCAAATATCTCCAGCAATTTTCCGAAAAATTTCCCGTTTTGACTTCCCGAAAGGAAATATTTGTATTAATGCTGTGTGCAAACATCATAATTGGAACAGATTGTAATCTTGCTTGATTTATCAATGTCAATATGGTCTCAACATGTCAATCATTGTGATCGCACCTTTAGGCTGCTCATGAAACTTTGAAGTTTGTTATAGCATTTGTGTAGTGGCAACAGAGTTTAATGTTTGATTACCTTTAGCAAACATAATAGCTACTAGGCCAATTAAATTAATTACCAATGGGTGTTACGGATTACAATAGAGCAGTATGTAAACATTTTCATTTAGTGAGTTGGCTTGAATCTAAATGGACTGGATAGATTTTGGATAAATGTACACGTAGTCAGGAAATCTCACAATCTCGCTGTGAGAAATCTCGCTGTGAGAAGTCACGAAATCTCGCTGTGAGAAGTTAGTTCTGCACAAAACAGGAGACAAGATGTTTATTCTAATTTTTAAGGCTCTTTGCGTTGTATCTGGAATTGAAAATATCGTTTTAATCTCAAACGTGTTTGTTTTTAATTTGATTTCGCGTGTAAATTTGCTCTGTAAAATAAACTGGTGATTTGTTTTTCAGGTTTACGAGCTGTGAGTCAAACAATTATTTTTTTTTTTTGCAAAAATCTTGTTGTAATTTTGGTGGAATTTTACCGAATTACGTCACTGTGCATCGAGGCTAGGAAAGACTATGCGGCAATAGAATATGGGAAAAAGCTAGCTGAAAAAGAAAGCCGACACCGCCGGCGACGAAGAAGTACAGCAGGAAGCAGGCGACATCGAGGAAGAAGAAAACGTAAAAAGGACGAAAGTGGTGGTATTTATTACAGTTCTGAAGACAACCCGGATTATTCAACTGCACATAAGGACTACACATCTGCAAACCAACTGCTGTCATTGCCTTTGGATTTGAAAGATTTTGATTTGAGTCTATTGACTGACGACAAAATTGAGAACTTACTTGCAGCATTGAACCTAACTACTGATGAAGAAGCAAATCTCAAACAAGCAGATCTATCAACAAAGAAAAAAGAGTCGAATGAAACACAGTCTCTTGGTAATCCTGTTTCACAAACTGCCTTAAGCATAGATGATGATCCTGGTAAATCTGAAAAATTTTTGATCAGGCTAAGCAGAGATAAGGAAAGCCTTTCAGATGCAAATACACCTAAATCACTGAGCACTGCAGATTCTTCCAATGACCAGCGGAGAGGTTCCTCGGAACCGCTAATAAAACCAAAAGGTCCTAACAGTGTTTCTACCAGATCGTTGGACCCTTTACATTCTTTTCCTAAAGTGTTAACACGAGATTCCAAAGATCAAAAGACTAGTACAAGGGATTCTAATAATGCAGATCGTCAACCATTGAATCGTGCAGACCCAAAAATGCAAAGCAGATCGCCATCAGTTTACAAAGATCGTGATAATTTACAAAGCAGCCCTAAAATTTCTAGTGAATCGCTTTCGAAGTCGATCTCCCATAGTGGTTTGAGGTCAGCATCACCTAATCAATATGATAAGCCGCCTAGACTGTGGCTTCGCGATGACGCAAAATCGGGCTATAGCGATCCTGATGATTCACGATTAGGTAAACGTTTCAATGCTTTAACATCTAAACCATTACGTCGTGAAGGTTTATCTCCTAACATTTTGCGGCGATTGGAATTAGAATCAAGTCCTAGGAGTTTTAACAATTCCAGATCAATACCCTGGAATCGCAATGATTTGCCGTTGCGTTTGAAAAACCGTGATGATATTTTGCAAACTTCACAGGATCATCGCGATATTTCCTTTCAGGGTGCTCGTCAACCACAAGCTGAGCATCGATATCCACAATCAATGCGTAAAAAACCACAGGCTGCACAATCAAACAGTGTATACTATTATGATGGTGATTTTTATTATGATGCCAGCTACGATGGAGACGAAGACTTTTATGAAACTGCTGATGCACTTCCTCAATACTATCGCTTGAATGCTCCGCAGAGTTATGGACTAAATCCTAAAGAAGCAAACATCAGGGGATCTTCCAGTTCCATACAAAAATATCAATCGCCCAAACAGTATAACAAATTTAAAAAACCTTTCCAGAATGTTAAAACATGGTGGGCACCAGATGATGCTGGGGGCCCGCCTGTGAAAGTTGTCAGAAAAATGCAGTATATTCCAACTGATGAATATGAGGTTTTAGGGGGCCAACCTGGGAAAGTTGTTAGTAAAACTCAGTATATGTCTGCTGATGAATATGAGGATCGGAAAAGACGTGTGAGAGAAATCAACGCAAAAAGGAATGCACTTCCACGGTTGGCATTGTAAATTGGTTTTGTTTCTTTCAATACACGCTTAGCAAAAGTCCTTCAGATTAATTTTTTGTTACAATCGATCTCATGTCATGCTTTGAGTGGTTGGAGACACATATTTACTTTGGTCTCGTTAACATCTTGGATTGGACACATTTCAGCATGGTGTACAAAGCAGTTTTACCCTTGTCGACCAGATTCTAAGGAAATGAGTTGTTGCTCCATGTTATTTAGCTTCATCCGAGATTGCGCTGTGTGAGTGGATGCCATTTGTTTCATGAATTGACCGATTTGGTACGTGTAAGTGACGATTTCGCTATGTGAACACAATGAGCTGACTTGGTTGTTGCATGTTCAATAACTTTTTCGTGACGCGTAAGTTTGGGTTGGGCCACTAAGTTCGACTCAAGACTTTTTTACGTACAAACCATCTGCGTCAACGTTTTTGACTTTGAAAACAAGTTACTTTTTTTCAAAAGTTGAGGTGCTTTGTTTTGCTTCACTTCAATTGCAATTGAGACGGCTGATATCGGAAATGTATGCGTATTTAAAAGCTGGACACTGGTTCAAAAATAATGAAATGCGAGGCGCGTAAATCCAACTTCTATGCTAAAGTGCAGCTACAACGTAACTTTGTAATTTGATTTTTATGCTTTCTACGTGTTTTATCGAATAGTTAAAGTCCTAAAATTTCGTTAAAAATCAAGCTTGCCTACAGAATTTCAAATTTGCAAGAAACCTATGTAAATCTGCACATTATTACCATAGTCCGTGAATAACTAGTCTGGAACTTTTGCAGTAAAGGTCTTGTTTTTACCGCCGTGTAGTGGCAGTGGCCTAGCCAACTCACTGAAGTAGGCGTAGAACTAAAAACCATATGGGATCGCATGGAACTATTTATAAGACAGTAAATGACCAAATAGAGCCGAATGAGACCGTATGGAACCAAAGGGGAACCTCATGGACTAATTTATGAGATCTAATCGGACCACATGAAACCATTTACAAGACCGTGTGGGACCGAATGTAACCACATGAAAACATGTAGAAGACCGTATGAAACTATTCATAAGATTCTAGGACAAATGGGTCCTGGACATTTGGGCACCAGGCAAATGGTTCCCAGGCAAATGGGTCCCAGACAAATGGGTCCTAGGCAAATGGGTCCCAGACAAATAGGTCTTGGACAAATGAGCTCCCGGACGAATGGGTCCTGGATGAATGAGTCCGGGACGATTGGGTCGCGGACAAATGGGTCCCAGACATTTGGGCTCCAGGACAAATGGGTCCGGGACAAATGGATCTCGGACTATTGAATTTCGGACAAATAGATCCTGCACAAATGGAGGTGGGGTCAAACCAAAAAGTGACGCCACTTGAGTGTGAAGTGGAACCACTTGAGGAAGTGAATTTGGAGTAAATGGACACTTGGGATAAATGGGCACCAAAGAATAAATGGGAACTTGGGGCAAATGAGAAAAATGAATGATTGGATAAATGGGTATTAGGGGAAAATATATATTTGGGGGAATTGAGCACTGGTGAAAATGGGCACCATGGCAAATGGACATTTGGGAAAGGGGTACCTTAAGTGCCCTAATGTTCCTGTGCCCTTTCCTCCTCAAATGTTTGCATATGGGCAGTGGGGCAAATGGGCAGTTGGGGAAATGAACATTTAGGGAAAGGGGTACCCAAAGTGCCCTAAAAGGGTATCTCAAGTGCCCTGGGCCCATTTCCCCAAAATGTTCACAAATGGGCACTTGGTGCAAATTCACAATTGGGGGAAAGGGGAACCCCAAGTGCCCTATGCTCGTTTCCCCCAAATGTTTACAAATGGGCACTGGGGTAAATATGCACTTAGGGCAAATGTACATCTGGAGGAAAGGGGTACCCCAAGTGCCCTAAAGGAGTATCCCAAGTGCCGTGGGCCTATTTCCCTGAAATGTTCACAAATTAGTACCGGGGCAAATGGGCACTTGGGAAAATGGACATTTGGGGAAAGGGGTACCCAAGTCCCCTATTATTCCTGTGCCCATTTCCCCTCAAATGTGTACAAATTGGCGCTTGGTGAAATGGACATTTGGGGGAAAGGAGTACCCAAAGTGCCCTAAAGGGGTACCCCAAATATCCTATGCTCATTACCCCTAAATGTTTACAAATGGGCTCTGGGGCAAATGGGCATTTGAGGAAGGAGTACCCCAAGTGTCCTGTGCCCATTTCCCCTAAATTCTTTCAAATGGGCAGTGGGAAAAATGGGCATTTGTTGCCCCAAGTGCCCATTTACCCTAAAACTCATTTGGGGGAAATGGGCATTAGGAGAGCACCCCCAAGAGCACCCCCTTCCATCAAATGCCCATTTGCCCCACTGCCCATTTGCAAAAAATTGGGAAATAGGCACAGGGCACTTAAGGTACTCCTTTCTCCCCAAGTGCCCATTTGCCACAGTGCCCATATGCAAACATTTGGGGAAATGGACACGAGGCACTTGAGGTACTCCTTTAGGAAACTTGGAGTAGCCTACCCCTTTCCCTCGAATGTCCATTTTTCCCAAATGCTCATTTGCACTGGTGCCCATTTTCCCAGGTGCCCATTTGCCCTAAATATTCGTTTTCCCCAAGAGCCAATTTGCCTTAAGTCCCTATTTACTTCGCTGCCTATTTGCCCCGAGGGCTCTTTCGCCATTTGCTCGGTACCCATTTGCCCCAAGTGTCTATTTACTCCAAATTCTTCATATCCCCAAATGCCCGTTTGCCATAGTGCGCATCATATTCCCAAATCCCTATTTGCCCCAAGTGCCCAGTTCTCCAGAACTCAAATATCTGGGATCCATTAATCCGGGACCCATACTGTTTAATTCGGTCCCAATCAGTTTTATAAACGGTTCCTTGCGATTCTGTTCAGTGTAATGCAGTCTTATATAAACGGTCCCTGGTGGTATCACATGGTCTAATGAATAGTTCCATGTGGTATCCTTCAGTCCCATAGATCTCATGCGGTCCTAGAAATTGTTCTATTCGGTCCCATGCGGTTTTTGGTTCTACCGCAGTTTGTACCCTGCTGTTATCAATGCGATGCAACCGCATAGATTTTGACTGCACCAACTCAGTGTGAGCTACCGTCTCTAGATGGCGGTAAAAACAAAACTTTTATGGCGTTTTTGAATTTAGTTTCTAGACTAGTTATATACGGACCACGGTAGGCCTATTACATCAAAACGTTTCACATCTGAGAAATGTTTATTGGTTCAAATTCAAATGCAACAAAGCGCAATGATTGTTTGTGCTGCAGCGCACTAAATTTCTGAATGCCTAGCTCTGATATTTCAATGTGTCTGAGTGGATTTGAAATCTTAGAAATGGTTGTCTTACTTCGCACGTGTTGACTAATTTGTCCAATCGAGAACGCAAAATTATTGCTGTCAGGCTGACTGGAATATCCCTGCAAATGACATTTTTTGATCGTAATCTAAACCACAGATAAGACACATTTTGGTTGAAAACGCTTAACAAGTTATCAAAATTTGAAGAATTAATGTCTCACGTAATCGCTGAGATTGATGATTGTACTACAACTTTTTCTAGAGCCTGTTGAAAATGCACTTAACTTTATCGTTAAAACTCTTTTCATTAAAACGTCTTTACTGTGACATAAGCAGTTTCTAGGAACGAAGTTTTTTTTGAGCATTCGTTATTGCTATACTGTTAGTTATTCATATCGACGGTATGGTTGTTCTCACTAAAAAGATCAAAAAAGAGTAAATAAACGCACAAAAGTTGTTTGCTGACAACGTGCTACTTAAAAGGCGAATTAGGTCAGAAGATTTAGCGATAACTGTCAATCAATCAATCAATCAATCAATTTTCTGGACCCGCTTATCCTTGGGGGGTCGCGGGGGCAGCAGCTCAAGTTGGAGCCTCCAAGCATCTCGATCCTCTGCAACAAAGGATAGATGCTCTGCTGGGATGCCAAGGCGAGACCAACTAAGATCTTCTACGTAATCTCGCCATCGAGTTCTGGGACGGCCTCTAGGCCTTCGACCAATCGGTGTTGAACAGAGCAGTTTTTTGGCTGTTCGTTCCTGGGACATTCGCGTCACATGTCCATACCAACGCAGTTGCGATCTTTCTAGTCGGAGAAGCAGCGCTTCGATGTTTAGAGATTCACGAATATCTGCACTTTTAACCTTATCCAACAAGGTCAATCCGCTAATTCTTCGCAAGAATCCCATTTTGGCTGCTTGAACTCGAGACCTCACTTTCTCATTCATGATCCAACACTCATGGCCATAAGTCAGAATAGGAACATAGACCGATCTGAAAATGGATAGCTTTGCCTTGGTGCAAAGCTCCCGTTTCAGTACCACAGATCGGTGGAGCTGGCGCATTACTGCACTTGCTTTTCCGATGCGGATATCCAATTCGCTATTTTGTCTGCCGTCACTTGTGAATGAGACGCCGAGGTACTTGAATTTCTCTGACTGTTTTAGTGGTACTCCATCAACTTGGAGAGAGCACTGCTTTGGTTGTCTGGACAGGCACATGGTTTCTGTTTTTGTTGTACTGATTTTCATTCCGGCAACAGAGCATGCATCCGAAAACCTGTCAAGAGCTTGCTGGAGACCATTTTGGGTAGAGTCGAGTAGCACGAGATCATCTGCAAATAACAGACGTTGTACAGTGCATTCACCGATCTTTACTCCGCCACAAGACTCACTTTTCTTAACTATTCTATCCATATAAATAAGGAACAGAATAGGTGAAAGAGAGCAGACTTGCCGTAGTCCCACACTTACTCTGAAAGGTTTCGTCGTTGCACTGTTAACACGAACACAGATCTCGGAATGCATGTACAGCGACTTAATGGCAGTTAGTAACTGGCCATCAATGCCATACTGCAACAGCACCGCCCAAAGCTTGTCTCTAGGAATGCGATCATATGCTTTTTCAAGATCAACAAAACATGCATTGACCTCTTTTGCATATTCCCACGACTTCTCAAAGATTTGCTGCAAGGCAAAGATCTGATCAATTGTGCTTCGGCCAGGACGAAAGCCACACTGAGCATCTGTTAGTTTAGGCTCGACTATTTCACGGCATTTCTTTTCAAGGCATTTGGCATAGACCTTACCCGGGACACTGATGAGAGATATGCCCCTATAATTGGTGCATTTTCTCTTGTCTCCTTTCTTGTGAATAGGTATTATCACACTAGTTTGCCATTGCTTTGGTGCTTGCCCAGTACTACACGCCACCTTACAAACACGAGTCAGCCAACGAACACCATATATGTTCATTGCTTTTAACATTTCAGGTCTGATATCATCCTCACCAGGTGCTTTTCCAGTTTTCAATGATTTGATTACTGCATTCACATCTGCTTCGGTTATCTGAATATCTTCCCCAACCTGTTCCTCGTGAATTTGTATCGGTGTAGCATCAACTGGGTTTAAAAGATCACTAAAGTACTCTCTCCACCGATTCAAAATAGCATCTTGATCTTTCAGAGTCACACCATTTGAATCTTCAATAAAGAGAGCGGCTCGAGATCTTTTTCCACGCAAACGGCGAATGGTCTGCCAGAACACTTTGTTTGCCGTTTTGAAATCATCGTCTAACCTTTCTCCAAATTCCTTCCAGGCCCTTTCCTTAGACAGTTTAACTTTTGTGGCTGCCGTCTTACGTGCTTCAGAGTACTGCGAACGAAGTTCAAGTGATGACTTATTTGCAAGCCAGGCCTTATAGGCCACTTTTTTCGCACGAATAGCTTCTTTAACTTCTTGGTTCCACCAAGGAGTTCTTTTCTCGCTACTCTTCGTCCCTCCAACACGCTTACGTCCACAACAGTTAGTAGCGGACGTAATGACTGCTGTTCGAAACAAACACCACTCAGTTTCAATGTCTTCAGTAGAGGTCGGAAGTTCTTTGAACTTAGATGCAATGTTGTCTGCAAATGCAGTTCGTACCTCTTTGTCAGCCAATGATTCCCATTTGATTCGATAAGTTTCTCGTGGTCGAAAAGTCTTTCGTTTTTTCAAGGGTTTCAAAGCTTTCAAAGTGCAGACAACTAGGTGGTGATCAGTTGACAACTCAGCCCCTCTTTTAACACGGACATCAGACACAGTAGAAAACAAGTCCGCCGAAACGATACAAAAATCAATCAGGGAGCGTTGTCCCAGAGAGTCTCTGTACCAGGTGTACTTATGAATTCTTTTGTGCTGAAAAAATGTGTTCATTATGCACAGCCCATTGGTGGCACAGAACTGCAATAAACACCTTCCGTTCTTGTTAATGTCAGGGTCACCATGTTGCCCAATAACACCTTTCCAGGTTGCATTGTCGATGCCCACATGTGCATTGAAATCGCCCAAAAGGACAAGGGATTCTGATGAAGTTGCTTTTCCCAATGCAACCTCAACTTCCTCCAGAAAGGCTTCGTACTGTGATTCTATGTTAGGTGCGTACACCTGCAATATACACAGAGATCGCTCCTGTAGCCTTAGCTTTAGAAGACAAACTCTTCCTCCTAGTGGCACCCAGTCAACGACACATTCAGCTATGTTGGGGCTCACAAGTAAGCCAACACCAGCTTGAGCAGACATTGCTGCATCAACACCTGAGTAGAAAATTTTCCACCCATCGTTCAACTCGACAGTTCCAGAACCCCGGCGCTTTGTTGATGAAATTCCCACAACATCAAGGCGATACTGTTGGGCTTCGTAAACAAGCTCCTGCTCTTTTCCTGTCAGTGACGAAACGTTCCAGTTCCCGATAGCTAGATCCCGGCAGTTTGGTCCAACTCGAGTACGTTTTCTGTGCGCTGCCCCCATTTGCCTCCCCAAACGCTTAGCGACTGCGTTGGTGGGTTTCCGGTGACGGTCAGCTTGTGGGGGAGACTGTAGCTTATTTTTCGAACGAGTCCCTCTGCCTAAAACTCGAACGCGGACCTTTTTATCCTGCGCGCCGTCCGATGCAGCATGAATATTGTTATTACAACTTTCCATTTAGCTACAGCATTGGATTGCTACTTGGTCTGTTTCTCTCCCTCGACCTTACCGCCATGGGTGACCCTGATGGAAGTGATTAAACACTACCGACGGCGTTGCTCTAAGGATCATTGAAAACTCAAACCTCCCCACCACGTTAAGGTGGCAAAAAAATTTGCTTGGCTCTATCCCGAGCTTGTTTCGCTGTGAAAATGTGCAGTAGGCTAATTCACGATGATTATTTCTGCTTGATAGATTATGAAAAGGCAAGTTTTAATTGGACCTTAATTTTGTTCCATGTACTTTCGTCTAGCACCATTCTTACTTGTGACATCAAATGGCAGTAACAAAAAAATAGAGAAATTGTTATTGTTTTTTGGAATAGGCCTCCCAAACGCTTAGCGACTGCATTGGTAGGTTTCTGGTAATGGTCAGCTGGTGGGGAGCGTTGTCGCTTGCTTTTTCAACGAGTCCCTCTGCCTAAAACCCTTTTCATCTCACGCGTCGTGTGATGCAGCATGAATATTGGTTGAATATTTTCGAAGCACATGGCTATGTCGTCGATTGCATCACCATTGCACTAGCTCTCAGAACCATGTTTATTTTCAGGCATGATGTGATAAGAATGACCGTTGTTAACATGCTTCGAACCGTGAATGCAGTAATTATCTCTTAGTTGGTTCGTATTAGATGGTGATTGTTCTTCATGGATTGACTTTGCTATTCGCCTATGAGGCACCATCTCAAAAGCTCTGGTAAACTCACATAACACAGCAGCAACATTGAAAATATTTGTTTCGTCAAGCAAGCATCAGCATTGCGGACGTGGATTGGCTCAGCACAGATGTGAATATTAGTGACTTTTTCACATACTTGACCGCTTTTAGAGGTTTCTATTGAGATAATATCTATGAGGATGATTGCATGAAACTGGTAAGAAAACTTTTCTTTGAACTATTCTGTGGAGTATTGTGTGTTAACCGCAGAATCTGCGCTGTTGGTCAAAACGCTTCTGGGTAACGGAAATTGATTGAATTGAAAATTTGATATGCCTCGACGAAAACGGGAACGACGAATTCGACGGCGGTTTCTGCATAGCAACTAACACAACCGGCAACTTAAAGCGAAATTCTAGGCCTACGTCACACGGCTCCCAGAAACTCAGACAATTTTACAGAAATTATCAGTATCTAGGCCGACACTCGCATAGAAGTGTAGCACGCGATCTGACTCCATAAGTGTGTGACGGTTTTTGTCCGTTTATTAAGATACAACAAGCAACATTTTACAAACACGGGAACACATTTGCCTTAAGTCTCTGAATTATCTTTTTTGGCAGAATTAGAATCTATGAGTATGTAAGCTTATTTCCTGTCTGTTATGCAAGAGCGGTAAATAGTAATCATCAAAACAAGCCATCAAACTAAAGCGGATAATACAAAGTCATCCAATAGAACAAATCATCAACTACGAGATTGTATAGCGAATAGGCCTAAGCTCTAAAGTCGAATGTCGTTATCATATGCTGAATAATTATGCGATAAATAATTAGGCAGGCATGGCGACTGCACAAAGTATTGCAACTATCCAAAGTATATTTTTCTATCTCTATATTCTACCCCGGGTAACGAAAAAAAAAATTTTTAAGATATTCACGACTAACAGACAAAAAACAGAGAATGTGCGTGAAAACACAAGAATTATTATGCAAACTTAACGAATGCAATTTAAGAAAACTGACAATTCAAAGCAATTTATTTAGGGTTCAGACCCACGGTTCTTCTAGTTTCTGTTCCCCCCACCCCACAAACAAAATTTTCAAGAAGATATCTCTGGATTTGAGCTCTTTGCTGGGTTTTAATTTCGATGGTAGGCCTATTAAGTTTCAAATACATTCATGCACAGGTATAATTGTAGAAATAAACGCGTAAATTAGGCCCCCCCCTGAAAAAAGTGGGGGGGGCAGGGCCCCTCTGGCTCCGCCACCTAAGGCAGTTGGGCAATGAAAATTAATTGGAAGTGAAATTAGGCTTTAAACTAAGAAAGTCTTAATCGAAGAATTAAACAACTAGGCCTATAAGTAGAAAATAGACTTTTAATCTGGGTAGAAGAAAATTTTTTTTATTTTAAAAATGTTTTAGTATGGGGAGAAGAAAATTTTTTTCATTTTTAAACATTTTGTCCGGTTTCTATTCGATAGCGACTTATACTCAACGGCGGCTTCAATTTTTTAATATGAAGGCTTTCGCCTTAAAGTTGCTGTCCATTGAGCAAGTTAATTTAACATAAGCGCATTACAGTCTTCCTGGCCATCATATATCAACAGAATAAAGCGGTTTCTGTATTTTTCTTTTTCTTGTAGTGTTTTAGTGCTATCTTGCTTTAATTCTTTCGAGAGCTGAGATTCTTTGCTCTAACATAGCACATTCTTTCACCTCTTTGTTTGGTTACATTATCCTGCTTTTGTTCTAGCTTAACCTGTTTATTTTCCAGATTGTTGAATTAAGCGGTCAAAAACGATTCGAGGTGGGACGCATTAAATCAAATTACCTTCTCTTCATTTTTAAATTGCTTTGCATCTTGCGTCCTTATTTGCTGACGCTGCGCCAACTTCATTCTTTTTTACAACATTCTTTTCAGATTCAACAACTTCGACTTTTTTGCTTTTGTATTTCTTGGTTTTGATCCATACTGTTAAGTAAAGTATTGCTTCATTGTTAATGCATCTCCCGAGAAAGCCCCGAATTTAAGCATGACTTGAAACACCTAAGCACCTATAGTAAATTTTTTTTTTATTAAACTAAGCGTTTGGTTACCAAATATACCTGATAGACAGTTTGATATAATCCATCCACATCAAGTTACTTGCATTTTCAATCTGCCGGTAAAATACTTTCTTCGGGTACATGTAAGCTAGACTTAGAATTACACTGCGTCACAAATAAACAACATTTCTGGAAAATAACATTGAAAAGGTTGCCTAGGTATCTACTCCAAATTGACTTGAAGGTAGGATCATATATGCCAACTTCCAGGTTACTCAGTCTGCTAAAAGGCTCACATCTAAAGTTACTCAGGTTGACATGATTTAGGCAAGCGACTTGGAGAAAAGCCACCAATAAACTGGTTAGAGAATCAATTTGCCTAGGCTAGGTCAAAAATACGGTACTCCACTCAAGCAACCCCCACCTCTAGCACCCACAAGGCCATCCACTCAATTCCAAGTCGTTTGCCTAAATCATGTCAACCTGAGTAACTTTAGATGTGAGCCTCTTAGCAGACTGAGTAACCTGGAAGTTGGCATATATGATCCTACCTTCAAGTCAATTTGGAGTAGATACCTAGGCAACCTTTTCAATGTTATTTTAAGCATATGACATCTTTTGAGTGATCGATCCTATTGAGTTCTTGATCATCAATGAAGCGGTGTCATTATTATATTTTTCTATTGTTGAAGCCAAGTTGGATACCACTCCTATCTGAGTTTCTGATAATTGGAGTCTCATGATCCGTCAAAATTGTTCCTTGCATGTTGTACATTGCTAGGTCAGGGTCAGCTTGAAGAATACGGTTAATATTTGTCAAGACCAATGTGAAAAGTTCTATTGCGTTCTTCTGTGAAAAGGGATTTGTAAGGCAATTCACTACTGCAGAAAATAAACCAACCCAGCTCTTTATTTGTTTGGAAACACTTGTCCGATTTTCCTTGAGCGGGAAGTAACTTTTTGTGAAATTGAATTGTGCTTCTGTTACGTCATAGAGCCTCATAAACATGAAATGTTGGATTTTACTCTCGTCTCGAAATTACTAGGCTTTTTTCAATGGAATTGTAACAGGGAGTTAGTTTTGTTGAGAGTTTTTTTGGGAGGAGAGATGGTAACAGGAAATCAGTGTAAAATTGGGGGAGGGGATGGTGGCAAGGATTTAGTTTGGATCTTAGCAAGTAGATAGTAGCGGGGATTTAGCAGAGGAATGGTTGCAAAAAATTTTGGGGAGAATGAAAGTAGGAATTTACTTTTTTGAGGGGGGTTGTTGCTATGCTGCACTGATGAGACCTAACAAGGTCGAAACGCGTCTGCAGCTGCATTTGGGTAGATGGCCTTGTGGGTGCTAGAGGTGGGGGTTGCTTGAGTGGAGTACCGTATTTTTGACCTAGCCTAGGCAAATTGATTCTCTAACCAGTTTATTTGTGGCTTTTTTCCAAGTCGTTAGCCCAAATCATGTCAACCTGAGTAACTTTAGATGTGAGCCTTTTAGCAGACTGAGTAACCTGGAAGTTGGCATATATGATCCTACCTTCAAGTCAATTTGGAGTAAATACCTAGGCAACCTTTTCAATGTTATTTTAAGCATATGACATCTTTTGAGTGATCGATCCTATTGAGTTCTTGATCATCAATGAAGCGGTGTCATTATTAAATTTTTCCATTTCTGGAAAACATACTAAATTATGCTTTCTAGATGTAATTTTTGTCGCTGAGTCCGAATCTGCCATGTTTTTTTTTTTATCACATCAGATTTATTTTTCAAAAAAGTGTTAAAAAATCAGCAGTTATGTGACCTGTGTGTTTTATTTTCTTAGGGTTCAAAATGTCATGCAAAGAGAGTATTGTGCCAATGGAGCAGCATGTTGTGTTTTTGGTGGGTTGTGATGAACGTGTAAGTTGTCAATTCAGTAAAAATACGGCAGCAAGAATTGTTTAAAAAACAATAAAAACTGTCTAGCGGGTCAACATCTGACAGTTGCATTTGAGTGTCTCTGTAAATGTTGTGGGCCTCTACGCTTTCTGCGATAAGTGTCATCACAATGTTGTTGAAGAGACCCGCAAAAATCTGACATCATGGCAGGGCTGGCATTTTCCTGGTACCGTTCTTCAATGATTTTAATATCTTGGTGAAATCACTCGCCGTGCGCATCGTTGACCTTAAGCATTGTTTTCCGGAAAAAAGTCAAGGTGCGAGTGCAAAGATGCATCTTCAACGACTTTTGAGCATCATTTCTTGATAGTCATTCAACATTTTGTGGACAATTTGTTTGCAGTTGGCCGCTATGTGCTTACCCAAAAAGTTGTGCACAACCAATTTGAAAGCTTCCCATGCGGCAATTTCTTTCGCATTTCGTTTTATACTCGGTTCTTCATCTTTCACCGACTTTCGTATTTCTGGTCCTACAAATTTGCCGTGCTTCAATTTTGCGTTAGATTTGTAGGGAAACTTTTTGCCAATATGTTTGAAGTCTCCACCTTCTATATCCATGGCTTTCATCCAATTTTGAACAGTCCCAGCTATATATTTTGAACAGTCCCAGTTATATATGAAGTGTAGGCAAAAACACTTAGCTGGGTTCAATTAACAGAATGTGCTCAACATGGAATTTTCCTGGGTTGAAATTCGTGCGACTTGGCCATTTTATAGTACTGTAATGATGTTTGTCTGCTCGGCTGTCCCACAAACATAGGAAACTCATACTGTAATCTTAGTATATCCCAACTGCAAACCGAGCCAAAGGTCAAAGATTTAGTATGCCTAATACACAGAAGAAAACAACATATTGTAGAAACAAACATAACAACCACAGTTAGTTATTGAACAAATGCAACGGTGTCGATGAATCATCGATGTTGATTGCCGGGCTTGTGTTAATAAAGTTTCTTTGATTAAAAGTTGCTTCAAATTATGAGCTGTAGCCATTATTTCGGGTTGATCAAAAGTGATATTATGTCCAGGGTTGTCTACTAAATGCTTTGTAACGTCTTTTTTACTCTGCGGATTATGCTCTTGTAACCTGGATATGAGATTTCGGCGTATTTTGTCTTCGTAATTACCACCACATGAACGAGACAACTTTTAGACCGCATTGCTATCACGAAGAGTAGGTTGTTTATCTTTGAAACGAAACATGTGATCTATACAAATAGTATCATGATATGCAGATAAGCAAACTTTGTCAATCAGATATTTGCAAAAAAATGTCTTCATTTCTTTTCAATTTGTATGGACTGGTTTCCAATATGAGGTAGCCGGAAAAACATGAAGCGGTTCAGGGGTTGGATGATTGTAGCTAATCAATCTATTGTAGACTATACTATCTACAATCATTAAGTGTATCAGCAGTATCTGTAACAGTAATCACTAGGGCTATTTTTTTTTGACCTAAAAAAATATATTTTTGACTTAACCGCTTCCGCGTATTATTTATGTCTTGCTGCACTTTATTAATTAAATATGTTTTATAATCTGCAATTTACATAAGTTTTTAAAGAAAAAGGTAGCCTACTTCGAACACTTTCTCAATTACTCAGTGTTGAAGCTAATGCAACAAAGCGACGCATGATGTTAAAACCTAGGATAACGAGCCATTGTGTGTACCGGTATCAATTTGTGTGTAATGCAAAATTTGCGTTGCTATCGCAACTGTACTGTACACTAACAGTATGTCTATGATTTTTTTAACGAAAGCCACGCAGTATAATGACAAGGACGTTTTATTGTAATACAGCATCATCTATTTTTTTACGTTCTTAGCATCAAAATTTCTGTCTTTTTTTCAGTAATTTATTGAGCATAGAAAACGACCTCTCAACAGCAGCAGAGGTAGGCTGGGCTTTTTGCAATAGTGCGTAGCTTGTTGGGTCAATTGTCAAATTGGTACAGTTTATTATTGTTTCTCAATCAGAATTGGATAGTCGTTTGTTAATGTAGTCTTTAATTGCGCAAGGATCATCATCGAATTGCATATTCTTCAGCAGTCCGTATACTTTGGTTATTGTGCAGGCACTTCCTTCTAAGAACTCTACGTTGGCTGCTAGAGTCCGGTATTGATTTATTTTAACCAAGTCCGACACCAAACCCTCCACGTTGATAGCGTCTTTTGCTCTGCTGACTAAGAGGCCTGCACTTGTCCAATTGTTGACAATGGTACGAACAGCTGGAAGGTTTTCACTATAATGTAAGGCAGCTCTAAGCCAAGTTGCCCATCTTGTAATTACAGGGTCAGGAGGAGATGGCAGACCAGCATCATGAAAATCTTTCTTGCGATCTTTGTTTTTGATTGTTGCTGCCTTGATCGTTGCTATTACTTCATCAATATTTTTAAAATGAGCACGCACTTGCATAGCGCAGTTGTGTAGTAAGTGCGCAACGCAGGTGACATGCATCAAAGAAGGGTATAATTCCTTTAATGTCTTTCCAGCCGAAGACATGTACCGAGCAGCATCAGTCAAGAACAATGAAAAATTCTCGTGTTTTATTTCAACTTGTCGCAATATGTCATCCACAGTGTGCAGAATAATACTGCTATTAACATTGCGACCGCTGTCAAGTGGATGGCAATTAACGAGGAATGTCTGATCTGGAGCATCTAAGCTGCCCACAAGCACACTAATATACTTTTGTTTAGCAACCTCTGCTTCATCCACAATCAAAAGCGTTTTTTGTCACGAAGTAATTTTTGAATTTGTTCCTCTTTTTGGGATGCCAATTTAGCAACACATGCCCGGGCTGCAGTCTCCGAAGACATTTTAGCAAACAGAAACTAAAGAAGGATGGTTCAGTTTATGAAGTGGGATATCTGCAGCTAAGAATGAAGAAACAACCTGTTCCTTGAAGTTTCCTTGATCGAAATGTAAAAAGGTTTGGTTACTTTGAGATTTGCTCTTCGTCTCCCAATTTTCCTTGGTGTTGCATACTTTTTCGGTGGCTTTCCACAAAAAACTTTGTCGCATTTGACTAACACGTCGCAAAGGTTGCATCGCAAGTTGCCGGCAGGAGTTGCCGAAAACTCATCCGGATATTCCTGGCAAGTATGCCTAACTTTCGCTATAGAAGATTTGGCTTGTTTTGGCATTCTTTGCTTTGCAAGCTACAACTTAAAAGACCACATGTAAAGAGCGCAAGGCTTTTATAGGATTAGATTAATTGTCTGACAATTATGTATTTATGCATCAACAATGACGTTTCATGCGTAATAAGTGCTATTTCCTTTTCAATTACTGCACGCATTTTTGTGACGATAGTGCAAATATTGCAACTATTTCAAAAGTTTAAAATCAAATAAAACTGCGCTTAAAATTTTAATAGCAGCTCAAAAATTCAAAAAAATATTTAAAAAATATGAATTTGTTCCTTTTTGTAAGGAAATTTTTGATAAAGACAATTTTAACCAATTTTGACTTCATGCAAAATTTTGACTTTATTTTGACTTATAAGACTCCTGAACACCTGAAACGAACGTTAGTACACATTTTATCATGAAAAAATTTTGACTTTATTGAGTTTAGCGTGCCCTAGTAATCACTCAGTCAGTGATTTGACAACGATGGGCGAGGGGCATTACCTATTTACGTAACTGTCTAGTATTATGCAAAAAGTCGTCATCACACTAATTTTGTTAATTTGTTAGCTGCTACATTACAACATATCTACGTATGTGCGTAAAAACTGTAATATGAAAAATATCTATAACATAAATTTATGTAAAAACAGGTGCTGCATGTGCTGGTACTTTTATTTTGCAACTGTTTTGAGCTTACTCTCTGTAGTGTATATGCAGCTGGATGAATGACATTACGTCATAAATATTCCACTTCCTCTGTGGGGTGAAACTGTCACCTGATTTGCTTTTCTGTAGCCTCTTCTTCTCCCAACTGACTTTCGTACGTAAATTTATGCGGCTGGATGAATGACATAACGTCATATAGGTTCCACTTCCTCCGTGGGGTGAAACTGTCACCTGATTTGCTTTTCTGTGGCCTTTCCTTCTCCCAACTGACTTTGGTACGTAAATTTTTCCATACACTTTTGCACTCTGCAGGAGTTGAAATGGTTAAATATCAATGTGGAGTTTTATGCAAGCACATCCATTAATCAAACTTCTGGATCAGGATCAGGATCAATTTATTGTTAACTTCAAAGGCATAGATCAAAACATAACAATAACAAAAGAAAAATAACAAAGTAAAATTAAATAAATAAGTAAACGAGCACAAATCTATTTTGAGAAATAAAGCTAACAGAAGCTGTGAAGGGACCAATGGGTCTTCGAGTCAAACAGCTCCACAAAAGATGATTATAAAACTTCTGCGTTTGTTTACTATTTTTTTATTACAATAAAAAGAGAAAAAAAAAAAGGGCAAACAGACTGTACCAAAGCTTCTACTGAGCTTATGTATTATATGCATCACTTAATAACGCTTTATAAGTATTTCGAAATTTGGAATAAGAAAGTTGTTTTAATTTTTTCTCAATGTTATTCCAAATTTTTACGCCGGTATATGTGAAAGATTTTTGAAATCTGGTCAAACGAAATCTGGGAATATAATATTTTAGCTCTTGAATACTTCTCGTTGTATGTTGATGAACTTCAGAGGGTTTAATAAACTTATTATTAAAAGTAGTTGGAAGGCGAGATTTTTCATACAAATACATGAGACTCGCTATTTCTAGTTTGCAAAGATCATGAACTTTCAATATGTTTAAATTTTTATATGATAAGGATATGTGATCACATTTGCGACCCCCCACTATTGCTCTAACAGCATTGTTTTGAAGAAGTTGCAACTGTTTTTGTGAGCTTCTAGGTGATGTAGAGCCCCAAACAGTTAAACCATAAAGAAGATGTGGCTGCACTAAAGTATAATATAAAGACAGCATTGTCTTGGCTGGAAGATACTTTCTAACTTCAGAGGTATCCATTTAAGCAGCATTACAAAGCAAACATTAGGATATTATGGAATCACAAGTAAGCATCACCAACCAAAAAGTGAGAGTCCCTGAATTTTTCTCACAGTTTCTCAAAATATACGGAAACACTAGGAAGCATGCAGTGAGTGTAGTGATTAGGAGATGCGAAAGACTTTAGTTACAACCAAAGGGTTGCGCGGTCGCCGAGTCTGCATCTCCTCGATAAAGTTAAACACAAACACAAAGTTAAAAAAAAAAAAACACAGCACGACAGAACGAACAGAAGCACAGTTTGCGTAAGTGTAGTTGGGCAATGAAAATTTATTCTAGGTGAAATTAGGCTTTAAACGAGAAAAGTTTTAATAGAAGAATTACACAACTAGGCCTACAACTCCAGAACTAGTAGAAAATAGACTTTTAATCATTTTGTATGTGTGGAAGAAAGAGGTATCTTTTGCGATTATACTGTATAAATTGAGCTTATGAAAAGTTAGTAGCACATAACAAGTACACTGCAAATCAAATTGGATAACTTTGACCCAAAAAGTTTGGGTAGTTACTTGGGCTCAAAGGCTGAGATTTCTTCATTTTATCCTCTTGTCTCGAGAAAGCAACGGAGGCGCTATGCATAGAACGAATCCACACTCGCTTAGTAGTTGCGCTTGTTTCCTAGTTCTCCTCTTTAATTTTGCTTATGGCTTCTTCAATTTTGCTGCTTGTTAGATTCCACAAAGCAGAGAATTGTCGTGAAGGCTTTTTTTCAAGGACGCAACAACTAGGCTTGGGTGGGAACCTTGCGATCATGGTCGTGGTGAAAACGACGCTCCGAACCACTACGCACCTAATATTTCAACTTGGGTAACAAGAACCCAATCTACAAAGTTGGATTTCTTAACCCAATATCCTGAACCCTAGTACTGTGGGGTAATTTTACCCTAATTACAAACTTGGGTCTTTAAGCTCAAACCGCATCACCCAAGTTAAAATTTTGGGCATTCAACGTAAATCTTGTCAACCAAGAAAAATTGAGTAATTAACAGCCAAGCTGGAAATTTGGGTGCTTTGTCCCAACATCTTTTCGCTGAGGAAAAATAACGATTTCCAAATGTGGGTCTTCCAATCAAAGTTTGCTAATGTGTTTTTGCTCAACTCTTTTTGTCCACAGCAATTAACAGTCACTTTACAAAACATGCAAAATGAAATATTGCAATGATGCTATATTGTCACAAGAAGTATGAAGAAACACAAATACTCAACAAAGAATTCCGACATTGCAGCATGCGACTTACAGTACAGTACCAGCCTTCAATTGGGATAAAAACCCACTGCAAAAAACTGCTTGAAAAACATTTTAGTTTTTTATGTCCGGGGAAAGCTTTGAAACATTTTGGGGGGGGGGCAAATGAAGTAACTCGAAAAATGCACAATCATGCCACAAGGGTGGATTTGGTATCAAACGATTTGGATGACATGATTGCTAATCTGGTTGCAATACATTTTGCTGCTCTACCTTTGCACCGTAATGTCGTACTGTATTTTGCACCCTTATGTCGTAGACAATGAAAAAAATAAGCATTAATGGCACAATTATGTTACGACGACGCAGTGACTTGAAAACCAAAAACGAACAAGAACAATACAAAATAAAACTTCAGTAAAGAGCTGTTGCGAAACAATCTAACATTCTTCCAACGTCTCTGCTTCTGTGACACTTTTTGCCGCGACACTATAGGCCTATTAGCAACGTAAATTTGGTACCAAAAGTTGTGAAAGACTTGCATTTTTGCCTAACTATTAAAGAGACATATGTGGTATCATAACAATAATCGAGTGATTGAAATTGACGTATTTTCACTTTTTAAATATCAACAAAATTTTTGCGGATGCAATTGAGAATACATGATAAAAAGAAACAATTAACAATCATTAATCGCATATACGTGTGCTTTCTTTTATCAAAGCAACTGAGTGATCTCTTCTCTGAATCGTTTGCAACTTATGCTGTTAATGTCAACAGCTCTCCAGAATGGTGTCTTGCAGTATGCTTGCTACTCCAGGACAATCTCATCATGAGAGCTGCGATCCCACAACATATCTTTTCTTGGTACCTGCAAAGACAAGAATTGTTAAAGCGATTGCAGGGCTGCAATGATCAACCCCAAATCATTTGACTTTACATTTAAAGCAAAATTAGTGGGCTTCAGCCAGAAGTAGTATTATTTTTCTGCAGCCATACTCAGCGCAAATAGTGGCAAAAATTTGTTACTTACTTGAAAAGGTTTTGCTGCATTACCAGCCTCACACTGTAGAGCTGAGGAGTGTGGCTGTCAAAAAATGAATGTTACTTCTGGCTGAAGCCAACTAAAGTAAAGTCAAATGATCCAGAGTTTACATTTGCAGCCGTGCAATCGCCTTGACAATCCTTGTCATTTGATATGTTGTGGATCGCAGTTTTCATGAAGAGATTGTTTTCCACAGAATGCTTGATGAGTAGCAAGCATACTCCAAGTCACAGTTTTGGAGAGCTGTTGACATTCACAACATAAGTTGCAAACGACACAGAGAAAAAAGAAGAGATTACACGCTACTCAGTATCGCAGATATTGACAAAAGAAAACACACGGAGAACATTCTGAATTGCAACCGTAAAAATTTCGTTGATATTTGTCTCCATGATGAAGAGAAAAAAGAAACAAAACGTCTTTTTTGAAATCACTCAATTTTTGTTACGGATAGCCCTTATGTTTCCAACAAAGATAAACAAACATGCGAGTCTTTCGCAACATTTGGTACTAGTGTTACATCCACAGCATATGCAGTTCGTAAGTTATTTGCATTTTTATGCGTTTTTAAACTCAGCACCTCTAACCTCTTCTTCGAAAAACATTTAATTGAGGAGCAACGCTTCAAAACATTGACAAAAATATAAAAAAAAAATGCAGAAGTTGTAACAGATCACAAAATTTTTCACCTAGACGAGTATTCACTCAAAACGGGCAAAATTCTGCAACACCCGATTTCTGCTCGTTACTAGCATGCTACTGTTCGGATGGAATCATAAGGTTGTAGGTGCATCACAAGTTCCTTCACAGCAGAGCAGCTACTTGTAGCTGAATAAAGTAACTGTGCCTCCAGAAATTGGTCAACCTTCTTTGTATGCGGTGAGTAGTCGTAATTAGCCGCGTAATGAAAAGCAAAATAGGCAAGAAGTTTCCTGATGATGATGATAAAATCGAACAATGGTTGTTTTTCTGAAAAAAAAAAAACATCAACTTTTCGATTTTAGCTCCAACATTGCTTTTCCCATACAGCACGAGCACAGGCTAGTGACGATCTTGCAACAGAATGATTTCATCAATCATTGTGTTCACCTATAATGTAATAAAATATTCTCAAACTTACTTTAAAATATCAGAGACTAATACTTGAACAGATGTAAGAAAAAGAACTCTTCTACAAACTTGTTCACATAAATATTTGAACTATTCCTTACTGTGTAGACATCGATGAAATATCGATGTGGTAGGAATGCTTTCTTCATGTTGCTCTTGAGCAAATGACACAACGTCCAGCATCCAGTAACAACAAGGTTGATTGATGATTGATTTTTTCATCTTAACCTTCTTATCACAAGAAAGCGGCAGGGGCGCTATGCGTAGGATGAATCCAGACTCGCTTAGGAGTTGGCTTTGTTTCCAAGTTTTCCGGTTGAATTTTTTTCTGACTTTTTTAATTTGCTGCTTGCCAGATTCCACCAAGCAGAGATAATCATCGTGAAGCATCTTATCCTAGGACGCAACAACGAGACTAGGTTGGGAGTTGAATCTTGCCGCCATCATGGTCATTGTAATGCATTACACAACACGGTTCGAAAAGCGTACCATAAAAAATTGTTTGTTACGAGGGAGAGGAGAGATCATGGCGAATTAAACCAGGAATGTGTACGGAAAATACTGTAATTAATAACACTGTACAACAAAAAAATTTTTTTGTGGTGTATAAAGGTTTTTTATCTGTTTTGGGCATAGTTAAGTCGCTGAATTTGTATCTGTTGTCCATTTTTATCCCTCACGTCAGGTTTTTAAGTTACCTCCATTCTAGGTTTTCGCGAATGTGCAAAAGTGCATGAATTTCGAGCATTGGTTATGGTTTTCTTACGCATATTTGTGTTCAAATTTACATTAAAAACTAGTCGCAATAGACTGTAACAAGGATGAAAGAGAGAGTAACCTCCTAATAAAAAGTTTGTCGTCATCTTAAGAATGACTTTGTATGCATATAGGAAGTGTGGTGTAGCCAAATATTTTTCTTTTTCCCTTAACAAATATTTTATCCAACCTATACATTATGTCCAGCTATCACACCACAATACAATGCCACACAATTAGTTCATTATTCAGACAAGCATGAACCATCATATACTTGCTTGAAAATGCTTTGGGACTCTTGCTTTGCGTCTATTTGGAGCATGAGTTTTTCTGCGGGTACTAGCAATAGTCGCCCATCATGCTATTGCCTGGCTCTTCTTGGTAACGTGTTCCGATCTCAGAAATGTCTTGGTAAAACCTTTCACCGTGCTCATCGCTTACATCTCCCCAATTGTCAGAAAAAAAGTTTAAGTGTGAATGCAAGAAATGTAGGCTAAGCTTGTGATCTGCACATGTCTTGCACTACACAGGCATAATTCTCGCTGGTTTTGCTACCTAGAAAATTGTGTATCACTTGCTTGCGCGATTTTCAAGCACCCGATTCCAGACTTTTCAAATGATGATCAAATTTTTCATCCTTCTTGAGATCTCGAATACCTGGTCCAGCAAAAACACCTACTTTTAACTTGGCATCACTCTTATTATTGGCAAATTTTTCCGACAAATATGGAAAACCTCTTCCATGATGGTCCATTGCTTTGACAAAGTTTTTCATTAGTCTGAGTTTTACATGCAGCGGTGGGAAGTACACTTTTTGAAAATCAATAAGGGGTATATGCTTCACGTTATCAACAATCGCAAGCTCTTCTCGGGTAGACCCGATGGTTTTAGGTTTTAGTATAGTGATTGGTACGTATCATCACGGCTATCTCAAGACACAAAAAGCACATATGCCTTGTGTTACCCAGCTGTAGGCCAAAAAGTAGGGAAATCACCTTCACATCTCCGCAGATACTCCAAGCATACTTTATTACTTCTAAAAGAGTTTTCGTAGATTTATAAGTCTCTTTCATTCATATTAACTGCATACCGTATGCCACCGGCACAGAAGGTTTTGTGTTGCCATTATGAAGTAAACCAGCTTTAAGACTGGTTTTGCTAGAATCAATAAACAACCTCTACTCATAAGAAGTGTGTTCATAGCACAGTGATTACATCAAACCAAATATGTCATAGCAAAAACAAAGCGTGTTTTTATTTGTGAAAAACAAAGCCAGCTCATCTTGTCGTCGGCGATAAAAAGTAATTTTAGATAAAAAGTAATTCAAGAAGATTTCATTGTTTTAACCGCGAGCTTAAAAGTTCTGCTTTCTCTGCTAACAAAACTAAATCTCTCACCGGGTCATTCAGCTGAAGTTGGTTGATGAAAATCGGAGAATTGGACTCGTTTTCGTACACAAGCATTTCTTAAAGCGAAGTTTCACTAGATGAGAGTGAGAAGATGTGGCATTTTCACCCAAGGCACCAATTGGAGGGATGAGGGAAGAGAAGTCTTAGCAAATTTACGTCATGACAAATAATATGAAAACATTAACATAATGTATTTCAAAGCAAGAGTACATTCCAATGAATGCTAACTTCAATTAGGTTATTAATTTTCTTGAAGTTTGAAAGATGGAATAGTGCTTAATTACGTGCCTTTCTGTTAAAAAAAAAAACGATGGTTATTGAAAGCATGCAATGTGAAAGCTAGCAAAAAAAAGTTAATCAAGCAGCATAAACAACCACACCAGGAGGCAGTATTGTAAAAACCTGACGTGATTGAGCAAATGTGACAGCAGATTTGAAATCAGCGACCCCAAATTACATAAAATCAGCCATTGCTTAACAATTCCGCAAAATTTTGTTGTACAGTGTAATATAGCTGCATTAAAAAATGTGGATCTCACTAATTTCGGTTAGCCGTATCTTACAATACATTTTGCTTTAATGGCCAAAAATTCATATGTAGCAAGCAACTCCGATGGTTTTTGTGTCAAATGCTAACCATTGCTTGGTATTTAAAATAGAAAGAAACGCAAGCCAACACAACTTCGCACTTACCCATTGACAAGTCTTTTAAATTGCCCATTGGAAGCAGGTTTAATACTTTAAAAAACACCGCAGATTTTTTCAATTTTGACCTTGCAAACTTTATTATGTTGCCAAATAGATTTGCTGCTTCAAAGCAAATTTCTCGCTTTGAAGCAAAATGCACCATTCTTTGCATTTCCAGAATTTGCTGCATACAAAAAAAAGTGACTTCGCAATCAAATGTTACACATCAAGAACTAATCTGAATACAATAACAAATTTTCGCTCCTATTTATAGAAAATTTTCGATTCCAGAAAATTCCAGATAGTTCCATATTGTTACATAATTATGACACAGCAGTAAGCGTAGTAGTAAACAACGCCATAGATTGCAAAATGTCGATTATGACGTCATAGACAAGATGAACAAATACTCAAGGAAAGAAGATTTTAGAGGATTCCAGCATATCAAAGTAATTGTAAACAAAACCTGCGATAAACAACGTAAGTTTGGAATTTTGTCATGCCTCTAGTCATGTGTTGCAATTAATTCACACGCCAAGTTGACTATGACTACAGAACCAGCTCAAATTACGCAAGTAAGATGGTTTTAGCACAGGACTACAAACTGAAAATATATCACTCGATTAATAACGTGACGTACGCCCCCCTTTAAGAATTTGATCGCAGAACCCCTTAAGAATTTGATCGCAGAAAGTGTTCAAAAAAAAGCAAACGTTATTAATCTTATTCCCAGAACTATGCATAGCAAAAGATTACCAACAATGTATGAAACCTTGCATGCCCCCCTCTTAAGTCCATTACAGCGCAAAATACAGATCACAATCACAAAAAGTAACGGTATAGAACAGGGATGGGCAAGCTTTTCTCACGAAGGGCCAGATTTGGAAAAACTGTTGAAGCGCACGCTGATTGGAAGACAAGGTGAAGAGCTTTTTTTTTTTTGGAGATCACAGTCCACATACGAATGTGATCTCCAAAATAAAAGGTTTTCATCTCGTTTTTCATTTCAATTTTGTACCGTAAAGGCTTATTATTTTGAAAATCACTACCATCCGTGATTTCTAAAGAAAAAAAGTTCATCTGCTCAGTTCATGGTGGGAGTTTAAGTTTTTGTAATTGCCGGCGGGCCAGAATAAAAAAAACGGTGGGTCGTAGTTTGCCCATGTCTGGTATAGAACATAGCAAAACAGTAGACACGAAATTAACACACAAGAACTTAAACAAAATCAAATCAGTCTATTTGCAAGACCAAAGTCCATCGCGAAACACAGTCATTACTACACTTCGCCTGCTTCATAAATGATAACGGCTTATGATCTGTTTGAAGCATGAACAGTTTTTCGGCCAAAAATAAACGAAACTTTGTAACTCACCATAGAATTGCCAGACACTTCTTCTCGATAGTCGAATACTTTCTCTCGGAATGAGTAAGCTTCTGACTCCCAGAAGCTACAGGATGTAGCTTGTCACCATGCTCTTGCGTTAAAGCCGGTCCCAAACCACAATTCGATGCATTAGTTCGCAAAGTAAATGTTTTTTCGTGGTCGGGCAACCTTAGTACTGGTTTGCGAAGCAAGATCTCTTGCAGTGTAAAAAGCTTTTTTTTGAGCTTCACCCCAGCAAACCAAATTCGGTTTTCCTTTTTAGGTCAAATCGCTCAAAGGTACCATAATTGCTGAAAATGACGGCACATGGTCTTGATAGTAATTTTCCAGTCCCATAAATGACCTCATCTCCTCTGTAGTTAGTCGTTGTGAATTGCGAATCTTTTTCAAGTTCTCATCGTTAACGGTAATCCAGTTTTTATCAATTGTGTCTCCCAGAAAAGTCCACGGTCTTCGAACCAAATAGGCATTTCTTCGGCCTGACGTTAAAACTTGCTTCCTGAAGTCGATTGAATAACTTCTTCAATGTAGCTAAATGTGATTCCCAGTTCTTTGTGTACACAATCAGATCATCGATATAGTTGTCTACATTATCCATATCAGATAAGAGTTGTCTCATTCCTCGAACCAGTATTGCTCCTGAACTCTTCATTCCAAACGGCATTCTTAAAAGCTCGTAACATTCGTCTGGAGTGACAAAAGCTGCCTTCCTCACATCATCTCCAGATACCGGTATTTGCTAATACCCCTTGCTAAGATCAATCTTTGAGAAGTACTGACTCTTTACCTATCGTCGAAATTAATCTTCTGTTGTAGTCATCGGTTCCGGATCGGCCAGCGTAAATTTGTTCAACTTGTGATAATCGCCACAGATACGAATCGATCCGTCTTTATTCTTCACAATTACTATTGGAGATGCATAAGGCGATTCTTATTCCCATATTATTCTCAACTCTAGCATGTCTTTAATTTCTCCTTTCTTCTCGAACAGCATAAGGTGAAGGATATGGTTTGGATCTATCGGATCTTCATTATTTAGTATGATCCGATGCTCAATCAACTTGGATTTTCCTGGAACATCAGTATCTCCAAGATCTTCAGTTTCTTTTTGTTGATCCTCCGTTAGGTCCATTCCAAAGTGTATGTCCCGAATGTCCTCCTTTTGATGGCAACGTGCTCACTCCAACAATTCATCATTGTTAACACTGTATTCTTCTTCCATTTCCCTGAATCCAACACGACTATAACAGGTTCCACCCCTACGTCCTTTTCCGTGTCCTTTGAAATCCCTTCATCCTTCCGTTCAATATAGTGCTTCAACATGTCGATGTGAAATTTTTTCTTCTTGTCCATTTTGATGCAATAATTGCTTTCACCCTTGCATCCACTGATTACATAATGTCCCTTCCATTGCATTAACAGTTTGTTACGATTTGTAGGCAATAAAACTAATACTTTATCACCTAATACTCTTTGAAAACCCGTCTTTTAGCCTTACGGTCGTACAGCCTTATATTTTTTTACGACTTTTAGCCAACTTTTCCTGTGTCACCTTCAAGTTGGTATCGAGACGTTCTCTCAGTTATAAAACGTACTGATAACTGGTTTTGATTCCGGCACGTCAGCTTCTTCAGTCCAAAGCTTCTTCAAAATGTGAATAGGCCCCCTTGTAGTTCCGTAGAGCAACTCAAACGGAGCAAATCCAGTCGCCTCTTGTGGTGCTTTTCTGTAGGCAAACAACAGTGGATTAATAAACCAATGCCATTGCTTCGGCTGCTTACTGCACAATCTTCGTAGGATCTTCTCGAGTGTGCCGTTGAATCTTTCAACTAAACCATTGCAAATTGGATGGTATGGAGTATTAGTCAAACGCTTGATTAATAGCTTCCTTGATACTTCCTCCATACATTTGGAAATGAACTGAGTCCCAAGATCACTTAAAACTTCCTCCGGAACACCCACTCGATTATACATGTCTTGCAAGGCTTCTGCAACAGTCTCCGTATCGATATTCATAATAGGCACTGCCTCCGGATATCTTGTGGCAGAATCAACCGAAGTCAAAGTATATCTATGCCTCTTTTCACTGGCTAGAGTAGTGGGTCCCACCATATCGATTGCGACTCTCTTGAACGGCAGGTCACTCATCGACATCTCTCCCAATGGTGCACGAGGAGTAGATCCCTTGGTCACCGTCTCTTGACATACATCACAAGATCTGCAGAAACTAGTGACGTCCTGATGCATTCCCGGCCAATAAAAGTTGGTTGAATCCGATCTTCTGTCTTTTTTGTACCCGAGTGACCTCTAAACATTGAATCATGAGCCACTTCCATGACTCTATGCCGTAAACTTTTAGGAACCATGATTTGCTTCTCTGATTCTCCTAGTCCAGTGGTTCGCAACCTTTTTAGGCCATGGACTATTTCCGAGCTAGCCTAAATATATGCGGACTCAAGACACTCCTAGGTATAAAAACAAGGTTGTTTGATGACTTCCTGCCGCAAACAAAGCATTATTTATTCTTAACTAAGAGATTTGGAAGCTGTAAGGAATTTCAAAACCATTGATTTGGAAGCTGAAACAGAACATTCATGCCGAAAAATCGACTACCGTATATGCTTGTTTTACCGCCCAATCTTGATTAAAGGCCCGTTTTAAGAGCCGCCCGTGTGAACGGAACCATAGGTGGCGGAACCGGGGGGGGGGGGCCGGGGGGGCCTAATTTACGCGTTTATTTCTACAATATTGCCTCTGTATGATTGCATTTGAAACTTAATAGGCCTACCATCGAAATTAAAACCCAGGAAAGAGCTCAAATCCAAAGATGTCTTCTTTAAAATTTTGTTTGCGATGTGGGAGAAACAGAAACTAGAAGCAAGAACCGTGGGTTCGAAGCCCACATAAATTAGACGTGTCACATGTGGATAGGCTAAATATGAATTGTAGGCACAGGGCGGTATTTACGTAAAGGTTTAGCAGGCTGAAACCTAGGGCCTTTGAGAAAATGGGGGGTCTCATCACAAACAATGAAAACCTTTTTTTTCCTCTTCACCGATACTTTCAGTGGATAACAGAACATCTTAGGACGTGTACACAGTTCGGGCTACCTTTTTTTTGCTCTTCACTATACCGATATTTTCCGTGAAAACAAGATATTTGAGGACGTGAAGACCTTCTTTTGCTCTTCCAATCAGTGTGATCAAATGTAGCCCACGGCCTCTCATTGTCTAAATCCAGCCCTCAGTAGCGTATTTAGGGGCTAGGCTATTGTGCCATGCCCCCTCCTTTCACCCTTTTAACTCTGCCTTTTAGTAAACAAGAACAATACTAATGGTGCCAAGTGACTGAACTATGCCAGATTCTTTTAATGATTTCTGCATCCTATCCCTCTGGATATGCTGTAGCTTACGGCCAGGGGCGAATCCAGAGGGATAGGACGAGGAGTATGCATCCTCCCACCAGCCATTTTCAAAAATGGTTTTGATGCTTACAATTTTCTGTAGTTTCGAACCTTTTTGATAGCTAAAAGCCTTACGCCTTAAGCACGCATAAGCGAAAATGTGCGAACAATATGCATCTATTTGGCGAAGCACTCAGAATTTGGGCAAAAAATTTAAACACAATTTTCCTGAAAATTATTCAAAAAGCACTAAAATAGTCATTACAGTATGTCAATTTTCAAAAATTTTCCGGGGGAGCATGCCCCCGGACTTCCCAAGAGTTTTTCTTGTTTTTCAATCAACTTCAAATTAGTTCTACCGAAAAAAAGACGCTGGAAAAAAATGTGGAAATTATGTCCCACCCCCTTGTAATTTTTTTGCTACGCCACTGCTGGCCCTGGTTGTAGATAAAGAAAATCTGATCATTGGTTTTGGCCCCCCCCCACTTTAAAAATGTTTCGGCCATCGCTGAACAGAACATAAAAATAAATAAGGGCCCGTGCTTAATTGCCCGCCCGATGTAAAAGCTGATTTTTCAGTGGTAGAGAACAACAGGAAATATGAAGCGCTTCTGTCACAACGCTGTAGAATTTTAAGCGCTAGTAGATAACAAGATAACAGATAGCATTGTTTACGTAACAAGAAAGCAGACTTTCCTGCCAAAAGTAAAAAACTGATAGTATAAAAGGCTACTATTTGTCTTATTCAAAATATTGAACCCCACATGATGGCCGATGACAGAAGAATTTTTGAGTATAATTTTACTTTGAAAATAGCAAGCGCCCGTGTTTGAATAAGGGCCCGGTAGTAAGTTTGGTTGAAATAAATATGGGCTCGGGCTACAAAACTAGCAGCACAATATTTAAAAACTCATCATTAAACATTGCAGTAGTAGAAAATGCTTTTGGCATTCTAGCGTCTAGATTTCGCATTTTGCTACGACATGTTGATTTAATAGTTGACACCATCGAGCTACTCGTCAAAGTGCAACTTATCGCAGTATCATAAATTATGCAGACCCTAGCTTGCGCTGAAACAGCTCTGTTGGTTTCGTGAGTAGCTTTCCTCATATAGAAATTTTTTGGGGACCGCTACACCCTCCCCTTGGAGGTTCATAAAAATGCCCAAAGAATTCGCTTGATTGGTCAATGGCGCAGTTACATAAGGCTATGCACAAGATATTGCAGTCTGTTTGTTTTACCTACCCAGAGGGATCTACAGCTTTCGAACAAATGTTTTAGGGGTCCTTGAATTACAAAAGATTAAGAACCACTGGATTGGACCAATATTTACTGTGTAAAATTAGTTGAAGCGGATTTTAAACGGTGAGACTGTGTGAGAATATAAATGACTATGAGAACATTAGCTGACAGTGGTTACAATACAGCCAAACTACATCAAAACCAGAAAGTCACTTTTCCAGGGTAAGCATTTGAAGAACTTCATCGCAAGAAATCTTACTGAAATGATGCATCTAAAGCAAGCTTGCGCTTCATCGCTTGTTCTTGTCTTTTGATGTTTCTCCTCAGCTTCCTTTGCGCTTTATTATCCAAGGAACCCAAAGTACCTTTTCGATTTTTACCTCGTATTGTCTGAAGATAAACCCCTTCTCTGTTAGCGTTTCGTTAACTTCTTGACCATGTAAATAATAGCATCTCTGCTCTTAAGACTAATCTCTGTTTTTTTCACCATTTTTCAATATTTTCGACGACTAGATTACATGATTCTCGTTTGGAAGAAGTACCTTTAGATTCTTTTCGTTTAATTTTGTGGAAACCATAAAATTAAAGCAACACTTCTCTCCCAGATGGAGGATAATATACTTTCCAATTAATCCCAATCTATCAGCACTGGTATTGAGTATAAGCCAGTGTTGGGGAGGCTCGAGTCAGTGACTTGACTCGAGACTCGACTTTAGTGACTCGGGACTCGATCATTACGACTCAAACTCGATTCGCAACTCGAACCGCTTGCTGATAATCTAATTATTTTCATGAAAAAATATGACTTAGAAAGAGCTTCGTGTATGCACGATATATTTAAGAGCCGACAGTTTGAGTTGGCTTGTGGCAAATTTAGGTCGTGTGTCAAAATAAATGGCAACTCTGGTATTACACCGAATGGCTTTATTTTGCGCTTGAAACTGTAATCAAATCTATTCTGCATGGTATTGTAAACCTAGTTTAAGGCCTACTAACAGGATGACGTAGATTATTGTCACAACCCTACGAAATTAGTTACGCTACCTTTTGCATTAAGATTAAGACTGAATTAGTAATAAAGTTTGTAGGTTTAGCGCTACTGGTAATTAGCTTGGCCTTGGCTTAGCCTAAATTAGTTGTGACTACTTTGGATAAATTAATCTGGGTAGCCATGGGGATTTTTATGCGTGTTATCCCGACGGTGTATACACTATAGGCTATAGTTGATCTGTGTGAACATCTAATGTATTGTGACACAGTTTAATGTACTTGCGTTACATTCCTAAAATTTACAGATGCCCGTATTTATTTCAACCATTAATATCATGAGTATGGACATGCTTGTTCGACATCAATACAAAAGTTTGGTTTAATGTTTATATACAGTACATATCACAATGACTACGTTACCGCCTCATTATTGATTCGACACGATGACCAAGCAACTGCTTTTGAAAAAAAAAACAGCATAAAGAAAAACATTTGGCTATCTGTATGCACACTCTTTAAAAATTAATTAGCTCTAGTACCAGTTTTGTAATTTTACCCTCATTCATTAAAACTGCTTTTGTCTTTTGTAGGAGCATGCAGTCCGGGAGTATAATCTAGTTTCATATCCCATCCCGAATTAAGTCTTCTCTTTTATTTCTATACATAATTAGGCGATTAAAGTGCTCACTTCGAAACAAATGTACAAAGAAGAAACATTTTCCCCTAAGTATGTTGTAATGAGATCCAAGATTCCAAAACGTTTTGGCTTTTCGTTTTTTAAGTATCGAACTTGCTCTTTTATCTTCCCCAGAACAATCTGCAGTTGTGGCTTCATTGACACTTCCATGGTTCTAAAATAAAACCAATGACTTTTATAGCGTCATGTATAAACGCCGCTTAAACTTCAACTCTGTCACCAAAATAATTTTTGTTCCAATTGCAAATTTATAAAACTGTTTACAAGCAAAAAGTTTACCTAATTTTCAATTTTTCAAGATTTTAAAGGTGAGTTTTAAAAGCCATCCAACTTGCTCTAAATTTTAAACGTGCTTAATTCAGCTCCATAATTTTCATTTAGACGCCATTCCTTTCTGATAGCAGATAGTTTGCGTCAAGTTCGTCTGTGTCACAGCGTTTGCATCAAATGATCTGCTTCAAACATTAAGAGTTGGAAAAGTATTATAGGCTATGCATGCAAAGAGTAGCCTAATAAATATTAGCTAAGTTGGAATTACAAAAAACACAGAATTACGATTGAGGCTGACAAAACAATAGATTTCATCTTGGAAAATAAACGGGGATGTGTTCATGGAAGCAAAGATTCTGATTTGTTTACACTCAAATGAGAGGGTGTCCGAACATATGTATTTAAATGAGTCTCGCGAACCATATGTATCAAGAAAGGCACTTAATGGGTCACGTTTCAGATCAACTCATGAAAATTTTGTATTCTCGACTAGATAAAGCAATACCTAAATAAGCAAAAAAAGTGCAATCTGAAACAAAAAGAGGACGAACATGAACCACTCACCATTAGTCATCACCAGTACAATTCGGTTTTAAAATTCAGGTTAGGGTTTGCAGCTATTAGTAGACTCATGGCGAGTGGCTGAGTACTGGCCAGAGTTAATATTGAGTAGATTCATGCAAAAATTATTCAAAGTCCTAACACACTTACCTCCAGATTTTTGGCGCTTTTTTTACAAAATTCTCACAAAATCGTTGCTTGAAATTTTCTTTTTGCAGAAGTAATTCAAAATGCTGAAAAAGATAGGCTTCTTCAAACAGAAAAGGCCACTCTTGCTTCAATTCACCAATCAGCTTTTTCTTTCCGATATGTTTGCTCTCTTTGGAGTTGGAAACAAGTTTTCATCAACTCGGCGATTTCACTTCCGTTGGTGTCTTCAATGAAAAATTTTGGTTGAAGATTTTTTTGGCAATCTACTAAGTAAGAAGTTTCTGCAGAAGCAATCGTAGCTGAAGGTGATGCAGATGGAAAATTAACTTTTCTTTTCTGAATGTTTTTGGACGTACTATTTACATTTCCTGATCGAAAAAGCAGCTGGGAAGTAAGTGACTGTCTTCCATTTCCAATGACTATTCCCCCAACCTCATCTTTGAAAGAATTGGGATAAGTCTGAACGATTTTATCCGCAATTCTTTCCCAACTTTGCTTCTTTGGTTTAACATTGATGTCATGAACTTTATCGACTAAGATCCTAATCATCTCTAGACGATCTCTATGGGCTGGTCTTACTCCATTTTGACAAGCTTGACGCAAATCCTTCGGGAATGATTCCCAAGAAATATTAAAAGAAAAGTCCCATTCATCGTCAGAAATGCAACTCAAAAAAGATTTCGGTGTGGAGCAACACACAGTGGAAGATGATGATGATGGAACTTCATCAAATGCCCAACTGTTTATCAGTTTTTTTGCTTGCACTTTTTTCAAAATATCTTGCAAATCAGAAGGATCCAAAAGCTTTAGATCGCTCCATACTGTAACATCTAAATCTTGAAATTTCAATAATAAGTCACTTGACTGCTCTGGTGATAATTCCGGTAAAACGGTTGCAATATTGGACTCCATTTTTTAAGCCTGGTTCTAGCAATGCTACACTTGCTGAACAAATGCCAGTCATTAGCGTTACATTAAACAAAACAAACAATATTTCATACAAGAAAGACAATGAAAAACTTTAATCTTCATCTTACATGATAAGATTTTTAACAAACCTTGATATTTTAGTTAACACCCCACAAATTTTTCGTTGTTTAAACACATACCAATTTCAGGCTATCATTTTATCACAGCAGATAAATACACTCAGGTTTCACATAAATATAGCAGCTCATATTTTTATTTAGCATCAATTAAAGAACAGGAACAACTGACACTTAAAGATAGTGTAATTCAGCGTGTCTATATTCAAAAATTTTTCGTATGCTTTCTCATCATTTATTTATCATCAATTGCACTTTTATTGTCATATAATGAGAGCGTCAGAGGCACTACATGAGGTCACTCACAAGTTACTGGGTAATATCTATCAGGTAAGGATGGGATAATCTTGTTAAACGCTTTTTCGAGGGAACAAACTAGACAAACTGAGCTAGACTTCGTCCTTTCATGCTGAACGTCAATCAGGAAAGCGGGAGATACCAAATTTTTTTTTAGTCTTTGGTTTGACTGGAGTCAGAATCAAAACTGAGTTTACAGCTACAAAACAGATGGTAAATTCGCTCGACCATTTGAGCAATTAATCACATTGAAAAGTACCAAAAAAGCAAACATAACTTGAGTGAATTTCCAACAAAATTTCTGTGAAAAATATGCAGGGTAAATGCCTAGCCTACCCTATTACATTTTACTTGTAAGCAAAAACAAGGTGCAGTGCAAAATCACATCACAAAACACTATGCTTTAAAACTAAGTGTTCACAGTGTCTGCCCAGTTTATAAGAATGCAGTGGGTAATAGTCTCGAAGACTTCCAATTGCAATGAACTTTAACTGAGATGATGGTATCGTTGAAGTGTAAATGCCCAAGCCAAAATCATATTTAGCAGTAGTTTCTGATATGACAAAATAAGGCTTTCCATCAGTAACAACAACAAGCAAAATTTTACCAACAGAAATATCAAACCCTTTTTTTCCAATAACAACATATTGATTTGGATAATAAGAAGTACCTTTATATTCAATGGCACCACATACATGTGATCTACTAACGTCAACAGCATGTTCATCTAAAACAGCATGCATTTCTTCAGAAAATGTATAGCTGTTAGCTTGTGTAAACTGCAGCTCGTCTTCAAACATAGAGTTGCTCAAGAGGTAAGCTTGAAACATTTGATGATTATACGCTAAATGAGAGGTCACATTGATAAAATTTTTACTTCGATGCATGCATTGCTTGAAATAGCTATGCTTACCCTCAAATCGTAATGTCCACAAACGAATCAATGGACCAAACTGAATTATAAGCCATGGATAATGTGTCAAATAGTGGTGCTTTGGGCGAAGAGGAGTGCTAGGAAAACATTCCAAACGCAATTGTAAATATTCTTCAATTAAAAATGACATACATGATATTTGGTGATATGCAATTTGTGGTGAGCACACTAATTCCACAATTTGCCTTAACAACAAAACTGCTTTTCAAACCCGATCATTACAGTTTTTAACTTTGCTGATTACAAACATCAGAAAAAAACGCACGAAGCACCAGTTCTGAGAAGCATTTCCAGATAATTTCTTGAAAGTATGCTTTATTGGTATAGCCTTAGCCTTAGAGCTGATTTTATCGTAGCAAAAATGCTTAATTCTAGAATTTAAATATTGTTCAGAAAACCAACTCTGCGATACAAAGTATCTAATATACAACATAAGGTCATAGGGAACAATGCCTTCAAACAGATCATGCGCAATGCATGGAGGAAGGCCGGGAGTGCAGACTTGGTAAAAAGAAAGTTGATTAAACGGTGAATTTTGTTTAATCCCACAGCTATGTTGTTCGATGTTATTAGAAACAGCTTCAATACTTTCATTATACAGCTCAACAGAACGAAGAGTTGGATGACTTTGGTGATCTGACACAAATTCTTCTTTTTTTACGATGCAATAGCGACATATATAAGAGGAACTGCTGAAATTTGTAGTAAAACCACCAAGCCAGTGCTGGCCCAAATTATCCCCAGTGATGCAAAACACACTACCTCGAACCTTGTTTTTAAAACCCACATCTATTCCATCACTTTCCAATACTTTCATGTCATCAATTAAAGGTTTAAAAAACTGATACCAATTGTCACGATTGATATGCCTTTCCCTACATAGTAAAACCTACTGCATTGGATTAAGTTTTGATCTGTTAAAGCAGTAAAGATTGCCAAGAACAAAATAAACTGCCAGCAGTTTGTGACATGATCTAGCAGAGCCAAGCGGATTTACAGTTTCAAAGGCATCTTGATACAATATTATTTGAATTCTTTGACTAGTATTAAAAAACATGTTGTTTTTAAACACAGCACCATCATGATAGTCAGATAACACTGAATTACTCTGAAAATTTTGATGCAAAAACTGCTCTTTCACATAATTTAGTGGTAGTAACTGCTGTAACGAATCAAGAATTGAAACATACTGATAACATTCAGAACTGGAAAATTCAGTTACACTTATTGGAACCTTGTATGAAGTGGGTAAAACAACGTTGAAATTGCTTTTAAACAAATTATTTCTCATATACTTAGTGTACACTGACAAATGAGCAATAGGGTTATTTCTTTCTGAAAATGAGCTCTGCATAACATTCCAAACTACTTCACTGGCAATATAATCAGTTTCTAATGAAGTTTTGACAGAATCTTTTAATTGGTTTTGAAAGCATTCTAATAAGGCATTGATCGCTGACACAATTTTTGAAATTGTACTTGCTGGAATCAAATGCTGATATTGCAAAGACATTAGAAAAGAAACATATCTTTGACTGAGATTAACAGGCTGCAATGAACTATCAACTGCTTCGGCACTAGTTTGATCATCTGCAGAAGAAGCAAATGAACGATCAGGAGAAATCAAGCTAATTCTTTCATCAGAGTTTTTGCTACCATCCTGCATAGAATCTGCAGTTACAATTGACAAACTATGGTGTTGTCTTGATAGGTGTGATGTGAATGAGGACACTACTTTATATGATTTTAAGCAATCCACAAATGGGCATTTCATTAAAAACCCTTCTCGTACATGCTTTTTCACATAGAAAATAATTTCTTTTGAGTTCCTAAATTTTTCCCCACAAGCAAATAATTGACATTCAAAGTTTACACTCATCACAGTTTACATCACCGATACAGATTATGGTTACAAGTATATCAGCAAGATTACACAAAAGCGTTGTATCTAACATAAAACACTTTCCACAAGTCTAATGTGAGTGTTTTGGCAGGCTTTAAAAACTTAAGAGTCAAACTGACTTTCCATATAAAAATATATTATCTTCATTCAATCAAATTCTGAAGATCAGGGAAAACAGATCATCAATCTTTCAGCTAAACTTTGGTTAACTGAGGTGAGGTTCTATGGTATCGATACTGATACATAGACTGACTAGCAATGCATTGCACAATTTTTAATTTTTATCATAACTGGCAGGGTTTAATAGCCTAAACTGAACCAACACAGAACAAATTTCACTACCAGTATATACCAGTAGTTATAAAGTACAGTGATCTGGTGATTCCGACAAAAAAGTCAATTGATTGGTTTATCTACTGGTACTCATAAGTAAATTTGCAGGCTTAATCAGACAGTTGTGGCAAGAATGAGACAACTTTCGAAAGGTGCTGGCAAATAGGTAATATACAGTACCGGTACTAGTAAGGGCAGTATCCCTAATCAGCTAAGCTTGTGTGTAGGTTAGGATACCCATAACTAGCCTGCTAACCTAAACAAATTACTATGTGGTAGGTCTTACTTTAGTTTTCTGCTTCTTTGCTCCTAAACTATAAAACAACTGAAAACATTAACAAAACTTGCACAAACCCTTGATCCAAACCAACACAACCCATATCAATATTCTAAACTTTGCAGAAAGCCCTGCAGAAGGTAAATTTTGGACAACGTGGCAAAACTTCCTAATGCTAGTAATCTTAGTATTGCAATGGATAGAATATTATTGACAGAGGACATAAACGGAGGCAGCATAGCGTTTACCGTTCTTTTGAATAATTCTGCATCTTTTTACATATACTGTTTTTTATTTATTAAATTCCTAGGCATAGCACCCTATAGTAGGCTGTAGTCCAGTGGTTCTCGACTTTTTTTGGCCCAAGGACCGTTTTCAAGCTAGCCTATGTATCCGCGGAAGCTTGCACGAAGTAACGAAAAAACACGTGCACGCTGTGGCCCAGTGCCGTAGCAGCCCAACTTTCCCCCCAATTTGCCCCAAAGTACTTACAAGAATCCCTGTGGCAAATTTTCGAAATACTTGCAAGAGTCCCTACAGCAAATTGTGTCTCTCTTAGATCGTCAGCCAGGGGGGTGCCCAACACTTATGAAAGGGGGAGGGTCGTTAATGGGGGTCTGGGGCGAAACCCCCAGCTGCCGGAGGCTAAGAGGGTCTGGGGGTGAAGCCAATGGGGGTCGGACAAAATTGGGCTAGTAAAATAACTACACTACAATACAAAGTAGTATTACAAAAGTGATCAAAAAAGTACCACAATGTTTCAGTAAAGCATTTACCTAAAAATGTTAGTAATAGTTTACTGCTTTTTGGATAGTAAAACTTGAGTAATTTGAAGACTTTTACTAAACATAGTAAAATTTGTTGCAGAAACTAAGTAAAATAAAAACTTTTTGCACGCAGTAAAATTATACTTCCGAAAGTGCAGTAAAATTACGAAAATTTTTAACAGTATGGACTGAGATCTTTCCATTTTGAGAAGCAACGGCATGCTAATGATGATGATGATTTTCCATTTCAAAGGACACGAAAAAATAAAACAGCCTACTTAATTTGTTGAAATGGTCTTGTGCATGATTTTCCGAACAAAAATAAAAAAAATAAACTACTGTTAGAGCATCCCTTGGGCCTCTGCTTTAGCGGATTTAGGAAGAGGCTCATCACAGACATTTTCCCACGCATTTCGTTTGCCAAATGTACTGTAGTATTGCCTTCTTTAATCCGCTTGATGGCTTTTTTTTGGATAATGGAAGTAACTCGAGAAGATACAGCATTGATGTCAGGGTTGGAGTATCGCAGACCAATCGCTCTCTGAAAGAAGCAACAAAAACGCATGAAACAAGCACTGGCAATTATTGACACCAACTGTAAGAAACTCCTCAGGTTTCCAAAAACTTCCTCTGATACATCTTGGGTGATGGCTCCAAGGCATATGTAGGGGAAGTGTGGGACCGATGCGACAAAAAATTCATTTTTATTTTTACGAAATTGTTGCACAAAATTCAGAATAGTTTTACTTTGTTAAAATATCAACTATATTGGTCTCACCACAGCATACTTAAATTTTCTTCTTGAATTTTCTCAATCCCCCCACCAGCCATTTTTAACAATATTTTGGATGAATAAAATTTCGAACCTTATAATAATATAGGCCTATGCCTTAGTTGCCTGAATTAAGCACGCATAATCGAAACTGTGCGAACAAAATGCATCATTGGTGAAGCACTCTAACTTAGGGGCCAAAAATATGACAACCTTTCCCTAAAAATTGTTTGAAAAGCACTAAAATGGCCATTGCCCTATGTAAATTTTCAAAAATTTTCCGGGGGAAACATGCCCCGGACCCCCCCCCCCCCAGGGTCGTCTTTGGCACTTAAGTTTCTTAACTCTGCCGAAAAAAATACGCTTGAAAAAGTGACGAAAACTGGTGCCCCTGCAAAGAAAATTCTGAATAGGCCTACGCCTCTGACATGAAACATTTTTGAAAGTCTTATTTACGCCCGTTTCCGTGTCTAAACGACTTTGCATTTACTTAGCATTCAATCTAAGTCATAATTCTATCCCCCCACCAAAACTTATTGGATCCGCTCCTGTATACAAATTATGGTTAAATGTGACGTCACTCTCATCCCCCATTGCAAAATCCTGGCTATGCTAGGATCTATGATAATGGTAAGGGCGGCATTTCGTTCAAAAATCCAAGAGCGGCATATTGCGTTGCTACGCCACTAAGTTTATGTAATTGATTTTCGTTTAAATAAATGAAAAAAAAAAAAACGTAACTGTTGAGTTGCATTGCTCTGGTCTAGATTATCCACAACCCGATATATATTTTCTTGTTCATTGGAATATAACTATCATAGCTCGGACACGGATGATAGTGATAGTTAAATGTTATCTGCAAGCAAGCCGGTTAGTTTTAAAAAGAAGGCAGCCTGTGCCTATCTTCAACGGCAGCAGTGCTTGGCTTGTTATAGATGTTGGTATAACATGGCGGAAGTACTACGTGAAGGTGCCTGCCCCCATACGAGAATGAGGCTTGGCATCTATTTAAGTAAAGCCTCTTTTTTGGTGACAAGCACATACCAAATTATGCGTATTTGATAATTTTGTGCGGTCGTCTGTTTTTGCTTTACAAATGGAAGTTACGTAGTTACAAACAAGTGATGAATTGTCTTTCAGTTGTCGCTACACGTCAGGTATCGAGGATAATGCAATTGCAATTTCACCAATTTCAAATTGCTTAAGTAATTAAGTAAAATTTTAAATTGTCTATAGTCTACAATTTTTACTATTTTCGTGATTAGAAGTTGAATAGTTTTTATACAAACGACTTAAATTGATTTATTCTACGCAGACACGAAACTGCATTTTTAAATTCGTTTCTTTTTTAAAGAATTTATTTTCACAATCACATGCTCAGGCAACACACAAGAAGTCTGCTTTTACGACATTGCATTTACAGTTTTATTTTGCCAAAGGACAACGCAGGCATTGCTGCAAAAATAAGATTTAAAGGTGTTTCTGACTTGCATGGCTTTGTCGGAACTTCTCCTTCCACACCTTCTCAAACCCGAACTCAAGAGGAGACGAGGCTGCCCTTTACCCGTCGAGCCCGGTATAAGCGGTGATTAAGCATTCTTTTGTCGTGTGACAAGTGCTGTCCTGGAAAGGACCGCATTAAATTTTTCAGCAGAGGAAATGCTTCGTCACCCACAAAGACATAAGGTACTGCTGTGCTCGAAGGATCTTGAAGAGGACTCGGCGCTGGTACTTTTCGTGAGAATTTCATACTTTTCGAAAGAATTTCGTGAGAATTTCTTTTCGTGAAGCTTTTCGTGAGAATTTCATACCATCTTGCCCAATGCAGTATGGGCAAAGATATTGGCATCGCATTGTCTACCTTAGGCGCCCACATCAAGAACAAGAAAATTTAATAGGGCGTCCGCCACAGCAAGCAATACTATGCTGTTGGTTTTCTTGTAGTTAAAATATAGAGACTCACTTTTCGCCGGACACTCGATGCTTATATGCTTTCCGTCTATGCATCTAACACAATAAGGAAACTGTCACAGATGGGAAAACTCTTCCGACACTCTCCTTCAAGTTTCATAATTCGGATTTGGCCCAACCTTTGGTTGTAGAACATCCCAAATGGCGTGGCATACTTCTGGAATTATCTTTGCTACGACAGCTCTGCTCATGTGATAGGACGGGACGAATGTACACTAGTTCTCCCCGTAGCTAAGAACTTGCAAAAAGTGAGCTATATTTTTAATGGCTATTGTTTAAAACTCGTGAGGAATTGGCTCGGTTTTTCCTTAACCTTTTTGTGTCCCTGGAAAAATGTTTCAACGATAGTAAACAATACGTGGAATACAACGAAATCATACCTCAAACTTTTACAATAAATTTATAGCTATCCTAGTACACAGCCTTTTAATTACATGAGCTTGTCCTAACAAAGCATATTCATATTTGTCTTCTAAGCAGAGTTCCCACATCAGTAGGGTGAAGTAAGGAAACAAACTAGTGAAATCGGCAGTGGCGTATGCAAGGGTGCGCAAATGCAGGCCGCTCTTTTGCTTCTTCCAGTTAACGCAAAATCGCTCAGGTTGCAGAGATGGGTGATCTAAATTTGGTAGTTTTTTTTTTTAATTTTTGTTTTGTACTTTTTCCAAAAGAACGTCAAACACTCCCGGCGTCATACGAAACGCTGTGAAGAAGTGTGACTGACGTAATCTTCTGAAATCTTGCATCAACGGATAATAATCACCTGAAAAAAATATTTTATGTGAGACAAGGCTATAGCCTTAAAAAATTGAAGCATAACCGGTACTAATATGTTTTCTGTAAGTAAAAAATTAACGTAGCATACGTAAAATTTACACCTCTGTAGAGGTTCAAACGTGAGGATGGGTCTAGAAAATTTTGTGGTCCCTTTGCAGCCTCATTTTTTGTTTTGACCACCTTGCAGACAAACTCAATTCAATTATCATGGGCTTACGCCTGCACGTAATTACATGTAGCAATTACAGACAGTGCTTCTACTCATTTCCACTATGCAAATGTTATGAAATGATGTTCAATAATAGCCTAGTTCTTACCCAAACGATGCGTCTCTCTATTTCGCAGAAGCGGATAAACCCAAAATCGTCTTTTTTTTCGCTGTATCACTCTCGGCGATCACGCGCATTTTTTTTTTTTCAGGAGCAAAAAGGTTCTGTGTCCATATTTATCTTAATGTAATTTCATTCCACAGTCTATGTTAAAAAGCTACGTTCTAGTTTAAGAAAACACTACGCTCAGCATATTTTAGTTGAAGCACTTACAATCCGACCCGCCGTCGATGAGCAGGACCTCTGAAAATATATTAGGGCTTCGGGGCTAAAACTGAATAAGCTATGATTAAAAGGCATCTCTAAAAAAAAACAAGGTCACCCACACCCGACGTGGACGCTGGGGCAATTACTCCGGCTACCCCTCTCAGCGCCGGTGTCCATGACTATTCACATAACCTGTACATTGTGTTATTTTTGGCGTACAGAAAATTTAATCGCATAATTCCATACTTACAACTTCTTCACACCAGTGGCGGCTCTAGGCAATAAAAATTGGGGAGGCAAAAATTACAAGGTGAGCAACATCCGAAGGTAGAATGTAATAGAGCCACCGAAATAAAATCACCGATGAAATTTTCGTTGGGCTCTTACACTATGGTTTGGAATTGTAACCGGGGTTGCATAAAAAAGCACAGAAAACCCTAGCCGGGTCATTGCAGCAATGCAGTTACTCAGCATATTAGAAAAATACTATGTTGCACAGATCGAAGTGTAGCATTGTCACAATTAAATTACAATATACGCTAATAATACTGTGTAACCGATGACAAACATGGGGGTTGGCAAAGAATGCAGATCAATAATCTCGCCAATACTCATTCGACATCAAAAATAGCGGAAATGTTGCGCAGTTAGTTAAAAGTGTCGTTTTCACATCGACCAAGACCTCATGATTGTTCGGTTCAGACCTAGGAAAAGATACTTGATTATCGCTGCTTGGCGATTTGTGACAATGGTAGTCAATTGATAAAGCAAGTGAAAATTTGGAAACAACGGCAACTCCTGAGCGAGTCTGGATTTCGTTTTGCTCACACACAGCGCCTTCGCCCCTTTTAAGTGGCAAGAGGATAAACACAAAAAAACAATCAATTAATAATGCTGGGATGCTAAAAATGTTTTTTTGAGTGATTTGGATTGCTTATAGTGCAACTCAATCTTCCTGTTCTCTTTTCTCGCAAATCTTGAAATTACATCATCGTACCAACTAAACGTTCTCATCAGTTCGGCAAGCAGTGGTTTTTCAATGGAAATGTAGCCTACGCAAAATGGGCGAGCCTTTCCTGGCACATAGTTGATCGAAAAGCACTTTTAATTTTCTTTAGACATGAAAAACTCCGCTCGAAAGAAGCTGTGATAGCTGGTATTGTAGCTATCAACTGAAACAGTTTAAAGGTTTGGGGTAAAACATCACACAAATCATCATTGATCAGATTTTTCAAAACATCAGTGACCCCCGAACCAGAAAATAATCCTTCGTTTTGCTTGGAATACATAGCAATAAGCTCATTTTTAAAAGCATCAAAGTCAAAAAATGCGAAACGAAAATTAGGAAATTACAAATTAAATTTAGAAAATTTCAATTGTTAAGATAAAAAAAATGTGTAAAGTATCGGTGACTCTGTAGCAGACGCCAGAGCGCTTTCGAATAACTTCTCACTTGTGCTTTGAAATGATGGTTGTGGTTGCGTTTGAAGCACATGGTTGGATAAACGGCGCGTGCTATCACTTAGTTAAAAATTTAATTAGATCTTGCTGTTTCACCTTAATTTATAGGGGTGATTGAAATGCCCCATATCCCTTGTGATACCGGTTATTTTCTTTGTTAACCCCTTCATCGAAATATCAAAAAAAAAATTTTCTGTTCCACTGTACCTATGTTGATGTTGTATACATAGTTTCGTGGTAAATACTTGCTTTCTTATTTTGGGGAGGATTTTGCCCTCCTGTGCCGAATTCGGCACAATCGGCATTCACGCTATGAAATTAGTTGCAATGCATCTTAAAGCTGTTGGTTTCAGGTTAAACTGCACGTATCATTTTTGCATAAGTTAAAGAATAGCATGGGGTCAAATTTATTTTAGAAGGCCACCATGAAGTTATCGCAGGTACGCCAATCACACGAAGTATGCAAACAGGAAACGCACAATCAAAAGTAGAACAGAAAATTGTACTTTGATTTGCAATAAGCACTGTTTTCTAGTCATTTACCAGTCAATAAAATGTACCTATCCTATTCCGATGGATCCTATCCAATCTAACCCACTCCTTCGTTGCTCCTATCAATCGGAAACGAAAAATATCCACAAGGAGGCATACCTACTACCTACTATTTTGTAGTAGCGGCGAGAGAAGTCAACCCAGTAGCCAACATAAAAAGAAATTACAATGAAACAGGATGCTAGTTGCATATCAACTAGACTAACTAGTTAGCTGATGAGGCTTGTGGGGTCATAGACTTGAAATCGGAACAGTGCTGGTTTGAGGCATGCGGCCATTTGCCCTTGAGTAAAACACTTTATTTTCATTCACCCAGAGGAAGTATGAAGATTGGCTAGACAGGCCGCTCCTACAGGTAATCTTCACCATCAGAAAATGCATTTATACAAAAGAAAAATAGTCTTGCATTGTGCAAATAAGTGTTCACTTGTGGTACTCTACAAAACAATTGTTTTTGCTGTTCAAGCGTAAATGAACTTGGCACTTGCTGCATTTGAAGACGGGCTTCCCAGGGCAATTGCAATTTTTACATATCTGCCTCTTTGCTTCCACAACTGGTCAGTGCCCGCATCCATCTCTTCTGGTGTCTTCCTGGGGACGAGGGGCTCTGCTAGTACGGAACTTTTTTGATTCATCCAAAGGGCCTTCTTCCGGTTCTTTAGATGGCCGTCCTCTTTTTCTGGGTATTAGATCTTTCTTGTACTTGCAAAGTGCTTCGGAGATGCTCACTCGAAATGCCAGCAAATCTTTTTGACACTTTTCAGCAGGGATGGCAGTACGGTACGGTACGCAAGTACGGTACGGTACGCTCCATTTTTCGGCAAAAAGTACGGTACGCTAGTACGGTACGTAATTATTGCTAAGGTACGGGTACGGTACGTTGGTACGTGTTATAAATATGCGTACTAAACGTACCTTACGTACCGTACCATGTGGTACGGTACGTAACTTGGTATTGAAAAATTTTGTGAACAAGAAGAACAAAGATTTTATTGACGTACAACATTTCCAAAAACAAACATAAGTAAACGGTAACATTACACTCTGTAGCTTCGGAAATATGCACATAGGAGAAGGCGAAGGGAGCAAAGCTCATTTAGATCGCTGCCACCTGAAGTACAGAAGATCAAAAACCGATGGGACAAAAACACTGAATGATGAATTATATTCACAGCGATACAGAATTGATAAGGTGTAGTACACCATCAGTCCTGGCCAGTGTTGCCAACTTGGCGGAAAATCCGCTTCTGTTTAGCGGAAAATTTTTACATTTGGCGTACAGCGGATTTTTTAGCGGATTTCTGCGAAAATGTTGGTAGGCTTTTTTAAACCTGTGAGAATTGTAACGGCGTTTACCGACTTCAGAGTTGATGCACTCTTGAGAATTGTTGTGTTTATGGTTACAGTGGTTTCTACAAGTATGTTGGTTCAATCATGATTCAATATTGCCTATTAGTTTATGCTTTTCACGTTTAAAAGTTCTTGCAATTTTTTTTTTCTATCTGTACAGCAAGAGTAAAAAAATTCTTGCTGGTATGCTCTTCGTCGTGAGTGTTTTAAAATATTTGGTGACCAACAGAATAAATTCAGCACTTTTAGTGAATTTAAATGTTAGCGGATTTTTTAGCGGATTTCAACCATACGTTTAGCGGATTTTGAAGTCTCATTTAGCGGATTTTTGTCATAATAAGTTGGCAACACTGGTCCTGGCGGTAATCTTGAAACTACGGACTTGTAAAAAAAAAAAAATAAAAGTAACCGACGAGGTTATTGAAACGCAAAGCAGGAATTAAAACACGTAAGCATGCAATTATACAATTCTAAAATGTTACAATTAGATTGTCCCTGAAAATTAATTGGTAATTATAAAAAAAAGGTTGTGACAAAAAAAGGTTAATGCTCTTGCAAAACTTTTATGTTATATACAAATAGTTATGGCCAGCAGTCAGTGGACAGAGAACTCCTCTGGGGCCTAGCACAAACAGAGTATTTTTCATTTAGAATATTAATATGCGGCATTACAAATTCACAATAACAGGTCGCGATTATACATGGTATGCATCCACCGTGAATTTCCATTGAGAGAGGATTCATGAGCACAACAAAAGATGCTACCGGTAAGTCATTGGAGAAGTCTCTTTTGGTCTTTTGGCGTCCCTTTAGTAGTCCTGGCTTCCTTGAAACAGGGCTCGGTAGGGTGCTGAGTGTAGACTACCAATACGCTTATAAGAGAAATTTTACGCAATGCGCATTTCAGTGGACAAGTTTGGACTTGTTCATAACGTTCTACTGTCACCGAGAAGCATTATTTTCTGTCGTAACCTACAGTATTTGGAAAGCAATTAAAAAAAAAGAAAAATTCGGCCAATGTTTACTCAGCTTTTACGAAACGTAGGAGCTAGCTGCGGTTCCGATCGCCCACACGAATTGTATCGATCAGTGTGACTGGGATCAGGGGCGGGTCCAAAAATTTTTTTAGAGGGGGGTGTGATTTTATATTAAGTTGAATGTTAACTAAATACTAAGACGTTTAGATTCGAAAACGGCCGTACATAAGCCCTCTGAAAATGTTTTGTATCAGGGGCGTATTCAAAATCTATTTCAGGGAAGGGCACCAAATTTCGTCACTTTTTCAAGCGTAGTTTTTTTTCCGGCAGAGTTAATTTTAAGCAACTTAAGCAACAAAAACAACTCTAGGGGGGACCGGGGACATGCTCCCCCGGAAAATTTTCAAAAATTTGCATACTGCAATGGCCATTTTAGCGCTTTTTGTACAATTTTCAGACAAAGGTTGTTCATATTTTTGGTCCCTACTTTTGAGTGCTTCACCAAATACAATGCATTTTGTATTCTACGCACAGTTTTTTTGATTATGCGTGCTTAAGGCGACTAAGACTAAGGCTTATTGTAATGAAGAGGTTCGAAATTATGGAAAAATTTTATTTATCCAAAGCACTGTTGGCAGGTGGGGGGAATGCATCCCCCCCCCCTAGATCCGTTCCTAACTGGGACATTGCTTTTCCAGACTGATGATAACCGCGCTAGTCAAGGTAGGATGCGATATGTTCTATTCTATTCATACGGTAGAACATCGCTGGCGACTTGGTAGTTTCGAGGACACCACGTTCGTATTGTAGCTGGAAAACTTGTATAGGGTTCAATTTCCGATCAGGTCGCATATTGCAAACTTTAACCTATTTATAGGCATTGCAATAGCACTTAGCTAATTTGGCGTGCATCCAAGAATGGCGGTAGGTAGGTACGGTACGTAATTTTTAGGTACGGTACGTTTTAAGGTACGGTACGGTACGTAATTTTAGGTACGGTACGTTTTAAAGTACGGTACGTTTTAAGCGTACCATTCATTGGTACGGTACGTGGTACGGTACGCTTGTTAAATGTATTCGAAGTACGTTACGTTAGTACGGTACGGTTAAAATTTTGAAGTACGGGTACGTAAATTTTGAACGTAACGTACCGTACTGCCAACCTTGCTTTTCAGGAACATTGAATGATTTGCAATCCCTGCGGGACAATAGCCAGGCGTTGCAAATGCATAAATCAGCATTTCTTTGACTTCATGTGGATGCGATAATATGAGATAACTGCATCCATAGAATCAACCCCTCCCATCGAACGATTGTACATCGCCACAACTTCTGGACAGTTGATGGAGATTGATTGCTTTTTGGACCTGTCCCAACGACTCACAGCAGATAAGGGCTGTGCACCACAGCATGTGCTCACCAGTTGAACCCCTCTATTATCATACCATTTCACCATACGCACATTATCTCCGTCTACTGATGCTCCCTTTTCTTTAAACGCTCCCCTTCCTCTTTTACGCATATCATTATCTGTGGAGAAGCTACACCCAGAGGCACGATTTGTACATATTGTTCCAAGTGTAAAAATCTTGCTTTTCGCCAGTTCAACAACCAAAGGTACAGATGTAAACCAGTTGTCGAAGCAAAGAATGTGGCTAACATTAGGGTGAACAATGCTAGCCAGTCGAAAAACTATGTTTGCTGACGCTCCAAGATCAGGGAAGCCTTCCGCCGATAAAATTTTTCCGATATACACCTCAAAGTTGTGCACCATCTCGGTGGTATCACACAGCAAGTACGCTTTATATTCCCACTTGTAGGACTTTTTAGCCATGTACTGTTTCAGAGAAGAATGGCCCTTGAAGGGTATTATTTGCTGGTCAACACACAAAACTTGCTGCTGAGGAATGCTCTGAAATTTGGGCAGGAGATGATCGATTACAGGCTGGACTTTGAAAAGCATGTTTGGATTGGCTGGATCTTGATCATGAAGCAATGCGTTGTTATTGAAATGTACATTCTTTTTTATAAGCTCCCATCGATCTCTCACCATAATATTGGCGATTTTATCAACCCTTGTTTCGGCTGCCCAGTACAATCTTGAGCGGGGCATATGTAATGTAGTCATATATATAACAGTCCCAAGTAATTGCTCCAGCTCATGTTTTGTGAGTTGCAGTCGCTTGGAAGGGTCTGTTTGCACAGCGTACAAGTTACTTTGTTCCACAATATGATCGAGGAGCTCTCCATCAAAGAAGTATTGAAAATACTCAAAAGGACTTGATATGTCCGTGGACTCTGGTAAAGACCCTTCCCATGATGGTGGTAAAATGGGATCATCCGTATCAGCAATATTTTTCTAAATAATTCTACGTGGACCTGCTACATTCTTCTGTGCAGGAGCTTCTTTTCCCATGCTCACTTGAGATGTAGCATGCACCTCATTCCGAATGGAATCAGATGTACAAGACTGGCTATCAGAATCATCGGAATCATCAGAGCTGTAAACTGGAGGGCATGCATTGTTCTTTGGGGGAGGAAAATATTCGTCATCGCTGTGACTAAGATCGCTTTCCTCACTATCGAACTCTGGGGGAAGCCTAACATTGTAAGTCTGCTTTGCCATAAAAACTTCTTTGTTGCATACTAAAACAAGAAAAACACGGATCACTGATGCATAAAAACTTTTACAAGGCAAAAGATACGAACAATGAGGGGTATATATGCTAAAATGGACTCAGGGAGGTGTTTGCGCCCCTTGTCCAATGTTTTTGGAAAATCATTAAGGTGCTCTGAAAAGGCCTTCTCCAGAGCACCCTCAATAACTTTCCAAAAATCGGTGAGGGACCTTCGACCCACTGCCCCCTCCCCTCCTAGCAATTCACCCCTGGACGAAACGTCAGAAAACTACCACAGCACAGTTGTAAGATGATGTTTTGTTGTTATGAATAACACTGAATAGCCATAGCGATTTCTTGCCCTAGATGCCTTTTGTGCCGTTTTCGGTACATGAGTTCTGACCCCTCCCAACACCGGAAACGAAAATAAAAACAACTACAACAACATACTGCGTGGTTTGATAGGACTAATAAGGCATCGCAGAAAAGTTTCATAATGTAAAATTCGTACTGACTTTTTTAGATATTGAGAGGCAAAATCCAGCATTCAACCAACTTGCAAAATTTCGAAAGACCACGTATATGATTTTGCGTAACAGCATAACCACAACCGCCGGAGGCGCTATCGATTTTTTTTACAAAAGCACGTGTCTGGACGAAAACGGCACAAGCGACGTTTACGCATAATATTACTTCTGAGCGCTCGTCTATACACGGCAATGTTTTGTGCCGAAAACGGCACAATCGGCGTGAAGGGGTTAAATTTTTCCGCAACACTACGCCAATAAGTTTTAAGTGTTGTTGCTCTATTCATTTCTTCGCATCAGCCATTGCGCATAAGCTACGAAAGCGAGACAGGAAGCTCTTTTTCGATTTGCTTCACATAGCAATACGCCTACATAGTGAAAGCTACTCATTTCTCGTTTAAACTGCAAATAATAAACTGGACGTTTTTTCGATCCAATCTACCAACATTTTAAAAAATTAACTTGGTATCTTTTTGAAATCTCAATCTGAAAAAACAGTAAGCTGATCTGTTTACTTCGTTTTCGTCACAGTAATTGCAACTCTAATCAGCTATTTTGGCAACCGGCCTTAAAAATTCTTATCTTGATTGTGACGTAACTATACGCTTTCTTCGAATTTCTCGTGTTTAACGAGGCATTTGACATAAAACCACTGAAGCTGGATTCACACAGAGCTCGTCTACGTTTATGTCAACGTTACCGCTAAACGTTACCGTTACGGGAAAACGTTAAAAACGTTTTCGCTTACGTTAGTGTATTTACACACAACTTCGCTTACGGGATTAGTTACCGGTGACTGAGGCATGCTCTTGCCAGTCAAAACGTCAGCCTATAACTGAGGTTGGGCTAAAATTGTAATTGAGCTGAGAAGTAAAGAGAGAAAAGCATGGGTTCAGTACCATTCGGTGAGATAGGCTATCGTTTTATACTGCTTCATGATTCGAACGTTATCGAGTCATGCTAGGCCTAAGATGAGGTAGCTGCTAGAAGTAAGTTAATGGACCACTCGGCCATTTATTTAACTATACTTTTTTAACCGTAGGCTATTAGTGTATATGCTGAAATTATTAGTTTATAATTTTAAAATGAATCATAGCGACATCGTAATCGCGGTTCATTTGCTGGAGCAACAGAAATTGCTGTTGATGATGTTGTGGTTGCTACTTGATAAAAAGCACAGGTAAGATTAATTAAGATGATTGTGTTATGTTGACTAATCAAAGCTCACTCATTACCTGATTTTTAATTTTTTAGAGAGCACTGGGTGCGTCCTATTCTGCAGGAAAGAAATGAAAAAGGTGAATACAACTTGGTGAATGATGAAAGTAACTTCCGGAATTACTTTCGCATGAGTCGTTCCACCTTCCATGCGCTGCTGCAATACATAGAGCCTTTCGTTCGCAAAATGAACACAACCTGGAGACCTTCTATTTCTCCAGCGGAACGACTTTCGATCACTCTTAGGTAGAGCACCGATACAATTGGACTGTGTGCAACGTGCGCAAGTTTAGATACAAGAATGCCAGCTCAGATGGCCTAGCGGTTATTGCCATTGGAGCGGTACACTCTGGCTTGATTCCAAAGTTGGGTCAAATGGAAGATTACAAAAAACATTCCTGCTCCAGAGGCAGACGCTCTTACCACTCGGCATCTAAGCTACTGTACCTAAATTAAACAGACATTGAGGAAAACAAGTTGGAAATTACACTTAATTCACCTTCGTTTTCTCGGACAGGAAGGTAAAAAATGCGGAAATCCTTGTAATTTCGCACTGTCAGTGCAAAGAACATGACATGCAAGGTGAAAGCGAATTTAAGAAAAATAGGCAATTTAGGCATTTGGTTGGGACACCATTTATGTTTCAAAGCTTATGTGTTTGTTTAGATATTTGGCTACTGGAGACAGCCAAGCCTCACTCGCTTATAGCTATCGTGTGGGGAAGTCAACGGTGAGCAACATCATCCACGAAACTTGCTCAGCCTTATGGGAAGTGCTAATGCCTCAAGTTTTGAGAGCACCTTCCACACAAAGCCAGTGGAGAAGCATAGCTGTGGAATTCTTTCAGTTGTGGAATTTTCCCACGTGCGTTGGAGCAATGGATGGCAAGCACGTCATGATAAAGGCTCCACCGAACTCGGGTTCAGAGTTCTACTACTACAAAGGGTTTCACAGCATTGTGCTCCTGGCTGTTTGCGACGCACAATACTGCTTTACACTTATAGATGTTGGTGACGCAGGTCGTCATAGTGATGGGGGTATATTTGCGAATTCCACATTCGGAAAGCAACTCCTGTCCCAGCGTTTTGGCCTGCCTCCGCCTGAAGATATAGGCATTGGCGAAATAATGCCTTATTGTGGCAGATGCAGCTTTTCCGCTGAAGGTCAACATTATGAGGCCATACCCTGGGAAGCACCTGAAAGAAGAAGAAAGAATTTTTAATTACAGACTGTCCAGAGCCAGAAGGGTAATAGGAAACACTTTTGGAATTTTATATACTCAATGGCGTATTTTCCGTCGTCCTATTGTTGGACAACCAGAAAAGACCATTGCTATTACAAAAGCTGCATGCTGCTTGCACAATTACTTACAAGCCAAAAACAAGGCACTTGTCGCTGATGAGCAGTACTACTGCCCTCCTGGATATACCGATCATGAAGATAGACGAGGAAACATATCGAATGGTCGGCGGCGCTCAAGTGCCCAAAACCAGTCTTGCTTGAGACCCATTGGTCGTGTAAGTAGCAATAGGGGAGAGTCGGGTAAGTTGGACAAAAAAGTGTATATGTTTGAATAACTTTTGAACAACTGCAAAATAAATTACCGTAGTTGCACTACAGGGCAGTAAATTTATTCGTCTCCTTTTATACAGCTTATTATCCTAAAATATTCAAAATTTCGCCCTTAAAATTTCATTTCAAAAAAGGTCCTCAAATTGTCCAACTTACCCACAGTGGAGGGTAAGTTGGACAATAGGGTGGGGTAATTTGGACATGCTTTAAAATGAAATGAAATACAAATTATCAAGACATTACTTTTCATCGCGAGCTCTCTTACCCAAACTGGAAAAAGCTTCAACATATTTTATTAAAATAACACTTTATAACGCGTTCACGCAGCTTATTGGCATCGGATTTCCCTTTGTTTTTCATTGTACTTATGTCAATTTAGATTTGTATTTGTAGGGTTATTTTAATTAAATATAGGCCAACTAGGTCAGGAGTGGCCAACCTTTTCAGGCTCGGGATCGAATTTCGGTAAAATTGGAAGGGTGAGAGCTACTGATCATGAGAATTCCCCAGTTCGCCAACGAAAATGCGGTGAAGAGCAAAAAAACGTCTTCACGGCCCGGACGCGTTTGAAGAGCAAAAAAGGTCTTCACGGCCCAGACGCATTTGAAGAGCGAAAAAAAAAAAAAGATCTTCACGGCCCGGACGCGTTTGAAGAGCAAAAAAAGTCTTCACGGCCCAGACGTATTTGAAGAGCGAAAAAAAAAAATCTTCACGGCCCGGACGAGTTACGTGAACTGGAAATGCTGTAGTCCAAACTCGTCATGCAAATGCTAAATCCCGATTCGGCACGCGATCGACTGCCAGGCATGCAAAGATCGACCGGTGGATCGCGATCGACTGGTTGGCCACCCATGTTATAAATAACCCATAATGACACTGCTTGAATCGCTTGTGTCCTTCAGTTTTTGCAAATAGCGATAGAATGAAGATCGCTTAAGCCCGCATCAGTCATCGTTTTGCAAGCTTTGTGTTATTTATGCCTGAATCCATCAGTTTCTTTGCCTCTTCGTACGTGGCAATTGATACCTCGCCTCGAGCCCTCTATCAGGTTTCTTCCTTTTCCTGTAGGAAACCATCTCTCATTAGCAAAAACTACTGCTTATTAACTGTTTTGGCAAGATAAAATTTATAAATAGTAATATTTCTGGCACTGAAAATAACTTACATAGTAAAAAGAGTTGACAACTCTAAAGTAGGGTACGTTGGACATGTGTCCTACTTGCGCTACCCTAAACTGTCCAACCTGCCCTATCAGCGGACATTTTGTTTAGAACAACCTCACCCCAAATGTACTTGAAGTTCAGACTAGCCACTTTGTCCTGTAACAGTCCAACCCTACCTAATCCTCCTTCCACACTTAATCCATTTTAAACTACTGTTATTTTCTTTAAACAAGTCAAAACATAAATTTTTCGAACTTTCACAACCGGTTTAAAAGCTCACCTTTTCATACAATTGTGCTTGCAAAAATTGTTTTGCTCAGTGAAACCAGCTAAAACATTTGGGAGAGCAAGCTCAATATAAAAGCTAATCATGCGTCAAGCAACGTCATAATCGGCTGTGAAATACAAAAGTTATTTACATTTTCCCAACCTGCCCGATTTCCCAACTTCCCCGACTTTCCCCTACCTACACGAAAAAAGCCGCCGTGGTAAGAGAAAAGTACAAGAATTATTTTTTATCTTCTCGAGGACAACTACCATGGCAAAATACTGTGGTGAATCGCTCATGAAAAAAACTGGCACGGAATCGAACGCTGTTATTTGCAAAATTGAACTACAATTTTTTCAAATTTCGTTACATTGATTACAACGCGCAATGTACTTTCTGCAATTTAAATTTCATTTTCACCTGTAAAATTTGGGCTACTGACAGAAAAAATAATTTTGTTAAGCCGAATGCACGTAAAAAAACGTCACTACAAAAAAAAGCTTGAACGAAAAACAAGCTCGACACAAAAAACAACACCAAGATGAATAGGAAAATATTGCACCATTGGAACAAAGTATCATGTCATTTGGAATGATCTTAAACTAGGAAGTTTAATGTGTATGTTACTTTTCAAATTTTGTAAGTACTGTTATTGATACCGAATAAAAAAGATCAATACAAAACGTTCCTAAGCTTACTACACATTACACAACGTGTTGTAACGTACAAAATTTATTTTAACATTATTGAAAATGCTAAGCTAGCACCTCATCAACAGTAAAATTGTTATCAAGCAAGTGACTATTAACCATTGGATATATTTACTTATTTTTACATATTTACACCAGTTCTATTTTGTGACAAGGCTTCTGCCAGCTGCCTCTTATGAAACTAAAATTGCTTTCACTACAAACTTTACTGCTTGGTGTAAAAAGCGATGAATGATTCACGTTATTTCACTACACAACTCGTTTGAAATGATACCGGTACCAATATCAGTTTCACGATTTCCTCAAACACGTTCACTGTCCCATTGATGCCACATCTTCTTTACTGTTTATTAAATACTGCTAAAGAAAAACGAAAAGTTACATTATTATTATTATTAGTGGGCGGTGGTGCCAAAGAGGAACAACAACGTTTAAACCTCTCTGGCACATTGTGTAGGCCATCAATTAGGCCCATTACAATTTTTCACCGCTTTTTTTTTTTTTTTGTTTTATTCAGATTAGTCTACTGGCCGTATTCAGCAAGCCTTCCGGCCTGCTGCAAATACTTAGCCAGTAGATTTATATTTAGCTTTTGTACCACAGATTTTATTGTGGTTTTTTCTTTACCAAACACCTTTCTTCGAAGGGCTTGGTAATAAGTACATGCTCCAATATGGTGATTTGGAGTTTCTTCTTCCAGGTTACATTTTGGACATGTCGGTGACTCGTCACGTCCAGTGGTCTTCCTGTGTTTCTGTAAGTTGCAGTGACCAGTGAGGACTTGCAACACTTCATTTAATCTAGATCTGTTGAGACTCAAAAGTCGACGAGTTAATTGGGGCGAGGCCCACTCCACGTTTTCTTTTGTGCTCAGGCAGTCCTTTCGTTCTATCCAAGATGTTTTCCATCTTTCAACACTCCAATCCTTTATTGCAGCGCGACAGCTCGCATATGGGATTGGAACAAAAGGCTCAGGGCCGAAGCAATTAAATGCTGATCCTGATTTAGCTAGTGTATCCGCCTTCTCATTACCGTGGATGCCGGTGTGGCCCGGCGTCCATGCAACAGTGACGTGATTGTCTTCACCCAATTTATTTAGGTGTTTGATACATGATAATACTGTACTAGATTTTACAGTATTATTTTGGATTGCCAGTATCGCCGCTAGGCTATCCACTAAAATTATTATTTCTTCATTTAGAGTTTTTTCCATGGTCAGTTTCTTCGCTACTTCAGCTATAGCGAAGACCTCTGCCTGAAAGACTGTACTATATCTTCCCAAATGGAAAAAACTTTAGTCTGTGTGAGATCCTGATGGGTATTCTATATAGAAACTCGCACCAGCTCTTCCATTCAATTTGGACCCGTCAGTGTAGCATCTGGTTATGCTTTGTTCTAAAGCACGTTCAAACTGCACTGCGTCCTTGCGTTCTAAAACAAGGCAATTGTACTGTTTTCCAAATACCTTTGTTTTGTTTATCAAATCTGCGGGCATGCTCAACAAAGACAAGTTTTCTTTTGCTTTATTGCATACGTCAACATGACTTTTAGTTTTCCCTGTTGATCCGATTGTCATGGCTGACCAAAGGCCCACACGGGATAACCTGTATGAACCTTTTAGCGCCTCTGACAATATGAATTCATTAATTGGCATGATATTCAACAGCACTTCCAGAGCACCTGTGGGGGTACTGGGGAATGCTGAAGAAATCATGAGGCAGGCTAGTCTTTGTACTCTAGCAAGCTTTTTCACTAGATATTTTTTATTTAGTCCACCAACCCAGGATGTACACGCATATGTGATAACAGGTCGTATCATTGCAGTGTATATCCATCGCATGTTGGTGAGATTTAATCCCCACGCTTTGCCCACTATTTGTCTGCATTGTAATAACGCCGCAGTCGCCTTGCGAGCAATACGTGTTATGTGAGGTTTCCAGGTAAGCTTACTATCAAGAGTTACACCTAGTAGTGTTGCTTCTTTGGAAATTTCTAGCTGGCGTCCGTTTAAACGCAAGGTTCCAAAATCCGGCTTCCTTTTGTTAGTAAACAGAACTATTTCAGTCTTTTTACTGCTGAATTGAAGCTCTTGATTATGAACCCAATTTCTTGCAATATTTAGCGCTTTTTGAGCCCTACCTTTGATCCACAGCATGTTGGTGCCAGTGACCAAAATTGCTACATCATCGGCATAGGCTTGTACATTAAAACCCCTGTTGCGTAGGTCTACCAACAAGGAGTTTAATACACAGTTCCATAAAAAAGGGGACAAAATACCACCTTGGGGATTCCCTTTTACTACTTCTCTTTTAATCTTTTCACCATTTAGCTCAAGTTGAACTGTGCGGTGTCTCAGTAAATTCTCAATCCAATGGACGAGTAAAGGCGACACCTCCAATTCTCGCAGAGCATCGGCAATGCCACTATGTGTGATATTATCAAAAGCACCAACAATACCCAGAAATATTCCTAGTGCTGTTCTTTTCTTTGCCAAGCTTAGTTCTATGCGTCGTACAAATTCATGCAGTGCAGTTTCATTTGAAACTCCTGCTCTGAATCCATACTGGAACGCAGAAAACCTTGCTTGCAAATTAGAATCATCATTAAAATGATACAGTACTAACCTTTCCAACCATTTGAGTTGAAAGGAAGTTAAAGTGATCATCCGGAAAGACTTAACTTCATGATAGTTTTCTTTACCGGGTTTAGGGATGAAGATACCAGTCCCTTCCTTCCATACTTTCGGCACATAGCTGTACTTCTAGCACATTTGGAAAATGGTTTGGTATATATTTCTAATGCTATTCCAGCCTTTTTGTAGTAGCACCGGGTAAATACCGTCTGGTCCCGGCGCCTTAAATGGCAGAAATTCGTTTATTGCTCTTTCCATCTTTTCAAGTGAACAGATGGAGCTGACAATTTCGTCGTGCGTTGGTAACACAGCAGTGTTATCATTTGGTTCTTCTGCTGCTTTACTATAGTTTACCTCCCAACTTCCCGGTGCTAGGGTGTCTAAAAGGCAATTCATAGTCTCAACAGAAGATTCGGTGAATTCACCATTAGGTCTTAAAACGTTGCTTAGTTGCACCGTTTCGTTTCGACGCATAATTTTAGCCAGCCGAGCGGTTGCACAGTGGCTATTCATCGATTCCGTAAAAAGACGCCAAGAATCTCTCTTGGCTTTTCTTACGGCATTTTTAAAAATCAATTGGGCCTGCTTAAAAGCTCCCCAATCGCTTCCAAGTTTTGATTGGATGGCTTTACGTTGGGCTTTACGAGCCTCTCTGCGGAGACAGGTTAGCTCTGTATTCCACCAAATATTTTCAGTTTCACGACGGATCTTACGCTGAGGGCAAGATACATTGTAAGATTTTATTATCTGTGATTGAACAGTTATGCCAGTTTTTCTATATCATCTACTGATGATATGCTAACTGGTGTACTATTCAAATCATGTAACCTGTGATCAAGTTCGTTTGCATACTTATTCCAGCAAGTACGTCTAACGTTCCTGATCATTTTTATTCTTTTGGTGCCACTTTGAACTCTAAACCTAATATACATGTGATCTGAAAAGGATGGCACATCACTGACATGCCAGTCACTTATACAGTTCTCAGCATTTCGGTTTATCAGAGTCAGATCTAGCACTTCTTTTCTTTTTCTCGTTCTGAAGGTGGGTTTACTGCCCACATTACAGATGTGCAAGTTCGCACTAGCACAGAACATAAGCAAATCCATACCTCTTGTATTGACGTTGGAGGAGCCCCATACTGTGTGATGTGCGTTTGCATCAGTTCCTATAACGGTAGGAATTTTATCTCTGTCACTGAATGACAGCAGCTCTTTCAGAATTACTGGTGGAGCTGGTTCTTCCAAAGCCATGTAAGCCGATACAAAGACAAAGCTATCTCCTTCTCGTCTTACATTTTTAACTCTCACTGCTACCACATCTTCGCTAGAAAATTGTGGTATGAGAGAGCATGTCATATCAGAAGTGACATAAATACATGCTCGGGGATGTTTATCTTTTTTATTACCTTGAAAAAGTTTCCATCCCCTGAGTTTACTTCTGATTGCACCTCCATAAGTCCAGGGTTCCTGAATTAGGACTATACCTGAACGAATGTTTTTTGTTACTTCACATGAGTTATAGCTAGCGGCCTTACTTTTGTGAAGATTAATCTGCCAGCATTCAAATCCATTCGACTTGGTTTTTCGTGCTGAGATTTGTTTTTGATTACTTGAAGCGTTTGTTGCAGATCTATTACTCATACACGGTATGAATTTTGAAAATACAACAATTTTGCTCTAAGGTATTGATTGTCAGTCTACTTCAGTAGGAACTGGTTGCCTTCGAACCCTGATCAAGGTTCTGAGGCTCCTTAGCTCCTTCCGAAGCATCTCTGACGTTCTCGATTGAGTGCTAGAAGACTCCATCGACCTTTTCGTTGATGCAGAGTTGCAGGCAGTTTGAAGATTATCTCCAGGGTTAGTGATGTTCAAACCCTCTAACCCCTTCCACAACCATTCTCGCTGCTTCCGCTTCTGATTTCTTTCATGATTTTTTCCTCGACGCCACTCAGACGTGCTACCAACGTCCAGAGACATTGATGGATTCTGAGTGAGCGAACCAGATATTTGAGCGGTATTCGACTTATCAATCTTCAATGCCGCTGAAACTGTTGCCTCTTGATTTGCCAGAAGCTTCTCCTCCAACAGAAGAGAAGTCCAGGCTGAAGGCAATTTTTTCGCACTTGTCTCCACCTCAACCCTTGCAGGAGTAGAGGTTTTGACTAGCTGAGTACTCTCACTGCCGCTTAATAGTTCAAGAACTGTTCGCTGCGACAGTGGTTCTTTCCTTGTTAGGGGAACAAACCGTACTGTTTTCTTTTTTCGTTTGTTTTTCATTCATAAAGTTTGGTTTTTCTTTATAACTGGGAAAAACCTAAAGACCAGATTTGAAAAAAAAAAATTGTTATTAGGCCACGTCAAGTCCCGCAGCTGGACCCAGGCAACTATGTGCAATGGACTTGTCATTCTGTGCAGTGGCCTCAGGAATGCCCCCCCAATACAACTGCAGGCCCCCTCCCAGTCACCAACTGGAGCTACAGTTGCATGGAGATTTCCACAAGCTGACGGAGGCAGCCCCCCCAATTGGCTAGATCAGGGGCGGGCCTCTGAACTTTCTTGCGGCCGCGGTACGGAGCGCGTTTTAGACCGGTACCCTCTACAACTATGAGATTCCATTGCAATCATCTGAAATCCAGTCACGCAATCCTGACATGTCCCATGTAAACAATTTTTGGTGCCTACCACCCGCATCCTCGCTAATGCCAAACCTGATTTATCCACTCCTTCCTTCACAGCTCGACTTCTTATCCGCCAGGAAAAGAAGCCGAAATGCTTCAAGGAGCGAATTCAACAAGTAAAGCCGTTGCTAAGACTAAGTTGGCAAACATAAAAAGTAAAAATGCCAGAGCCTCTTTAGCCAACATTACAATGTTGTTTCCACCGGACACCACGTGGAGGCGAGGTTGGTTTTATGTCCAGCAAAAGTTACATTAGCTGAAATAAAATTTAATAAATTCTAGCAATACAAAAAATGTCCAAGTTATTGAAACACGTTCAAGAATTTAGTTGCCATAAACATATTCATTGAACTTCTATTGCCACTCATTAAGCAACAATTAATCGCTTCATTTTACAATAATATTTGAACTAAACGTTGAAACTGGTACAGATCCAAACTACTTGTAGGGAGAGGACTAAGAATTGAAAAATTCTTATCTTGCCGCTTGGCACGTCATAAAATATAAAAGTACTAGTGTGTAAAAGTAAAAAATTAAGGGGAAGGGACTTGAGCTCCTTCAAGCCTCTCTCTGGTTCTGTTTTAACATTAAATTATTACTCATCTTCAGAAACATGAATGCCTTGCCCACAGGCCAAATGAAGTTTTGGCGAAATATCAACAAGAAAAAATAAGCAGGACTTTACCCTGCTTCGTAAATTGTCGCAGGCCTAGGTAAAATTGAGAAATGAAAATCGGAAGAAAGCATGAAGATAAGATGCGTATCCTGCATCCATATAAAAATAAACTCGAGAACAAACGCTTGACAACAAAAAACGCGATGAAGAACAAAAACAAGGGGAATGCACTCACGGGAATATATTAACATCTATGAATGCCATTCAATCGAACATTTATAAATTTAAGCAAGTTTCAAATGTCTGTGTTTTTGACGAACTTACTTTTGACTAGTAGCTAAAATAGCACTTGTTCATTAATGCTATGATGATGCAACTGGTTTTCCACGGTTCCATAAACTTGGTAACATTAATCTGAACTAGGCCTATTGAAGACACATTGAAAAACATTCATTTGGCTTAAAATGTTCAGATATTCCCACGAGTGAATTTTCAAAATCACAAAAAAGTGAAAGCGTGAAATCACAAAATGTGTAAGTGATTGCGGAAGGCATGAGGTGTATCCGGCCACCTTCGGTAACGAGGAAAAAACCGGATTGAAAATGGATGCGATGATGATGACAAAAAAGGGCGAGGTCTGATATTTGCACCAAATGCCGGCAACAATTAACTATCACAGGTTGCAAAAATAACAGAACTAATATTGGCCTTTGCTCGTTCTGCCCTGCTTGCATCAAACGTTTGAAGTCTAGCGGACTTACTGATTACTTGAAGGTTGCTCTTGATTTCTCAAAGCACCGGCTAATACTTCGCTGCTTCGGCTCACCTTCTCCACAGTTTGCAAAATGCTATCGTAGATCTTTTTCTTTTCTTCGCCCTTTGTTCCTCTGAAAAACAAACAAATATGACACATATACAGAGCTATTAAGTATTACCATGAGTAACCAAAGCATTAGGTAAGAAGCATTACACCACAGTGGTTAACCAACCAGCCTAACAGGGTTAACAATGCAATTCAAAACGTTGGTTTGTTGCAAAATAAAACATCCATGAATTCAAACAATTAAAGCTGCATCAACATATGGCAATAATTATCACCAATGAACGCTCTAAATGGACACTTTCGTTTGTGAATGTTCTTCACCTCACTTAAATCATCGGGACTGACGTCATAATCACTGTTGATTATTAAATTATTATCATACAGCAATAAGCAAAAGTCCTTTAATCACTGATATGATACTTCTATTAATGATGTAACAAAGGTTATATATACCTTCTGCCACCAAAGGTGATTGTTGAACAGAATCAGGTGCAAGATCACTCATTAAGCTCGTACTAGCACTATCCTCTGATGGATGCGGTGAACAAACAGAATTGGAATCGAAACTGTCCAATTCACCATCAAAGGGAGGGCTACGTAAATGCACATCTTGCAATAATTCGTTTGAAAGGTTGGTGAATGTACTACAAAAAGTAAAATCATAAAATACATATATCAGCGAACACACGCATACTCAAATTTAGCAAAAGTATTGTACACACTTACATTCAATGTTTTATGTGGTCTTTTATAAATCTCATTGATTCAAAATGTTTCCAAGCAACAGCATTTATAGCAGGGGCACCACTGTATTGGGAGCTTTCAAATTTCTTTTTCTCTCTTGCATATCGATCACGAAGGTTACTCCATTTGGACACGCAAGTTTGCACTGCAAATAAGTGAAAACATTTCATCTAAGTACCCTAGCTATATATCATAAATAAATCAAGGCATAGAAGTAGAACACTAAAACAGCAAGTATTTTTTCAATTAGAAAATTCCATAAAAAATATTCAACTAAATGTGGTTGCCAGTCACATGAAAAATAGCGAAGAAGCACTACCCTAGGCTACTGGACATCATTTCAGCATTTAGTTTATCAATGCAGTTAAACTGCGTGCTGAACAACATAATTATGTTCAACAAAAATTTAAAAAATGCTGATTGAGAAAAAGTGAGTGTTTGAACGGTTGGCAGTAACTTCGCCATAGAAACTTTGTCACAGGATAACTTCGCCACACTTTGAGAAGGTGAGGGGAGATGTGGGTATAGTGGGAAAATCTGTTGGGGTATGGGGGGAGGAAGGGGAGATGTGGGAAAAGGTATGTGAAGAGGTGTAGGAAAGTGTGTTGGGGTGTGGGGGAGGTATGGAAAGGTGAGGGAGGAGATGTGGGGAAGTGCGTTGGGGCCCCACACCCAAATACACTTCCCTACACCTCCCCCATTTATCTCCCCACATGCCAACACACTTCCCCACTCACCCCATACACTCTCCTACACACCTCCCCATACATCTTTCCTCACCTCCCCCACACCCCAACACACTTCCCTACACCCCCACCTCTTCTCACAGCTCCCTTCACTTCCCCCTACACCCCAACACACTTGCCCACTCTCCCCACAGTTTCGATTATGTGGCGAAGTAACCATGTGACGATGTTACCTATTTGGCAATTGAAACATCATCCCGAAAAGCTACAGGCCTATTGTGTGTGGTGCAGCCAAAGGTTTCTTATCAAAAGAGAGAGGTGAGCCAGGATTATGGTTGGATAGGGATTACAGCCCAACAACATATGTTATAATCAGCAGAGGTGGGCATTTTTTAAAAATGGTTGAAGCGCAGCGCAACAAAGCGCAAAAGTTCTGTTAAGTCATGAAACGCAACACAACTAGCGCAATCTAATTTTTAAATTGACCGAAGCGCAACGCAACTTTCGCAATCAATCATTTTTTCGCATTAAAGCGCAACGCAACTTCCGCAATCCATAATTTTTTTGCATTAAAGCGCAACGCAACTTCCGCAATGAGGTTTATACAAAAGAAAAAGCGCAACGCAACTTTCGCAATGAAAAATTTAATAAAGCGCAACGAGTAGATGTATGAGCAATGCAATTTTTTCTTGAGTTATTTTTAAAGGTGTCTTTAACAGCACGCAGTTGTCTACAACGCGACAACGATTTTAATGCAAGTGACTGTAACAGGATTTTGCGTGGTCAATGAACAGGAAAATTAAATAAGAAGCGAAAAAAGATGCGTTGCTGATGATTGCTTTCTTCATCTTCATCCTCTTATCACGAGAAAGCGAAAGAGGCGCTGCTGAGGACGAATCCAGACTCGCTTAGGAGTTGCCTTTGTTTCCGAGTTTTCCGGTTGAATTTTGCTTCTGACTTCTTTAATTTGCCGCTTGCCAGATTCCACCAAGCAGAGATAATCAACGTGAAGCATCTTATTCAAGGATGCAACAACGAGACTAGGTTGGGAGTTGAACCATCAACCTTGCGATCATGGTCGTCGTAAAAACGACGCTCCAAACCACTGCGCCACGTTTTATTGTCGCGTGCCGGTAAAAGCACCTCATCGCGGTAAATCATAATTTGCATATGCGGCGAAGTTCTCCACAACAACAAGTAAATACGATTTATTGAACACTCAATGATCTATTTAAGCACTTGCAATTATTTTAAAAAGCAAAAGACTTTAGTGTACCACATTTCTGATGAGCTAAAAATTTCTGCTACAATAAATTGACCTATAGGCCTATTGTACGCATCAAGAAACAAACTGCTATTCTATTAAAAGCAGTAACAAAAAACTGCTTACTCCAGCACATTGCACTTTAATTAATCCGACAAAGCGCAACGCAGTATTTCAACTTCCGACAGTGCGCAACGCAACAAAGCGCAAGCAACCAGATTCTTTTCAGTTCGTAACGCAATAATGCGCGCACTATTATATATTTTTTCAGTTCGCAACGCAATAAAGCGCAAGAAGGATTTATTTTCCTTGAAGCGCAGCGCAACTTGCGCAATGGCTAAAAATAATTTGTTAAAGCGCTTCGCAACTTCCGCACGTGCGGAAGTTGCGCAACTAGCGCTTTGCGCTTCAAATTGCGGAATGCCCACCTCTGATAATCAGATGTATTCCGTAAACACTATAGCCAATCTAGATGCTGCATTAAATACATATATATAACAGTGATAAAAAATCATTTCCATGAAACTGTGCCCATTTGGCAGAAAGAGAATTTCTGGACTTAACAGTTGCTGGCACAAACTAATCCAGAGCGCTTAACTATTGCATCGTAAAATTGCATTAACAGATTTAAAAGCAATGTAATATCAACTTCGTTGGTTAAATCTGAAACCAGATTACAAATTGGCTTCAACATCCAACTTTAATGCTAAAAAACAAGCAAATACGCATATAATAACTACCAGTATTAAACATACCAACCAGGTAACTTCAATTTGGATGATATCTCCTCCCATGCTTTTGTTTTTCTAAATTTATCACGAAAATGTGGGCTCTGGGTATTGTAGAGACGTACATATTCCTTCACCTCTTCGATTAATAGTTCATTTAAAGCCATCATCACAAACGAAAGACTTTCTAATATTACAGCCTACGAAACAAGTCTGTTGAACAGCAGTATATCATAATAATAATAACAAGTATATTTATCTGTAAACCCCTTAAGCAGAGATGACACATTAACACCCAACTAAGGGGCAGGATTGGGAAAAATCGATTGTAATCAATATTTGATTGCGATATTCTTTACTTTTTGTTCATCGAATGCACTGGAGCCTCTACTTTTTTGAATGAGTATCGAATATGGCCTTGTCTTCACTTTTTTGCGGTGCAATTCGGTATTCCATATACGATTCTGTTTGTCCAGGTTACTTTATTTCACTTTAGTAAATTTAAAATAATCGTCGGTATGTCATTACCTTGTTTTTACTGATAAATTTTTTTTGTGCCTAAAAAAAACAAAAAAGATTTTTAATAGCAAAGTTACTTTGCATCGATAATGTTGTATACTATGTCCGTCGTTTGTCTGTAAGTTACCGCATGAATGTGAGGACATCACAAAAAATGCTTGGCATACATCGCTAAACTGCTAAATACTTAGTGTAATATATCAAAAATCAATTGCAATACTCTTTACTTTTTTAAACTACCATCGAAATCGATTATTTCTTTACTTTTTGGTGAACTATCAAATATCGATTAATTCTTTACTTTTTTGGGTATCGATTCCCAACCCTGCTAAGGGGCACTTAAAAGTATAAGTATAGGCCTCTCAAAGGAAGGGTCTAGACCACCGGCTTTTATAGAAACAAACAAGCAGTCCGCTGCAGAGCAGGAAAATCGAACACCACGTGACAGCGACGTCTCAAGAGAAAGAAACCAAGCTGCCGGTGCACCAGCCATTTGGTTAGGGAAACCGGGCCGGTGCTCTAGACACTGCCCATATAAAATGCAAATGTAAGTATATGTGTAAATGCAAATATAAGTACATAAATGCGAATGTGATGCAGATTGTACTGGTGCATAATAAATATTGCATATTCCACCAAGTAACTTGAACTGATAAAGTTTATCACTGAAATAGCATTAAGCAGTTAAGCGTCACAAATAGCAAATTACTGGTACCAACTTATGCCAAGCTTTCAATATTTTATTGATAATCAGACTTGAACATCTTGCATGTTATGTTTTTGTGCAAAATCAAAATAATCTATATTTGATGAGCTGGCAGGAAAACCAACGCGGACCAATGCCAGTCTGTGGACCAGCCGTTGAAAAACACTAGACTAGGCCTACTCCTAAAAGGTACAAAAATGAGAAATTTTGGGCAAATATTTTAGGAAGTGGCTACTTTTATGGGACCGTTACACTTGTCCGCTTGGTTTATTTTATTACTTCATCACGCTCTCGTACAATCGGGAAGAACGCGAAGGGATAATAAAAGAAACAAATAGCTTACCAGTATTTGTACGGGCCCGTACAAATAGCCACTGCCAGTTTTTCATACCAGTATTTTTAGGCTAGATTCACAGTGCCAACTGCTAGTCTATAATGATTTTAAGAGCAATTTAATCAGAAATTGATCAATATAGTCTATGTTTGTGCTTTTTTTAAACTGTCTTAACGAAACTCAAATTTCAGACCAAAAAGTTGTACCGGTACAAGAAAGAAGAAATCAACTACTAGACTAGACTAAATACCAAACATATATAGTGTAGTCGTTGTAGCCTGATTTGTTTGTTACACAATTGCTGAACTATTCTAGATCTACATCAATGGGATACCGGTACTTGACTGCTTGACCAATGTTTACTCAAAATGTTCTGTAGCCAACCAAAAAACAACAACTGAAGCTGACAGTATTGCACAGTTTAAAAGTCAATTAAAATCATATTATTTTGAATTAGCATTTTCTGATGTACCAGATATCTAATTGTTTGTATATGTCTTTGTGTTTTCGGAATATCTGTATTTTATACCTTACTGCGTAAAGTTGTTTGCTCTTCTTGTCTCACTTGTGGAATTTTTGTCTGCTGTTGATTTTTGCTTTCAAGTGCCCTAGTTAGGTGTTAATGTGTTATCTCTCCTTAGGGGGTGTACGAATTATTTGTTATGAAGACCTAAGCTCATCTAACATTTTCAGCCATTAGGCTACAAACTAATGCATTGTGTGGTGTAGTCTATATGACATACAAGGTAGAAAACTGTGCAAATCAACTGTTCCCAGGACAAACCTATGCTGGTACTGTATACTCTGATACTTGCCTAGAACCAACTGCCAGCGGCCTCAGTTCTTTCTATTGATCATCTAAATGCTTTAGGTCAGCATACAACATCTGTGCACTATTACCCTAACCTACCAGCAGCAGAACCACTAGTCCACCACAGCCAAAAAGCCTACGTTAACGCCGTAAAAGTTAAACCAAATTTAAGTCGAACGGGAAATGTAAAAACTCACAAAATTTACGTACGAAACGGCTAAATTTTCCTGTGTGAACACAAAAACGATGACGGAACGCTTACGTAACGGTAACGTTGACGTAAACGGCTTCAGTGTGAACCTGCCTTAACTGTCTGCTCGGAGGCGTTTCACGTCGAATGCCTCCTCGCTTCAAGAACAGAGAAAAAGATCGCTAGAAATACATGTGAAATTGTTTAGTTTTTAGCAAACTTTTGAATCAAAAGCATTGCAAATTGTAATAGAACGATAAAATATTAACTACCTGAACTGAGGCGTAAATTTAGGAAAGGCTTTGCCTCCATTGCCTCCAACGTAGAGCCGCCACTGCTTCACACTAAGCACTTTTTGACAAGCGCGAGGAAATATCGGCGAGAAAAGTTCAAACCATTATCACGTAACAATTGCGAAAGCTACTCACAATCAAATCTCGCCTTTTGGAATAGTTCAGTCTAGAGATGGCATGGGTCGCTAAGAGACCCGCCAACGAGCCGTCAACCGGTATTTTTACTGGTCCGCTAACGGCCCGGTTCTATATTTGTTTATCACTGGGCCGCTAACGAGCCGCTAACACTTTTCGAAATTTCTTTAAGTTTGATCAATGTGATTAAAGATTCGTAAAAAGACCGGGCTTTGGGCGGGCTGGGCTTTATTTTTGGTATGAGTTGCCGGGTCGGTTACGGTTACTGGGCTGGAGGGGTCCGGGCCTCCAAAAAGTCAGCCCGAGCCATCTCTAGTTCAATCACCTTGGCCAATACAATTAAGGTAAAAGTCTTCGTTTTAAGTTGTTTTTGTTGCACTTTTTCTTATCACTACATATAAGCTTCATAAAAATGGTTTAGGTTGCAAAGATTAAACAATGAAATAAAGGAACACCTTACCGGTGCTGCATATATTTTCAACGGAAATGGAATCAATTCGACCCGAGTTCACATTTACCTAAATATAACATTACGCTTTCATTTTTTAGATATAAAAATTTGCTAATGTATTTATTGGTGATCAGGGGTGGGCAAACTTTTCACACGAAGGGCCACATTGAAAAAGTTTTGAAGCCGAGAGCCGCACTGATTGGAAGAGCAAAAAGGGTCTACACGCCCTGAGATGTCTTTTTCTACTGAAAATCGGTGAAGAGCAAAAAAAGTCTTGGTTCACGGTGGGAGTTTACACTTTTGTAAGTGCCTGCGGGCCACATAAAATGGTTTCGTGGGCTATAGTTTGCCCAGCCCTGGTCCAGATTACAAAAAATGACCAATGCACCTTGCATGTTAGAGCTAATAAACAAATAAACTTATATATTTGTTTATTGCAAATATACATGTCAGACATATAATCAAAAATTCACTCACCAGCTGCCGGGGTCTGTTGCCCAACACCCTATTCATTGCTTCGAAGTATTTTCAATGTAGAGCCTGCGATCCCTGGCCAGGCTTTTTGTTGTTGACGTTCGACCTTAATATCTCTAGTTTAAATAGCATTATTTATTAAAAGGTTAAAAGACAGATGAATTTGAAATAGTAATTTTGATAAAATGAAACGCACTAGTCCACAGCATTTCTTCAAATAAACACGTCAAAGCAACAGAATAACATTTTTGAAACAAAACTACTTTACATCATTATGTAATTGGTTATCTATAAAACTCCAATGTCACTAAAAACAGCATCAACTTGTCAATTAGTTACAGGTGGAATAAAAAAATTCCCATTAAATAAAATATGCTACGAGCATGCATTAGAATACCCTTAAAATTCTTCATGAACGTAAGACCATTGATTTCCAACATACCGCGTTGAACGAACGTGCTCATTTCATTGCAGTCATGGCTGAGTTGGCGCATGCGCTGCGGTACATTTTGCAGTTGATTGAGACTTGGCACTGTAGTGAGTGATTGTAGCGCTGTGACCCGTAGAGTGAGAGTTGCAGGATGGAGGGAGTTGGTTGATGATCCAAGCAAAGATTTACATTTTGTTATTGTTAATATCATATGCATTAAAAGATCCGATATCAAGGGCTTGCACAGCTCAAATGGCCGAGAGATAAGAGTGTCTGCCTCTGGAGCTGTAGACTCGGGTTTGATTCCGAGTCGGGTCAAGCCAAGAACTTTAAAATTGGTATTCACGGCTTCCCTGTAGGACGCTCAGCATTAAAGGTTCCACCAAAATTTTCCACAGTTTAATTTTCCAAAATGGAATAACGTATTTGAATTTTCTTTGATGGGACTGCAATAATTTTCCATAACCCGATCAAGGTCCAAAGCAAAATTTGCAGCGTAGGTTTAAAATTTGAGAAGCTAACGAGGCACTGCTTCCTGCCATGGGATATTTCATTCTTAATTGATTAAGTTTTGAGTTAAAACAGATCCCAGCAGAAACAAACGGGAATCTCTATGGCGTGTAGTCATCCTATTTTTGCAGATAATTTGTTTACCAAGTTGCACCGTGATGATTTTTTAACTTTTAACTCATCCATATTACACACCAGCTTGTAATCTATATGCAAACCAAACACAAAATTAAAAAAAACTGGGAGACTTCTACTCCACCCATGGGCTAAAACACTGGTAGTACATTGTCATGCAACCAAAACAATATTGGTACCTGATTTTGCTCTGCATCATTGTGAGGTAGCTTAAATCGATGAAGTAATGACATTGCATTCCCCCTAAACCTGACTTTGAAACATAATTAACGCAATAACTCGAAAACTAAGCGCAATAGCCATATAGTTCCTTTGTAAGTTAGATAGAAACTTGATGTTTCTGAGTCATTTGAGCCATTAACCAACTTTCTAGCACAAGTGGTTAAGGAGATAGAAAAACTCACTGCATCATAGGCCTGTCGTCATGGAAATGAAAAGCGTAACGCCACAATGTCCAATTTTTCTAAAACTTCATATCTGGAGTTTTTTCTGGACTGGTCACCACATATCAAAAGTAATTTTGTTTTGGGCTAGATAGAGCGTTTGCAACACCCTACTATACAGACTATTTCAGCGAAGCTTCTCACTCAATCATGAGAAAGTATCATTGTGACGTTGTTTTAAAACGAGTTAAACCGCAGTGAAATAATTTTCCCATCACAAATATCAAACCGTTTTTAAAAATATTCCATCACAATTTTCCGGAAAATTGTCGCGAAACTGGAAGATTATAATTTTCCAAGTGCGGTTCCACCAAAATTTTCCAATCGTCACATTTTAAATTTTCCACCACGCATTAGAATATTCCGCGAAAATTATTTGACGCAAAATGACGCAAAGTAATGGAATGAAATAAAGTTCAGTTCCACCGGGAATATTCCAATAATTTTCACGGAAAATTACGGGAATATTCTCGCTGGAACCATAGCTTTAACGGGACTCCCGACATCTTTTTTTGGTAGACCAGAAGGCCGGCAGCTCGTTATAACGCTTAGATCACTTCTCGTGGCATAAGAGGATAAATATGCCACTAAATAAAGAAAAATACACTACCGGTACTTTTCATCCAAAAAATTTTGCCTCTGATATGGATGATGAATAGCAGACGTCCAGCTTCTGTTTTGCAGTGGCCTTTTTTTTGCTTGACTGGCTGGACGAAATGCTTTTGGAGCACCTGCTACGAGAGTCGTCGATTTCAATGCAATTCCTTATTTCTTCCTTAATGTTGTTGTCGCTTTCGCACTACACCTGCTCACCGCTATCATCTTCGGGCTTTCTTTTTTTGCTTGACTGCTTGTATTTGTTATTATGTTCTGAAACAAAAAAACAATTTGATTTTTTTGCCGTTAACGCAATCCCATTGTATAGCACATTACATTACTATAAAAAACTTACCAATCCAGCAACACTGGGGGAGCTGATGGTGTTGGAAAAACCACGCCCCAACACTAAGCGTCCAGGGGAGCCCTTAAGACCTTCACCTCTCAATATTCACAAATAAAATATACTTGGAACTGAAGCATATTCAGGCTGATTCTTCATAAAATAAATCATAAAAATATACTGAGAGGCAAAAACTCACCGAGGTTCACTCAAATAAATCAAAATAACTCAGCAGAAATAACGTCTGTTATCCAAACCCAACAATTCGATTCTGCTACAATTCGGTAAAACACACTGGAAGTAATTCATCGAAAACACAAAAACGGGTGGCTCTAGGGGAAATATGCCAAACTGTGAAAGAGTGCGATTGCTCAATGATTTCGGTGCAAGCTAATAAAGACGCCAAGACGTTGCGTAATTCAGGAAGCCGAATGATTACTGCCAAGTCAAAATTGCGAAATCCAAATTCTTGTGAAGGGTGGAAGCGCCAACAAAATAAACCCAGGTTCGGTTCCCAATGACGTATCAAATTTATAATTTCCTGACTGTGCGGGAACATAGCGGCCCCTTGAAACAAAACAAAAAGTGAGGTTTCAACACAAATACGCAAGTCCTGCACAGCAATCTTCACCAAAGGATAAATAATTCAGTTGCTAATATATAAGTGCACAAGTAAAACCTCGGTAAGGCGGTACGCCAATCAAGAACATAAACAACACGGTTTTATTAAATGAACGACAATAACAATAAAAACACCAATCACTTTCACAGAAAATTAGCATAATAGGACTACGCATAACAAATTCAATTCACAGTTCAAACAGGGGCAATCTTGGAAAGGTCTCTAAGAATATATTTACCTTCCCCGGACCCAGAATGTTTCAACACTGCCACGGTAGCCCGGCGGACAATTTCTTTTCCCTTCCTTATCTGCGGGTGTACTGCATAGATTCGCCCCAATCTATAAGCACCACGTTTTGAGAAATCTGATGCGTCTCCCACCAAAACTAACTGACCGGGAGCAAGATTTTCCCTGGTCACCCTGCATTTGCCACGCCCCTGTAAAGTAGGAAGATACTCCTTCACCCAGTTAAGCCAAAATTTGTGAGCCAAAGTGGTGTTATAAGTGAAGTCTCGGCAAAGGTCTCCCCGGTCGTGAAACGTGCTCAGAGGAGTCATGGGGGCAAGTCCCTGACCCAGAAATGAAGATGGAGTGATAGGCATTAAATCATTAGGCCTACTACTCAAGGTGGTAAGAGGCCTATCATTCACGATGCGCGTTGCGTCAGAGGTAAAAGTTTGAAGTTCTATCAGAAAAGGTTTACGTCGCGCCTCTCCTGCGACAGACTCCAAGGCCTTTTTAAACAATTTTACCATGATTTCCCAACTACCTCCCTGGCTGCTAGCATAAGGGGGAATAAAAACCCAATTAATGCCCCTTTTACGCAGAGAATTATGGAATTCAGTAGATCCAATTAAAGAAGGAAGTCGGTCAGCAACGGCCCTAAAGGTACTTCCGTTGTCAGAAAAAACTGTATCGATGGCACCCCTCAGGTTGACAAAACGAGAAAAGGCCAGCAAAAAACTGTTTAAGTCAAGACTGGTAACTATCTCGACGTGTATGCACCGAGTACACAGGCAAGTAAAAAGCAAACCCCAGGCCTTGCAGTTGCTGCGGTTCTGTTTAAACGAAAGAGGGCCCAAATAATCGATCCCACAAAATTTAAAAGGTTTTACCTGTGGCAGTGACCCGACACGCTGGAAGGTCAGCCATCAGTTGTCGAATCGGAGAAGCTTTCCTGCGAGCGCATTCACTACAATCAGCAAGAAAACGTTTAATGTTCGCCACTCCATGAATAACCCAAAAGCGTTGCCGGATTTTCATTAGCGTGTAAGAAGGGCCAGCATGGCCAGCCAATTCATGTTCATGCAAAGTAATCAGTCTAGTTAACGCGTGCTTACCGGGCAAAATAAGTGGGTGTTTACAACCAACAGGTAACTCGGCGTTTTCAAGTCGCCCGTCTGCCCGAAGTAACAAATCGTCGTCAACGCAAGGTCTCAAATCACGCAAAGCTCGCAATTCCGCCACTCGCCTCATTTCCTCTGCATTTGACGCACTTTGATTAATCTTTTTTAAAATATTGTCGAAGGCATCTGGCGAATCACGTTTTAGCATCCCCACAGCGGCCCCGAAGCGACTAGATTGAACATACTTAACAATGTCCACAAGCGCATTCTCGAGCATGCCAGCATTTATCACGGGTCTCTTATAAGCCACCTTTTTAATTTTAGCAAACAAGGTCTGCTTAACAATGAGCCAATAACACCAACGTTTCTTCAATGTGTACAAATCAGGTGAGACTTCAATAAGACGATCGAGAGTAAAGGCATTATCATTACCACAATCGCCCAAAATATTTCCATCGACATAAATCCTCTTTACCGACACTGCAGCAGAAGGGCAGCGAGTTTCCAAACCATTATTCGACAAAAATGCAGGACCACTCAACCAAACCGAATGATTAGACGATTTTTTAAAACTATCTTCCCGGGTTCCAATATCAGCCGGGTTAGCTAACGTATTCACGTAACTCCAAGATTCGGCTGAGGCCACAAAATGAATTTTATCTACGCGTCGCTTAACGAAACGCGGCAAATGAAGGTCAGGATTAACAATCCAACGCAGAACCACCTGGGAGTCGGTCCAGAAGTGAAGACTGCAGTTAAGATGCCGCAGCGACTCAGACACCGACTGTATCAACTCCGAGCAAATCACCGCAGCCTCCAGCTCCTTTCTCGAAATCACCCAGCCACTCTGATTAGCCAAAACAACTCTGGATTTTCCCTGAATGAATGCAACGCAAGATTGCTCACGATTCACCACTCGGCGTAAATACACAACACAACTCAAAGCGGAGTTGGACGCATCAGAAAATCCGTGAAGTTGATACTCAACACTGCTCGTCCTTACCTCCAATGAAGTCTCAGGGAATAAACAGCGAGGCACAGAGTACTCCAAAAACGGCTCAACCGACGCAGCCCAAGCTCTCCACTCACTCAAAACGTCATCAGGCAGGACATCGTCCCAGTCAAGGCCCAAAGCCGTAACCCTCTGCAAGATCAACTTTCCCTTTAGAAAACAAGGAGCCAGAAAACCCAAAGGGTCGTACTGACTGGCCAAAGCACTCAACATTTCACGCCTGGTAGAGATCCGTTCAAGTTTCCGTCTAGAACACACACGCAATTTATCGCCCTCGACATCCCATACCAGACCCAACGCTTTCGAGTCGGGCACAAGCTGAGAAGTCAAGTCGATCTCTCTAACATTTCTCCCAAGATCTTCAGAAGGGACATTCAACAGGACGGACTTAGAAACACCGTTTGCAACCCATTTGCGAAGTTTAAACCCTCTACTCTTGAACAGTGCCATGGACTGCTTAGCGACCAATTCCAAATCATCAAATGAGTCAAAGGACAACAACAAATCGTCCATATAACGCTTAGTCTCAATTGCATTCAACGTCATCAAATTCGCATTAGTAGGGTTTTCACTCAACAACCGCTCTATCGCAAATAACGCAACATACGGACTCGAGTTAATTCCCCACACATGTCTGGTAAATCGAAAAATCTGAGTCTCGCCAGCGTGAATATCATTATTCTTAAACCAAATCAAGCGAAACAAATCTTGTTGCTCTCTAGGTAAAGCAACTTGGAAAAAACATTTGCTTATGTCGGCCATACACGCAAACCTACCCAATCGAAAACGAGTAAGAACTCCAATCAATCCATTTAACAAATTAACTCCGGGCAGGACAGCGTCATTAAGTGACATGCCTCGATAAGTTGCTGCGCCATCAAACACAACGCGAGGTTTATCTTGTTTTGACATAAAAAACGGCAAATACCAGCAATTTCCGGTAGCGACAGATTCCTCGACAGGAACCAACCAACCCTCATTTATAAGTTCATTAAATGTGTCTATCAGAACTTTCTGCAACCTAGTGTCCTTGAGAGCCTTCTTCCGCAAGGTAGCAGTGCGATTAGCAGCGCTGTGAAAATTATCTGGCAAATTACTAGCGACATCAGGCTTCAGCGGCACAGGAATTTCGTAGCGCCCCTCAACAAGCTTAACCTTCGACTCTACCAAATTTCGAGCGGTTTCCTCGTTCCTAGAAGGCTGAATAATTTCGTCCTCAAGCCCCTGTTTACTCAAACACTCTTTCAAATCTGAAACTTCACTGCGGAGACGTTCACACTCGCAAACAGACAAAGGCGACTCGTTAGCAACAAATGCCTTATGGGCAAGACAGTATTTCGAATTCCCTTCAGTTTTCCCACCACTCGCAATAGGATATAGAATATACCTCATCGAATGTCAACGTCCCTTACGAATGTCAACAATTATAGGTTCAGTAGTAAGCCCACCTGGCACACCATAACGCTGCTTTAAACGACTGAGTGCCATCTCAATACGTTGGGATGTGGACAAACTTTTCATAGGCGCAATGAAAATGTTAATCATTTCACGAGGCTGGCCAACACATGAAGCTCTCAAAGCCTCCAGCCTTTGATCGTCACTAGGTGCCTCATTCATGACTGTTCGTATTTGATTTTCATAAAAAACGTAAGCGATATTGCTGCCATTATAACCGATCTGACTCGCCAGGTTGAGATATTCATTTCGCCCCTGACGGTCGAGATACATTTTAAATACAGACACATCATTTACACCGCAGTCCTTACTTTCCGAATTCACATTAGTAAAGGCCCCACAAGGCCGCATGTTATCACCAGGTTGGTACGTCAAAACCGGTCCCACAGTATTTAGAGCTTTAGAAGGCAAAAAGGGGTTAACATTGGGGTTTAATGTAACTCCAGTTTCAATTTTAGGTGCAGCATGCTCTCTCGATCCCAACGCATTTAGGTCCCTCATGGCCCCCGACGACCCAGGTCCGTTTTTACTCTGAACCGAAACAGGTTCCGAAGGTCTCACAAGTGAACCCGACCGCGCTGAGGTACCTTTTGGAGGAAAGCATTCAATCTCTTTACGTTCTTCACCCCTGCGAAAAATGGCAACAGAGGACTCACGGCCCGATAAACTAATGAGCTCCTCTTCAGCCTCAAGGTTGGCCTGCTCTATCTTGAAGCGTGCCTCGACTTCAGCCTTAGCCAGCTCCAGATCCCTCCTAGCCTGCATTTCCAGACGTTTACGTTTAACTTCAATCTTACGAGAGGTCGATGATATTTTACTAGAGGCGGTGCTGTAAAATTCAGCGTGAGAAATACTATCAGAGGGTTCTAACAAATCAGCACCACCATCCCCTGTACCATCAAATTTTTTACGCGTCAGTTGCGTCATACGACTGCGACATCTACCAAAACATTCAGCGACGCCCTCTAACAGATCGGCAACCAATTCATGATCTTTTATAGTTTCAACGTCGCCGTTAAAGTTTTTAAAGCGAGCTTCGATTTCATAAAATTTAGAAATTAATCCTTCAACTTCAAAATCTTTCGCGCATCGTGAAAGAGAACAAAACTTTTTCATTTCCACCATTAACAACCGCCTCCGGGTCAACAACTTGCGACCGTTTGCCTCAATGACTTCACCGGGACCAGCATTATTAGAGCTAAGGGGCCCGCACCCACCCGATCCCAGGGTATTTTCAGATTCATCCCCCCCAGGTTCTACTTCTTGAGAAGGAAGGTCGACACGATCCCCTCCCAAACTAACCCCAGGTTCCAAACTGGAAGCCATAAGTAAATAAAATCAAAAAAATTTACCTCAAGTTAATCACAGAATAAATCAACGTAAAACAGTAAAAACTTTTAACTAGAATAAGCCACAGTTCGTTGAACTTCTCTAGACGGAAATGGAAAGTTGGAAACTGGAAACTTCTCGTGTAGATTGATTCTCGGGGAAGGAAGCAAATTCCCTTGTCTTCGGATATTTAAATATAGCCTCTGATTATTCAAGTATATTAATTATTCAACTATATTCAACTATAGCTGTCTCCGGATATTCAAATTTGAAAATAATCTTCAATAAGCTTCTTTAGAAAATACACGGTGAGTTTTCTTATGTTGGAAAAACCACGCCCCAACACTAAGCGTCCAGGGGAGCCCTTAAGACCTTCACCTCTCAATATTCACAAATAAAATATACTTGGAACTGAAGCATATTCAGGCTGATTCTTCATAAAATAAATCATAAAAATATACTGAGAGGCAAAAACTCACCGAGGTTCACTCAAATAAATCAAAATAACTCAGCAGAAATAACGTCTGTTATCCAAACCCAACAATTCGATTCTGCTACAATTCGGTAAAACACACTGGAAGTAATTCATCGAAAACACAAAAACGGGTGGCTCTAGGGGAAATATGCCAAACTGTGAAAGAGTGCGATTGCTCAATGATTTCGGTGCAAGCTAATAAAGACGCCAAGACGTTGCGTAATTCAGGAAGCCGAATGATTACTGCCAAGTCAAAATTGCGAAATCCAAATTCTTGTGAAGGGTGGAAGCGCCAACAAAATAAACCCAGGTTCGGTTCCCAATGACGTATCAAATTTATAATTTCCTGACTGTGCGGGAACAGATGGCTTTAATATTTCGGTATTGATGAATCTAGCCAAAGCGTTTCGGGAAGCGGCTGTTTTCTGCAGTAAGCTGAACAGCTTCGCTTCCTGAAACTCCTTTCACCATTTCACAATCCTCCCCACTTTGTCTCTCTGTGTCTTGACCCAAGTCTGTAATCTTTGGCCAGCTTCATCGCCTGCACCTTTGATACCCAACTCATTTGCTTTCTCCCGATAAAGCTGTTTTTTAGCTTCTTTATTACTGAAATCTTCACTAGATTTATCATAAGAAATGGATGTTGCTGCACTCACTCCATAATAGCCACTCTCTCCTCATCGTTGGCAACTTTATACGGAGGAAGCTTCGCCTGCTTCGACTTTCGTCTGCCTGATTTTTCAATCTTGTCACACATATCGGAACTAGCCATCTCATAACAACTCAAGTTTAAATAAAATCAGCCTAAAAACTGCAGAAAATGGCAAAATAATTCTGCGTGTAGTTGCGTACTGGCTGCGTATAGTTGCGTACTGCTGCGTATAGTTGCGTACTGTCCGCGTATAGTTGCGTACTAGCCACGTACAGTTGCGTACTCCTCGATACGCAAAATAGATTAAACTCGCTCAATTTTTTTCGCGTACTAGAGTGCGTACTGCTAAAAAAATCGGCGTATTGTGGCGTACTCAGTACGCAAGTGTACGCAACTGTATGCGGCTTTGGTGGGAAAGGAGTTTGGAGGTTATTCAGCTTCATACAATTTATGACGTCACAGGGGAATCCCCTCTGTGCGTTTTTAATAGGAAATTTTCAACGCTCGTGAGCGAAAGCAAAAAGACGGAATTTTGAAAGAATTTTTTTGCAGAAGTTGTTTTTTAGGTCCAAACCAATGGAAAAACCATCACAACATTAACTTTTCCATTATGACCCAAATATGAACACCCCTACCGGGCCCTCTTGGCGCCATCTCTTCCAAGATCCATGTTTTTGTCCAGGATGCATGCCCTCCCCCCCTGGCTACGCCCTTGCCCCTGGTCTTGGTTGGCTCTCTACGGCCCAGCGTAAAAACTTGCAGCACCGTTGCAATAGCGTTAGCAAATTCGCAACTGAGCGGCAGCTATCGGTAATAAGATTGTCGCTTCCGCTAATTTTTTGCTCAGATTTTCAGTCGGGGTAATCAATGGACAAGTTGAATTAGCACGATGGAAACGCACTGTAAAGCCCATTGAGATTCCCCGGACCTATTGTTCACTGTAGTTAACAAGAACTAGCTCATTGCATTAAGTAGAAGTGCAAGTACGTGCAAATGTGATACAGTTACAAGTTGGCAATCAGTAAACGATGCTGTGGGCACTGGGCATCTAAGGAGCAATCAGAAAAACGCAAGCGCCAACTAACGGATGTAAAATCGCTAATACTTTTGTCACACGAGACCACGTTGTTGAATAAGCATTATAGTGTCAAGCGTTCAGTACCGTTCATTGACTTTTTCATAAAATAATTCCTTTATTGGCTGTTTTATATTCGTTGCAACAAAAACAAATTTCCTGATTCTTCATCTGTTGAACAAGAGGTGAAAGTTGATGAGTTAAGGTCTACTTACACCAAATGCGATTTTAGTTTGATTTGCTCTCGTACGAAATTTTATTCAATTTTTGACGTAAGCAGTTGAAGGAAGTATCTTCCGCACATTTCGAACCTAAACAATTTTGCTTTCTAACAGTTGTTTTGCAAAGCACCTAGAGATCGTTTTCTGGAATGCCGTGCAAAGTGACGTAGCATTACGTCATAACCTTTAACTGTTTCGTAACCTACGTCACTTTACGTACGAAAAATCGCATCGTGTTCTGTGCAAACACACCTTTATGTAGGGCATTACTGCGCATTTTACTAAGACCGACAATCCAACTCTGCTTGCTTATGTTGCAGAGGAGATAGTGTATCTCATTACGTCATTTTATTAAAGCGTCGTGTAATTGCTCACCTGCCGAGTTGAATCGAAATAGGCAGGCGAGAAAATGGCGCGTCAAGGAGTTAAAAAGAAACCAAGTAAGTGAGCAATGTAGTCTAAAGGCTGAACAATACAGCCAAAGCGGAAGTGACGTTGCAATGACGCAAGCATTTACATCCGGTCGTGTCATTGTCAGAAGAACGTTATACAGATCTCTTTAAGTCATCGCGGAGTTTTGTATTGAGTGCTATTGAAGACAAATCTTGATTATACAGTCTGTGCCAGTAATAGGCCAATGCCTACACCAGGGCTTTTAAAGTGAAGTGGGGCACGTTACTTTGCAGTAAGGTACGAGCAGAACAAAAGTTTATTTACGTCTACACTGCAGCGGCAAAAAATTCCAATAAGCAACTGAGCCATACAAACGTGTGATGAAGGGTGACGGGGAGGACGTCGTCATTTAATTACTGTTCTCGTTATGTAGGAACCGGAAAAGCTGAAGGTTTACCCGGATAGTGAAGCTAATACTTTACAGAGGTAGTCGATAGTTGCTCGTAAATTGATATCACGCTAAATGAATTAGACTTGAAAGTAAGCCTCTTGCAGCAATCATTGCAGCATAATCTCGGCATTTTTTAATTAATTCATTGCAAGTTTTGATAAGAGGCTTCGGGAAGGGGCTTACCCAGCGAAAAATTTAGGGGAGTGGTAGACCGGATTTGGACATTGAGTATCGATCGCTAAAAAAGATCCCATGCGTCGAAGCCGCTTTGGTGGGCCCGTCCCCTGGTGTCCTCCCGCCTGGCTGCGCAACCAGTCTGAGATCATCGATGTTTCGAATTTTTTTTTTTTTGGAGAAGCGTGATTTTTTTCATTAACCAGTTTTAAGAAGAGATATTTGAACAGAGCCATATAGCTAGAGGTAATACCTGAAGCTAACGTAAAAGCCTATTTTGCTTAGCAATATGAGTGAATATTGCTCTGTCTCAAAAACAGCTTGAAACTCATTCAGATTGGTCAGCATTTTGTTGAGTTTCATATGCCGTAATGTGCAACTAAAAGCGACGGTTTACTTATGGGGGTCGATAAACTTGTGAGCTATGCTTTCCTGAATGAAATTTCGACTAATTGTAAATAGAACTTGTTTGCTTAATTGATGATTGTGACATCACAAACATGATTCACACATATTCAAGCTTCTATCAACTGCCAAAGCGTTGTTATTTTGACGTAGTAGAAATTTCGAACAACTTGATAATGATCATTGAGTTTATCGTCAGGTAAATTGGCGTATGTGTTATCTGCAGACATAAGTTCATCCAAAGTAACTTAGGCTTTTGAAGAAAACTTCGAACAAAAACAGCAGATAACGCAGACACCCATTAACTAAAACATGTAAATTATGTAAGGGCAATTGAAAATAATATATAGATAGCAGGGCTAAAAATAGTAAACGGCGGCAAAGCGATATACTGTTCGTTGAAACGTTCTTACAAGTTACAACACTAAGATATGAAAAAATTTAAAATTGACACTGCTGCCGCAATACCGGTAACTTTTCATGGTAAAACAGAAACGCGAAAACGCATTACCGGGCCCTTACTGCTGTGACTAGGAAAGGAGATTAATTTTTAGTCGGCCAACTAGCCTGCACGCATAACTACGTGAAACGGTTATTATAACATAATTTTTTCTGCCCATAAAGGAAGTCACATAATTGTGCTTTACTAATTCATCATGCCTGAAAGTAAAGAAGAAAGAGAGAAGCGATGGGCTCGTGCCGCCGCCATGTCATACCAGACTCCCGCCATGATGCACGCTCTTAGCATGTCAAAAGCTCAAAGCCAGGTGAGTCGCTATTCATGCTTATGTTCAAAACATTTTTTGCTTAGTACGTGCAAGACGTTTTATGAACGTAGAATTCAACATCTGATTACGTATTGCGTTAACAAACCTCATATAACTTCAGATTCCTTTGATATCTTATTTGCAGATTTACAAATGCAATTTGTCTTCGTAAGTTTTTGCATGCTATATTTTGCGAACACTCATAGACGACGACGTTCTTGGCCTGATGATAACAAAGCGATGTTTGTTGACCAATAGGGTGCGATAGCTGGCCGCGTTTCTGGTGACAAATGCTTGGGCAAGAAAATGTATCGTGCTATCGTCGCCATGCGAGTACATAGTTCCGCAGAAAAAAAAAGTCAAGTCAAGATGATGACAAGTAAAAAAATTGCATTTGTAATTGGCACTTGCGGCTTGGTGCAGAGGCCCAGGCCCGCCGAGAGGGGAGGGCAGAAGGAGTCACTGTACGGGAATACAGGGGCCCGGGGTTCAGAATTGTCAGGTTTAGAATGCAAAATTTATCAGCTGGATGCTTTTTTTTTTATTTCGGGCCGAAATTTGAACATCTACGGAGGCTATAACCCTTTTTTTGCTCATCACTTGATTTTGGGCCGATATTCGAACATTTGCGGACGCTATGACCTTTTTTGCTCATCACGTGATTTTGGAGTACCACTGACCAAAGGGTCCGAACGAAAATTTTGCCCCGGGGCCCGAAGTTTCTTTCGTCGCCCCTGTAGAGGCCAGTATACATCACTGGACAAATATTCGTAGGTTCTGGGGTTTGATGAACTGGCAGATCTAGTGGGCGATCACACATCCAAGAACGTCTGTAACTGCTAAGCACCGTAAGTGCTATCTTCGTAAAATTATGGCGCGTGGTTCGATGCCAAACTACTATTATGTTTTCTTTGCAATATGTAGTGCTAATGTCGTAGTTCTTCCCGGCAGTGGCCTAGCAAGGGGGGGCGGCATTTTGGTAATATATCGCTTATTTGCTAATCGTAAATCATCTTGCTGTGTTGCGCATTGTCCAGGCGCAAAGTTGCGGAAATGGACCTGCCATCTCGTTTACGCTTCGGTGTATTCCCGCGAGTATACCAAAGATTTGATTTTAATGTTTATTATGTCACAATTGCGCACTGTTTTCTTCTTCATCTCTGCATTATTTGAGTCGTTCACACTCAGCGTTCGAATGCAGTAAAGGCATCAGGGAGTGCTACGCAAGTGATAGTCACAATTTAGGTGAATCAGACAGTCCGTATAATAAGTCTGTTCTTGTCTAGCAAGCTCAAGTTAGTTGTACAAGTTCGTTTGTTTGGTTTGTTTAGCTAAAAGAAGGGTGCCATACGTCCTGTTCAATAAAAAAAAAAAAACGAATGGTCACCGAGAACACTCACTCATAAGCAGCCAATTGTCCTCTTTTGTACCAAGTAAATTTAGATTTGAAACTGCTCACCAAAAATGGGCAGAACTTTTAAGTTTTACGGTTGAATATGTTCAAAATTTCCTGTTTTTATTCTGCATTGTAGCTCGTAATGCAAATGTAGAACGCGCTTATTTTCTATAATGCAGCCACAATGATGGAACATAGAAGGAAAGGGAGTGAGGGACAGCCTCTTAATTAAGTCCGTTTCTAACGTCTTAAAGGTTGTGTACAATTTCAATCATATTTCGTGTAATCTACCATTGCAGCATAGCAGTGTAAAATCTGTGACTCTGCTGTCTTTTTTATCTGACCGTCGTTTTTTTCTATACTGTATGTGTGTGTGTGTGCTCCTTTTCTTTATTTAATAATTTTCTATCGCATAATTGTCAACGGGCCGAAGATGTTGGGCCCGACCCGAACCCGATTTTTCAAGTCGGAACCCGAATCCAAATTTATCAGGCAGCCCGAGCCCGATTTAAGCCCGAAATTAAAAACACCACGTTAAACGTTGAAGAACTTGTACTTAATAGAAAAAAAATAGTTTTACGCATTCACAGTTTCACCAGCAGTTACAGAAAGCAGTGTTTATGCTGTCAAGAACAGGGTCCAATTAAGAAGTAAGCTCTGGATATTACCTTTAACTGCTTTTGCTTAACTACACTTAAAATAAATTAACGAAATTAATAAATAACCATAAAATATTAAACGAAACAACTAGAAGCGATAGAAAATTTTCTGCTGAATTAATAATTTCGATCGCTCCAAGTCTGTCCAGTTGCTACGGCGTCCGGCCCGATTAAAGCCCGACATTTTTTTCAAAATCCAAATCTGAGTTTTAGCCTTGCTTGTTTCAGCCAAGCTTCTGCTTTTAAGACTTAAGCTGTGCCCCCTCTTTGCCAAATCCTGGGTGCTCCACTTACACTAGTAGCATCGCAATTGTTGTTGTAGTTTACGAGTCAGCGCGCTCTTAATTGACGCATGTTTTGTCATGAAGAACAGATGGCCACATTTGAAGCTGATTTATGCTTAAAAATTTTGCTATTTGGGAGGCGGCGATTTCTTGAACCGCCCCGGGCGGCAGAACCTTTAGCTACGCCACTGCTTCCCGATACCCTAGAAACTTAATAATTACAGCATTTTTTTAAAATGAAATTTAGTTTTCCTCGTCTTTATGATATAATTTAATTCTTGTTGCACCTGGAGTGATAATATTACTTTGATTCTTCAAATTTGCGCAATATGCTAAGATGATCATACCGACTGCTAGTCTAGTAGAAACCTTATTCGGTGCCTAAACCTTGTACTGTTAGATCCGAAAAAAGGCACTATACGCCTACTCTCATTGAAGTAACCAGATGATAATTTAACCCAAACGAGCAAAACTTTTTCAAATTAGGACCGTGTAAGCGTGGTTGGCTATTGTACGTAGAGAATGCTGTTCAAACTCTAACCGCGAAGATTCTCACCAGCCAAACGAGAGTTGGTTCAATGCGGAAACTTGAAAAAGAATGAGTGGTGCGTTTACTGCTGACCATCTCTTTAACTTTATCGAAATTGTTTTCAGAACAAGTACAAAGAAAAATTTGACAAGACAAAAGGAAAAGGTTACACTTCAGTGGCAAGTACACCCTTGTTGGAGAATGCTAAGAAGCAGAGCAGTTTGGTGAGCCAGAATAAATACAAAAGCGATTTCGAGAGGAACAAGGCAAAATTTACCCAGGTAAGCAAATTAATTTCAAATTCTTTTAAACTACGAATAGTTGTAGTCGGCTGAAGTTCTCTGCTATTTATTAGCAACAATGAACATGCTGAGATAAAGATTAGAACATGATCCACCACGCGCTGCCTGCGTAGGTCATTTCTTTCCATAATACGAGATATGATTTTGTTTATAGGCCTGAATATTTCATTCGGAAACATAATTCCTCACTTGGCGTGAGGAATTATGCTGCCTACAAAAAGTCAAAAATCATTATTTTTTAGAACTAACTTGACATGATTTCACATTTAGTGACGGTATCAGTGATGAAAGTTAATCGTTGTTGGTGAGAGGTCAGCCAAAAATCCAAGCCCTAGACATTTCACCAATTCCACCTGCATGCAAGAACAAGAATGTAATCGGGAAAGCGAACTTACACGATACACGCTAAAAACAACTAAGCGAATACCTGCTTAATTTGCAGATTATCTCAAAATACTTTTCAACGGCTGAAACCTTGTTCTCACTAAATTAGAAACTCTAACTTTTAAATTCGGACCCAACAATGTGTTTTGGAGTTTAAAATCCCAATCGCAAAGCATTTGCACGCACAGATGGTCTGATCCGTATACCGTAGCTTACTTATGATTTTGAACAATCACACGCTTTAGGTTGCAGATGACCCGGAAACTGTCCGAGTGACGCGTGTCGGGAAACAGATCAGCAACGTCGAGTACCAAGGCAGAGGATCAGCCTTGAGCAAGTCTAGAAAACGAAGAGATCACTCCAATAAAAGTAAGTAAATATAATAGACTAGTTCTAAACTTAAGATGGGCGTTAGACTGATGAGTTTCAAATAACATGTTGTGTTCAATATGACTGCTGTGTTTCCAGCAGCCAGGTGTTGGTCTAACAGTAACAGCGACCGGAGTGAAGCTGCCTTCCAACTTCTACATTTGTCAGCGGAAAGTCAAACGACAAAAACTTCAAAGCGAAAATAGTTTTTGGAATGAAAGCTAAAATTCTTTAAGGGATTTCTCTCATAGGTGCAAACATTATTGTACTTGACCAAATTATATTTGAACAAGTTAAGTGCGGTCAGTGAACGCTGTTTCTGCTTTTTGACGTCATCAGGGGCTTTTGCGTGATATTTGTGGTGTTGTGTATATCCATATTTATCTTTGACCGTCTCAATGATACAAAGTGCTTACGTTAATTGCTTAAAGCGTTTGCCCGATACTTTGTTAAACCTAGGATGAGGAAGCTACCGTACAATCTTATTGCCTTGGCGTGATAGCTTTCTAGTAGTTGCGGTGTGTTGATTCTTGTGATGCGGAAGTTACTACGCATTGCTTGCATAAAACGAACAAGGAAATGCGTACGTCATTAGTGACGTTCACGATAGTGCAGTGTTTGCATCGGTATACGATTGTGCGCTGGCCGACGCATATCATGTTTCAAGTCTATAAGTCTACTAACATTGAATCGACCGAGTTTAGAAGTTCACCCCGAATACGTTGTTGAATGACTTCAGCTTCATCTGCGACTTGACCCGGGTGTTATTTTTAAAAAAGTTTTCAAGTAATTAATCCATATCTGCACTTCGGCGCTCGCAGAAATTTTGATAGGAGGGAGGGCAACATTTTTGGCAGGTTAAGTTAACGTTCTACGACGTAGGTCAATCTGCTTTGATTTTAACCAATTTCATGAGATAAAAAGTAAAGTCTTAGGCCTAATCACCCTGTTTGCAAAACATTGATGGATTAAGTTTCGAACTGCTACAAAAAACAAAAAGATGTGCGCAGCACGATTTTTCTTGTTGCACATAGGCCAACTACTTTTGAATAGACTAACGATTTTTGAACAAACACGTTTTCATTTGTTATATGCGGAGTAAGAAACTAACGTTTTTTTTATTTAGTTTCGCTTTGTGTTATCAAAGTAGGCTTTCATCATTACAACCGCCTATATCACTTTTTTCAACCTTAAGTTTGATTGTTGGCGATCAACAAGACTGCACTCAAAAGTTTCGGCCATTTTTCTGAATGCTGTGGTTGATCTTCTTTAGCTTTGACGTCAGTTTTTGTTGGACGTTGGTACCAACACGAAACCCATTGAAACTACAATGCAGTTGTGCACTTACATCAAGTTTTGTTGTGCATAACAACCTAAATAAAACCCATTAAAACTGTGGTGGAAATATGCAGTTTTCATCGATTTCCGCATTGCACATTACAACGGCAAAATTCGTGTAACTTCTTCCATTTGCTGCTGTGCGCTCAATTCTAAGGTGGTCGAAGGCGTTTTAGAATGTAAATCCAACATTGCCGAAAGCATAATTTTTTGGTAATTTTTAAACCCAAAGCGAATAGTTAGTGTTTCTCTCTCCTTCAAGCTATTAACAATTACAAGCTTAAATTCACTCTTTTCTTTCGTGCAGTTCTTCAGTCAAATTTAGGGTCCAGTAAATCATCGTATGATTGATGAACATACTGATCAAAATCTTGTTTTTGCAGCAACGCTGTCATCCAGGACTGAAAATGAAACCGCTGAAGAGGTGATTCAAGACCATCAAAGCGCTGATGAACCAAACCTTGATAATAGTGCAAGCCCAGAACACGACGTTTCATCGAATGGCCATGAAGTAGCAGATATCACTCATCAAGTACATGACATTACCACAAAGGACGACGACGAGCAAAATGGAGAAATTGAAGAAGAACAAACTAACAACAACCATTCATTTGACGATGCCGTCACTGCTGACGAAACTCAAGACAACCTTGACATCAGCCACAACTATGAGAACACTAACGAAGAAGGTGAAGTCACAGAAAGTCATGATGACTACAACGAAATCAGTGACGTCACCCAAGAGAATGATGACCCAAATGAAGATGCTGTCACGCAGAGCTATGGCGACGAAGCATATGTTGATGACAATAATCAAGGCTATGGTGATGAACAAAATCAAGCTGTCGATGACGTTGCTCCAGTCGTTGATGACATAAGCAATTTGGACACAAGCAAGGAAGCCACATCGGCTCCAGATGTGGTAGAAGAGGCTGCAGAGTACGAGCAATCGGGATCGTTGGATGACTTTTACGCAAATTTGGGGTGAACGTTGAGATCGCCTTATTTTTTCTATCCCTGCTTTGTGCTTGTTCAGTGTTGTCTCCATCACTGTACTCAGTTCGCAAGTATTAAAGTTTAACAAGTTTTCTGTTTAATATTTTTGATATAACATACTTAGAGTGCATGCATTTGGTTGAAGAACATAAAACATGCAAATATCTTGCCAGCGGTGGTGCGAGTGTGAATCGGTTGAATCGGTGTATAGAATTCGCAAAGAAACAGAGAAAAGAATTGAGCGTAGAGCAGTGGCGTACGGTGACCTTTTTGACTGGATGTTGACTCCTTAGAAATAGCTATCACACCCTGGGAGCGCCCCCCAGACTCGCTGTTTGTCGCTGCAATGCTGGTTGCCCCATTGCCTATCACTAATGAAGATTCACAATACCGGGATACAACTGCAAATTGTGGGGCAACTTAGTAACCACATTTGATTTTTATGCCATTAATATGGGTGGAAAGCAAGATTATGTTAAACAGTAAACACAAGTCGTTTTGTACTAAACATCGTTTTTCAAAAAATAAATGAAAAGTTCATCATTTAATGGTTGGAGTAGTACAATGTCAAACAACGCACCGACACATGAGTATATCAACTTGATGTTTAAACTTGAATAGCCCTTGATTTATTTCAAAACTACCGATGAGATGTCCGAGTAGGTATACAGCGTCTGTCTCTGGAGCATTGTACCCGCCAGGTTTGACCATGACTCTTATGACCAGTGTGAGAAAAGCAATTTGATCATCAATCAATCAAAGGTTTATTTGTGCTTTCAGTTGAAAGACATCAACTACTGATAACTTTGATTGTAAAAACGCCGCTGAGTCAAAGTCAACAAAGATAGTATTTCGGATCAACATCATATCCAGACCTTGCATAAAGGAAAATTCTTTAGATATTCGCATGGCGCGGTCACCAGGCCTCGCGGTAATACGGCAGGCTTGTAGTCTGCAGTGACTTTATCGCGAGACTGACAACTGAGGAAAGCTGAGATTTTTGTAGTAATATTTGGTGTCTTATCTTATATCTTCTATGCAACTGCAATTAAGTCTCATCTTAAATGATAGCACAAGTTCATATTCTTGAATTTTTTTTGCAACTGCATCAAGCCTAAGATCTGTAAAGCTTTCATCAAATCATTTAAGCTGATTAAAGTTTCCATGAATGTTGTAGCTGCTTGAAGATGAGCATTTAAAACTGTATCATATTTTTTGTGTACCGGTATTCAAGAAGCTCATTATAATTAATTCGATTGAAGAATGATGGTGATTAATCATGTCCTTTTAAGGCAACTCTTGTCCTGCTTAAGAAACAAGTTGCATGGATTAAAGTTGTAAAAACTTCTATGTTTGCTCTTACATTCTCATTGCAACTACAAATCTTTTTCTAATCTTTGTCTATCTAGAGCTGCATTCATTCTCGCAGAACACTTAAAATATAAAATGCATCAATATGCTTTTTAGACTTCTTCTGCCTTTGCATACCATCAGTCAAATGAGCAGAAGCTAGAAAATTTGTGTGAAACTGCTCTTGTTCCACTATGTGCAAAAATTAGCAAGGTTTTTCATAGCACTTTCCTCTTTATTGTTTTTCATCAAATGAACGATTTGAAAACGTATTTTCTAACAATGAGAAAATTAAAGTTTCCATTTTCCGAATTAAGAACACACACATGTAAACTTTTTTATTAAAATAGTATTCGGCAATTAATAACAAATCAAGTTAGTAGTAGCAGTGCCTTATAGGCTGCAGTATTTCCACACCGTCAATGCAACAAGAAATACGTTAAGATAAAAACATTAAAAATGGTACAAAAGAAGCAAAAAAGCGCCAAACTTTGTAACATGCTGATACAAAAAATTTGAAAATAATAAAAAGCAAGACTAAGCATCGTTGCAACTCAGACTTACATACAGTGGTGGGATTGAACTGGTTCTATATAATCGTCTCACAAAATTTTACTAGTTCGGCAAACTAGCCAGCATTGCTGTTTTTTGGTTATGAAACCGCCTGAGAAAAAATTTTAATCTCACCACTGCTTACATAGATGTTTGAATATACACATTTCAATTTTACCATCAGGTTTTAAATCTTGGGTTGCATAAATATTGCTGTAAAAAATTGACCCGTCACTGTGGCGAATAACATTAAACAAAACATTTAACGCATGCCAAAACCAACTACTTTGACAATAGCAATTCTAAACTCAGATGGCCGGCAACTCCGAAGCGAGCTCGTATAGCGTATTGATCGCTTTCTTGTGATAGGACGATAAATATGCAACTAAACACAAAAAAAATAAATTAAAATTCAAAATGTCACTGTTATTAAAAACCCCTAAGCTTGAGAACGAGGAAGATGTTTCTAAAGATATAGCTAAGGCCATTGAGGAAGCTTACGGATTCAGTTGTTATTTTGGTAAGGTTTATTATTATTTTTTTTTTTGATTTTTTGCAAGTAATTTTTTGGGCAGTGGCTGTTTCTATGCGCCCGCACAAATAAGCTCTTTGTTTCCTTTTTTATTCCTTGCGCTCTTCTTGATTGTACGAGAGCGTGACGAAGTAATAAAATAAACCGAAGAGACAAATGTTACGACCCATAAAAATAGCCACTTCCAATTTTTTTTAGGCTATTTGGGTTTGGAATTCGGGGTTCGCATTTGGGATTCAGGGTTTGGATTTAGAAACTTTTTACAATTTTGTTTCATTATCTGATCAAAGGCCTACGTGGCGTTATGGGGCAAAATGACATTTAGGCCTATCTTGCCACATGCGGTAAAATAGCCAATGCCTTAAAAGAATTATCAAATACGATTGCTTACATAAAAATATTGTTTGCCAGAAGTGAAGAATTTATAGCCCCAACCATATTCTTGTCTCTTGAATCATTAAAAATGAAGAAATGAACTGTACCAGTACTCTGATTGCCTATAAAAATGATATTAAAGCTGACTAGGTTAGGTCCTACATTCCTATGCCATAGGCCATGTTTTGCTAACTACGGTGCCGGTAACTCTTACCAGTATGTTTTGCCGATAGCGCCAAACCACTGATTGGCCAAAAAATAGGGGCTTGTTTGAATTCAGCCGTGGTTCGGGGTTAGACCCTAACCCCTACTAATAACTTACTAGCGTCCTTGTGCTCGTGACATCGCTTGTTATAAGATGCGGCGTAAAGGGCCACTGCAGTCAAAATCCACAGCTATGTAACAATTAGAGAAAGTTTTACTGAATTCATAAGTGTAAACATCGCCTTTCAACTCCCCCTTAGTTTTCGAGTAATCCCCAAAAAAACCCAATATTTTGGAAACGATTCTGATTGGTTGAAAATGTGATGACGTATGCGTATGTGTAGTCGCTTTGCGGGTAAGCTAAGACTGTACGGAGTCAGGCAGTGTTTCGCGGTTTGTCTGATCGAAGTGGAAGGTTTATTGAATAAGATTGATGAAAAAACATTGCAGCAAGATACTATGGTTACCTAGAAACAAGAAATTATTCAGCTGTGATTGCAATGTCTTTTTTCCCGGTATAGGCTGATGCAAGAAACCTACCTGACTTGAAAAATGGGTCAGAATTGTTCAGTATCAAATAGCCAGTCTAACCAGGGTCTAACTTCTAATGATCTGGTAGAATAGTAGAATAATAGGCCTGCAGAACTAGTCAGTGAAATTCAAAATCATTCAAAGTGTGTGAAGTGCGTTGTACAAGGTAGAAGTTGGCTAAAAGTTATCACAATAAATAGGCCTACCTGTACCGATAGACCTGAAATAAATGGACCTATCGGTACTAGTAGTACCGGTAGATTGGGACTAAGGCTGTGGTATAGGTCTACCAGTACAGTAAGAATTTAGTAGGATATGACTAGTGTGTATACTGGTAGCCTCTAGGCCTCGCAAGTAGTACCGGCAGTTTTTAAAGCTAACGGTACCGGTAATCATTTAAGAACTGCCACGTTACCATAATTTTACACTAACTTTTAGACCAACCGGTAGATGTAACATTGTAAGCTGTTGATTGTGTGATGAAGTTATATACCGGTACTTGTAATCTTTTGCTGGCCTGCACAGTGCTGGTTTGGGTAGGCTACCAGTACCAGAACATGACTTCTTGAGATAGGCTAATCCTATACTTTTGTGTTTTGCGTGAAAGGTAGGCTAGTGTCTAGAAAACTGTAAATTTGCAGTAATACAGGATTTTTGAAACCAGGACAATAGGCCTGATTCCATGATATCATGTTTTTCTTCAGAGGGGGGTAGAGCATCTTGGTTATACTTGTAGCTCGTTACTTAAGGCGCCAAATTTACATACTAGTCGCAGGGGTTCGATTCCCTCTATAGTTGCTATTTTATGAAAAGAACACCGGTAAGTTTACACTTTTATTTTTTGTTTATTTAAATTTTTTTCACTCTTTTTTAAAACCCTTTTCTCTCTAACAATGGGATACTTGAAGACTGGGGTAGATATATGGCCGAGTGGTAAGAGCGTCTGCCTCGGGAGCTGGAGACTTGGGTTTGATCCCGAGTCGGGTCAAACCAATGACTTTAAAATTGGTATTCGCAGCTTCCTGCTCGGTTTCTCTAATTATGGAATAGTATGCCATACTATTCCATAAATAGAGAACATTCTAATTATGGAATAGTATGGAATATTATGGAATAGTATGGCATAGTATGGAATAGTATGGAATAGTATGGTATAGTATGGAATAGTAAGGTACTGTGGTATAGTATAGCAGAAATGGGTGATAGGACGTTTGTGGCACTAGAGTAAAGGGGCCCATATAAAGAGTCACATTGAGGGTGAATGGCCCTCAGGGTTAAATGTGCCTCAGGCCTAATTTAGGGCAAAAGGAGCCTAAGGTCCTCAGGACAGGATGGTTGAAGCAGTAAATGAGCCCTAGGAATAAGATGTTAATTTAGACCACTGGGGCATATCCTATGCATAATTGGGGCTCTAGGACCAATGGGCCTCAGGGCATTTGGGGCAATAGGGGATATGGGTCTCAGCATGTTTTGATCCCTGGCATAGCCGTAGGAGACAGGGGTGCATACTATGCCATACTATTCCATACTATGCCATACTATTCCATATTGCGCAGGTTCAGCAATACGCCTGCGCCGGCAAAATGGTGTTTATCAAAAATCTTTCTGTTCCTTCCCTTCTCTTCAAATAAGCACAAATTCAGATTTACCATCAATATTCAAATTAATATTCAGCTTATCAGAAATCAAATGAACCAGCTAACAATTTTACTTATTAAAATAGAACCCTTATTCAAATAGAATGTGATTAGCAACAAGCACTTAGGCCTACAATAAAGCACTAAGAACTGGAAAACTTACTAAAACATAAAGTTAACTAGAATAGACGCTGCAAGAATTACACCTAATTTACAGACTAACTTCACAATCGCAAAACTGGTAAACAGCGGTGTTGCCAATTATTGTCAAACCAAGAAAGGGAGGAAAAGCACCCGGAACAACAAAACTACAGTCTACAATACTAATCACGGCTCATTCCCAAAAACAATTTACATTCAAACTAAATACGATAATAGGCCTACACGAATGTGTTTGTGTAACCTAGCTGAAATGTGCTTGTATAACCGCGACGCGTGTAAATAAGAGTGTTAGTGTAATAAAGAGAAATAATGAAAGATAGTCGCGTAAGAAAAGAACAGAACACAGGAAGGGAAGGAAATACAACAAAACACTCGTATGAAAAATACAGACTAGAAGACATGGCGCGCTCGGCATTCGCGCGCGAGAGAGTGAGTGAGAGAGAGATAAACAACAATTTTGCCTTCTGGTAACGGAGGCTCAGCTAACGGAACCTTGCCGGTAGCTTCACAGCTCTACCGTAACGTGATCGATTGTACCGATCCTTGGACGGCTCTACAACATCCTGGCCACCTCGGCATGGTTGCACTTCATCATCTGTCGAAACCGTCTCGTCATTGTCACACTTCTCTGTGTTCTTTCGCACACATCGTTCGTCACACTGATTACCCGTACACTGCTCGAGTAAATGCAAACGTTGTACAGGTCGGGTTAAAATGCCAGAGGCGGTTTTAAGTTTAAACGTTCGTACTAAACCGTCTTTGCTGGGTATTGCTTCAATGATGCGACCCAGGATCCATGAAGGCCGAGTCGTGTTCTCCTCGGTGATAAGGCACACGTCACCAATTTTGGGCCCAGGGCAAACTGCGGGCCATTTATGTCGTTTTGCCAAAGTAAGCAAATATTCCGTAGACCATCTTTTCCAAAAATGTCGCAACAACATCTGCAGGTACTTGTAACGTTTTGAAACACTTGCATTTGGATCGTCTGGTATTGCAGGAACAGTACACAGAGCACGATCAATTGCCAGGTGACTCGGTGTAATCGCTTGTAAGTTTCTAGGGTCGCTTCCCAGGTAGGTCAAAGGGCGCTGGTTTAAAGCAGCTTCAATATCGGTGAGAACTGTATACAGCTCAGCATAATTTAACCGGCTTCTTCCCAAAACTTTTCTCAATGGCTCTTTCAAGGATCGATTAAGTCTCTCGTAAAAAGCACCCCGATGCGGACTCCGCTCTGTAATGTACGACCAGGTAATAACATTTTCAGAAAGATAGTTTTGAACACGGTCATCATCTATCTGACGTTTCACGTGACTTAAAACAGAAAGCCGAATAATTTTCTCCGCCTTCTTAAATGTAAGTTGATTGTCACTGATAATCTTTCTACACCAACCTCTGCGATTGATCATGCGCCTAAGAGCGGCCAAAAATTCTTCAGTTGTCATATTGTTTGTGAGCTCAAAATGTACCATCCGACTATGAGTGCAGGTAAATATGCAAATGTAAGCTTTTCTCATTTTGCCAGTCTCTTCATTTTTTGTGTACACGGGACCGGTGAAGTCAAGTCCTATGTCCGTAAAGGCAAGTGCAGGAGTGACGCGCTCTGGGGGCAAGACTCCCATTTTCTGTTGTATAGGATGAGTAGAAAAATGCCGACACACAACGCATTTTTCAAAGCTCTGCGCACTTCTTCACGGAAATGAATAATATAAAATCTTTCTCGCAAGATGGCAATAGTGGTGTCTTGAGGCGAATGGCTGTTGGTGCAGTGAACATGCAAAATCAACTTTTCCACTAGTTCATCCTTGGCAGGCAAGATGATGGGACGTTTGCCAAATTCAGGTAAGTCTGAAAATTGAAGTCGATCACCACACACGATTAAATCACGCTCCAAATCATACCTCGGATCCATGTCCAAAAAACGACAGCTTCGCTTCGGCTTGCCAGTATTCTTCAATTCATTGAAATCGTCAGAAAAGCTTCGTCGTTGAACAACTTTAAAAATATAGTTCTCCGCCAGTGCATACTCTGTAGAATCTACACAAGAAGAAATAAAAACGTTACTGCTTCGTGAAACACGATTTTTCCACCTCAAAATTCTGGCCACCAGTCTCACTGTCTTGGGGTAGCTTGAATAACGCTCAAAAATTTCAACTTGTGAACTTGGTGTGAGAGTAGGCAGTACGGTTTTTACTCTGGCAGCTTCGCTGTTTAAATCGTCTATCATAGCAGTATTCAATGTACTAGTGACATCTTGAACAGGCCATTGCGACTCGTCCAGAACTAGCCAGTCGGGGCCATGCCAGTGCAAATTGCTGTCTTTTAGATCAACGAGCTTCATCCCACGACTGTGGAGATCAGCCGGGTTTTCGGGCCCTGGACAGTGTCTCCACGTCTGATGCGGAAACAAATCATAAATATCTTGCACCCGGTTTCGAATAAACACTTTCCAGTGGGAACTCGGCTTCGCAATCCAAGACAACGATACCTTAGAATCTGACCACAAAAACACATTGTCGATTCTCACCGAGTTGCTCAGAGAGCTCAGCACATAGTGAGTCAGCTTTGCCAAACTGTGAGCTGCCATAAGCTCCAACCTCGGTATGGTTGTTTTCTTCAGTGGGGCAACTCTAGTTTTCGCCATCAAGTAAGTCACATCCACGTCGTCAGTGAAATATTCTACACGCAAATATACAACGGCGGCATACGCTACCAGCGAGGAATCACAAAAGCCATGTATCTGAATGCTCGCAGCCTTCCAGTTCATGCGGAAAGGACACCTCGGGACTTTAACGTCTTCCAAATGGGAAAGCTCCCTGACCCACAGAGTGTATTTCTCAGATAGCTCATCTGTCAGTGGCTCCGACCAATCCACCTTCTTCTTCCATAATTGCTGCAGAAATACCTTTGCTCTGATGGTGAAAGCAGCAAGAAATCCAAATACGTCATAGATACGGCTGACTTTGCTCAAAATACTTCTTTTAGTAATCACTTTATCCACTTTCATTAATTTTCAGTGGCTTTGCAGTAAAAGACGTCATCCAGTGTATGCCACTTAAGGCCCAATGAGGAGGCTTTACCAAATTCATTCTGATCGAGATCCAAAACCAAGCTTGGCAATCTTGAATCCTCCGGGATTGCCTGCAGAACGTCAGGGCTATTAGAGGCAAACTTCACCAGATTCCAACCGCCGGACTGGAAAAACTTAACTAGCATCTGCTGCTTAGCTACCACATCTTCCACTGTATCCCCTCCGACATGTACATCATCCATATACATGTTAGTTTGCAGTAGATCATAAAGAGACGTGCCAAATTTTGAAACAACTTCTGGAGAAGACGCATGATGCAGCACACACTGTATGGCGAGAAATGGGCTTGACGTAACGCCAAACATCAAACGCTGCATGGAATAAACTTTGGGCTCCACTGATGAGTCGCAATCACGCCACAGATATAGCTGATAATGTTGGTGATCCGCAGCGAGCACAGTTTGACAGAACATCTTTTGTAAATCGCCATTCAATGCAATTGTATTCATTCGAAATCTCAGCAATACAGCAGTAATATCAGGCAAAAGGTTCGGGCCTTTTAATAGACAGTTATTTAGAGACAAACCGCTTGCACTCTTACAGCTCGCATCAAAAACAATCCTGACTTTAGTTGAGCTGCTAGACATCTTGAAAATGGGGTGATGAGGGGTATAGTATTTTGGCAAACCTTCAATATTTGCTAATTCATCATCAGTAAGCTCTTTAGCAAACCCACTCTGCACATAGGCATTCATTGCAGCAGAATAAGCTTCTTTTCTCACTGGATTCCTTCTTAATGCCCTTTCACTTGACAAAAGTCGAACTGCTGCCTCATCATAATTAGAGACCAAGTCAGGGGCGTCCACTTTAAATGGCAAACTAACGGTATACCTGGTGCCATGAAATAAGACTGAATCATTAAATTGCTCAACAGCACTTCTCTCTTCTTGAGTGAAAGTTTTTGGTTTATCAATAAGTCCGATCGCCTCCTGATCCAAGAAATTTTGCACAAGTCTTTCTAGATTCGACCATGGAGAACCAGAACGCCTATCTAATTGGTTAGATGAGGTTACTAACATGCACTTAGATGTCCCTTTGGGAGTAATCGTAGATTGCAGATTACATGGTCCAGCCAAACATCGTTTTTATAGCATGAGGAGCATTATCGATCAATTTGGGGCTGGCCACCTTACCACACATTAACTCAAAATAGTACTGACCTCCAAGTAAAACATCGACATTAGCTTCACCTCGAGGAATAGGGTCGGCCAAAGGTAAACCACGTAGATGGTCATGACAATCCAAGCTAAACGGTATGGCTTCCAGTGAGGAACAAATATTTCCTTCTTTCACATGGGCACCGATCAGTACTCCATCAGAAGTGTCCCCATAAATTGGAACAAGACAAAATTGCACCCAATCCATATGCTCGGTAACCAAAGAACCACCGAAACCAGCTATGTTCAAATAATCTTTACGAAGAGGTGTTAAATTCAAAGCATTTGCCACTCGTCTGGTAACAAAGCTCTTTTGTGAAAAGGAATCAAAGGCGACTCTGACTTCTTGTTCTTTGCCACCTGCACTGATCACAGCCATGGCAGTTGGTAAAATTGAAGTAGAATTATTCACATTCAACAAATTACTTTCACCGTTTCCCCTTTCAAAATTAATTGCAGCTAAATTGGCACTAGTTTTATCTGGAAGCTTTGGCTCCTCGACATGCAATAATTGGTGATGGGGCTTATTGCATCCAGCATGGCTGCAACTTGCAGTGCATCTACGAAAGTTTGGGGGGTGGCCTTCAGAGGTCCTGCTTTGTAAGCATTTAAAACAGATTTTCCCTGGACGACCTAACAATTCTCCCAATCTTTGAGCAGGTGAGAGCTTCAAAAATTCTGGACAGTTCACAAGCAAATGCTGCTTAGAGCACAAAACACAAACGTCACTGTCTTTGACACCTTGATGACTTGATGTTTGGGTGACAAGAGCTTGAGCCGTAGAAGGAGAAAACTGTTTCTCTCTTTGAAAACCTTGTTTCGCCACATAATTTGACGAAGATTTAAACTTCCCTTTTGGTTTGAAAGATCCACTGCTATTAGGTGTCAGCGTTTCAAGAGTGGGTAACTCAGACGTCAAAAAATCAAGCAAATCCTGAACACTAGGAGCTGTGTCCGACTCGATCAAAGGACTAAGCTTCCTAATCCATCTTTCTTCTACAACTTTTGGAAGTTGCATTTCAATAATTGAGTAAGCACTTGGTCGAATGTTACATTGTGCTGCTGTAAGATTGCCTGTTTTGCAGATATTTTATCAAGCAAACTTCTTAATTGCTTTGCGTTATAGTCAGCCTTAGAAAAGTCAAGCAAATCTTTAATGTGGCTTCTGACTATAGCTTGTTTTCGGCCAAAGCGTTTGTTAACAGCCTCAACTGCAGCATCATAATTTTCTGCAATTGTTGGGTAGTTCTCCAATGTGTTCGAAGCATCCCCTTTCATGGCCATCTTTAAATACGTCATCTTGTAAAACCGACTTACTTTGGGATTATCGTGCACTAACGGAGCAAAGGCATCCCAAAAAGATGGAAATTTCATCTTATCCCCATAAAATACAGGTGGAGATATACCACTCGGGAGGCATCCAGCTTGCTTGTCCTGTTCCTTGGCTGCTTTGACTGTTGAAACGTAAGATTTAGCCAGAGCTGCCTCAGCATAATATTGGGACTTGGTCAGCTGAAACTGAGATAATATTGCTTCTCAAGTGCCATCATCATGAATGGTGTCGGCTTGACAGTCAACTAGTGACTTTAGGTCGTCCATAGCACCATCAAGTGCTTTATAAATTACCTCAACCTCATGCAGTGGCTTCTGAGAGGAATGGCGTTCCTTCAAATCCTGCAATAACTCTTGCGCTTCCTTGTTCAGTCTACTGAATTTACGACTGATTGCCTCAGGAGAAGAGGAACTCCCTGAGCTGTTTGAATGCGCAGCATGGACTTGAGTATCGGCCAAAAACTTAGCCAATTGAAAACGATCCTCCTGTGAACGTTGACGAATTTCCTCCAACTGCAGTTGGAAACGCCTTTCAGCAGCCATTTGTTGTTGCTGCATAGCATTAAATAAAAAAGTAAACTCACTATTAGAATGACCTTGATCAACTTGAACATCTGAATCTTGACACTCACGATTATCAGCATCAGTGTCCGCTTCTTCATCTGTGGACTGTCCATCAGCATTACTTGCCAGTCTAAGTTCAATCAATTTTTCAATAAAAAAGTCCTTCGAACCAGTAGTTTTGGCACCATGAGACTCGAGCTCCCTTTGTAATTTAGCCTTCTTCATTTTAGATAAAGAAGCGCGAAGTCGAAGTCGTTGTTCCAAAACTAGGTCACCATTTGAAACTTCTTCAGGCTTTTCAGCCATCACGGTTTGAGAGGTGCTTTCCTGAACCACAGGCATAGGCAAAAACAAAACCTAGACTACCAGATAAACTCAGAAAATTGTTGTTTATTATTGCGCAAGTTCAGCAATACGCCTGCGCCGGCAAAATGGTGTTTATCAAAAATCTTTCTGTTCCTTCCCTTCTCTTCAAATAAGCACAAATTCAGATTTACCATCAATATTCAAATTAATATTCAGCTTATCAGAAATCAAATGAACCAGCTAACAATTTTACTTATTAAAATAGAACCCTTATTCAAATAGAATGTGATTAGCAACAAGCACTTAGGCCTACAATAAAGCACTAAGAACTGGAAAACTTACTGAAACATAAAGTTAACTAGAATAGACGCTGCAAGAATTACACCTAATTTACAGACTTAACTTCACAATCGCAAAACTGGTAAACAGCGGTGTTGCCAATTATTGTCAAACCAAGAAAGGGAGGAAAAGCACCCGGAACAACAAAACTACAGTCTACAATACTAATCACGGCTCATTCCCAAAAACAATTTACAATCAAACTAAATACGATAATAGGCCTACACGAATGTGTTTGTGTAACCTAGCTGAAATGTGCTTGTATAACCGCGACGCGTGTAAATAAGAGTGTTAGTGTAATAAAGAGAAATAATGAAAGATAGTCGCGTAAGAAAAGAACAGAACACAGGAAGGGAAGGAAATACAACAAAACACTCGTATGAAAAATACAGACTAGAAGACATGGCGCGCTCGGCATTCGCGCGCGAGAGAGTGAGTGAGAGAGAGATAAACAACAATTTTGCCTTCTGGTAACGGAGGCTCAGCTAACGGAACCTTGCCGGTAGCTTCACAGCTCTACCGTAACGTGATCGATTGTACCGATCCTTGAACGGCTCTACAACATTCCATACTATACCGGTACCATACTATTCCATACTATGCCATAAATAGAGACACCCCTTCATGCTTGACGCTCAGCATTAAAGGGACAGTGTGAAGAATAAGCTGGCAAGTTTACTTGTTGTGCCGTTGGGAAAGGCACTTAGCGGGATTCCCCCGTCGTGGTGTGGTAGACAGATGGCAGGCAACTCCTAAGCGAGCTCGTATGGCGCATTGATCGCTTTCTCGTGATAGGAGGATAAATATGCAACTAAATAAAATAAATAAATATAAAAAACAAATACTACCAGTAAGTTGATTACATGAATAGATGAAGTTGTAAATTTATGGTCATGCAGCATTTTTACGACAAGGGCCGTATAGGATCTTTTAGGCACCGGTACATAATACTACCTAAATGAATAGCGATATAATGGCATGTCCAACAGCAGTAAATTAAATTGATAAAAGTACTGATTACTCTGTTAAAAGAGTTTTTTCATATGTATACTTCGCAAAAGTACAGGATTACCATTTCTTGGTAGCTTACACATTTTTTGTTGCCAATTCACTACTTGACACTTAGGTACCAGTAGGCCTATATATACTTAAATATTGTTAGAGCTGATTAGTTCATTTGTTTTCTGGTGGACTGTTGGAGCATTTAGCCGATAGTGACAGAAGACCATGTGTATCTAGTGCTCCTTAGCAAACATTGGTCATTTTTCAGAAAGTTTTAATATTCCAGTGTTTAGTTTTAACAACAGTGTGCTGAAGTAGTTGAATATATAAAAAATGCCAAGCTTTTGCATTGCTCGTGGTTGTAATAATAGCAGCGACATGAAGGGACTGCACTTTCACAAGATGCCTCGCAACAAACCTAAGCTATTAAAACAATGGTTGGTCAAGATGAAGCAGAAGGATCCTCCTCTTACAAAAAGTTCTAAGATTTGTAGCATACATTTTGAGTCAGATTGTTATGAAAGAGATTTACGATCACAATTATTAAATTCCAAGCCCAAATTCATTCTCAAAGAAGATGTGGTCCCGACCATATTCCACTTCAGTAGCTTCGAGAAAGTTTCTGATGTTCCTTCAACATCATTGGATTCGGAGCAAAAACGTAACTAAAATAAATTGAGAAAAGAGAGATTGCATCGAAGAAGAAGCAACAAAGACTTTCAGAAGGTTTGTTGGCAGTGGGAATAATATGGTACTATGGCTTGTTAAGTTAGTCATTCAGAAAATGTTCAATGACCATACAGAGAGACAGAGCTAAAATATTTTTTTAATTTATTGCATACTACACATTACCCAAATAGCCACAACATATTGTTTCACACCGTTTGAAGATCGCAAATTATGAAGCATTGTGTTGTGGTTGTTTTGGCTAATCTATAATTTGTAATAAATCAATAAATATGGATATTGCCTTTTCAATTTAAATTATGCTGTATGTGTGCATAGGTGTTACTGTTTTTCATTACATAGTTGGTGTTATAAATGGAATTGCCTGGAGCTTGCAAACAATTTTCGCATTTTCTGCTGCTCAAATTGAAATATTTTCATAAATCAGTTTGTACACTAATTTTTAGCGCAATAGACGAGTACAGTAAATAATTATTTTGAAACCCATAGCATTTGTTTTTCTTCGCTACTCTACTGCATATAAGTATTTAAAATTAAACCCCTTTAGTAGCACCATGTATTAATTAGCTGATTAAAAATCATTGTTGAATTGTTGCAGATAATGGCTTCACAAAACGATACGGTGTCCATGCAATGCACAAGCACTGCAACACCAGATTTCGATGCAATGAGCACTGATGACGAGTTTGGAAATGCACCGAGTAATGTTTCAGTATCCGTGCAGACGGAAATAAGCCGTCCCTTGCTTGTTGATAATTCAACACAGACGGAAACCATTCGTCCTCTTCATGTTGAGGTTATCTGCAATGAAGAGCCAGCAATTACGTCCTCTCCAATAAAGCGGGTAGTTGCTGAATCTCCAGCGCATCAAAACATGTCATGGGAAAGCATTGATCTCAATGATGAATCTTTCCGACCATCAGCAAGCTCAGAAAGTAGTGAGTCGATCAGCACAGAAGACGACGAAGCAGCAGTAGACGATGGAAATTGTACTTTTGGACACAAATTCATTGTTTTTGAAAGCGAGTTAAAAAAACTTATGCAAACATGCCACTACAGCCCATTTTGCCCAGCCACAATTGCAAAAACCAATAAAATTATTAAAGGTTCCGGCGTAACATATGAGTTGATTTGTAACAACCATCATACTTTTTCGTGGAGCTCTCAACCAATCGTCAATAAAGTTCCACTCGGTAACCTGTTGCTTACTGCTGCGACACTTGTCACAGGCAACACTTACACCACTGTGTCGGAAATCTTTCGGTGCTGTGGTATTCAGTGTTTTTGTGAAAGGACATTTTACAATATGCAATCAGATTGGGTATTTCCTGCAATCAACGAAATGTGGCAAGTCCATCAAAACCAAATTCTATCACGTAGGTATTTTCAGCATCTACTTTGTACATGGTTACTTTGTATGGCTACTGGCTGCTAGGTTAGATAATCTTTATTGTTGCATCCAGCAACTACTACTCTTATTCTAGCGGTTTATCTGAAAAAATTAGCTTCGATAACCAGTCCGCCAACATTTTTGAACGTAAGCTGAACAGCTAATCCGTTAGTGAAAAAATTAGTTTCGCCAATCAGCGGATTAGCGATTTGTACCCACCTATGCTAGCATGCTATTCACGTTAACAGTAAAATGTGCTTCCACTAAATTACGAATCGAAATTGGACATTTTCGTAGTATCAACCTTGACATCGAGACTCTATGCGAAGGACTTAGTTGGTAGGGGGTAGTATCATCAATGTCGAACCCTCAAAATGTATAAAAAAATTTTAAGGTGTAATTATCGAGAGCAGTGGCGGCTCGTGGCCAAAAAAACAAGAGATGCTGCAAGCGACAAATTTTGACACGCCTGCTTAACTGTGGTAATCTCAACGCCTATACTGAAACTTTCTACTAAAACCATAGAAAGAGTTACCAAGCTAGTAATATTTTAATAATGATGTTCAAGGAAGGCTGCGACAGGTAACACAAAACACAGAACAGTACCAGTAGATTTGGCAAAAACAATACAAATTTTCTCACTTGTTTTTTAAATTACAATGCACCCTACATACATGTGGGTAGATTGAGGGCTATTATCCAAAAATTAAAGTTTTTTTTTAAACATTTTAGAGACCTGGCGTAGATCCCCAAATATATTCAATATACATAAACCAGGTTCCGGTATGCATATACCTAAAATCAGGGAAAATTGTACAGGAAAATAGTTTTTTTAATGCTACTAAAATCTTCCCTGAAAAACCTGCCACACCTACACTTGCTCGAGCAAACCATAGCATCCTTGATCCAGTTACCTCTACGTGTTTCTGCAACCATCAACCAACTTTAGCCTAATTTTATCACAAGAGTATCAACTGTCTCGCAGTGGTCTAAACTGTCTAGGCTACACATAGTGGAACCAGTAGCCTACCATTACTGATTAGCTCACAGTTAGACTCAGGCCCGTAGCTACGGAGAGGTGCAAGGGGGGCCGGGCCCCCCCTGAAAAAACTTGCCCCCCCCCTTTGTAACTTCGCGAAAAATTTGTAAATTTTTCTAAAAACAATTTCGAAATTATGGATGCAACAAAAACTTTGTTTTACGAGTCGAAAATTGCGCTAGTATGATGTAACAATGATACTGATAAACGCGTGACCCTGGTTTTGCGCCAGTGCAAAAAATGCGGTTGGAAGTTGGAACTCCGTAGAGGAACCTGCTTTTGAGCCAAATTTTTACATCTGTTTTCATTTCAATCGTAAACAGAGTTGCCGACTGGTATACCGGATTCGACAAATCTGGTATATTTTTGGCTATTTGGTAGGTAAAGTTTTGAGTTGGTAGCCTGTATTTTTGGTACATTTTGAAAACATGGTTAAACTCAGTCTATCGGGGGTAAAACGCAAAAAGCACATCATCGCAACTCTTCTTCAGCCCGTCAGCATTTGAGTCCTCGATTATGCTTGGACTCGTAGCTTTAACAGGAATCGTTTTTATGAAATCACAAAATTCTTCAACAACAACAACAAAGTTTATTTTTAGTTGTACATTTTCGAAAAAATACACATCCAAGTAACACTAGCAACAGAAGATAAAATTTAGTCGTAGCTGCTGTAGATGTAATAAAAGTCTTGCGCAGAGGGAACATAGAGCCAGCGTAGGCTAATTACTTGTGCAATTGTTAAACGGTATTAGTAGTAGCAGTCTATTTATCCTAACAAAATCAAGATAAACGGTAAGGCACAAAAAAAAAAACAGCGAAAAACATAGGCCTGAAGATCAGCTTTATAATACAATCAATCTTTATTTTATTTCCGTACTGCCAAAAACGTCCAAGATAATATTTACATCTTACGTTAAATAAAACTGGCATGGAAAAAGGAACATGCAGCAAAACGAGGAAGCGTTGAGACATGCCACTCGAAACCGACTTGGCATGGCTGCATAATCGAGAAAATCCATGTGGCCTAGGCATAAATCAAAGAAACAACAACGAAATAAACCAAACACATTCTGTTAGAACTTTCGATGTGTTTTTAATGCTGATTTGCTAGCTTCAATTGCTACCCAGGGTGGACGACGAGGACGTTCAGCATTTCCCACCTCAATTTGCAGACCATATCATAAACGAATGCCCTATCCTTCACCCACCCTGTAACCTTAATGACATCTCCAACCCACAACTAGTCCAGTATCTAATGAATCTTCAGTTTTGATTTTACGAATTTGACTGACGATGTATACGAAAGAAGAACCAAACATACAAAAAAAATTTTTAAGCAACATGCCATAGCAAATACCGGTACATCAAATTTATTTATACCAAAAAAAAAAACACATCTTGTGATCTTAGTTACGGAAAGGCGTTTACATGTTAATTACAGTAGCTTTACAGTCGGGCTATGATAAGCAGCAACTGTAGTCTCGGGGGTTATTCAGCATATCAATAACTTGTTTAGCAATTGTAAAAGTTTTGGTGTGGTAAACCAAATGATATATATAAAGAAAATTTATAACTAGGTAAGGAAAAATATCCACAAAAACCACAAATAACAATTGGAATGCTATCAGAACTTATATAATTTGTAGTTTTAAATGGAACCCATCGATTCTGTTCTGTATTTTCTAATAATATTCTTCATTACCATGTCTTCACAATGAATAAATAATTTATTTAGTTTTTTTTTTTATGTCCATGATAGTAACCAGGTATTATGATGTGACAAATAATGTCCGCTTTAGTTCCTTAGGAAATTATTTCTTTGCAACAGAAGAGAGGATTTGGTTTCTAGCCGTTCTTTTATGTAGATTTACACACATGCTTTTGTACATCATCCAATAGATTCCTGCAACAACAATTACACAGCAGCACCAGAACATTATCGTAATTTGACACAAAAATCAATGCCCAAATGCTGAAAGCTGGGGTGATATCAATTGAGAACATTATCCAAATTCGTATTACAAATACATCCTCACACAAATATGTTTGGAAAAGAGCACCGAAAAAACAGCTAAGTTGGTTGGTGTTGGTGTTTAACGTCAAAGGTTGGTGCTTGACATCATATATGTTATAAAAATGTGGGCCCCAACGGGCCCCCCCTGAAAAAAATTTCTGGCTACGTGTCTGGTTAGGCTGCTGATACCTGTTTGCCTAGTCTAAAATAGAAAGCCTGCCCAGTCTAAATCTGCATCAAGTGCCAACTATCATAGAGCTCTAAAACAAACTAACTCGATCAGATGTAGCAGGATTAGCAGAGCTAAAAACCAGTCCCGTTATGCCATGAGCCAGAGCTGGTCGAAATTTTCTGTGATCTGCCAACAGACTAGCAGCTCATACAAAAATTCAACGGCGAGTTCAAAAACATCATCAATACCCTTTGTCGCGCCACCATTTGGCTCATTTGCATACGAAAAAGCTTTAGCTGCAGACATAACAGGGATTCCATTTAAAAATTTATATTCATATATCATCAAAACGTGGAAAGAAATAAGAAATTTAAAAAATTTGGCGATAGAACTTCAAAAAGTAATGAAAAAAAAAAAAAAAATTAAGCGCATAAAAAAAAGTTAGGGGGTGCTGCAGCTCTTATGTACAAGCCGCCACTGATCGAGAGCAGTATTGAAACGAAACGCCCGCACAAATGCTTTACATCGTTGTGATTTGCGAGTATTTTTATTGTGATCAGTAAGAGTGGGAAAGAAAGATTGGAGGAGGCTTGTTGAAACAGAGGGGGAATGGTTCTCAGATTTGGATTATAATAGTAGAATACCGGCCGGTTGCGTGGAGGTAAAAGACGTCGCTATTGGTGCGGGAGATCTGGGTTTGACTCCCCAATATTGTGTTGCCACCGCTGCAATGTTGTTTTTTTTTTTGGAGAAGTGTGGCCCAGCCGTTAAGCCGCTGAGATAACCCCGTCATTCGCTACATGCTTCGGCGTAATATCGCGAGTATAATGAAGATTTTTTTTCTTTGATATTGGGAAAAAAGGTAAGAAGCAATTGAGGCAGATAATTGAGCTTAGCTTACCGGTAGTTGGGAGGAAAAATCGGGGACAGTTGATGATGCTGAGTTGGGGGGGAATCCTAAGCATAAAAAAATCCCTAATATTTACATTCTTGCTTGCTTCCTAGTTCCAACGATTGCTGTAACACGTGATAGCGACTCGCAAACTCATTGTTTAATCAAAAATATAATTAGATTAAAATTCAATAAATCTTTCGATCGATTCTCAACTTGTGCCCTTGTCTTTGTGTCAACTTATTCCATGTAAATCAGCCGATCAATATTAATCCATTCCAGTCATCCCTGTACAAGTCAGTAATTTAATTTATTCGTCGGAAACTTATCAGTTGAAATCTCTTTATTATTTTTTGCTCCATGCTCTTGCTCAATTTCGAAAATATCTGGTCTACATCTTCCTCTCTTCCTTTCCCTCCTTACCTTACCCCCTTTTTTTCTTCGTTTCGCCGTAACGTAATTATTGGCCAGGGAAAAGTATTTCTGCAAAAATCAGCTTTTCGACAATGTCGGGAAGGAATGCCTCTTCTCGTCTTACTCTAGTCTTGGCCCTCTTGAGCCTACTATCAGTCACCGTATTGTATTTTACAGTATTTGACCCATTTTGTCGAGCAGAGCAATAGTTGTTAGCATTCACACAGAATTTTCAGAATTCGTTTAAGTCCTCACGGAAATGGGTATTGAAACGAGGAAATATGCATTAAGTACCTTTCATACTTCTATTGATTTTTCAAAGCTAATTGATTTCAATTGATAAACACGGTTCAATTCCCCGTACATTTAGATCAGGGGTGGGTAACCGCAAAGCACAACGGGCCTCATCGGTGGCATGATGTTTTCTGCGGGCCGCATTAACTTGTAATTTTCAAATCTCGCTTCAATAATACACAATTTTGCGTCGCAAATTTATTAACCATTGATTGGTGAGTAGTTTTTTACCATAAAATCCAAGACTTTTGCGCGGTTTTTATGTCACAAATGCAGCATGTTGTTGACATGCGAAGCAGTTTTTAAGAAAGATTAACGTTTTCTAACATGCTGGTGTGTTGTACACTTAACAAAGTTATGACGCAGGCCACATTTAAAATTTATGCGGGCCGCATGTGACCCGCGGGCCGCAGGTCCCCCACCCCTGATTTAGATCAAAAACAAGTTTATTTTACTCGAAATTTCCGAAAAAAGTTTTTGAGAAAGTTCTTAAATTCGGCTTTGAAATATTTGGTGACGTCATTCAAGTGGCAGTTACTGTAATTAAAACTTGAAAATATTTTGGAATCAAAAAAAAATTCGCCGCAAACAACTGGCGATTAATCGTTACTTAAGCTATGACATTACTGGCAGCGAGTGGGCTAAAAGAGTAGGTTTCAAGGAGTAGAAATTCTCGCGATAAACACGCGAAATTTTTCAGTGAAAATTTAAAGTATGCCGGTAATTTAGCAACCAGTAACGTTTCTGTTCATTCTTCGTGAACAACCTCCGCATGAATTGTTTCTGTTCAATCATACTTCGAGCGAAACACAACGAAAACGCTTTACACCCAAGTTGCTCACTAATGACTATAACATAGAGTCGTCGTGTTTGAAATTTGTGATTAATTTTTACTGGAAATCGAGAAACGTCAAAATGAAAAAAACATTCTCCGCAACGTTACAACTGCAAAGGGGAGAATGACCTAATGCGTGATGACCTAACAATTTATAACCAACGTAATTCCAAATTGATGATTAACCTCAAGTTCGAATATCCAACAGATTATCTCACATCTCGTTCTTGATTCTTGCTGAGTTCACTGATGCGTGTCACGAGCGCACACAGTACTGGTATATCGACGCATCTATCTGCTAGCAGGGCATGCTATAAAATGGAATGGAAGGAAAATTTTGGTGTGGAATAATTATAGAAGATGGTCAAAATGGAATAGAATGGAAGATTTGGAAAATGGAAAGGAAAATCGTCTTCCATACTTCCTACTGTACATGTATAGCACCGGTATATATCATAACTTACAACAAATTACGAAATACTACCTAACTAGAATGAGGATAATTAGTCACTTTTCGGTTCTGCAGTGTAAGTTTTAGCATGTTGTGACTGTATTGTTCTTTTGCGATAAGCAGTAATAGCCTACATTGTTTACGTCTTTGCAGGAGCGTATTTAGGGGGGGAACATTGTGCCATGCCCCCCTCCCTCTTTTTGATTTTGCCTTTTAGTAAAAAAGAACAAAACTGATGGTGCCAAGTATCTGAAATATGCCATTTTTTAGGCAGACTTTTTCGATGATTTTTCGTAGCTCATGGCTAGGGGCGGATCCAGGGGGTAGGATGAGGGCCAGGGGTATGCATCCTCCCACCAGCCATTTTCAAAAGTGTTTTGGATGTATACAATTTTTCCAAAATTTCGAACCTCTTCAATAGCTATAAGCCTTACGCCTTAAGCACTCATAATCAAAAATGTTCGAACAAAATGCATCATATTCGGCGAAGAACTCAGAATTAGGGTCAAAAACTCCAACAAAATTTGCGTGAAAATTATTCAAAATGCACTGAAGTAGCCATTACAGCACGTAAATTTTCAAAATTTTTCTGGGGGAACATGCCCCCGGACCTCCTACAACTTTTCGTTTTCCTCAATCAGTAAAAAATTTTTACTGGGGGGGGGGGTTGTCTACAATTTCGCCTGAATTCTAAACCCAAATAACAAGACAAATGTTGCAAAAATGGTATTGTTACGGTATTTATTGTTCATGGAGCAATGCAGTGGCGTAGCCAGAAATTTTAAAAGGGGAGGACATAATTTCAGTATTTTTTTTGAAGCTTTTTTTTTTCAGCAGAGCTAATTGAAGCAGATTGAGAAACAGAAAAGCCTTTAGGGGGGTCCGAGGGTATGCTCCCCCGGGAAATTTTCGAAATAGGCTATTACATGCTGTAATGGCCATTTTAGTGCTTTTTGAACACTTTTTAGGCAAACTTTGTCTAAATATTTTGACCCTAATTCTGAGTACTTCACCAAATATGATGCATTTTGTTCGCACATTTTCAATTATTCGTGCTTAATGCGTTAGGCTTATTGCCCTGGATCCGCCCCTAGCCATAACTTACAAAAGTTATCAAAAGAGTTTGGCATATTTCAGTCACTTGGCACCATTTGTTCTTTTTTACTAAAAAGCAAAATCAAAAAGGAGGGGCATGGCACAATACCTGCCCCTAAACACCCTCCTGATGTCATTGGTCAATGAGCAAATTAAGACAGTGGTGGAGGGCGTACTGCGTGTTTGCATACCACCAGCATGATGAACAAAAATTAACTATCTACGGCAGAATTTCGAAAACTTCACTGGCTTTGTTTTAGGCAGTTTTTTGTTTCATAAATGAAGCAAGGGATTTGGGGGGGAGAGTAGTAAGCTACCCCAGCGGGGTCCGGAGCGGAGCCCGGAAGGTATAGCAAAAGTTAGGAAACCGCTGCCTTGACGTATTCTTAGTGCTTTTACTAACGCTGATAAAAAGCTGTTGTAATGATAATGAAAAATAAACTGTTCTGTAGGATAGGCGCACTGAAAAGGCTGCTCTTGATTAGTTTGCGAAGGAAACCATAATGGCTACAAGATATGCTGGAAAGTATCGCCGCGGTCCGTGCCCACAAGCTACCATAAAAACATTTAATTTCTTACGGTACTTATCACTGGGGGGACGTTTTGGCCTACCCCCAGGACAAATTTTCTTTTTTTGCTGGGGGGACAACTATTTTTACTGGGGGAGTCCCCCCCATTCTCCCCTACTTTGCACACTGTTCTCAATCAGCTTCAAATTTGTTCTGCCGAAAAAAATGTGAAAATTATAGCCCCCCTCTTTTAAAAATTTCGCTATGCCACTACGTTTATGTTTACGTGCATGTGTTTATTTATTGCGTTTTTTTGCAATGTAGGGTTGTTCAACGAATGAGCATGACTGGTTTTAGGTTGGAAAGCTTACCCTGCAGATAACGCTCATTTCGCATAATTTAATAATAGTGTATTTTTACCATTACGTTAAATTACATTAGTATGAAAGAATGGAATATGGAAAAAAATTTTAGTATGAAATGGAAAATTTTTAGGATGGAATGGAAATGGAATGGAAGAAATTTTGCAGAATGGAATATGGAAAAATTGTCTTCCATTCCATAGCATGCTCTGTCAGCTAGAAAAAATTGTAGGTCGCTCAGGTTTATCAAGTCAAACCTTGCGGGCCTGGGATTCGAATCCAAGGTTTTTATTAAGTGACATGATCGACGTGTTCATAACGTTAAAAATGGTTGATTTCAATCAAATCATCAATGAACGAAGTCGTGACAGTTTGAAGATTTTCGTCAAAAGTTTAAGAATTTCGCAATTAGTTATTTTTGGGGAATTTCCTGGTTAATGCAATTCATTTCGTGGGTTTTCAGATCTTTATTTTAGTTTTATTTTAATCGCAATTTTTTATTTCAATTGAAGTTACAAAAGCGATAAAACTAGCTCGTGATTGTGCAAGGTGTTGCATGAATATTTAATGAGAAAATTTTCGATTTTGGGTATAAAGGAGCTTGAAAATCGCCAAATCGCGTGTAAACAGTGCAGGGAACATGAAATGAAGCAAAGAACAGCTAGAGTCAGAAAAGTAGAGTTTCAAGTCAGATACAGTCATGCTTGAGTCAAAAAGTAAAAATTAAAACTGGTAAAAAGCTTTAAAACATGCTATTGCCAATTAGACATTATGTCCTCTAGTCATGCAGCTGAGCAATTAATGATAATGCAAAACTACGTGTGTTTGATTGTTCGATTCTGACTTGACTTTCACAAATTTAAAATGCTGAGTAAGAAAGCGGGCGAGCCGTCAGAGTTTGCTTCGGACTACGAAAGTGTCATTCGACTGGGCAAAAATGATAAGACGCTATAATAAGCAAGAACACACACACTCGTAAGTAAAACTGAATGAATAATATAATTAATATTCGCGCCAAGACTTTCTTGATTTTAGAACTTTGCTTCAAATTTATCCTCACGAGGCGAGACTCGAAACAACGACCAGATGTATTTACAATGAGATGTAGAAAAGTTGGCTTAAGCCTTACAGCAACGTGAAGCGCATTTGGTTGCAAGAAGTCGAAGCTTGCATGAGCTTATGGGGCTTCCCAAAATGGGAACACCATTATGGCCACCTTATCAGGTTGAGCTATCCCCATTTCTGTTTCTCGAAGCAGCATCTCCTGTCTGTTTACGATGAGTAAGCTAATGAGATAAGCGTTCAGAGATGCTTTCGTTGTTGGATCTTCAAAAGTTTAAAACTAATCGTTTGTTGATTTTTGTGTTGCGAAAATTATATTTTATGCAAACAATTAGAACTTCTCTGCACGGTGCATGTGCGTGTAATTAGCATGTTCGGCAAAATAAAAAGGGTGCTTTGTTTGGGGCTTGCTAGGTGTCGTTCTATTGACCGCGGTACATTCAAGTAAAACTTTTCAATTATTTCATCATCATTTCTTTCTCGCGTTAAGTCATTCACACACGACAATATCACTACATCTATTTATTGATTACCTTCTCTCCCAGGGATTAATCTTCCGCTCGTATAGCCACAGGCTCACACGAAACATGACGTCATCGTGACGTCGTTAGTTGTATTTTGTGAGGTGAAGCTAGTAAGATTTGAACCCAGAGTTTTACATTGAAAACAACTTATCAGGCATCGATAATGCAACAAACTCCGGCAATGTACATTCGGCAAACATTTTGGGCACTCGTGGAGGGCCGAATTCTTCAGGCTAGCACTTGATCACAATACACAGAGTTGTTTTTCACACTCCAGACACTAGACACAACTAACCTACTCGAATGTTCGTATTGATCAGTCGACAATGAATGGTGATATAGGTGACTGGTCTTGGAAACGAACCGGCGTCAACTACATTGTCATCTGAGACGTTTCAGTTCATGATTTGATTCATGTTTGAAATAAGATTTAAAGGCTTGAATGGATTGGAGTTAATGGCGACCAAACCATTGTCCCACCCAATTAGGTGCAAACCCTCCTCAAATCACAAACGGACTCCCACTAGATAGGACTCCTCCTCCGGCTAAATCGGACTACACCTTCCCCAACCGCAAGCAGACTTCATTTTACCCAATTATATGCGGACCTTTCTTCGCCAACTGGATGGGGACCCTTCTCCTTCAATTAAATGTAGACTCTATTTCCCCAACTTGGTAAAAAAAACACTTCCCTTAACTAGATTCTGACCCTATCTCCCCCAATTAGATGCAAGCCACATTTCTCCCCAATCAATTGCGGACTCCATTGCTCCACCTAGGTACAGACCCATCTTCCCTGCAACTAATTGCGGACCCCCCTCCACCCAACTATATGAGGAACCTTTCCCAACAAGTACATGCGGATTCCACCTTTCTTTTTCATTGCAGTTCCTTCGACATTTTAATTTAATCGAGTTATTGATCCCATGTCGAAGTCAATCGATGTCATAGTAACGTCACAACGCATTAGCGCTAACTTACCGAAAGTGGCGTAATCGGATTAAGCATTTGTATTTTTTGTATTTAATCACAACTAACTAGCCTGTGTTTTTCTGGAAAAATGTGACGTTGAAGGGTGTGTGTGTGTGTGTGTACGGAGTTCACGCGGCACAGAGGGGAAAGTTCATGCGGCATTATTTTTTTTTAGCAGTAACTTTTTAAAGAATAATTTCGAAGTGGAAGTTTAAACGTCAACTAAGTTAAAGTGTTTGTGACGTCATTATTGATGGCTAACGCAACGAAGTTTGTTAATGATTGTGTGGTGGAAAGCCTCCCCAACAACAGCGTCACATGTAAGTAAGGGTAACAGTACAGGCTCGTAATCGACGTCACTACATCTAACATATTACTACACTTTCGAAATAAACTAGTAATTATGGCTCTTAAAACTTATCATGGCTGCTTTGATAGCTGGATATGCTGTAAGATTGATTGAATCCTGTAGCTACACAATATCAAATGTTTGTTTGTGATCACCGGGTGGCTGCTTGACTTAGAAGACCCTAATCCAACTGTGGGCAAAGTGCGGCTCGCGAGCCACATGCTCTTCTTTTGAACAGTAACAATATTGTATTTTTACCCTGTACAAATTGTTATTCGTGCGTATGGTTTTCCTACAATCGATACAAATTATTACTGATGTCTATTGTTTTCTCATGAATAGGTAGTTAGGTTCAAAGCTAACTGGTTCTAACAGCATATTTCGGTCTACAGGTCAGCCCTGTAGATGAACTTTGGTATTAACCGAAACTCGAGTCCAGGGCAGTACTAGGGGACTACTTTTGGGAACAAAATGATTGATATTTGGTGAACGACATGATAATCAGGAGCAAAACATTTACTCAAAATTTGCGTAAAAGTTGTTTAAGAAGCACTAAAATGGCCATTGGAGTAGTAAGTTTTCAAAAATTTCCAGGTGAGCATACCCCCGGACCCCACTAGAGCCGTTTTTGTCATTCAATTTGCTTCAAATTATATCTGCCGGAAAACTCCTTTTAAAAAAAGTCAAAATCTGGTGTCTCCTCCCTAAAAAAATTTCTGAAAACCCCCTACCTGAAACATTTTCAAAATGCTTATTTACGCCCTTTTCCGGATCTAACGTCTGACATCCTTTTGCAGTTCATGCTCCCCCTCCCTTTTAGCATTTCTCCCTGCGCGGCTTCACGCAGAAGTGTGTAACGAGTGGCGGGGTCCATCTCCGCAACATGGTGCCTGGGTAACACAGTAGCATCACAGCGATGGCGAGCCTTTGGCGACAGTGTCCGATTTGACCTGCCCGGTAATCGAACTCAAAACCTCTCGCGCCGATAGCAATGTGCTTCACCACTACGCTAACCGGTTGGTCGCACTTAGTGAACATTCAGCTTAATTCAAAACTGCATCCCCCTCACCAAAAGTTTCTGAATCCACTTCTGGAGACAGCAATATGGTGCTGTTAACGAAGTAGAATAGTAAGACGTGATGTCTCAGTGAACCAATAAAGTGAAACCAAATTTTTTTTTTTTTTTCGTTGCAATTGTAGTAACACTGCAAACAGAAATTGTGGCTCTCCCTTAGTTCTGCATTACCGCATGTGGCTCTTGAATAGAAAACTTTGCTCATCCCTGCCTTAATCGGTCATTTCGCAGTCTCCGCTGAACACATATTTAACCACTGTATTATTTTGAATACAACATACGAATATTATTTTGCGTTTGCGTGTAGTGTTTCTCGAAATAAATCTAATCATCATCATCGTATGTTTACGCGACTGCAAGTGGGAACATAGCCAAACATTCCATTATATCTGACTTGATCATGCGTCTCATACAGCTAGAACAAGCTGAACTGGACAAGCCAGTCGAAACTTGAAATTTGCAGATTTTTCCGAGATGACCTCAACGGCAGAAAACAAGGTTTCCATTAATAATCAGTAAATTCAAGAAAGCATATACCAATTCTAGAAATCATTTCGTTGTAGTTTTCTGCCTCAATCTTACGTTTCGGGCGGCCCCGTTACACATTGTTGCCCAAGGTAACAGTTTCTATTTTTAGGGGGAGATGCGCTGTGCCGATTTCACAAGATCATGAGCGTGACAATTCCAATCGTGATCACGTCATTACTGGTTGTTGGGGTGTTGGGAAACTCTCTTGTTATATGGGTGACGTTCACGACAGAGCGTGTCATCAAACACCGCGTGTACAGCATCCTAGTCGTAAATTTAGCTGTTGCTGACCTCATTTATCTTTTAGCAAGTGGACCTTATCAGGTAAGTTGAGAAAAAGGTATTGGGGTTAGTGTATGAGGAAAAGGAGGGGGGTTGATGGCTATGTATGTTGGCTTAGTGTGAAAGTTAATGCAATATGGACAGAGTTTCAATGAATTTGTAATATTTGAAGCCTCTATGTGTTTTTCTATTTACTTTCAGGCGGTCGCTAATTCTGTTCCGGGCTGGATCTATGGTTCGATCCTCTGTTACGTCCTTCACTACGTTAATATTCAGACAATGGCTGTCAGCATATTCACGATGTGCTCCCTGGCGCTGATGAGATTTGCGGGACTTATCCTTCCGTACCAGTTCCGAGATAGCTGCGTTTCTACTTCAAGGAGGTTTGCTGGTGCTGCCATTGTGGTTGTGGTGTGGGTTCTGGGTTCGATTATAGCCCTTCCCAATCTTGCCTATTTCAAATATTCGATCAACAACGACTCAGGTTTGAATTTTAAGTTGTTTTACCGAAAACATGGAGTGTTGACTTAGAGCTTCGATTTTTAACTGCGTCATAACCCAAAGGTTCTGGTCCAATTCCCACCCAAACTTGGCTATTGCTTTATTGGCTAAGATGCTATGTAATTATCCATACATAACAATTTTTTGAAATGCAGAAACTTAAAATGCAAGATACAGAACAACCGGAAACTTACAATTTCAATCCTTCCTTGTATAATCCTTTACCCCCATCTATATTTTGTGACAATCAAATCATGAAAAATTAAATCAAATCTTCATTATACTCGTGGGTATTATGTAACGAGCGTGTAAGCAGTGGCGGGATGCATCTCTGCTGCTTAGCGTCAGGACAACATAAAACGCCGCAGTGGTGAGAAGACATTTTCCAGGAAGCGGAACCCAGACCTTTTGTTCCGATAGCGATGTTTTCGTCCACTCCACTGAACGACCGGTCGGTTTTAGTGACGATTTTATTTCATTTATTTTAGGTTTGCTGGAAACATGCGAGTGGGAGGGGCTCAGCGCTGACGCTCACTACAGCTTTGTACTGCTTACTGTTACTTACGTCATTCCATTTCTATTGGTTACCACATTCTATGTAGTCATTTCGCGCCAGATTTTGTAAGTAATATGCTTATAACGTAATAATAGGAAATTTTTCTCCACTTTTATTTTTCTTCCAGATCCAGGAGCAGAAGAAACCGGGTTGAGAGCCTACGGACGACAATGATGGTCTTCTCTCTTATCATCGCTTTCCTGGTGTGTTGGCTTCCTCATCATTTGTACAGGATGATGCTGGTAAATTTCCTAATATGATGGTAGTTACCTATAGTGTTACGAGCCGTTTACTCCATAACTGTGCGCGTAGCCATAAAAACACAAAAAAACAATTTAGTTACCTTGAGGTGCTCTGTCTTGTTCGCTTCTTTCAAATTCGTTAATTTTAGTATAAAAAAACTTTGGCAACACTGTTAGATAAAGATTTTTTTGAGAACATGGTTGGAAGTTTTTTTGTTTTCTTATACTAAAATTAACAAATTTGAAAGAAGCGAACAATACGGAGCACCGTAACCAACAAAACTATCGTGAGATGATTTCAGATTTTTTCAAAAATGTCAAAACACTCCTCTATGGTTGGAGCTGCGCACATTATGACGATTGTGACCGCAAGATATTGGTTCGACTCCCACACAATCTTTTTGTTTCAGGGCCTAGACAGAAAAAAATTTGAGGGGGCCGAAAAATAAACGGCAACCGTAATGCAGAATAACTTTTCCCGGTCACGAATTACCATAAGAGTTCAAAATGACTTTGATAAAATGCTATTTTCATCAGAGTTCGCTCTCGCTCAAAATATCACTCAACTTTTAAAATACAAAGTTGATGAACATCATTTTGTTACAAAGTTAAAACCATCAGGTGAGCTCGCAAATTTCTTTGAAGGGGAAAGGGTGCGAAAGTTCGAAAGCACATTTCACTTGTGACTACCCAAGGCGCGATTGTTCGAGGGGATCCTTGGAGAGGGTTCGCCCATCGGAAATTTTTTGCAACATTGCAGACGGAATTCTTGATTTTATTGTCTTTCTTAGAACTTATAAAGCAATTTTAATTTAAATTTGTTTAGTTGTAATTCTGTGATTATTATCAAACCTAAGCGGACATGTTTTTGCTTTTTATGTGTGCTAAAGTCACATTTATCAGATGGGTTTAAAATTTTTACTAAATTGCACAGTACGAGGAGTCCTATTGGCTTTTTCTGGAACAGATTTATTGGAAGGAGCAAATAATAAGTGCTTGACCATGGCATACGGGAAGATAATCTTAAAACCTAGAAGACTTTACGTTTATGCAATAAAGGTTGCTTAAACATATCGGTATGTGGAAAATTTTAGAGCGGCCATGACTTCGGCACTATCTCCCTGCCCGCGCTACTGCTTAACTAAGATCAATTGTTAACAGCTCATGACGTAATGGTTCATTTTGTTGGAACTTTAAGGCGAGATCAATCATGGTCCTGCATCTAACCTTAACCTGCCAACCATTTTACGCTACTCGACAATTTCGATTATTATCTGTTTGCATGGGTAAACAGTTGTTTAGCCAACATGATGTTTCTTTCGTGATGTATTTGTTCCCCGAAAAATGATCGCATTAAACTACGAATTGAATATCAAAGTAAACAAAACTAACAACCAAGTCAGTTTTTTATGGGTTAGGATTTACGGTAGGGCTTTCCTTCTTTACCGACTCTCAAAATTAAAGTACTTATGTTCTTTATTTTTAGGCTTCGCGTGTTTATACTTTGCACACATTTATGCTGACGTCATTAGAAGCAGTTGGGCACTGTTTGTCATACGCACACGCATGTGTGAACCCGATCATCTACACATTCGCTGCTCCCGGATTCCGTAAAAATCTTTGCTGTTCTTTCCGAACTCCGTGCAAGCGAATTAGGAATTCTTCCAACTCAGTATCATCGCGGAATATACTCAAACTTCGCTCTCATCAACGTTTCAACGTCATAGAAGATCACATGACGCAAGATGCTTCGTACTCGAAAGTGACGTCGCCGACAGTTACGCAAATTGATTTGCCAAAATTAGAAAAGATTGGAAGCTAAAACATTTGATCTCTAACTGTAGGCCCCAGTGGACTCGCCCACCCTCAGCAAAAACTCTTATTTATTTGTTTCTTTATATTAATTTAAATTTTGTTTTTGATATCACAATATTCACAAACCTCGCAAAAGCACTATGATTTAAAGAGGATAAAATAAAAAAGAAAATGCGACAACATAAGTATTGCTGTCACTCACACAAAATGTAATGCTGCTGTGTTTAAAGATTTCCTGAAATGGGTTCGATTCAGCGTCAAATATTTACCTTCTCCGCAGCCCACGCGCCTGGTTTAAGGTGTTCCAAAGACTCACAGACTTTCTGCGCATCAATCAATTGCTGTCACAATTTCTTGATGTCACGATTAAAACTAGTGATAATGACATCAAAAATTCAATTGAGATGCAGGAAGTTCGTGGTACTTTGAAACCACTTAAACTAGACGTGAGGACTGAGGACGGGGCAATTCACGATAAACCGACCTAATTACTCTGTTCACACAAAAATGACGATGCTTATGTTTCAATAGTGAAAAATGATTCTTTCCAAAGTCCATACTGACTTTGACGTAAACCAGTTTCCGTAGCCTTGTTCACTCTTTTCCAATTTGCAAGTTATTGTTACAACTTAGTATATTCTCCTCATGTCAAGGCTCGTCATTCATTTTTTTCGCAAATCAGCATCACAAATTCACGATTATTTTTCAAAAATTTTAGATGTGCTTGAACCGCTGTTTTTACACAACGGAACAGAACAGAAATTTTATTGCTTTGCCTTGAGGCACGCGCTTAAGAAACACGACGAACAATATAATACAACTGTATTAAGCCAGGAAGCATCGAAACAACCCCAAGGTTTTCTAGTCGAGATGCTTTCTGAATGAGCTTGAGATAAAGGCGCAACTAGGGGGGGCTAAGGGGGCTGAAGCCCCCCCCTTAGCCTTATGAACGACAGTGGATAAAACAGCTGTAAAAAATTATAAGTACCAGTACTCGTCGTAATTTGTCAATATTCAACAGGCAATAGGGGTGGATTCAGGGGTGTTTGGGGGGATGCATCTCCCTAAAATCCGATTTTAAAACTGTTTTAGAAAAAATGCAATTTTTTTTCATAATTTCGAAACTTTTCGATAACAATAATTTTTACGCCTTAAAATATAGGGGCAAAAATTTAAATAAAATGTACCTGAAAAATGTTCAAAAAGCACTAAAATGGCCATTGCAGTGTGTAGATTTGCAGTCCAGATCCTAGATTTGATTGTAAAGTTTCCGGGGGAGCATGCCCCCGTTCCCCCTAGAGCCGTTTTCGTTCCTCAATTTGCATCAAATTCTGCCAGAAAAAATACGCTTGATTAAAATGTCAAAATTTAATGCTCTCGTCCTTGAAAAAATTTCTGAATACGCCTTTGACATGAAACATTTTCAAAGGGCTTATGTTATTTAGGCCCGTTTTTGGTTCTAAACGTCTAACGAATTTGTACGTAGTAAGCATTCAACCTAATTGAAAACTGCATCCCCCCGCCAAAATTTTATTGATCCGCTCCTGACAGATAATATAAATTTAAGTTTTACTGAGGCATTTTTACAATTAATGAATTTCTATGTCCGAGAATATTGTTAACTGCGGTTACGAGCAAGGTTAAAACAACAAAAATGTAATCTTTTAAGCTGATACCGGTGTCTGTAAATTAAAATCATTTGTGAATTAAAATCGTTAACCGGTCAGAACAACGGTTAACCGGTCTCGCTTTGCAACCGATTCACCGAGAACGATCAGTTGATAAAGAAAGTGTTTTAAATAAATATGCCGCAAGTGCCAGTGAAAGATCTCATTTTATTGTTTAAATTTGCTTCGATGACGTTGACAACAAGCACCGAGTCCAAGATTGCTGCAGTACCAAGACCTCTCTCTTCCTAATTGAAACTTTGCAAGTTGAACATTGTCGCGCAAGTTTTTTCAAGTAATTTGCATAATTTTTCTTCGTTGAAATAGATAGCAAGATAAGCATACCTTGGTTGAAAAAATGTTAAAAGACTCTTCATGTGCCGCTTTGAGATAGATTATAAACTAAATTTCACAAAAACTTCGCTTGCCTAATGCCTAGTGAAACTAGTTTCGAACATAACGCTTAGCTCTCTTCTGTTTTAATGCACAGATATTGATTTGAGCAAAAAAACTAGCCGTGGCTTTTCCTTGTTGAAATAGACGATAGACCTACGTCATCTCGCTAGACAGTCAGACATGATACTAGAAAATTACGAGCAATGAGGAACTAATCGTAATCACAAAAATGTATCAGCCCCCCCTTACGAAAATCCTGGTTGCGCCACTGGCTTGAGATATATAAAAAGCAGTAGTAGGAAACGAAATTGACGGTGTTTTAAGAAAAATAAATCCAGAGTAACAGAAAACTAAAAAAAAAAAAGAAAACAAACAAGAAAATAAAAAGAAAAACGTGTATGTATATCCAAATCAAAAGTACTGAAGCGTAGACACTACGATGCCAACAAAACATGAAAGCGTTTTGATAACTTAACGTAATTGCAAGATGCTTGAATAAATTAATATAAAGACGTTAAAGCAGTTTATATTTGCGTTTAAACAAGGCCCAACGCTTCTTTCTAATTGAACTGTCTAAGCTAATCCATAATTTGCAGCCGCGAAACGCTAATAGATTTTGAGTAAATGATTTAGTTGTTTGTGGAATAAAATATACGCAATTGGTGATTTGTCTAGTATTGTGAGAGTGAATTTCTTCAATTTTGATAAACTTTGCGGTTAGAATACTAAGAACTTTATTATTGCACAATTGGTACCTAAATTTTGCCTATTCAAATCAATAAATGTCATTTAATTTCAATATATTCATGTGTTTATATAGACACGATACGTGTGAATACTTGTTTCTCCAAGTCATCAAGCGCACAATATTATTAAGACGTACAATTATCTCGTTTTTAAGCGACTTGGTTTCTGTTTCTGTACCCAATAAAGTAATGCCATATTGAATACGACTGTGAAAAAGACTATAATAAAACATTTGGAGAGTGTCTTTTGTAACATAATTTCGTAGCCGATAGAGTAGATCCGTAAATTTTGCAAATTTTAGGGCAGGGTGATGAATATGTGTTGACCGTGATAGATTTTCGTCCAAGCATAACCCCAAATATTTAGTTGTTGAGCTTCTCTCTACTGCGTTTTCACCTAGTGAAATTTTAAAATCCGAAGAAATTGGTTGTCTGGGATTTTTATTAATCAGCAGATAGCATGATTTTGAATAGTTTAAGGTTAATCTATTTTCATCAAACCACTTCTTAACTTTGCTTATTTCGACACTGACTTTCATTTAGAGAGTGTTTAGATTATTATCAGCTAAGTTTAAGTGAGTGTCGTCAGCAAAAAGAGTTGTTTCAAATGTAGATGATTTTTATAGATCGCAAAGCTATGGCTACCCTAGCGAGAATTACAAATTATCACCACAATTAAGCTAGGGCTCCACCAGTGAAAATTTAAAATTCTCACCCGCGGTATTAATTTGGGCGGTGATAATTTATTTTTGCTTAAATTAACACTGGTGGAGCCGACTGGATAACGAACAATGCGTGATTGGCTCCACCAGTGTGAGTTTTGAATTGTCACTGAATTAATGCAAAAAAAATTAATACCTTATCAAGATTTAGGAATTAATAGAGGTGGAGCTAAAATGTCATCACATCTAACCATCTTTCTTAAAGCAAAGTTTTTAACAATAAAATCCATCGTCAAAAACGTTGTCGAAACTCGTAATACTGTAAACATGGGACGAAAATAACTTATGTAGGAAAAATTATGTCTCAGTAATTCTCGTAACTTGACTTTTTGACAACATATATTCAGTTGTCATCATCAGCAGTGTATGCTAAGTTGTACAAAATTTTTTTTTATTTATTGATTTGCATATTTATCCTCCTATCACAAAACAGCGACGAAGCGCTATACGAGCTCGGTTAGGAGTTGCCGGTCATCCGTCTACCACGCTTAGATAAAAAAATCCTGTTAAGTGCCTTTCCCAACGACACAACACGCGAACTTGTGGGCTTGCTCTACAATGTCCCTTTAGTGCTGAACGTCAAGCAGGGAAGCTGTGAATACCAATTTTAAAGTCATTGGTTTGACCCGACTCGAACCCCTAGTCTACCGATCCACGAGTAGACGCCCTATTCACTCGGCCATCTGATCGGTTAAAAAAAACTGTAAAAAATTGTAAGTAACAATAGGTAAAAGCATAGATACAGCAGTCATCATCAGCAGTATATAGGCCTATACTTGTACTTTTGTACTAGCATACATTGCTGATGATGACAGCTGAGTCTACGTTGTCGAAACGTCCAGTTATGAGAATTATTGTGACTTTACTTTTCCTTCGCAGTCAAAATTATACTTTATCTTGTTACGGAATGTCTTTCTTAGTAGAACCTACCATTTACGATAGAAAGGGCTTAAATTTTTTTTTTTGCTTTTTTATGATCTTCAGTACTCTGACAGTTAGCGGGATTGTACCGCAATTGCATTGTCTAGCATCAGACACCGCTCCACCATTCGAATGACCAACCGGGAACGTGGCGTTGTAGTTAAAAGAATTATTTTTTACTACAGCCACCATTGCAAGGTAGTTGGTTCAATTCTCATCAAGCTTCGTTGTTAAAACCTAGATAAGCTATATTACAATGCTTGAATCTGCTCTGAATATTCTCAATTCGCAATAGATATATTTAACGAAAAAACTTTGAAACAACTGCAACTCTCAAGCAAGAGGAGGCTCATTGTGTAAGGTGCATTTTTCGCTTTCCCGTAAAAAGGCTGCGCGATAACATAAAATAGAGAAATTATGTTAACTAATTAATTAAGCTCAAAACATGCATTTTTGCTTATAGTTCGCATGAATTTTGTCGTAAGAACAAAAGCATAACAGGGGCGTACCCAGAGGGGGGCCGCAGGAGCCGCTGCCCCCCCCTCCGCAGATAAACATACAAAACTTTAATGGTGTGAAGCTGATATACGTAATTTACTGGCATTGCTTTAAATAGCGCCCCCCCCCTTTTGAATTCCTGGGCACGCCCCTGGCATAATGTACTACTTTCTTAAGCACCCTGGGGCCAATTAATTAGTTCAACGCTTGCATAAAAAGTATTACGATGATCTCATCGTACGGTAGGCTATTAGAACTGCGATTTCGTGAAATGCATAGCCTGCTGCGATTATGGTGTACTCTAGTTGAAGGGTTGCACACAGAGGCTTGTGCAGAAATTGTCTGGCGCGACGTGCCTAAACGAGCTTTTCCACATCACGGAACGATTTTTGTAGGGAGAATCTGAGCGATGTAAGCGTAGACGCTACTTGTGTATGCCATTGGTTGCACACAAGGTAGGCGGTTTTCAAAGAGTGGTTTACCTTTTTTTTTCTTGTGAATGCACAATTACTTCTTTGTGATATCACTGTAGGTCTTTGTGAACACTTCTTAGTAAGAATTTCTGTGAGAATTTCAGTAACAAAATATCAAAAAATTTTCATAAATTCTCACTGAAAGTATCACCGAATTTATGCCAAAAACCAAATTAATGGCAAATTTCAAATTAGTACTATCGGCTCCATCAAAATTAACACTCAGTGAAAATTTTTGGCCAGTAAGAATTTTTAGTGTTAATTTTTTGACGTACGACATTAATTTTCTTACGCATGGTAATAATTGTGAAAATTCTCACTGAAAAAATTAATGCAAGTTGTCTCCACCAGTGAGAATTTGAAATTATCACCAATTTTTGCAGTAAGAATTTCAAATTCACACTGATGGAGCCCTAGCTTTAATGGCGAAAATCGGTATTAATTTTCAAATTCACACTGGTGTAGCTGACCTGTATTAATTTGCACGGTAAGAATTTTAAAATTAATACCGGAAGTGGGTGAAAATTGGAGTAATTCCCACTGAAAATTCTTGCTGACCAAAAATTCTTACTGAGTGTGAATTTTCGGTGAAGCTGATGGTATTAACTCGATTTTCGGTATTAATTTAATTTTTGCCATTAACTTTGGTGGTAATTTCAGTGAGAAAACATCAAAAAATATTGATATTTTCTTACTGAAATTCTCACCAGAATTGTCAGCGCGAAGTACTCATAAAGACGCATGATAGCTTCATCAAACTCTCATTGTACAGTCAAAAATCACGTGTAGCCATATCGGCCACCACGTGCAGCCATATCTGCAACCGGAATAGCCAACTCCAATACCGTAACGACTAGTCATCACAATGGGGAAAACTAATCACTGTAAAATTGAAGAAGACGAAATTTTGGCTGAAGAAGTGAGAGAAAAGATCGCAAAAGCGGAGAAAAATGTAGAGGAGTATCGTTTTCTCAATTGGTACACCGCATTGGACATTTTCTGGTTTTGCATTAATCGGAGTATTAAAAATTCGCCAACGAGCGGCAAGTATTCCACAGCAGTTCTCTATTACACGACAAGCTCTTGCATATCGGTAGTACACTGACTTTTTTTCGGTCAATGCTGAACCGGGACATGGACGCATTAAATAAGTTTTGAGGGGAAATATTTCATCCACGATTAGGAAGTAGGGCAGAGGATCATATAAGCATCCATTGAGTGTGGTTGCGCATGGTATGTTTAAAGCGCATTGCTCAAGCTTTTTACCCATCTCACTACTATTCAACACTCCACTGTCATTATTGCTCCCGTACTGGCCCATATCAAACATAGTGAAGCAGTAATTTGCATCACACACTGCCAGAAACACCATGCTGAAAAAACCTTTGTAGTTGTAGTACAAACTGCCAGTATTATCAGGAGAGCGAACCCGAATATGTTTGCAATCAAGAGCGCCGATGACGTACGGCAGATTCCATTTGGCCACAAACTGTTTCGAGATAGCGAGCCAATTATCAGCTGATTGTGGTGCGTTTATGTAGGTAGCAGGGAGAACATCATAAATAACTTCGCAAGTTTCGGGAATGATTTGCGACACCGTTTGGCGTCCGATTCGATGTTGCAAACTTAACGAAATATGCGACTCTCCTGTCGCTAGGTGACGTAACGTAAGAGAAAGTCGCTGTTCTGGAGGAAGAGATTGCCTGTAGTTGGTGTGTGACTTTGTTATGAATGGGAGCAACCAAGGAAAGCAAATGCTCCATTTTACTAGGAGTCATTCGCATGTATCTAAAGTAGAATCCTTGTCACCCATAGCCATCTATCGAACCAAATTATAACTACTTTCACTTCTTCCTTTAAATGTATCTTTTACCCTCATTTGGCGCTTTCTTTTTCTGTTTGAAAAGGCAAAAGCTTTGACTGCAAGACTCTCGTCTAAGTCGTCTTCACTATCAGAACTAGAGCTAATTATTCAACAGCTCAGATGGCCGAGTGGTGAGAGCGTCCGCCCCGGTAGCTGTAGACTTGGGTTTGATACCGAGTCAGGTCAAATTAATAACTTCAAAAATTGGTATTCACAGCTTCCCTGCTTGACGCTCAGCATTAAAGGGACAGTGTGGAGAACAAGCCGGGCCGTTGAGAAAGACACTTAGCGAGATTCCCCCATCTTGGTGTGGTAGACCGATGGCCGGCAACTCCTAAGCGAGCTCGCATTGCGCATTTAATCGCTTTCTCGTGATAAGAGGATAAATATGCAACAAAACACACAAAAAAAAAACGTTGAAAAGGCTGATTTGTTGTATTTTGTTAAAAAGTACCAATAAAATTTGTTCAGCTTCGCCTATGTTAATTTCAAATTCGTGGATTAGGTATTAATTTTTTTGTATTAATTTAGTGACAAAATCAAATTAACACCAATGGAGCCAAGAAATTCTCATTGCCCCAAAAGTTGGCTACACCATTATTATTTTCAGCAAAAATAAATTATCACCCCCGCAATTAACACCATTAGTAAGAATTTGAAATTGTCATTGGTGTAGCCATAGCTTATCCGTTCTGCGTTTGACGTCGTCAACTGACGGCGTCAATAATATTAACGACGTATTTACGCGCTGAAACAGATCCGTCTTTTTCTTGCGTTTTTGATACACACAGGCCTATCCGTCGAGATTTTTTAAGACGTGCGTCGCACAATAGTAGTAGCACAGTCACAATCAATCAATCAATCAAGTCTTTTATTCTTGAAAAAAAATGAAGATAGCGTAAGGCGACAGTTATGAAAAGAGAAATTCAAGAAAAGGAAGACACGACACAACGACAAGCGTTAAAACATGCGATATGAAGGTAGAAATACATACGAAGAAGGAAAAAAACAACTCGCATGGACGTGACACCTAAAAAAATAAAAAATAAAAAACAAAAAGAAAGAAAAGACCTAAGCACTAACGAAAAAAAAAAAAAAAACCGGTACAGTAGAGGTAACTTGCAAATGATCAAGAATATAATATGCACAACAACTAAAGCGACACAAAGCAAAAACGAGACGAAAACTATTCAAACAAAATGAGCACCGAGGTTTGCTGTTCCTTGCAACACCGGTACAGTAGATGTAATTTGCAAATGATCAGGAATATAATATGCACAACAACAAAAGCGACTCAAAGCAAAAACGAGACGAAAACTATTTACACAAAATGAGCAGCGAGGTTTACTGTTCCCTGCAACATCGGTACAGTAGAAGTAAGAGAATACGAGGGAATTTTGGCACACATCGATTTTTTTATATGTAAAAAACACTGAAAAACAAAAAGCAAGATCGCAGCAAAAAAACGACACACTTATTCTACTTGTTACTGAAATGACATATTAAGTATTTGGTAACATTTTTGGCAAACGTTTTCACACTTTGATTTTTACCTTTAATGCAAAGGGGCAATGAATTCCAACTAGCTGGGCCATGAAAAGAAATGGATTTTTGGTTTAATTTAGTGGTATATGACCGGGGAATGATTTTTTTTTTACAATAGTTACAAACAAGAATCGTCAGATGGCACAGTTTGCGTCAAAAAAAAAAAAAAAAAAAATTACTGGTATCGTAGCTAAACAGCAGCCTTGAATCACAATAGTTGAAAAGCCTAGGCCTGTTTGAAGTTACAAATTGTCGAGTGAATATCTACATTTTCTACACCAGCACTGTCTGCAAGTAAGAAAAAATGTAGGTTCGTTAGTAGACTATTATCTTTTTCAAAACCTTTCATACAATAGGCTACATACAATCATAGGTGGCGAAACTGGGGAGGCCGGAGGGGCCCTGGCTCCTCCACTTTTTTTTCAGGGGTAGCCCTGGGGGGCCCTAATTTACGCGTGTATTTCTACCATATTGCCTCTGCATGAATGTTTTGAAACTTAATAGGCCTACCATCGAAATTAAAACCCAGGAAAGAGCTTAAAATCAGAGATTTCTTTTTTAAAAATTTTGTTTGTGGAGTGGGGGAAACAAAAACTGGAAGCAAGAACCGTGGCTCCGAAGCTGACATAAATTGGACATGTCATTTGTGGACAGGCTAAATATGGATTGTAGGCATAGGGCCGGATTTATATTAAGGCTAAGCAGGCTAAATTCTAGGGCCTCGGAGAAAATGGGGGGCCTCATCAAGAACAATGAAGACTTTTTTTTCGGCAGAGGCTAAGGTTACGTGACCGTAACATTTGTCTCTTTGGTTTATTTTATTATTCCCGATTGTACGAGAGCGTGACGAAGTACTAAAATAAACTAAATAGGCAAATGTTACGGTCACGTAACTTTAACCACTTCCTTTTTTTTCTCTTCATGATACTTTCAGTGAAAAACAGAACATCTGAGGATGTGTACACCTTTTTTTTGGTCTTCGCTAAATCGACATTTTCAGCGAAAACAGGACATCTGAGGACATGAAGACCTTTTTTTGCTCTTCCGATCAGTGTGATCAAATAGCCTAGGGCCTCTCATTGTCTAAATCCGGCCCTCAGCAGCGTATTTAGAGGCGTGGCCGTTGTGCCATGCCCCCCTACCCTTTTGACTCTGCCTTTTAGTTAACAAGAACACTCCTAATGTTGCCAAGTGACTAAAATATGCCAGACTCTTTTGATGGTTTCTGTAGCCTATGGCCAGGGGCGAATCCAAAGGGGTAGGATGAGGGATATGCATCCTCCCACCAGCCATTTTCAAAAATGTTTTTGATGCATACAATTTTCTATAATTTCGAACCAGTTCAATAACTGTAAGCCTTACGCCTTAGGCACGCATAATTAAAAATGTGCGAACAAAATGTATCATATTTGGCGAAACACTCAGAATTAGGGTCAAAAAATTTATACATAACTTGCCTGAAAATTATTCAAAAAGCACTAAAATAGCCATTACAGCATGTAAATTTTCAAAAAATTTTCGGGGGAAGCATGCCCTTGGACCCCCCTAGAGCTTTTCTTGTCTCTTAATCTGCTTCAAATTAGTTCTGCCGAAAAAAAGACACTGAAAAAGAATGTAGAAACTATGCCTCCTTGTAAAATTTCTCGCTACGCCACCGTCGGCCTTGGTTGTAGGTGAAAAAATCTGGTCATTGGTTTTAGGCCCCCCACTTTAGAAATGCTTCCGCCATCGCTGCATGCAATACGGTAAGCTAAGGCTATTGTAGTCTGCCATTGACAGGTCCGTAACCAGAAACTGAGCTCAGAAAGGGCATTTTTTTAACACAGGGGCTAAATTTTTTTGTCTACTAATTCCTGAATTACCAACTTTAAAAATAGTCAACATCTATGTAAGCTTGCAAAATTTAAATTTGTTTCCAAGAGCCAGCGGCGCACCCAGAATTTGGCTAAATGAGTGGGGGCCACAACCGGGGGTCTGGGGGCGTAGCCCCCAGCCGCCAAGGAATTTTGCGGTTTTCACGTCGAAAAACTCTCATTTTAACATATTTTTTATCAAAAAAAGCAGCTCTTGCAGTGAGTGCAGTCATTATGGACAATGCAAAAATATTTTTGCAGCTTACGTCTAAAAGCAGAAGCTTGAAGAAGAAGAAGAAGAACAATTTATTTGTTGCTAAAACACGTACAGAATATGTACATAATAACATAGAATCAGAATTATTTATATTAAGCAACAGGCAGCTGCGAAGGGACCACTGGTCTTCAAGTCAAGCAGCGACCATCAATCAGGACACACATGTTGGCAGAACTTATAAATAAAGAAAAAAAAAAAAAGAAAAAATAATAGAGAAAAAAAGAAAAATGTAATAGAGAAAAAAATAGAGAGAAAAAAAAATGTAAATTAATTCAGATTATACTTGTGTAAAAGAAGTTCTTTAAAACACAGCTTAAACTTGGAAAAAGATAGTTTTTTGATGTCATGTGGAATGCTGTTCCATATTTTAGTACCAGTAAATTTAATGGAGTGCTGGGCGCGAGTTGTCATAAAGCGAGGTAAGAATATGGTGTCTTCATAAACGTTTCGGCGAGTACAATAATTTGAAACATTTGAGGAATAATTAAAATAATCGTTGAATACATTAGCAAGTTTATTGTGAGTAATTTGATACATTAACTTCGCAATTTCAAAAGTGTAAAGATCTTCGAGCTTTAAAATTTGATACTGGTGATATTGAGGTGTAATTTTTTTTCTAACTGATGTCTTTGAAATTATTCTCAGAGCTTTATTTTGTAAACGAATTAGTTTACCTAAATATGAACTATAAGTTGAAGCCCATACAGGTAGAGCGTAAAGTAAATGAGTATGTACAAGTGAATAATATAGATTAATTAGGTTATTCCTTGGAAGATAATAACTTAATTTTGCAATTTAGCCTATAGAGCGAGCGATTTTGCGCTCAAGGAAATCAATATGTTTCCTAAAAGAAAGCTGATCATCAATTATGACTCCCAAGTATCTAGCCGATTCAGAGAATTTAACAGTTTGGTTATCAAAGGTAAGAGTAAAGGGTGGTTTAGGAGTACGTAAATATGGAGAAATTAGTAAAGCTTCAGTTTTCGTTGTGTTAACCAGTAGGCCATTAGTTCTCATCCACTGTAAGACATTAAAAAGCTCAGTATTTGCTTTTTAATGTCTTACAGTGGATGAGAACTTGGCTAAAATAAGTGAAAGTGAAAGGCTGCAAACATTGTTAGTTTGAGAAATTATAAACCGAAAGTTAGGTTTTAGCACCTTATTACAGGGCAAAACGAGGGGGGCATAGCACGGTGGCCTTCCCTTGCGTGCGCCTATGGTAAGGCCTAACTAAATTATTATGACCGATTAATATGAAGTTGGAATTTGGAAACAATGGCCGGTTGGCGTAGTGGTAACGATATCGCTTCCGATGCGGAAGGTTTGGGATTCGATTCCCGTGCTGGTCAAATCGAAGTCAGGCACAGATTCGCCAATGGCTCGCCACCGCTGCGATGTTTTTGCGGAGTTCGAAGCTATGTCGCCCAGGCGCTGAGCTGCTGAGACGGGGGTTAAGAACTCGACACTAAGTCAATACCGGTACTTCGAACTTATTCCACACTTCTTCTGGACCTAGCGCCGGTCCAAATGTTGTCTCAGGGAAAGCTCCTGGGTCTTCACTCAACTGGTCTTAATAAAGAAAACCAATCCAAGAGAATCAAATAGAATATATTGAGCAAATAAAAAGATACCAGCTGAGCAAAAATTATTCGGAGTTTCATCGCGAATATTTTCGCCAGCGAACCAACTTGCTCACCAAAATAAAACTCAAGAGTCGCTAAAATGCTGCTTGCCGTCCAATGTTACAAGCTTGTATAACTGAGTCAACTTAAAAGTCACAACGAGCAGCCGTTACAAAAAAAGGCGTAAAAAAGGTGCAAGAAAATCGCGTGTAACTAAGTGCCTTAAACTAAAAAGCATGCAAGGATTACGAAGTGAGATTATTAGAGGTTGCATAATGGCCAACTTGGAAACTATTCATGACAAGCCTCGCGAAGACAGCGAGTGAAGGATCGAATCTCCGACGTGCCGACAAAACAAAAGATCGTGCGATAACAACAATGGGCCCCGCAACTCGTTACATACTTGGGCTTAATACGGCGAGTAGGCCTATCGGTTTAATGAAGGTTTGACTTTGATTTGCAACAAATGTGGGGCTATGAGAAAAGCTAAAATGTTTTACGCTAAGAGATGACAGTTGGCTGCTCATACGTTGAAAAATTACAACGAAATTGCTTTTAAAAAACGTCACACTCTCTAACCGTTTACAATAGAGGCAATCATGTGTGTTTTCTACCAAATCTTAGGACGAATTCATGCAAATCAATTTTCTTAATTTTTGATTTCTCAAAAGCAAGCAGTACAAGATTGCGCTGCCGCCCGTGAGTCATTGAACGCCTGAGAGGAGTGTCAATATACGCGACAAAGCAAAAAGCTGCACTCACAAATTGCGACACTGTACCCAAAACAAAAGTGGCTACGGTTGCAGCAAGTTTATGCACATTAGAAAATGCCCGCTTTTGTTCGTAAAGTTTCTGAAGCAAAATGTTACTCTCCATCCATTTACTTAGTAGGCCACCGAGTGGGTGAGGAATATAAACGTCGATGAAGTTAGGGCCCGTCAACTCCACACTCGCTTTGATTTCTCTTTTTAATTGCTTTTAGGAGAGTGGACGGATAGGTCTACTGTATAGGCCTATATCAAAAAACGCGGCGTCTGACGCATTGCGTCAAAACGGATACTGTGTAAATCGACCTTTACGCTGCTTAGTGTAGGGGCGTATCCGGGGGGCGGCCCCTCGCAAACAAATGCTTAAAACTTTCGTGGTGTAAAGGTGACATACGTGTAAAGAACAATCTGAGGACGTAATGAGCTTTTTTTTGCTCTTCACTTGACTTAGGGCGGAAAATTGGACATCTGCGGACGTGTTGTCTTTTTTTTTCGGAAGGAAAACGGACGGCTTTAAATTGCGCCCCCCTCAAATTCCTGGGAACGCCCTTGTAGTGCTTAAGCATGATTCATTATATCGCGTATCGGTATTCAAGTGTTAAGTTAAGTAGGTAACTCGAATTTGGAGAATGAGCAGCGATTACAAGAACACTATTTGATGACGTGGGTAAATTTCAGCTTCGCAGGAAAGTACCATCAGATACTAATGTTTCTATCTATTTGAAAACTACAGTATGTCAACTTTATAAGAACCTGCTATATTTTTACCAACCGGTAGTAAACTTGAAGGACCGTGGTATGTTTGGAAGCTAACTTTTCAAAAAAAATTTTTTTTCCAAACTATTGGATAGCCCTCAGGTGCCTCAAGAATGCGAAGCTGATACAAAAAAGAAACTTAGCTGTTGCGCTGCTCGGGAGCCTTAGACGATTACTATGCGTTGATTGCGAAATTTTTTCTAAGCCTCGGTCTCAGCTGCTACGAATTACCAATTCTAATTTGGTCCTCTAGTTATGTCTATGTAAGAGCAGTCTTTCTCAAGTTATAACAGCCGTTAACAAACACATACTGATTACACTCTGTATATTTTTCTAATATCGACAAAGTACAAACGGCAAGAATAAGGACAAAGCAAGAATAGGGATTATAATGATTGATAAAAACAAGAAATCTAAATATGTCTCTAAGAATGATACAAACGTACGAGAAACAGTTGGTTTATGCTTAATTGCTTACACTAAAATAACAAAAACAAGGCAGCCAGGGGTAGGCAAAATCTAAAAACCAAAACGGCCTAACTGCTATAACATGCAGAAAAGCAACTACCCGTCAGCCCTATATTATAGCTACTTCTATTGGGTTAATCAATAATCATAGTCATAATTTTTTCCCAGGACAGACACTATCTCCAGCTCCTTAAGCGCAGTGCAGTCGATAATTACACAATATTTTTTCACTTAGTGCAAATGTTTTCACAGCTAATTAACCACTGGCTACGTTTTGTGACCGGATCATGTCCACAATCCGCCGCCCATGATCCATCTGCTTCATCCTCTCCACCATCTTGCCGTAATTCCTTTCCATCTCACGCTGATAATCTTTTTGATCCGAACTAATCAGAGATTTGTTCTTCTTAAGAGCCAATCCACAACTGACAAATATTCACAGAGTCATATTACAAAAATACGCGAGGGACATGCTGGGTTGAGATTATAGACATTGCGAAAGAAAATAGATTCGAACGGAGTAAGGGGTATATTTCCAGTAGAGAAATGTGCACGGATCAAGACTTTCAGAGCCCACGCTTTTTACACACCTGATTTTAACGTCAGCAGCACAGCTTTTTTTGAAAAGACGCGATTTACCTCGTACCGGGGTTATGACCCCCATTGCACTCCCATTGTTAACCCGGCCCCGGAAAGGTGGTGCGAATTAAGAAACGCTTAAAAACTTGGCCGGTAGAAGAACATACAACCCAGCATATCTGTGTTAGGCTGGACTACAGTCTACACATCGAAGAAACGTCGCAGCGATGGCGAGGCGTTGACGGCACTGTGTCCGATTTGACCAGCTTGAGAATCGAACCCATATCTATGTGCTTAATAACTGAGCGAACTGGTAGATTGAAATTGTTTGAAATGCCCATGTTTTCTGCGTGGATGGGCGCCGCCACTCCTTACACTCGCGGTATTATAAATACTTGACTGTTTTTCAATCAAGCGCAGAATGAACAGCGCATGGTCTTTGCTCTTACACAAGAATTGTAAGGATAAAAAACAGTTTTACTTGAATCATTATACTTAGTCGATGCAATTTTGTGCATTCTGCAGCATCTACGAACTTCTCAAATGTTTTATCGCATAAACAACTTACGCATAGATGAACTTCTTAAAAGAAAGTCGCAAGTCGTTATACGGAATCCACTGGCTCGAATCTTCGGGGAGTTCAGCAAGGAATGCATTGGCAATTTCAAGAGGGCCCTGCATAGAAGAGTAATTGATCAGAACAATAAAAAAACTGTAGTGTCTGGGCGTAAGACCGCTGCTCCAACAACACAAAGATCAATTATCTGAAAATGGAAGCGACGTCCGATTTTGAGTAAACCAACATAGATAGCTGTGCTGTATGCACGATACTTGTGAGTAAGTTGATACCATCTCCCATGAATGGGCAAGTTAATGCAAAACGTCGGCTTCGTTAACCACTATTTCGTTGACACAGTTATGTGCCTCCGTTAACGTTAATTTTGACTTCGAACAGCATTTCTTTTTAAAAAAAGCTTAAAATTTTTTAATATCAATGATTGCGTAAGCATTTAAGCAATTTTTCTGCTCACAAGCAATATGTTTTGTTGTTTTTACCTCGCTTTTTGACCTCATTGGTCGTATTTTGCTAGTTCATTGATGTTAAACTTGACCAACCATAAGAGAAATAAGCATTTACAAAAATTTAACGGAAGTTATCAAATTTAGTCCAGTCATTACGAAAAGAAATTTAACGAATTAACTAGTTAATGAAAAAGTTGGCTTCGTTATTAACGAATTAACGATTAACAAAATTGCGCCCACCTCTGCGATCTCCATTACTTTTAATAGGTGCTATAAGTGTTCAATCCATAAAACCCACTCCCCAAACACTTGCAAAAGCATTATTCATGGAAATCCAACGTACTGAGTATGTTACATCAAAGCAATGAATGAAGTTGGTATAGTGGTGCAGTAATGTCAAATATTGGTCTAGCCAAAGTGTTGTAAGTTGTGACCCAATAATAACAATCGTAGAGCCAGAAACTTATAATTTGTTTCCAAAATTTCGCTCCTTGGTTTATGCTCGGTGGGTTGCACGTGTTAATAGCCAGTATTGCGATACTCGTGTGGTGATGCATAGCACGGACAAATAAGCTATATCAGCAATAGCGATACAAAGTAGAGTGTTTAACGAACAATAAAGCGCACTGTGAATGAATTACTTTATTTTCGTACATCAGGTGCATCGGGCTATGAGACGCAACAATTTTTCAAGTGTCAGGTAGGTTACCATACTATGCTGCTCATCAAACAAAAAAAAACTCCACATTCTAGTGGCAATAAAGCACTACCTGATCCTTACGCTAGGCGCACCGGCTTATAGGGCGCACGATCGATTCTTGAGAAACAAAGGATTTAAAGTGCGCCTTATGGTCGTTAAAATACGGTATCTGGATAGTGGCATGTTTGTATGAAGTGAAACGTACTTGGTTGACAGATGTTAGGACTGCTCCTTGCAGATTGACTTGTAACATTCGCACGTCGGGAGGCTCAAGACTAACAGCACGATTTAGATCCGAGGTCTTCTTCTTCACATCTTCACAAGCTGATTGGAGAGGTGATAGAACTGTCTCCCACCTGATAAATAACTGAGGTTATTTTCAAATTACCGACCAGAAAATTTAACAGTAATTGAGGGAGACTGTGAAGTGAACTTGCGCTCTTTGAGTCAGCAGCCACCCGTGAATCGAACCCGTCACGGTGGATCAGTAATAGGGTGTATTGAAAAAACGTTTTTTCTCAAAAATTTTTGCAGCACCTTGAAAAGTATGTGAATTGGTTTAAAAACACGTGGATAAAAATCTGAGTGCTCTAGGATGACGGGAACACTTCGCGCATTGTACCCAAAGTTGGAAATTTGGGGCAAACAATCGCATATTTTCATAATTAAATTTCGAAGTGAATTAGCGCAATATAATTTTTGCAGCCCCATGTAACCCGTAGTTTAAAATCTTAAAATATCACATTTACAATTTTATTGTGTAACGACAGCGATATGTGTTACGACGTAATCCTTTTTCGCATTGTATTTTTAATGCGATAATGAATCGGAATCGTAATTCTATCTTGTGTATTTTCGCAAGTCTGCAATTTTGTCTCATCTTTAGTACAATCAAAGAAACTAAATTTGACAACTTATGAAAAGAAATCAATTAAAAATAAAACTAAATGAGTATCTTCAGGAGGAAAAGTAAATCCAGGGTTGAGAATCGATACCCAAAAAAGTAAAGAAATAACTGATTTCGATGGTAGTTTAAAAAGTAAAGAACAAAGAATATTGTAATCGATATTCGACATTACACTGAGCATTTAGCGGTGTACGCCAAGCATTTTTTGTGATGTCCTCACAATTATGCGGTACTCGTAGACAAACGACGGACGTAGTATATGCGAAGCAACTTTGCTATAAACAATTTTTTTTTTTTTTTGGCGCAAAAAAAATTTATCGAAGTGAATTTTTTGTTATATCAATACTCGACATGGCTATAGCAATATTCGACATTACTGCAAAAAAATTTTTTCGGTTTTCTTTTGGCACAAAAAAAATTTATCAGCAAAAACAAGGTGATGACATACCGACGGGAATTTTAAATTTACTAAAGTGAGATAAAGTAGCCTGGACAAAAGAATCGAATAAGGAATACCGAAGTGCGCTGAAAAAAAAGTAAAGACTTACTGTGGGCTAAAAAGATAAAACAATTGGACTTAGAAATTTGCGCCAAATAAAGAGGAATTGTAATTAAGTATTTCTTGAAAATTTGAGCAAAATCCGCCAAGAATTATTGTCGCTTTAATTTAAAAAAGTTCAACTCCAAATAGTTTTTTGCCTTTTTCTCAAAACTTCATTTTTGGACTTCCTATCTTTTTGTTTTGCACGGCAGTATTATCGTTGTCGTAACACGATAAAATTTTAAACGTGATATTTTTCCGTCATCCTACAGCACTCAGATTTTTACCCAAGTGTTTTTACACCAATTCACGTACTTTTTAAGGTGCTGCAAAAATTTTTGAGAAACAAACGTTTTTTCGATACACCCTGATCAGTAACCTGCGTGCAGTACCGCCAGGCCTTGTCGCTGACATTGTAGTGACCTTCACACTATATGTTCATTGCGCATGTAAGCATACTTGATGCGAGCTTTCCGTATCATATTTATTATTTAACCTTTCTGAACTTTATACGTTTAATTACAACGCAGCCAAGAATCAGCTAAAATATAGGGCAGACGTTTAGGCTTACTTCTCGTGCCATTGTCAATGCTGTAAGCATTTTCAAACCAGGCCACTCGCAGATATCAATCATGAATGATTAAACGAAAACTAACAAAACTATTTCTGAAATTTAGAATACTCTCAAACAACTATGTGGACCTGCAGCAACTCACCTCTTCACAACGTTTATTCTAGTTTTGACGTAAGGAAAAGAGTGAGAGACTTGGAGGAAAGTTTTTCTCTTGTATTGCTCTTTCATTTCTCCGTGCGCCTTCCCCTCTTTGGTGAACGGAGTGGCATAAACAAACTTTTTAACGTTGAAATTTCTACAAACAAAACATCAGGTTATCCACCAAGCGGTAAGAACGTCGCAAAAGTTTTTACTGGAGGTTCATTCCTTCCACTTCTACTTGCAGCAATTTGCACCATAATGAATCAACTCTACACACTTTGTAGGGTTGGGCATTACTGCTGCTGTTTTTCTTAACTAGCAGCAGCCAAAAACTTCAAGCTAATTCTAAGCTTCATGTTTGTACGCAAATTTGACGCCACATTTTAATATAAAATTTTCAGCAATTTATGAAAAAAATGTGTAAATTTTTATTGCTTTTGCTATGAAAAGCTAAAGGCACACCGCACCAAAAATAGTTACAATAAACATTTTCCTGAAAAAGTGATTACTACATTTATCGCAAACATAGTTTCCAGCAAAACGCTGCCTTACCAAAATCAAAACAATCAAATCTTCATTATACTCGCTGTACTACGTCAAAGCGTATAACACTCTCCACAGCTTAGCGCCTGTGCAACACGGCGCCGAAGAAGCTTCGCATCGGTGGCAAGCGGTTGGCGACACCGAGTAGGTTTGATAGGCCCGGGAATCGAACCCCAGATCTCCAGCACCGTCAGCGGTGTCTCTAACCACCACGCTCACTAATCTGTCTTGTTCTACCAATCCTAATCTCTTTCTCTTCATCTCTATGATTGTGTATTATGTGTAGTTTAGCATTTTTTCTTCTTCCTTTCGGCAAGATATTTATTTAGCTTGCACGTGATAAAGTTGAGACTAACCGGTCAAAGTACGATGTCTTATCGCCATCTTCGTATTGATAGAAGTAAGGATCAACAAATGTGATCTGGATGTAAGCCTTGTCTGGATCGAGAGATGAAGGGTCGATCACTTTCGAGTCTTTGATCACTTCAACTTTATCTTCACCGAAACATTGACTGTAGAAGGTCTAAGCAAGAAATGATCGATTAGAACTCATATCATCAAAAAATACAAATCTTCATTATACTCGCGGCATTACGCCGAAGCGTGTAACAAGCGGCAGGGCTCATCTCCGCGGCTTAGCGCCTGGGCAAAGCAACTTCGAATACGTTGCTGCTGTGCCCGATTATACGGGCCTGGGAGTCGAATCCCAGACCTCTCGCACCAATAGCGATGTCTGTAACCACCACGCTGCGAATGATATTCGAGCACAGTAGAGTCACGTTCGATTTTCTACGGGGCTTATCTCACTGTACGTTAATTATATCACCGCATCATACATCATGAGCCTGACAACAATTTGGATAGCCTACGCCAGTGTATAAGTCCGATAACTTGTCGGGTCGTGCAAGACACAAATCAGCAAACATGATTGATAGCGTAGCTGTATCTTGGATAAGACTCTAGTGTACAACAGGAATTTGGTAATGCAGCACGTTCATGACGCTTGTGACCACCAACGTTTCAATTTCTCAATACCAACGAATACTACCTTCTCAGCATCTGCGTGATTGACAAACATGCGATTGTCCAAAATGAAGTAAATTTAAAAAGAAAAAATACAGCTACAGTAATTTTTAAATAACTGGACGTTTCGACAACATAGATACAGCTGTCATCATCAGCAGTGCAAGCAAGGCAGTATCCCCCGAATCTTTTACACTACTTTAGTTACACTGCCGAATCTATGTTGTCGAAAGGTTTAATTTTAAGAACAACAGTTTTCGCTTTATTTTTGCTCCTTATGCTATTTGTCGCATATTTTTTGTGTTCTGAAGTAAGTTGTCTAGCGTAGTCCTGTACAAGTTGACCGGTTAATGTTGATGTTTATAACGCCATCACTAGATTATATGTCAAAAAAATAAGACGCCATTGCATAAAAAAAGAGAAATTGGTGACAACTTTAGTTTATTGACGATGCAACGGCTCCTTGCCAAGGAGCAACTAGCTTACCTCCAATCTATACGATATTTCGGGTAGTTTGGTGATTGCCGGTTCCTTGTATATGAATTCTTCCCCATTCAAATCACCAAACTTCGATCCATAAAAAGCAACGCGAAAGTATGTGCCGAACATTCTCTTTCCAAGCTGTAAGCAAGAACACGTGTTATAATAGCCGTATAGGTAGGCTAGCCCGATCCAACCTGCTCTTCTAGTAATAACTAAACAAGCTGTATACGTTAGGCAGGCTGTGCAGCTAGCTGTCAACAAAAAATTAAAAAATATGGCAAGTTGCTGGAAAAAATAAAAAAAATGACATATTTACTAAAAAAATGAAAAAAATCCGGAAATGTCCAATTTTGCACGCGAGCGAAACGTTGAATATACAGTAGTCTGACCGTGTTGAGCTTGCCACTGGAAGAGTGGCTTAGGTTTGGCTACTCTGCCTTATTGTAACTAACGCTAGGTAAACAGGAAATCAATGATTATTATTCAAACACGTGTTGCGTCGTCAGACAAATTTTTACATTTAATTGAAGCATAGAGATATCCGTCCGAGACCATGTTCAAAACATTTATAAATATTGGGCAGCTACCATGGCAAAAGCATTGAACGACCATGAAAGAAGACGCAGAGCTTCCAACCAACATTTATCACTGCACAAGCAGATCGCCTCGTGCTTTCAAACATAAATACCGCATACACCACTGCAATGCCACAACGTAAGCAGTGCATTAAATAATGGTAGCATTAGAGTGCTTGCATTATCAAAATCAAATCTTTATTATACTCGCGGCATTACGCCGAAGCGTGTAACGAGTGGCGGGGCCCATCTCCGCGGCTTAGCGCCTGGGTAAAACACCACCGAATCGCAGGGGTGGCGAGCCGTTGGTGACGTTGTGTTCAATTTTACTGATCTAGGGAATTGAACCCAATAACGATGTCTCTAACCACTTCGCCAACTCGCCGTTTCAATCAAAAGTACATCATCCTCAACAACTTTTTACTACTTTTATCTTCCGGTCACGTTAAATGCATGGAATGTACTCATTTATAAGCAAACAACGTTTTCGTAACAACGTATTTAATCTGATATTTCTCAACTTGATAAGATCCAACCAAGCGGAGATATTCAGTAAGTATTTCATACAAGAATGCAACATCAAAGCTTGGGTGGGAATTGAACCCAAATCTTGAAACCATAATTTTTTCCACTGCACTACACTGCGGAACACGTTTCTACAAAAAAAACTGAAAAATGTGCGGCAGTGTTGCCAGATATAATCATGAAAATTATTACACAATCTCAACAGATGCACTTCTCGTTAAAATCAAATGCATAAAAGTAGAAACAAAAAGACTTAAATTACTAAACACGAGGTCACAAAACTACATCAACAAATGGTCTCAGCGGTAGTTGAAATTAAGTAGACTTTTTCAAATTAATGATATTGATTTGAACTCGGTGACCCTTAAATCGAGTCGTGAAGTACATATTGCTCAAGATCTTAAAAGATGATGACCCATCGTGGAATCGAACCCAGACACAAAACAATGACCTAATCGTCTGTTGTACATCAGCATAGATATAAACACTATATTTCTAAACCATGGGTTCCCAACCGGTGGGGAATTCCCCACTAATGGGGAATTTTGGGTTTTCAGGTGGGGAATTAAACACCTTCCTGTCCCGGAATTTCACTACCAAGGGTACAGACCTTTTTCTTTTTGAAGAACACCGGTTTTTGCAGCCGGATTTGGATTTAGTTTAAAACATTTATGTTGTGGGTAATTGAGGGTCAGCCACATCAAAAGTGGGTAATCAAGAAACAAAGGTTGGGAACCGTTGTTTGAAACCATGCAAATATTAATAAAATTGACTCACCCAAATTTTTGTTGAACATCGAAGAGAACAAAACAAAAACAAAAAAAGTTGATTATTCAAGTTATAATAAACAATTTAAATCAATGTTTGAAATAGTAGTTAGTAAATTACATGCTGTTAAGTAAGAGAAGCAAAAAATTCCATCAACTTCTACAATTGCCAATAAAATTACATTACAATTAGTACAAACACCTTCTAGTAATGTCTTGCTTTTACCCGGTCCTAACTTGTTAGCCTACATGCCTCAGTTGCCACAGTAAAACAGATGAGTACCGATTTAAAACACCTATAATATTCGGCGCATTTCTGCTAACTCAATGGGTCGCAAATCGAAGAAAATAGATCTGTTTAAACTCAATTATTCTCGCATAATATCAAAATCCTCATTATACTAGAGGGTACTACACCGAAGCGTGACACGAGTGAACGGTACATTTCCACTGCGTCCGATTTGACCTGCCCGGTAATCAAACCCCAGACCTCTCCACAACTAGAGGTGTCCTTAACCATTACTCTAACCGGCCAGTTTTCAGTTTTGCATTGAAGCATAAGGTACAACGACATGATTATTTACTTGTGGCTAGAATATAAACAGCAACGCACAAATGCAGAGTTACATAACAGCAACTGCATATAACGACAAATGCAACAAACAGTCATGCTAGTGAGGCAGCAAAACTGGATAGTTGTTACATGTTCGAAAAAATTCAAGATTATACTGTCGATGTGTCCATGGGAAACACAATTAACCAAGGTTTTTTGAAAAGCACAAATTGTTTTCCATTGAAGCCGAAAAATGGAAAGGAAGGCATGTCACAAAAATAATGTTGATCACTTTCTTCCAACAGTGCAGGCATAACTAGTGCAGTGATAATCCAACTTCTTAATACATCAATGATTTTGGTGTGACAACAAACTACCACGCTGTTACTATGTGCGTTAGACGATTATCATTGGCGGTTAGTTGGCGTCCACCGCAGTCACAACTATATTTCTCCACACAAGCTAAACACTCAAGCAGTCGAGTTAACTTTGCACATTTACTCTCGCCTCGACTATCACGCATTCTAGGAGACGTTGCTAGATTATAGCAAAGTATCAATTAATTGCCACTGACAACACGAATTGCTTTTCAACATGGTCACACGGCCTAGCGATACCGCGCGCACGACGCAAATCCTACGTGACGGGTTTGATTCAAGGCTGGAGCCGATTGCATTTGATAAATACGGTGGCAGACGAGTCCAAGAGCGCAAGCTCACTTCGCAGTCTCCCTCAATTAATGTGGAATTTTCTGATCAACATAACTCGCGGCACCACGCCAAAGCGTGTTGTGAGTGGCGGAGCCGATTTCCGCGGCTTAGCGCCTGAGCAACACAACTCTGAAGAAACACAGAGCGGTGACAGCCGGTGGCGACACTGTTTGATTTTACCGGACCAGAAATCGAACCCAAATCTCCTCCCCAAAAGCGTGTCTTTAACCATTTTGCCAAACAGCCCATTAAAAAGCGAACATGTGGACAAAGATGATAACATGCAGTGGAACCTACCTGCCATCCAGTATGCAAGCTCTGTTGATGAAAGAAAAGACAAAATAAAAGCAGGCAGATGAGCAGGCTCGCATACAAGTGCACAAACAAGGGAACAAAAAACTAGCAGCGTGGTTATTAACAAAAAGCTTTCCGTTGAATTATGCTTCAATATAATCGTTGCGATTTTTCATCCATGTGATAGATCACATTAAAACAAAGTGTAGAGCTAAAATATGTTATTAATCCTTAATAAAGATTCTATTTAAAAACATCATTTATCATGCATCAATTATCATGCGCTTTGCTGTGTTTTTCATGAAAAGTACTTATGACGTACTAGGGCCAAAATCCTTAGCCCACGACAACAAAAAAAGGGACAAAAGTGAAAAAAAAACAGGAGTCGAAGCACATGCATCGGAGCTGGCAGAGGGTCAAATTGCATTTGGCTTCATTGCAACTTTTCGTACTCATACGTCGATCATTTGCACTTGTACAATTGCTTGTCACGAACATGTCAGTGCATTAAATGTGGGAGGACATGCTGTAGCATGCACTTTCCACTCACCTGGCTGCTTATTTTAGCGAAACTCTCGCTTAATTTTGTGTGAACATGTGATAGTTTCTTGTAATCTCGTTGGTGGTTGTAGATGGGAGTGAGAACTTCGTACACCAACGCCACCACCTCGTGAAGACCAGCCTGACACAAAATTCACACATATAACTTTTTTATTGTCAGCATTCGAAGAAACCTGTTACACGTTCGGATTTGTTACAATGTCAACTGGAAGTTCCCATTACGCAATATAACTTTTATCGATAAACGGCATTCAAAATACGATATTAAGTTCTTTAGCACAATTTAAAGGGGGACAATTTGTGAAACACGAACCAAACCTTGATTATGACTTCGAGTTGTGTCATAACATTTAACCATTAAGTTAATGCCATATAAGAGCAATTTAAAATAAAACGTAAGATTGTAACAACCTTTTCTAAAGCAAACTCGAATATCAATTGAACTATGCTTGAAATTCAGCAATATTACAATGTCCGTTACGACCAGTTATCTGATAGCTTATTGCTACATCTCAATACCAAATTTCTAAGGCACAATTTCAGGAGTTTAGTAATGCTCAATTTTTTAACTCTCTTCAAACAATGGCGGAATTTCGCAAGACTTTGAAACACGGGTTATAAATATTAACGAAAGTTTAATCAATGGGGCACAAAAAATGACATATCCTTTAAAGCAGTGGTTCTCAACTTTTTTAGGTTGTGGACCGGCAAAACTTCGAAATAAATTTTGTGGACCGGTGGACCTTAAAACCAACTAAAAACGTCATGTTAAAACCAAGTGCTAAATTCACCAACTTGATATTAATGGTGCTTTTGAAATGAAAGGAAAATACTTGGCACTTTGTTTCCGTTTTATCAAATTCCGGTAATCATACTACTGAATTTCAGTTAAATATGTTTTTACATTTCGCATACTACTACAACAACTTGTCGTAATTGAGTGGTTATGCGTCAGTTTCGTCTCACCCCAAATGATTTTTTACACGAAATGCAAAACTAAATGAATGGGTTATGCGAACTGCCCACGGCATGAACTAGTCAGTTGGCTGTCAAAATAAGTTCTGCGCTCGTAGCCTAGTGGTTTATAATAAAGAGCCCAATTTCGAATTAAGGTATAGTATTGGAATTTATTTCGACGGACCGGCGGTTGAGAAACACTGTTTAAAGGAAGTTATCTTTCCCGCTAAACCCTATCAACACTATGCATTATGTTTTAACCATATCAGCTCGCAAGCTCTGACTTTCAGGTGCCAATTCTCGGTGTATGTTTAATTGTTTATCTCCGTTACAGCAACCGGCTTACCAGCTTACGACTAGAAACGATGAAGAGAAAATTACGGTATACCGTTATTTGTTTTTGTACCTAGTCGCATTTTATCCTCCTATCACGAGAAAGCGGTCAATGCGCTATAACGAGCTCTACACAACATGGAAACTTGCCGGCTTGTTCTCCAAACTGTCCCTCTAATGCTGAGTGTCTAGCAGGGAAGCTATGAATACAAGTTTAAAGTCATTGCTTTGACCGACTAGGAATCAAACTGGAGTCTACAGCTTCGAAGGCAGACGCTCTAACCACTCGGCCATTATGGAGTAGCTTAAGCATTTAAAATCGGTATAATGCAAATCAGTTCTCCTATAACGAGAAAAATCATTATCTGCTATTCACACCAAGAACTATTGCTTAGTGACACGCATACCATAAAACAAGCCGAACGGTTTTGAAAGTAAAAGCAACCTGAGGAACAATATAAGTAATTGCATCGCACATTGCGCTATTTCTTGCAGCACTTTACAAAAGCTTTGTAGCAAACAGCATATCAAAACAACAAGATTAAAGTGTACAATTGGTTGATTAACAATCTGGATATTGGAAAAGCGCTTTGGTTATTTCAATCGCACACACGTTTGCCTATTTTTTTTGCCAAAAATCCACAGCTTAACTGCGTGAGCTAGTGCTGGTACATGCACCACCATCACCAAGTGTTACGCACTGCATACTACATACCATGCTGAATGTATTTGCCGCCTGTTCAAGCACTCCGACAAGACCAGGTACTGAGAAATACTTCTCAGTGCGCAGAGCATCAGCATTAGGAGAGATGACGTCATCCGAAACAGCACTTTCTTCAAGCAAATTGAAACTGATTTTCTAAACAACAGACATATTCATTTCACAAGCAGATTAGACGAGCAATATGTCCAGCATAACTGAGCGTTACGTTAATAAAAAAAAAAAGGCGGTGTGAGTCCACCGTTCTTGAGCCGACAAATGTACATGTGAAATAAAAGAAAAGTTCACAGGTAATTTCAAGCGAAAAATGCCATGATCAAAATCCATACTGGTTTCATTATGATGATGTAGTTCGCTTTTACGAAAACCGCTACCTTCTACGAAAAGTCGTTATTGCTAAGCGCTACTCCCATAATTAGTTTATTGTTTGATAAAATCAAATTAGGACAGAATTGTTGCTGCCAAATGTCAAAAAAATAAATACAGTAAATAAATCTTCATTCTACTCGCGGTATTACGCCGAAGCGCATAACGAGTTGCGGGGCCCTTGTTCGCGCGTTAGCGCCTAGGCAACACAGCTCCGAAGAAACATCGCAGCAGTGGCGAGCCGTAGGCGATACGTGTCAGATTAGACCGGCCCAGGAATCGAACCTAAAAGTCTCGCACTGACAGCGATGTACTTAATAGCCGAGCTAAGCGGCCGAAAACAAGTGATTAATGAAGCCAATTTAATGCACTAAATCATCGGTGCAAATGCACAAAGCAACTAACCTGAAAATCCACGCAACCGATAGGCAGATGTGGCGATGATTCCACCATTGATAAGTATTCGGACACTAGGGCAGCGCAATGGAGCAAGCACATTCCCGCTTCCGCATAATTTTTACGCTACAACAGTAACATGATAGTCAAGAGTTTGAAGACTTTGCAATATGATTGATCAAAGGTAATGTTTTTAACCGCAATGTCTGTAAGCGGTGCTATTGCTACATCCACAGAATTTGGTGATAAAAAAATAGCCTATATAAATAGAATGCTTAGATGACTAATCGGCAGTACAGAACTTGAGAATAGCTTCGAAGAAAGCCGTTTTTGCATTAGGCTTCAAGATACGTCCTTATCATAACTCTTTTGTGCAACTTTGAAAAAAGCTGTTTGTAGCGCAAGCTTTTCGCGACGTTCTCGTCATTGATCAATCACGTCAAAGTAAGAAGTGAGGGGCAAGATCTTGCTTGACCAATAACGCGTTCGGACGTCTTTGAAAAGGTGGAACATTGGCCAATCGAAGATACATCAAGTCGTGTTAATGTGTCACCGATATGGCGAGGGGGTACCGCGCGCAAGCTGCCGATTCTGCGTGACGGGTTTGATTGGTGGCTGGAGCCCATCGCATTTGATACGTAGATCGAGTGGCTGCCGATTCAACAGCGCAAGGTCACTTCGCAGTCTCCTTCAATTACTGTTGAATAAGATATACACTTCCCCTGTCCACATGTCCAGTTTTAGTGAGCTTCAGGCCCACGGTTCTTGGTTCTAGTTTCTGCATCATAATCAATTGTTGATGTCATAATGACTTTTTTAAACTATGACATAAAAAACCGATTTTGATGCAGAAACTAGAACCAAAAACCACAAGCCTGATGCCCATTAAAATTAGACAGGTGGGCAAGGTAATACTGAAGTTATGCAGCTTCCACCACCATCATTTGCTATCAATCTCATCTCAAAATACTACCATTTACCTAATTTAATAATTTGTACTACAGTGTGCAAACACATGTGCAAGCAAGCAACCAACCTCTGAATGTTGTTTAGCCATATTCTGCAACCATGTGAGACGAAGATCGGGCGAATTCTGATAACCCTTCGCTATGCGGTACATGAGATCCACCAACATCTCTGGATCCTCCTGATGTTCCTTCATCTTCACCGTGTCCGACAAGATCATGTGAAGATTGAAAATCAAATCACGGACCTAACAAAAATGATGCTTCATGAATCGCAACTAACCCTCAACCTACCGCATTATAAATGATCCTCAACCGACTTTGTTGCGACAGTACTGTACAGTGCAGGCAGCCCGGTTGTCTTAGGGCGGTGAGGGAGCTCTGGGGTTCGATTCCCAAGCCGGTCATATTGGACGCAGTGTCACCAACAGTTCGCCGCGCTGCGACGTTTCTTCGGAGCTGTGCTTTCCTAGGCGCCAAGTGGAGATGGGCCCCGCTCCTCCTAACACGCTTTGGCTTAATACCGCAAGTGCATTGAAGATTTGATTTTTTTTAATAATAACATTGAAGTGTGTTGCGACTGATAAGAATGCAGTTAGTTGGTAAATATTGCTGTAGAGTTATTGCGGATATCTTACAAGCTACTGCAATTCGCTTCCACATCTTCGAACTTAATAAAACTCAATTAAAATGGAGGGAGTGGGAGCGATTGCTGAAGGAATGAGGTGCATCTGGCCACCTTCGGACACGAGGAAAAACCGGATTAAAACTGGTTGATGATGAATAAAACAAATTCCAAATTAAATAACCAAATCTTCATTATACTCGCGGAAACACGCCGAAGCGATCAAGGAGAGGCGGATCCTCTCCGCACCGCAGCTTAGCGCCTGGCCAACACAACTCGGAAGAAACTTCGCAGTGTGGCAAGTCGTTAGAGATTGTGTCCGATTTGAATGGCACAGGAATCGAACCCCACACCTCCGGAATTGACAGCGGTGTCTTCAACCACTACGCGAACCAACCAGTAAATTAAATAAGCACAAACATCAACGAATGATGCACGTGAACTCACAGCAACATACCGGTGTCGTAGCACAGCTTGCTTAGGCTGTTCGTTAATCAACTGCTTAGTTGAAATAGCTAAAAGGGAATCCTGGTTTATCTCATTTGGAATCTAATAGTAAAATGTGATTGGTACACGACATGTTCGGGATTCGAACCTGATGTGATCACTGCTTACCAGATAATGGTGATATTTCCCTACCTGGTCAGGAAAGGAAGTCCCCTCCAATTCGCTATCAGCTTCAGCATATGATAATATGGTCTTCAATGATTTGCGTAGATGCTCCTCGTCAAAGTCATGCGAGACACCGACCAAAGTTGACATCGACATTGTTACTTGCATCTTGACACGAGCGAAGCTCTGCAATGCACAACATGCTGACAAAACCCCGCAAATCGTAATGTATTACTGCCTCAGAATACGCTTTCATAGAAATAGCTTCAAAAGAGAAATCTAGGCCCAAAACACAGTTCTTTTCAACGTCAAAAGCAGCGTTTTTGTCGGTTCAGAATCCACTCGTTGCATAAAAAATATATCACCTCAATCTCAACAAACGTTCAATTCGCTAAAAAAAAAATATTCTGCAATAAACATTAAGTTACAACTGGCTGAAGTTGTAATGTTCTGATCTGGATTTAATATTCTTCTAGAAATGTTGATGGTTAAGTTTGAGTTTATATTGCTACGCTTACTTCCAGCGGAATTCTAATTTCGTTGACTTGGCTGAAGCTGATATATTCGGCCGCCTGCAGTTGAGATTTAATATCTTGGTTCGAGAAAAGTATGATGGTAAAACATTTCCTTGGTATGTGACACAATTTATCTCGTATGGGTTAACATTCGTAATATGTAGAGTTTGCTATAATTAAAAACACACACACATATATCATATAGCTGTACTGAGTACAGAGAGAGAATCTTGCTACACCATTTCGGAAGGCAATGTTTACAACTTTTACCTAGATTTAGTAGAAAAAATGCAGCCAGAATAACTGAATTCATTTTTTAATTATTGAAGGTTCAAGACGTTACTCATCAAAGACTTGATAGGATGATCCCATAGATAGGATCATCCCAGGATAGGATGATATCCATCCTGGGATGAGCAACATCACGAAACGTCAAGTAATTAAACAAAGTTTTCAGTTAATCTGGCTGCATGTTTTCTACTGCTACATTATCTTTCGACTAATCGTAAGAATTTCACATGTAGTGTACATCAAGCACATACACTGCCCATTGAAAAGTTGTGTCGCATGAGCATGTAGAGAGAAGCAGAGGATTGCATCCGGATTTCCACATTACTGCTTGTGCACTTCTCCAACAAGCGCAGAGATAAATCCGCACACTGATCGGTTTCCTCTTCAAATATCAACTCCGGGAACTGAACACAACTCCATGTCAAACATTGCTCAATGCTCAACAAAAACAACGAAAGCAGTAAGGAAACATACCAACAACCCGCACACAGGAAATAAGTGCAGGGCGAAGTAGTATAGCAAGAGGTTTCTACAACATCGACTTAACAGCTCAGATGGCCGAGTGATAAGAGACTTAAATTTGATTCCGAGCCGGGTCAAACCAATGACTTTGAAATTGGTATTCACAGCTTCCCTGCTTGACGCTCAGCATTAAAGGGAAAGTGTGGAGAACAAGCCGGCAAGTTTACTTTAGTGCCGTTGGAAAAGGCACTTAGCGGGATTCCCCCGTCTTAGAGTGGTAGACAAGTGGCCGGCAACTCCTAAGCGAGCTCGTCACAGCACTTTCATCGCTTTCTCGTGATAGGAGAATAAATTAATGCAATAAAATCCACAAACACCTTATTTTCAAGCTTTATTGTTGCATCCTTAACTAAGATATTCCGCTATACTACCTCTGCTTGGAGCATAATTGAAGGCAGCATTAGCTAACGGAAAACAAGAGTAGCCCCTAAACAAGTTGGATCAGTTAATTCAGCTTTGTATATGCATTGCAGACCAGAAAAAGAGTCTCAGTCGCAAAAAGTCCAGGACTCGACACCCAGGCCGGTCATACGGAATACAGTTCTGCCAACAGCTCGCTACTGCTGCGATGTTTCTTCAGAGCTGTGTTGTCCAAGTGCTAAGGGGTCCCGCCTTTCGTTACATGCTTCGGCGTAAAACCGTGAGAATAAAGATTTGATTTCTTTTTAGATAAACTGAAGCACGATCACTGACATACAGTCGTACCTTGGCGACGATGGCTCGTTGCAAAGCGAACACGTGTTTGAGAACTTCAACGGCTTGTCGCTTGCTCAATATATGCAGGAGAACGCGAAGGGCGCACGATAATATCTGGGGAGTGCTTCCTCCCGCCTCCCCTAGCTCTGTAGACGCTTCCACCAGTAAATCCAACGTGTCCAATACAACCATCATCACCTCTGTGTGACAAGATAATAATAATTATAAGTTTCTAACTCAAATACTACATATAAAATAAGCATAACAATGAACAAAATAATTAAGAATTTTGCAGAGAATGCACAGAACACTGTTTTTATCCATTCGGCTTCATCAGCGTTACTCAAAATTAACAAAATGCTTGTACATCGTGCATAGTCACACTGAAAATCGCTTTGTTGTACTTTACATCAAGATCAAAAGAACCAAAAGTTCTGCAGTACTTGTAATTTTGTAAAAAAAAAGTCCAAAGTTTTTCCAAACAATTTTGCTGGATGATTTAAAGCTGAACTAACCTGCAGACAATGTCCTTGCAGCATACGACTCCTCCGCAAGTTGCCGCATCCTCTCTCCATGCTTCGCTTGTTTCCACTCTGTCTGATCTTTCCTCCAGCGGAGACCTTCGCGCATCGCTGCTCCTCCCAAAGTTGCACTTTTGTCTGAAGCATACGAATTGCGTAACCAAGAAAACACAAGGCAAATGGTGCACCTGGGGGTTAATTAGCAATTTCACTCTAATATTAGGGCCAAAAAATATCTAAAAACACCTGGGCGCTTGTTTCGGTTCACTTCTGGTGTGAGACCCAACTCAGCGTAAGCTCATAGCGTTGACAATTACACTAGAAGTGAGGAAAATGTCCGCGCAAGTGTTTTTACCTGTTTTTTGGTTGCAATATTTACACCTGAAAAAACACTTGCTTCTGTATAAAAAATGTTTTTATCCCCAAGAAAATTTCAAGCTTGAAAGCAAATGAGCAACAAAAAAGTGCCGCACTTTCCAACCAGAGACTAGCCTGCTGATCAAATCAATTTTAGCAATCAATCTAAGATCAATTTTAGCAAAAGATTAACTGTTTCTTTTCTGAATCGAGATGTTACGTCGATTATTGGAATAAAAGCAAAACCAACCTCCTCGCCTCCGCATCATCTCCTGTCGAGCTGATGATCCTCCCAGAATGACTTCCGACAGACGACTTTTGTTGTCTTTGTTTCGAGGCATCCTGCTCACAGATGCCCGGGATGAATCGCTACGACCGAAACTCGACTGCAACAATGGAATATCAAGTAATCATAAAAGCCAGGTAAATGCAGCGCAGAGGTGGGGAACTTGCATAATAGTGCGGGAGACATTAAGCGAGCCAAAACGTCCTAAGTTTTCAAATCCACGTAAAAACCCAGGATTGCGTTGCAAATTCATCCAATATTGATGGTAAACTTATTTTTTACTGCAAAATCAGACTACTTTGTGAGTTTTATGACACAAACATAGCAAATGGTTAAACATATTAGGAAAGTTTAACGTCTTCGATACTATGTTGTACACTCAAGTAGTTCTAACGCGGATCACATTAAAAACAAGCGAGGAGCAGCTTTCCCCTCTCCTGATTTAAAGGAAGACAATGGGTTGCATTGCATTCTTCATAGATCCGAGAGCGGTCGAGTGACACTAATACAACTCGCCATTCGGCATTAGCACGTAGCAATGGTGTACTCTCGATGAAACATATGTATTCCGATCAACAAAAGTAGTATACACTGATCACGGCGAGCACAATGTGCAACAGATGTTTAACTTCACTATCTACAAAAAGATGAATGCGTTTGTGTATTTTGTCGCATATTTATTCTCCTATAGCAAGAAAGCGATCAAAACGCTATGACGAGCTCGCTTAGGAATTACCGGCCATCTGTCTACCACTCTAAGATGGTGGAATCCCGCTAAGAGCCTTTCGCAACGGCACAACAAGCAAACTTGCCGGCTTGTTCTCCACACTGTCCCTTTAATACTGAGCATCAAGCAGGGAAACTTTGAATACGAATTTAAAAGCATTGGTTTGACCCGGCTCGGAATCAAGCCAGAGTCTGCAGCTTCAGGTGCAAACGCTCTTATCACTCGGTCATCTGAGCTGTAAAAACCGGCAAGTCACATCGCAAAATGGTACATGAGTAAAGATTTCAATCGATATAAAACCATTGATTGCAACTAGTTGCCAAACACAACAAACTTACGACACACATGCAGACCGACTTCTTACCTTGGCTCCGAATTCGAAGCAAGATACTGATATATATAGCAGGTCTAGAATGCCAATCAATTGTGGAGAGGGAATTGCAAGCCACCAAGCTTTCAATTGAGATCTCTCAGTGTTTTTCAGCAACCACAAGAAACACACAAGAAGATTGCGAGTGCATTCCGCTCCCATCTATAAAAATTAATGTCATAACATAACCGGCCAGTTACATCAGTTGTTAAGCACATTGCCATCGAACAAGAGGTCTGGAGTTCGATTCCCGGGCCGGTAAAATCGGATACAGTGTTGCTAACGGCTCACCACTGCGGCGACGTTTCTTCAAAGCGATGTTGCCCAGGTGCTAAGCCGCAGAGATGGAACCGCAGCTTGTTACACGCTTAGGCGCAGTAGCGCGAGTATAGGGAAGATTTGATTTTTGATCTTGATATCATGACATGCTTTTCAAGAATGAAATACATCGATGCAGAGACATCCCACCTTGGGCACACAAGTAACTTTACTAAAGGCACATACGTTGCACCGGTGCAGATTTTAAACTCACGTTTTGAGCTGCAAAGTTATATTTAGCTTAATATTAAAGACCCAGGCCATGTTTAATGGTAACTACCGTAAAATCACACAACAACAATGCTCTAGAATCGAGAAGTTCTCAGTGAAACAACAGATCAAGATTTCAAGATTATGAATTGCAACGTCAGGTGTGCGCAAAAGACTGACAAACTGACCAGCATCATATTGCAGAGGTGTACACAACTAAAATATTATAAAATAAAACAAAATCATAGAACTACCACAGCCTGTACTGCCGTTGTAGGATCTTCAAGTGATATAAAGTTTATCTTATTCAAACAGAATTACAATTCATGTTCTATTTGAATAAGTTTATACCATTCCAATAGTCGATAACAGAGAAACAGGCTGTAGCGCCTGTAGCGGTTCCATGCTTTAGCGATTTTATTTTATAATACAAGTTCCAGCTATTGACAGTTACCTAGCATTCTACCAGAAGTTGAATGTTGCTTTAACTTGCAACATAAATAATCAACAAAAATACTTACGAAGCTGCTATCAGCGTTTCCCACAGATAATTGTGATGTAACGGGGTTTGCAATGGCGGAAGCGACGCTAGAGCTCACAATGCCATTCTCTGTTACTGGTGCAACGGACTTTTCTTGTTCAGAGAAGAGGTGAGCGCATGGAAGAGATTTAAGAGCCACGGATAGTAGAGGAACGTAAAGAGATGCCACAACTCGTTTCACCTGGAAAGACAGCAAGTTACATTGACGAAGTGATGTGGTACAAACAGAAACTTACTTCTGGATGAGGAGCAATCCTTGAATCAGCGTCATGACCAGCCATTAGATGGCGCAGAGTGGTGAGAGCGTAAAGCATAACTTTCTGTAGATTAGTCTGATTATTCTCCGATAATTCCACGCACAACCTGCGAAGCAAATTAATCAATTAAAGCAAAGAATCACTACAAATTTGCTGCTATTGATCTCGGTATTACATATTATGTAGCTATGTCGCAGTGTTAACTACTTACAATCACAATCGTAATTCACAGACGATACTCTCAAAAAATATTAACGGCAAATGTTAAGAGTTGCATGAAGACCGTGGCTTAGATGAAATCCAACTCTTACGCAATGCAAAGTTTATCAAACTGTTATTGATCAGCATCCACTTCAAGTAATTGAAACTAACGAGAGCACACGTCACTTGCAGGTCATGAGTAGGCAGCGAGACTTTGATAAACATAAACCAATACGTGTAACGCAAATACACAGTGGGTTCTAATCACCTGATGTCGGAAAGTACGAGTCCAGCTAGAAAATGTGATCTCATAAAACAATCGCTGAGGTCGAATTCCGATGAGAAGTTGGAGTTCATGCCAGAAGCATATCTGCCAATACAACCAAATTATTGATACCAGCCACCGGAGTGCTTCCAGACACCGCTATGATGCGGGAGGTCTGGGGTGCGATTCCCGAGCCGGACAAACCTGACACAGTGTCGTCAACGCCTTGCTACCGCTGCGACGTTTCTTAGAGCTGTGTTACCCAGGCGCAAAGAGATGAGCTCCACACTTGTTAGGCGCTTCGACCGAGTATAATAAAGGTAGGCTTAATTCTTTTTCAGAAGTAAAAACGTCGGCTAAATAGTTTAACAAAGCCGGGCCATATCAATGACAGCCACTTGGCTATGATTAAACCCGCTTTTTCAAGACCACCGTAGTAAGGCAAGAGCTCTGCGGGTCTATGAATGGTTACACTGTCTATGTCTATTTTACGACAACGTATCCTGTCCTTTGACCTTTCAACCATAGCCGATTAATCGTACAAATTCTGCATATTTTCAAACTCTATTTTACACGAGCAAGTTAAATCGTGTTAAGAGAGACAAACTACGTTTGTATGAAGCAACTACTCCGGATCACTAAATGCGTCAATCAATCAATATGACATGGACTACCGCCTCTTACAAGTAGACAAAGCGAGGACTTTAAGTCCGATCTACACCATACGCATTTCAAGTGCTAAAGCAGATCTATCTTTTTTCCCTCTTATTATTTCTGGTCGTAAGCGAGTAAGCTGCTCCAACGAAGATAATAAAGAATGGGGCTGGAAAGTGTGAGCAGACAAGCCTTAGCACCAGAAATAAGCGTGGTGCAGAATGGGTTCTAGGAAACACTTATGCTAGTGACAATATGAAACGGCTTGGGCTTCAGATCTGAGGCCGAAAATACTTCAATTTTAAAATGCTAGTTGTCAGAGACTCACGAGGATGATGTTGATGTAATGCTGGGAGTGGGAGAAGGAGGAGGTAGAGGAAGAAATGGGAGGTTGATGGTGACGTAGTGTTCATGACTGCATATAATACGAAGGAACGCGACTCGAAGGAGAAGCAGAGATCCAGGAGAATGAAGATAACTCCGCACTTTCTCCGTCACCTGAAACCAAATCTGTTATTCAGAAGAGCGAACAACTTTTTCTGATGAAAAATCAACCACGAATAGATAAATCCGAATCCGGACACAAATAAAAAGCTATCAGTACAAAAGTTAAGAAAGTTAAGTAAACAGTAGGTCTTAAGTCGGATCCAGGGTGGGCAAGTGAAAATGTTACTTCTATTATGACATTCTGTGTTCCGCCTGAGCTACAATACACACTCTATTTGCAAGTCTTTCATTCGACTGGGTCACCACTGCAAACAGACCGCATTACCCCACTGGAAAAGGGAGAAAACTACAAATGTAGTGTAACAAGTTCGCTTAAGAGTAGCTGGTCATTTATCTACCACTCTAAGATGAGAGAATCCCGTTAAGTGCCTTGGACAACAGCACAACATCGCACTTGATGGCTTGTTCTCCAGTCTCCACTCTGCCCCTCTAATGCTGACTGCTGAGCGTGAATCATGGAAGCTGTAAATATCACATTTCAAGTCATTGGTTCGACCCGACCCTGAACCGCATCTGTGTCTTACCGTTCCATAGGCAGACGTCTTATACATTAGGCCATTATCACATTGCATGTACAAAATGGATAAAAATTAAAAACAAATTAGCCAGAATATGAAGCAATAGCAAGAGGACTCACTGTCTGGCAGTAAGTGTGAACCATCTGCAACACAAATCCTCTGTCCATGATTGACATGAGATCATTGAGGAAGAAAGCAAGAGCGCAATTCAACCTCTCCGCAAAGTCGTAATCCTGTCATTTATCATACAAATATTGCATAAAAACTCATATATAACACACTGAACAAAATAAAATTGGCGTCATCACTTTGACCCCCCTACCCACAATAAATAATGGGAGAGGGGCATTACACCAAAGTAACTCAAAAACTACTTTGTACGAAAATTTAATTTTATAAGTTCGTAAGCAGTCAATTTGAGTCATTACTGATTTCAAAAACATGCAATTCTACAAGTCTACGGCAGAGCTGCGATTCGAACTCACAACACTCGCTCTTTGTCGCCGCACTCGAACTCGAAAACAAATATCCCTGAACTCGAACTTGTTCTCGAAAAATTGGTGGAGTTTTGAACTTATCCTAAACCTAACAACAACTACTCAAACTTAGCATAAGGTCGGTAAAAATTAGTGACTCGGACTTGATTGAAAATGCGCGCGAGTTCGTAGCCCTGGGTTACAGCACGTCGTATGGGTGTTGCAACCACAAACAGTGTGCTGGATACGACATCAGATGTGCTATGTTACCTTGTTGAAACGTGCAGTGATTTCATTGGCGGCAATTTTAATGAGACATTGCAAATCATCCAGATACCGTGATGAAAACCGGGTCATCCTGGGAGAGAGAAGAGATTCCTGCTGGTCGAGATGCAGAGCCATGCTCTTGCTGATCAGATCAAAGAGGAACCAAGCATGCTGCAATGCTGAATCCTGAACAATAACCTGGATTAGTGAAATGAAACACAAGATCGACCAAACTTAATGCATACCAACAAACTGGCAGGTGGGAGTAGTGGTTTAAGATGCCACTATCGACGCGGTAAGGTCTGGAGCTCGATTCCCGGGCAGGTCAATTCGGACGCAGTCGCCAACGGCTCGCCACCGCTGTGATGTTTCTTCGACGCTGTGTGGCGCAGACGCTAAGCTGCGGGGCCCCGCCACTCCTTCCACACTTCAGTGCAATACCGCGAGTATAATGAAGATGTGATTTATTTTTATTCAGAGTTACAAACTTGCCAAACGACTATCAATTGCTTGACCAAGTGGTTAAAAGCGCTCTTTTCGCGGTGCTAAAACAGGTTCAATACCCGAGCTTGTCACAGCAAGATCTTCAAAATATGTTAACCAATTAATTTAGTAGCATTTACTCACACTCCAACAGCATGTGTCAAGCTTACGCGATCATTTGAACAAGACTACCCGATGATCGCATAAGCGTGAAACAGACCGTTGGAGTTTGTAAATGCTTCCAAATTAACTGAGTTTGATTTTGCTGCAGTCGACAAGATTACTGAGCAATTTTGTTCAGTTATGCAAATAAATTTGGCTTTTTTTCGCTAATATGGTAATCACAGAGTCTAGTAGCTAACTACTAGCTGCATCATTTTTGCTCGTATTTATGTGGTGTGGGACGTGGGTGTAAGTAACGGAGATGGACGCCATAAACTCGTGACGCATATCATCGTACCAAGCAAGCATAAAGGCAAGCAGTAAGCACGGTCTACAAAAAGCACACGCTTAGGCTTAAATTATTTAAAAATAAACGAGATTTAACAGCTACTGACAAATTTCAAAAGTTAGCTTTCGGAATGCTCGAAGAATAATACTCTTCTTCATACACGATCTCTCCCACCTTGAAAATTCTTTATAAAAAATTAGTTTTAATTACCATTAGACAGTACCTGAGAAATTGAGAATGAACGGTGACCAAGCATTTACCGTATTTTAGGGGGCATAAGGCACATACTAAATCTTTTTTTCTCAAAAATTGATCGTGCGCCTACAAGCCGGTGCGCCTAACGTATGGATGGCGCAGAACTTCAGGCTTTAATACCTTCAAAATATCGAGTTTATTTGCTAACGAACTTTTTACGACAACCTGATACTTCTCAAAAGCCGTTGCGTCTTATAGTCCAGTGCGCTTTATGTACGACAAAAAAACAATCAAAGCAATTTACTGACAGTTCGCCTTATGCTCCGTAAAATGGGGTACTATAAGGTTACAAACCAACAACAATGTATGTTGATTTGTTCATAATAATCTTTCACCACGCACCTTTACATTTCCTGTTGACACAATAAACAAGAGGACAGCTTCTTCGTGGAAGAGTTTGTGGGAGACAGACCGGACCGCGTTAGCATCTGGGGCATGCTTCGCCGCTTGCTCTGACAATGATGCACGACCCGGAGAGTGACGCATGAATGACGAATCTGAAAATATATGGGGTTGAAAAACATCACTGATGACGTATGGAAGTCTACTTAAAACGTACCATCGACAGAAGCTTGTTCTTCTTGAGCAGTAAGGTCTGGGTTGCTGCTGCTGATGTGGAAGGTTGCCTTTGTGATGGTAGGGCGGGTCCGCTTCTCAGACCTACACAGAACAACATTGTTCAACCAGAGCCAGTGCGTGTGCAAAATACCGATTGGCACAGAAAAATTCTGATAAATTAACCAAGTTGGCTGACTTATGACCGGCCAGTTGGCGTAGCGATTAAAGACACTGCCACCGACATGTGAGGTCCGAGGTTCGATTCCCGGGCCGGTCAAATCTGAAACATTATCAGCAACGGCTCACCACCGCTACGACGTTTCTTTAGAGCTGTGTTGCCCAGGCGCGTAGCCGCGGAGATGCGCTCAGCCACTCATTGCACGCTTCGGGTAATACGGCGAAGATAATGAAGATTTGATTTTGGTTAACTTATGCATGCCGGAGGAGGGGACAGAAAACACTTATGTAACCACAAACACTGCAAATGATGACGAAACTTTCTTTGATTACCAGAGATTTTACAACCCGTGTAAAAATTGTTGCATCTTCATGTACCTGGTCATCGTAGCATAATGTGACGAGGCGGAAAAAGCGGGGACGGGGCCAGCAGTGGTGGGTGAGGATGGGGGTTGAAAAGGGGCGATGTTGAACATGTAAGTCACGTAGGTGGCCAGCAACATATTCCTCTGGTGAGAATCCCGGGACAGATCAGGCGATTGATGGAGTCGGGAAGTGAGGCTAGTGATTGCCTCGAAACATACATCACCCATGTTCACTAAAAATAATGATGTCATAATGACACCAGTAAAGTATAACACGTCGGGCCACATAATTGCACAATAGTTTTATGCCCATCGGCCGCTTGGCGCAGTGGTTAATGACATCGCTTTCTGCACGCAAGGTCTGGGTTCGATTCCCAGACCAGTCAAACTGTACACCGTGTTGCCAACGGCTTGCCACCGCTGCGATGTTTCTTCGGAGCTGTGTAGCCCAGGCGCTATGCAACGGAGATGGGCCCCCGCCACTGGTAACACGCTTCGGCGTAATACCACGAGAATAACGAAGATTTGATATAATTTTTTTTAGTTCTATGTTTTGGTCACGAGCCTGACCAAGACCAGCTAACAATCCAGTAACAACAAGCCTGAATATTATCAACTGTGATGAACAAAGTTTGCGATTCCATTTCGTAGCATGAGCGCTTGAACAGCGGTGATGCGATTAAACTTCCGATAATTCAGCAATCTAAAACAGAACCTGCTCTTTAAACCACTTATAAGATCAACTTAAGCGCGACTCTAATGCCTCTCCAATCTCCACCCATACTCTATTGGAAGTGCCCATATGCTAGGCTGCCATGTTGTTTTTCCACACCTCAAATCCCACGAAAGTGGTCGAGTAGACCGACAACAACGTGATGAGAATTTTAAAAAATGTGAAGTTCATAATACACTGTGAATCAGGAAATAGGTAAGAAACTGACCAGCCTGTCCGTTGATGATAGGAGGATGGGTGAGAATGGCTGTGATTTTCGTGATCAGGACATAAAGGAAGCGCACTAGAGCTTCAATACTACTGTCCCTTGCTACTGATATGATGGATCGTCGCAACTCTACCTCAAGATCACCAACTAAGCTTCCATCAGCTAGTTTCAACGGGTGGACGCTGAAATATACAAGCAAAAAAATACATGCACATCGTGTCAATCCAAAATTATTATTTATTTTATTTAGTTGCATACTTATTCTCCAATCAGGAGAAAGCGATTAAAACACCTAACGAGTTGGATTAGGAGTTGCTGGCCATCTGTCTACCGCTCTAAGACGGAGGAATCCCGTTATGTCTTTCAAACCGCAGTAGTAAACTTACCGGCTTATTTCCCGCACTGCCCCTTTAATGCTGAGCGTCAAGTAGGGAAACTGTGAATACCAACTTTTGAGTCATTGGCCAGAACCGACTCGTAATCAAACCAGGGTGTATAGCTCCAGAGGCAGACGTTCTATACACTTGGCCATCTGAGCTATTAAGTGTAACATTTCGATTAACAAATGGAAAACTGAAGGTTAGCAGAGTTGCAGGTTTAACCAAAAACCGGCCATTACGCGATCGCAAGAAAAGCTAGATTGCAATGTAACTAGAACTTAGCAAAGTTATGTGTTGTGCACTAACATCGGCGAGACGCCTGCTTTTGTCTTATTAATTGTGAGGCTTAGTTAACCTTATTTGACTAAAACTGGGAATAATTTTCTTTGGACTTAAGACGGGAGCATAGTGGTACTCGTTGCAAATGACATTATCATGAAGACTAATGTTTATCAAAATAAACGAGCACTCTGATCAAATTAAATCAAATTAGCGACAAAACCGTAATCTTGAAAGCTATTGAGAAGCGTCATATCACTCACCCTGTGGACGCTGGTTTTTCAATGTGTTCACACAAACAGAAGAACCTCTCCAGATGTTTATCAAGAGTGTGGACAGTGGAAACCATTTGCAAATTCAAACTGATCAAAATAAGTAACTCAGCTTATACACAATCCATTTGTCGATCTTTGTAAACGAAAATTTTGCCAATTGTTGATGTTTCGTGTGCCAATACAAACTTTTACTTTCAGAGAATTTTTTTTGAATAAAAATCGCCGAATATATTTTTCAATTTGTTGTGATGTATTCTAAAAATTCAGGTACAATTCTGCACAGCTCAGGAACTGCGCATAAACTCAATTGCTCACGTGAACAATCACATATTGGACAAGCCAAAAGAAACTTAAAAATTAGAATAAGAAAACACCATGACGATAACTGGTTGTCAAACCCCTCATAATGGATGGTTGCATTGCATTGAAGTTTTTACCATTAATAACCTGTACAAAGTTGGTCCAACGTAAGCCTTGATACTATGTACAGAAGCAAAGTGTCAGTTTCGTATTTCAAATCATTAATTCTCCAAGCACTAAAACGAACTTGGCTTTCGGAGTACAGTTGCTAACCCCAGCACTTGTACTATGTAGAGCATGTTTTCAACACCTTAAGAGTAGACAAGATGCGCATCTCAAAACTTAGATAAAAAAAAACAAAACTAATAAAACTCAAAGCGCAAACAGCGCATAACAGGGAAATAATGATGGCGAATCGAGTGAAAATGAGTAATGTAATAACTGCACACAGATTTGGTGAACGCTTATTTTCTAACAGGAGTTCATACTACTTCACCGTTTATCTGCCGAATAGCCTTAATTTACACTAAAACGATCTGTAACAACGATTGGTCATGCGCCAAACATTGTGACATGGAAAATCTCTAATCATCGTTAACTTGCACAATCATATTCTTTATTCTTCATTTTTTTCAACTGCATATTTATCCTCATCTTACGAGAAAGCTATTAAAGCACCGTAACAAGCTAGCTTAGGAGTAGCCGGCCATTTGCCTACCACACCAAGATGGGGGAATCCCGCAAAGTGCCTTTCCAAACGGCACAACAAGTAAACTTGCCCGCTTGTTCTACACACTGTCCCTTTATTACTGAATGTCAAGTAGGTAAGATTTCAAAGTCATTGGTTTAATTCGACTCGGAATCAAACCCCAGTCTACAGCTCCAGAGGCGGACGTTCATATCATGCGGCCATCTAAGGTGTTAAATCCTACTTATGCCTACCTGAACACAGGCTTATGCCCATCCACCCATTTGATTGGAGGAGACAGGGTGTCGGGGGTTTGTAACGAGTAGTGAGGGGGCAGTTTCTCCGTGGCCACTGGAAGCATGACTTCTCCGGTGCGAAGCCGACCATTGTGAAGTAAAGATAGCCACTGAGAAGACAAAGTACTCGTCATAGATGTTTATATCCAATTTATCACGAAGCACAAATTAAAAACCGACCAAGCTTTAGAACAAGATATGCACAAGATATTTTTAAAACCTCCCAATTCTAGTGCACTATAGCGAGAATTCTCTGAAGTGCTGGTGCAGAGAGCCAACGTCAATTCCAGATATACGAATAAAGCACCATGAAAATGCAGCTCATACCTTTATCGCATTATCATTAAAGCCAGTTAACATTATTTCAAAAACATGACCATTGACCAAACAGCATCCGCTACTTTTACTGGACTGCCCAATCACAGTAACTGCATACAGAGGTCAATATTAGTGACATCACTACACGTGGTTTAAGCTTTTACCGTGTATCCGACGGGAGATTCTATAGGAGAAAGATCCTGTTTCTTCTGACAACTTATATGGTAAAAAGAGAATAGTAAGTGGTGCCGAGTGGTGAGTTTAGTGGGAAGCTGAATCTTAATTTCTTCGTAAAAATCTGGATTTCTGTAATACAAAAAATCTACAATACCCAGCTGCTGCTATAAATAGTATACGTCGAAGCGTGCAAACAACGGCAGAACCCATGTGCGAAGCTTAGCGTCAGGAAAACACAGCTCCGAAGTAACATCGCAGCGGTGCCGACACTATGCCCGACTTGGTCGGCCCGGAAATTCAAGCAAGCGCCTTTCGCACCGATGTCTGTATCCACTACGACAACCGGCCGGTCTATGACCACCGAATAAAAAGAATAATGGCGCAGTTCAAGCAAATGAGAAGTGGAACACGAAAATTTAAGTAGAATTTCACTCATCAAGCAGCAGTTGGGATCACGGAGATATTCTTTCATATTTTGGATTTTTATTCGCGGTAATTTGGCCGAGCATCCATTCCGATTAAGTGCAAACAACTCTTGAGGCCTAAGTCTATCCTTTTACCATCCCAGGTGGTTGTTTAAAACCGGATCGGAAGTTAGCAGTAATGCTGATAAACGACAGACCACGTAATTCTCTTGAAGCAAAAGGTATATTAGGTAAATGGACACAACGTGGTGTGCTGTTTTCTCAATTTACATTTTCATATGTATCATGAGTATATTATTTGCCTGAGCAAAAGTAAGCACACAACAGGGATTGCAAAACAATTACCACGAAAAACAAATCGACTCTCTGATAAGCCAGAAAGCACCGAAGTTGCTGTACGCGACGTGAAAGTGCTTCCTGTTTCCTGAGTGAAACTAATGGAATAAGTACATACTTATTATGATATTTGACTGGAGTATAGGCTTCGGTCAAGTACTCCGGTCCATTCGATTTCCCATATATGAGAGGAAGAGCGTTGACCGGTTCCTCGCAATCTAGAAGCTGAACTTTCACCGCCACATTGCGGAAATGACCTCCAGGCCTACAATATTACAATTGATAATTTTAATGTACCACAATAGTTAAATTTTCTTGGGTACATAACTGTCGAGAAAATGTTGTTCAATTTACGGTCAGTTATTCTGAAGAATGAAGGTATCTTCTTTTCAGTGCGGCTGATGAGGGCTAATTGAAACAGCACTGTCCCCTTATGAAACATTACAGTGAATAATATCATATATCAATACAAGGAGAGCTTTCTATCACACAACCAGGTATAGGCTGACAGCATCGAACCTGTGCATCTTAAAATCGTTCAATGAACAATCTCAATTTAAATTTCAGCAAATTGTTAATTATAAATATGGGTAGCAAATATGGGTGATGAGAAGGGAATAAATGGTCCACACACTGGAAACCGAATGACTTCACTCGAGCTACTAAGATCTATTGGCATAAAAACTGTACACATTAGAGCAAATATCGATTTCGTAAAAACATCCTCAGTCTGCAAAAATAAAAGATAATGACAGCTGAGTGAAAGAAACACTGACAGCTGACACTGACAGCTGAGTGAAAGAAATAATAGGTAATAAAACAAAAATAACTGCTCTCTAAACGTAGGCCAAGGTCTGATCTACCAGCTGACTGCTTGCCGACTTCTATAGAAATGAGCAGTTCAGCAGCTAGCAGAGAAACAGCAAAGAAAAACGCCTTGAAACAGGGGTCAATGAGTTCAAACTAGAAAAAACCACTGCAAAGCCCGGAAATCGAGATACCAACTCGAATCCCACTGAAGTATAAAAAAAACAAGTAAATAAGTAGGACAACTGACACTGAAAAACTAGTACAACAGCTGGAAGTATAGGGTAGGAATATCGAATCCCACCGAAGAACAAACAATGAAAAAATATATAAAAAAATAAATAATGTAAATCATACGAGTTGGGTCAAAGTTTCGTGGGATGGACGGTCAACAATCAAACCGGGCGTCTGATGGTAGTAGGATCGAACACACCAGGGATGGTATACTGCTCCACTTTTGTGCACTCAACGCAATGCATTAACTTAATGAACAAACAAAGTTAAAGCATTGCGTTAAGTGCAACAAAAGTTGAGCAGTATAACGCCTCAGGACTAAAACGAACAAGCGAAAAGGCGTTCATTTAAGAAAAACTGGTCCACATAAATACAGGTGATGAAAATTGCTGATCAAAGGGTTTAGCCGACCAACTGCGGTAACGTGATACAACAAAAAAGCCACAATCATGTTTAGTTTATTTGGAGTAAAATTTCATACATGTGAAAAGTTTTTTCTTGGGCTTTTTCTTAAGAAAAAGGGGAAGTTAAAATTGACAACATAGATTTGAGAATACAGGAAGAATACATGAAGGAATCAATGAGAGCATAAACGGAAAAACGTGTGTGCAAGCACAATCGAAAACAACCTATACCTGCTGGTGAAGTTGACATTCTGCGGGTAAACATACAAAAGGTTCCTGTACGTGGTGTTAGGAACGTTGATACCATATGATGGAAACTCCTGGATTTCACGCGTAGGACGGCCTCGCTGGTCGGGGTATGGATGCACCTATGCACGAAAGCCATAACGAAAACCATACTTTAAAAAACATAAGATGTAGTCGAGATATGAACCAAAAGCAAAACCAACGCAACAGAAATTGCGAGCGAAGATTTTGAACTGCCAAAGATACATTTAAAACCGGTCAGTTAGCGTAATAGTAAAAGGCACTGCTAACGGAGCGGGAGGTCTGGGGTTCGACTGCCGGGCCGGTCATATCGGACCAGGTCGCCAACGGCTTGCCACCATCGCAACGTAACTTTGGAGCTGTGTTACCAAGGCGCTAAGCTGCGGAGATAGGCCCCGCTACTCGTTACACGCTTGGGCGTAATGTGGCGAGTATAATAAACAATTCGTTTCTCAGAAACGTTTCTTTACAGTAATTACATAAAACACATTTTTTGCAGTGTTTCAGCGCATGAACCCATATTGGAGGTCCAAAAAGTTTCGTCCAATTTTATACTAGTAACAACATAAAAACAGGCGAAAGTTCTTGGACACCCTGCTTCTATCTTGGCAAAACACCACAATTGAAATGAAAATAATTAAAAAATGAATAACTCGTTACACACAAAACGTTCACAGATCATCACCTAAGAAAATATTGTTTTTTAGTTTTAAAATTACAGCTTATTTACCTTATACAAGTCTGGTGTGATACAGTAGGGAAAGGTGCTGGGACAAGGCGACACATCAATTTTCAACTTCCCGGGAATGCATTTGAGTTTTTTCAGCAAATTAGTCGGACGTTTTAAGTCGACGAGGAATTTGAACAAATCTTCATCTTTCAACTTTTCACCTTCCTGTATCACCAATGTCATATTTTATTTCAATATTTAAAAACAGTGTTCCATCTAGGGCAGTGGTTCCCAACCAGGGGTCCACGGACCCCCAAGAGGGCCGTGAAAAGCTAGCTGGGAATCCGCGAGTGCATTGGCATTCGAAAAAATTAATCAACAACATTCAAGAAATTTCTTGGTAATGTAGGCACAAGGCAGCAATGTTTACGTACAAAAATAATGTAGGACTGTAGGCTGAATTGTTTCTTTATTTGGCTGAATATTGCGTAATCGCTAACCACCCAACCACAGTTCAGTATCTTGGTGCAAAAAAGACAATAACAAACTTCTGATTAAATTGCACGAGGGTAGGTCTAACCTGTATTATTCGAAGTTACTTTTCGTATGGTTCTTGAATGTGACATGTTATGATTTGAGCAATTTGTAATTTAATTTTGTCTACAACATCACATTTAAAGTTCGCTCGCATTTGTAAAAGTGATCGTAGTCCACCCAATTATTTGTTTAGGGTTGGTCATAAAAATGTAGGGATCCGTAAGCTTGAGAATAAATTGAAAGGAGTCCGTGACTAAAGAAAGGTTGGGAACCACTTCTAAGGTGCCAAATAATATCGTAAGGCATCTTATCTAAGGGCGCAACAATCACGCTCGAGTGAGAATTGAACTAACGATCTAATGTTGGTGGCCGTCGTAAAAGCGAGGATCTGACTTACAACCAATATGATGGAAGTTTTAGCAAACAAGATCGTATTTCAAGTAACAATTGGAAAGAGTGTCAGGCTATTTGGCGTAGGTAAACTCCTAACCCAAACACTAACCTCTAAATATAACCCGAGCTCCGGACCAAACCCGAACCCTAATTTGAACCCAAACCCTACTACTGGGTCTATTCGCTGAGCCGACAACTGCACAGACAGTCACGGCAAAACGTCTTGCCTCAATTCGAACAACAAATGTGGAAGTTCAGTACAAACCTGTTTGAAGAAGCTTGACACAGTGAGAGTGACTGGTTTGAAACTAGACAGCATGGAGAGCTCAGCATCAGTCATACTCGTTTTCCTCTTCACACTCGGATGCTTGAATTCCAGTGTTGAAGCTTTCGGATTACCTTCGTCTAAACACGTTAGACGACAATAAAATCGTTGTCGTCAAATAGCTCAACTGATAGAACTTGATAAAATGTCTAATAACTCCAAAAATCACAGATCCACCTTCGTTATATTAAACAAAATTTCAACAAGCAAATTAACTACCAACACCCACCATAATAAAAACTTTACCCAATTTAGGTAGATAACTCCAAAAAGTCGCAAAGCTATCAAAATAAGCGCTTTAAATAATAATCAAATCAGCATCTAAGACTGCAACAATTGCAATTGGTAGAGCAATGACGTGTAAGCTGATCGTCGTACCGTAGAATCTAAAATGAGCGATAAAATAAAAAACGACATCGTTGCGCAGCGACAACAAACTCGTTAAACGATAATAATTACTTGCGCGGCTGCTTTCCTTTTTAGTGATTTCTACGCTAGTTTTACAAACGCCAATGCGCGTGAAGTATTGCAACATTTAAAGTTCTGCAGTCACTATAAAAACCTTGTCTTAAGATAAATTTGTCACCAATAAAAGGCTCTTAAGCCATAACACCAGCAACGACTCCCGTAGTACTGCACGTAGCTACTTACTGGAATTTTGAGCATTGGAGGTAGCTTCCTCCATCGGAGGTAAATTCTTTGCACTGTACACTATGTTCATCAGATGAATGGCCGTCCATGCAAATGGCATACGATAGCGGCCCAGTCGATCGCAAAACCACCTGAAACCACACGAGATTCTTGGTTTTAAAGCGGTTAGGATACAAAAACATCCATTAATCGGAATTCAAAAATCAAATCTTCATTATACTCGCGGTATTACGACAAAGCGAGTAACGAGTGGCGGGGCTCATCTTCGCGGCTTAGCGCCTGGGCAGCGCAGAAGCGTCGCAGCGATGGCGACACTGCGTCCAATATAACCGGCCCGGGAATCGAACCCCAGACCTTGCGCACCGATAGCGATATGCTTAACAACTGAGCTAACCGGTGAGTAGCGTAAATGCGATTACCCACAGTAGCATGAGTTCTTTCACACTTCGCTCCTTCTCGTCGTGCTGTTCCTTTATTTATCGTCTCGCCAAGTGATTATTCTCTTTCTTTTGGCCGACAATGAAAGTATACTTACCTTCCACCAAAATTTAACCAAGGAAAAACTAAAGTGATAGTCAGAATCTTTGCATGAACATCAATAGCAGCACAGCTATATTAAGGTTAGAAATTTGCAAGGGACAAATTAATGTTTCGACTATAACCAAAGTCTCGTCAGCCTTGCTACGCACAGCCAATCCAGGCGAAACTCATTCCAGACTGTAAAGACTCTGTTTTTGCATTGCTTTACCTGTACATCTCGACTTCATCTCATTTCTAGGTTGTGCCCTATTTTTGGCAGGCGACTGGCCCCAAACAACGATACCCAATGAAAGAACCTATAACCACTAACCCACAACCAAGTTACCGTTAGCCTAACTAGCCCACATCACTAGAAGCCCCCATGGTAACCCACTCATTTGCAGCTGCAGACGCGTTTCGACCTTATTATGGTCTCATCAGTGCAGCATAGCAACCTCCCACATTCCTAAAAAAAAAAAAAATTCTAACCTTCAAAAGAACTACACACTGCAAATCTAAGCCTCTACTCGTTCTGCTCAAGGTAGAACATTTGAAATAAAACCTTCAAGAAAATAATACAGGCTGGATTATGATGTCACAGATTCACTGTAAACAATCCAGCCTGTATTATTTTCTTGAAGGTTTTATTTCAAATGTTCTACCTTGAGCAGAACGAGTAGAGGCTTAGATTTGCAGTGTGTAGTTCTTTTGAAGGTTAGAATTTTTTTTTTTTTTAGGAATGTGGGAGGTTGCTATGCTGCACTGATGAGACCATAATAAGGTCGAAACGCGTCTGCAGCTGCAAATGAGTGGGTTACCATGGGGGCTTCTAGTGATGTGGGCTAGTTAGGCTAACGGTAACTTGGTTGTGGGTTAGTGGTTATAGGTTCTTTCATTGGGTATCGTTGTTTGGGGCCAGTCGCCTGCCAAAAATAGGGCACAACCTAGAAATGAGATGAAGTCGAGATGTACAGGTAAAGCAATGCAAAAACAGAGTCTTTACAGTCTGGAATGAGTTTCGCCTGGATTGGCTGTGCGTAGCAAGGCTGACGAGACTTTCGATATATTAAGGTTATTTTTCAGTAATTGAACTAAAAGTGACACAGTAATTGAGGGGACTGCGAGGTGAGCTTTGTGCCTTTTGAGTGAGCAGTCTGAGCACCATCCTGTGCATAGGTCAACCATGATCGGCTCCAGCCTAGAATCGACCCACCACAAACGACCTGCTACCTGCGCGCAGCATCACTTGGTATGCTGCTGACCAAGATGACGTACTTCTTAAAGAATGTCTCTGAGTTACTGCAGGAAAAACTAAAACCATTTCGTACATCACACATAATTACAGCAACAACTTTTCAAAATGATACCAATTCTTTTCAACATAAATGAACAAAACAGCTGGAGCAGTATACTGCTCAACTTTTGTGCACTTAACGCAATGCATTAACTTAATGAACTAACAAAGTTAACGCATTGCGTTAAGCGCAACAAAAGTTGAGCAGTATATCGCCCCTAATTTATTGTGACACATGCAAGCAACGAATGAAACATTTACCGTATTTTACGGACCATAAGCGCATCGGACTATACGACGCAACGTCATTATAGAAGTATCAGTTATATACCGCATAAAGCACTCCATATTTTAATGGCAATAAAGCATAAAGCACTACCTGATCCATACAATAGGTGCACCGGCTTACAAGAAGCATGGTTAATTTTCGAGAAAATAAAAGGATTTAGAGTGCGACTTATGGTCCGTAAAATACAGTATGTTGATCAGCATTCCGCAAGTTGAATTTTTATTTAGCCAAAAACCACGACTTCAATATTCATGACACTGTCTCACAGCTAGCTTTTGCAATAGCTTTACAACATCATCGAAAAGCAGCAAAAAAAAAAAAAATCATGCACATAAAAGCACGTCATGTAAAAACAAGCAGCTGCAGGTAAAATAGCATTTCTTACCATATCTGCAAAAACGTTGCCAGAAAACAAAAAATATAAATAAAACTACGAAGAATTTTCTTTTGAAATCGGAGAAAAATAACGGGTGTAAAGCAAGTGAACTAGCTTTTAAGCAACCAATCATCGATGTAACAAGATATTCGCCAAACCTTTAGAATTAGTTGATTGCGCTTGAAAGACTAATTGGTTACACGGTTACACCACCGCAATATGAAAAAGAATCTGGATCTTCCTAAATCGTTCTCTTGTGATTGGAGAAAGAAGATAAAAATGAAAAAATCAATCAGTCAGTTACAAACAATTTTAACAAGAAATAATACTGGTACATGTGAACAAGGTGGCTAACAAGCGTCTTACTTGGCATTTTGCTTCGCTTTCTCTTTTACTTTATCCGGCGCATCTTTCAAGTAAGCATCAGCGCAGTCGTTTATTTCGCCTTGTTGCAATACCTAGCAACAAGAATGATGCCTTTAGTTTCATAAATTATTTACCGATAAATAAAACTAGATTAGCCTAAAATGAGTAACCTATTTCACTTGACGCTGCTTTGATTTCATCTAACTTTGCAAATAATTAAGATTAACAAGCGTGGCAAGCAACGAGGCGAGAACATGTTATCAGATTTCATAAAAGCAGGCAATCCTACACCAAGTTTGCCAACGATAAAGGGGACGACAACATAACCACTTGCCCTGTCCACATGTCCAATTTTCGTGGGGTTTAGACCCGCGGTTCATACTTCTAGTTTCAGCATCATAATCAATTTCTTAATGTTATGAGGCATGATAATGAAAATTGGACATGTGGAGAGGGTAATTGTGAAGGTTGTGATTTAGGTTTGGCCCATTACAACAACAATGGCGAACGATTGGACGTTATTAAAAGCAAATCGTACAACGCATATCTACATTTAATCCTTCACATTTTTCAGTTGCACTGAGAAGGCTTGTTGATTGTCTGATGAAAAAGCAGGGAATACTACTTTCAAAGCTTTTGCCATGACCCGACCGGCAAAAAAATCTCAGTCTCTTAGTTACACAGCAAATGCTCTTTACAGATACACTAAGAATTGGCATTCACACAATGTAGTAAGAATAAAATTCGTTTTTTCCATGTCGGTTACATCAAACATGGTATAAATCGCATTTGTATACTTTCTTCAATGAATGCTACCTGGGGTGTTCAAGTCATGCTTATTCACTTAAACAGCTTTTGACTAATAGCAAACAAGTTGTTTTGCAACAAAGCAGTACAGTTTTGCCTTCAAGCATGAAAAGCTTGAGCTTACCAATACACAAGTTTATCCTAAATTCACCTTTTCTAATTTGATGACGATGAATATATCGTGGCATGGATATGTGAGAGAGAAGATGGCCGTGCGAGCCATCGTGGAAGGAGAGGGTTGCACATCCTAAAAAATCAATCAGCAATACATTCGACAAAATTGGATTTTATCGATACATGGTAGATGACGATGCAGTTGAAAAGCAAGAAATCTGAGCATGAAACGAAATAAACAAGCATCAAGCAGCAGGGAATGACAACTGTTCATCCTCCCAAACCTCATAGCAAAGCCAAATGCTACAAGAAACGATAACTGCTTTTATAGCATGAAGAAGACAAGTCAAGCATTTTCATAATGGCGGATAATTAAGCAACTCTTTGTCACAATAAAGCGACGAAAAGCTTATACATGGGACCAATTCTGACTCATCTAAGAGTTCTCGATATTTCTCCATTTTTCAATGGAATTTCGAATTTTTAGTTGAAATGCATGTTAAGAATACTTAATAATCCCAAAGGGTATCCTAAGAAGCAGTTGAACTAATGACCTTGTGATCAGAAGAGTTCCCCGAGTCACCCTGACAACAAAGTATTACATGACGATTAATGTGATTACAACCGGTATGACGTTATACGTAATAAACTTTCATTTAGCAACATTTTGTGCATATTATTTAGTTTATTTGGCCAGATTTGGCTAAACAATAACCACTGCTTTGCTGTTGTTTATTATGGAGATTGACTCTATCCTAAGAACTAGGATGTCCTCCAGTAACTGCTATGATTTCATAAATAAAGAAGTTCGCTGTAATTCATTAAAATATCAATTTTCTAATGGTAAACTGAGGCAGTTAAAATTTCAGGATTTGAAATTTTGCATCATGCTAAGTGAATTTTTGAAATAAATTACTCGAAGAGCCTAGGACTCAGTGTCAGTGTCAAATAATGAAACTTCGCGTAATTATTGATTATTTTTCTTTTTCCTGAGGTTATGGTAATAGATTTTGAGGCTCCAACTCTGGTAAAGGTACTAGATCTGATAAATCTAGATTAAATGGAGATACCTATGACAAAGACAAAGCTACCACTGCTGCTTCTTTTACAACTGGTTACAATGTTAGAGAAATCTGCAACAGAAGCAATACCTGCTGCTACCTTCAATATTCGAGGACTAGCCAGCAAGTGTAAACAAAACTGTCTCCTCAATGATGTCTGTAACTTTAAGATTGACTTTCATACAAGAAACCAAATGCTCTGAAAATGCAACAATTCAAGACCATAAATATAAGCTAGTCTTAACTAACTGTGACAAGTTTTATGGTCTCGGCCTAGCCTATAACTCAATAAAATTCAGCTTAATCCAAGTAAAAGAGTATGGAAAACGAGTGTGCTATTACCAGCTCATGCATAATCAAAATAAAGAGAGAAAAATTGATACCATCAATGCATATGGGCCTACTAATATTTTAGCCAAAACAAACCAAAAAGAATCTAGTGATTTTTATGGTAATCTTACCAGTTGTCTGAAAAACTTATAGTCAAATTTGTGGTTCATTCGTGGAGACTTTAACAGTAAACTTGGAAACAAACAGTCAGAAATACAAGGAAGCCACAACAAAGGATGTCAAAACGAAAATGGTATTAAATTGGAAGAATTTATGCAAGAACATAAGCTATATGCAACCAATATTATACCACATTTAAGCAGAAATCAAAACACAAAACTACATGGACTGATTATTATTTAAAAGGAAAAACTGTCTACAATGTTATTGATCATATTTTGATCCATCAAAGACTAAATAAGTTCTTAATCGATCCAAACACATACCTTGGAACTGACCCAAAGTGATTATAAACTACTGATTACAAAAATCAAGCAAACTAAAAGCTATGAATGCGGGACCAACAGAAAAACACAAAACAAATTTGATTTCAGCAATTGTACTGTAACCATGAAAATAAATTCAAACAAAAAATGGAAAAGCTTGTATCTGATTCTTTTCACAATATTCTGAAAAATATGAAAGAAACGTCGCAAAGCTGTTTCAGCCTAATCAAAAAGAAAACATTCAACATTAGATATAATGACAAAGATATAGAAAATCTGGCTAGACATCAGAAAAACTTGCGGAACTTAATAGAGTGCTGTAAAGATCCTAAAAAGTGTAAAGCTCTAAAAATGCAGAAACGAAATAAAATGAACAATTAAACGAAAATGCTTAGATATATGTAACAAGGAACTGGAATCAAAACTCAAGATCATCAAATCACTGGATTACAATAGACAAATGCACGCTGCAATCAAAGACCTCAGTATTAGGCCAAAAAAAAAAAAAAAAAAACAGTGCTACTTGTAATTAAACGAAAGACTTCGTTGATCACTACAAAAAGACGTTTGGTAGTGCAGATAATAATCACAACCAAAAGTGGAACCCTGAAACGTTGAACTATCCCATCGAAAAAATTCAAGTGAGTGAAGTTGAAATTGCAATAAGCGAACTAAAAGTTAACATAAGTCCAGGAGAAGATGGAATAAGTCCAGAAGAATTTAAATTTTTGGGAAAAAAGGCACTACAGCACTTAACCAAGCAATTCAAGACAACAAATACGAACTTTTCAATCATGGCATCATTACACCTATTCCGAAAAAAGGTAAAGCTAGTAATGCAGCAAACACCCGATCAATAACTTTATTAAGCACGACGAGGAAAATACTTTCTACAATCAAATTGGAGAGAATAAGACCCTTTGTGGAAGAATACCTTCCAAATAGTCAAGCAGCATACAGACCAACCAGATCAACTACTGACATTGTTTAGGCTCACCAGATAGCAATTGAACAAACTTGAAAGATGAAATCCAAGCTGAAAATAATTGGAATCGACCTCTCATCAGCGTTCGACACCATAAAAAGGAAAAAACTTTTTGAAACTCTTGAAAGTATGATACCATTTTCTGAAGTAAGATTAATTGGCTTTCTCCTCACAGAAACTACTTTATCAATCAAGCACACAAACAATAACAGCAGCAAATTCGATAAATTGGCAGCCCCCAAAGAGATGCCTTGAGTCCAGTGCTCTTTACAACGTATTTAGAAGCTTGCGTGAAAAGCATCAGAAAAACGTACCCGGAAGAATGCTATGAACTTTTTAACAGCTCAGATGGCCGAGTGGTACAGAGCGCCTGTCTCTTGAGCTGTAGACTCGGGTTTGATTCCGAGTCGGGTCAAACCAATGACTTTGAAATTGGTATTCACAGCTTCCCTGCTTGACGCTCAGCAATAAAGGGACGGTGTGGAGAACAAGCCGGCAAGTTTACTTGTTGTGCCGTTGGGAAAGGCACTTAGAGGGATTCCCCCATCTTGGTGTGGTAGACAGGTGGCTGGCAACTCCTAAGCGAGCTCGTATATCGCTTTGATCGCTTTCTCGTGATAGGAGGATAAATATGCAACTAACTAACTAACTGACCTACGCTGATGATATAGACTTCATTACTACAACAAAGGATTTAGATTTGGACAATATTGAAAAGCTTTTGCAGAACTGGTCTTTAAAGCTCAACCAAGCTAAAACTGAAATATTAAAGATAACACACAACAACAGCAACTGGCAAAATCAAAAAAACTCGGCAGCTTGCTTGGCACTGAAGAAGACATCGATGCCAGGACAAGACTGACTACTCTGGCAATGAATAAACTTAGTCCTACTTGGAAAAGCAATATTAATCTATCTACCAAAATCAGAATCTATAAAAGTTACGTTGTGTCAATTTTCCTTTATGGCTGCAGTGCTTGCGCAGACTCAAAAACTATTAGAAACAAAATCAATGCTTTTCAAAGAAAAATGATGAAGAGAATTAACAAAGTATATTGGCCTAATATTATGAAGAATGATGAATGCGATCAAATTTTGCCTCCTTTACATCTGGAAGTCAAACGTAGAAGATTGCAAATGCTGGGACATATTTGTCGCAATGGCCTTCCGGCTAATCGAATCTTAAAACGAGCATTGGAACAAAACGTTCGGAAAAAGGGCACACCACCAGCCACGCTGTTGAATGCACTAACAAACGATCTGAAATCAATGAACCTTACTTTTGAACAGATTGCTGAAATGGATAAGTCTGAGTACAGAACAGTGATTGAATACAATAGTAAATGACTCTTTAGAATCCATTTTTTAACAGTTTAAATTTTACTTTCTCGATTGTCTAAGTTGTGATTATGTTTGATGACGTGAATCAATGCATATGTATGATAATAGATTTGGAGTAGGAATATTGCAACAATATTTTTTCTCAACCTGTCTTGGTCAGCACAGTGGAGACATACAGTCTATTTCGTAAACAATTTATACAAAGTAGTACAACAAAGTTTTCTGAGAAAGCCGCAGTGTCGTCGTGCTTCATCAAAAAGCAGAATTTTTGACTGGATACAGAACTTTAAAGAGTATGGGAGTGTGTAAAATCTTAATTAAAAAGGTGTAAGGGAGATTACTAAATCCTGCTAAAAATTCTGCTTTTTGACGGATCATGACGACAATGAAGCTTTCTCGGAAAACTTTGCTACATCACTTTGCACCAACTGTTAGCAAAATAACTCTTCAAGCAATATGCCCTCTCTTTGGTTGACCAAGACATTGAGGAAATTTTTTTACAATAATATTTTAAAATACAACTCTATAAATACATTATACGAAATAGAACAAGATATCTTGTCAATTAAAATTTATACAGAACCAACATTCACTGACAAATACAATCATGTCACGACCAAGTGCTTCCTTATTTACCCTAGCAAGCATATTGATGTAAATTCCGTATCAAACATAAGAAATTCTGGTAAAGATAGTAAACACACAAAAAATCGAGTTAGGTTTGGACAACATGAAGTTGAAAACAATGTTCATTGGTCCGATTGCAGCTCCATGGTGTAACGGCCAGATGGCGAGGCTACTTATAAGCGAGTGGGTTAGACGAAAAGAAATTTACAAAAATGTCGAGTAGAATCTCTACAAAATCTGCAACTTACTTTGTTTCGAATCATCATCCTAATATTTTCCGAATTCAAATCAAAGTAAAAATTCTCGGAGATTTTCTTTTTCATTTTAATATCGTAGAGCGCGATAGTGGCGAAGATAGGTTCAATCTCAACTTCAAATCTAAAAATCGAAAAAAAAAAAAAAAAATGCTCTATCATACCAACGCCCGCTACACAACAGCAAAATCAGTTTCTGATTTAGGACTTCGTGGACTAAAAATACAAACATATTATTGGTAAAACACTACTACACTATTAACTGATCATTCAAAAGTTTCAGATTATCATAAAGATACGTAAAATCAAATCACGTAAAGCAGAATTTTCGTAGTGAGCAACAAAACGCTTAACACCCTTAACATAACCGAAGGCAGAAAATGAGGTCAAAGTTAACCCTTGCTCGAACTAGCTCACGAAATTTCACTCTGTCGACCCAGCAGTGAAATAAAAGAGATACAACAATAATACAGGTTAAAAAAACAAAAAGTGGTAGAAACCAAAGCAGTGCATTACACGAAAGCTGAGTTAACACCATAAAAATACGGTTTTCTTAAAGGGTTTCACGGATTACAGCCTCAAAAATCCTCAACTTCGTGTAATTATAGGCGAGAGACTGAGAGTAGAAGGTCTTCATCCCATTATAATTGCCATCAATTTCAAAAAATCAAATCTTCATTATACACCGAAACGTGTAACGAGTGGCGGGACCCATTTCCACGTCTTAGCGCCGAGACAACAGCTCCGAAGAAACGAAGCATCGGTGGCGAGTCGCTGACGACACTAGGTCCGACTTGACCAGCTCAGAAATCGAACCATAGACCTCCCGCATTCATAGCAATGTCTTCAACAACAGCGCTAACCAATTGGTGCCACTTATTTCATTTGAGTTAGATATCTTAAAGAGTTTACACAGCATTTTACTCACTCTAAGCTAAGACACTTTACAAGTAGTCGGTGGCCTAAGTGCTCCGTTGGAGGTTGAGGTTGAGTCAAATTTTCAATTGGAAATTCTGGATCATCAAAGTTCCCGGAAGTTTGATCAGGAGGTACCACGTTATGCACCAAAGTGTACAATCCAAACATATTGGAAGAGCGATTTTGAGATCGTGATTCAACATTTCTCGCATCAATTTCCTCCTAAAAATGTTATTAAATCTATAACCACCACAAAATTAAAATCATCAAATTCGCGGTATTACGCTGATACGCGTAACGAGCGGCGGAATCCATCTCCGCGGCATAGCGCTTGGGCAACACAGTTTCGCGGAAACGTCGCAGCGGTGGCGAGCCGCTGGCAACACTGCATCCGATTGGACCGGCTCGGGAATCAAACCCTTGACCTACTGGACTGATAGCGATGTGCTAACAATTGAGTAAACATGCCGGTCACAAAATTCCCCGCTTAAAACTAAGCAATCACGTGTTTTGTACCAGCACCATGTTTAATAGCGCAGGGCAATTCCTAAGATTAATTCAAACATGATCAAGGTTGTGATTTTTAATTGCGTCCGACAATTCAAAAGTGTAAGAAACTACTACCAACTAATTACTGTTTCCAAACTAAGAGAATAATACAATGCTGCTAACATTGAGCACATCCAAATTTTACACAGTAAATTTGGTGTAACCGCTCCACATGGTTTGCACATATACAGTAAGTAGCATAACGTTCGCAATGCAACCTTGTGATTGTTCAAATGGAATTGCAGTCATGCACACACCGGTGAAGCATTTGATCGATCCAAACAAACTCACCTGAGAAGATGAGGAAAGCAAGCGGTCAAGTAGAGGATCGGATGGTGAACTCTTCAAATCAAATCCACCTGATGATGAACTTCCTCGAGATTTCGTTTCTGACGAATTCTAAACAAATAATTTTTACACAAATGCAAAGAACTCCTTCTTGCCGGTTCTAATAATCTCTTTTTTTCAGCAGATGGAGAGCAATTCACATGTAAACCAGAACTGATGGTAAGTGTCAGCTCATGACAAACTAGCCAATAAAATGATCAAGTACTTCAAGCTAACAACAATTGTATTTTCTTATTGTATTTATCAGATTTTTATTGTCTCATCACGAGAAAGCGATCAAAGCACTATTACAAGCTCGTTTAGGAGTTGCCGGCCACCTGTCTCACTCTAAGATGGGGGAATCCCGCTAAGTGCCTTTCCCAACGGCACAACAAGCAAACTTGCCCGCTTGTTCTCCACACTGTCCCTTTAATGCTGAGCGTGAAGCAGGGAAGCTGGGAATATCAATATTAAAGTCACTGGTTTGACCTGATTCGGAATCAAACCCGAGTTTACACCTCCAGAGGCAGACGCTCTTACCACTCGGACATTTGAACTAAAATTAACATTTAAAAAAACCCTAAGACTTGCAGCAATTGCTTACGAATGCACCACCGCTTCGGTCTTAATCAAGCGAAGCAGGTTATAGTATAAGTGGTATAAGTGACGTCATAATTCTGTGACACATCGATCAGTTCGTGAACGTATTAATGTAGAAAACGTCATATCTGCGAGACCGAACAAACTGAACATCTCTTCTCAGCTTCAAACAATAAAATCAATCACAAGCAACTGCAAACCATTCACGTACTACGCTATACAGCTTACAATACGCATACCTAGATTGTAGCGATCGCTGTCCAAAGAAAAGTTTTTAGCTCCTTCGGAATCGAAATCCGACATTTGGGCGCGAGAACACTTGAGCAACGTTTGAGCTACTTAATATTCTTCCTACCTATGTTTTTCCTTCAATCACCATACGAACTACTATTGACTATCTTTTTCCTTCATATATTTTTTATCTTTTCTGCTCACACCCTTTGTGTTTCATCGCTTTTTATCCATTTATTGCCAAGCACTGAGCCATACATCGCTTTTTCTTTTCGAAATACTTAGCACTTTCTCCAATGCAACGTGCCCAGCGCTCACACAAGATCGCTGTTTATGGACAAGCAAGATGCAGCATTCGTAGCTCACTAGTTGCTTTTGCTTACGACAAGCAAACCATGCACTTTGTATTAGTTCCGTAAGTTTCTTCATCAAAAAGAAAATCAAATCTTCATTCTACTCGCTGTAATTCGCCGAAGCGTGTCACGAGTAGCGGGGCCCATCTTCGCGGCTTAGCGCCTGGGCTACACAGCATAAAAAAACGTCGCAACGGTGGCGAGCTGTCGGCGACACTGTGCCGATTAGACCGGCCCGGAAATCGAACCCCAGATCTCCTGCACCAATAGTGTGTGCTTGACAAGTGAGCTAACCGACCGGTAGGATTCCTCATCGCAATGAATATCTTTCTTTGATTTAGTGATCGACAAATCCGAATTCGTTAGTCATTTGTAAAGTTGCTACACTTACTTCTTTAGACTGTCCATCATCTTCATCTCCGTCATATACTAAGCGAGGAAGTTGTTTTTCCCAATCGGCCAATGCATTGCGATCTACTCGGTTTGTTCCATATACATCGTATTTATGTTTCACGACGTTGTAATCTTGAGTAAAAGATCTGCAAGAGTATTGTGGATCATGTAAAATTCAATCTAGCATTATAAAGCGTGGGCTTACTTTAACAAACTGATGTAGGTTTATTTGCAATTAGTTATATAAGCACTGTACGAGGCAATTGAAAAACAGGAAGTCAATGAACAAAAAACTTACTAGCACCTGACTAGACTAGCATACCGCATCATTCTGCGTATAAAGAGCTATTATAATAGTCAAGAAGCTGTTTATTAACGGCACTTACTGACCAAACAAACATATAAGAAAAATTACGCGGAAATTCGAAAAAAAAAATACAAATGTGAAGCTCTGAAGCTTTTCAACTGCAATTACATTAAAGTGCTCGTAATATACTTTTACTGTTGTTACCTGAGACAGCTTTTCAACAGTGGAGGATGGTCTGCTTCAACCTTCGGTAAAGCAGGTTGAACTGTCCGATATTGACGTTCCTCATTCACAACCTGATAGAACATAATTTGCTGCATTTTTGTTCAAGCTTAGTTTTTTTAAAAAATTAAACAAAGAATTAAGAAAATCTCTCAAACTTCTAGTACAAGGGTTTTCCGCTAGAAGCGCAAGATTTATTAACAAATCGCTGAAAGTCAACAGACAGCTGCAGCCACCACGAATAAAATCTCGACAAAAACTTTATTATTCAACAGGGGGCTGCTGGTGTTAAAAGTCTCCAGAAGGCGGCAGCCACAAAGCAAAAAAGGTTGAGCACAGCTGTTGTAGTGTGATGTTGATATAAGCAGATAAAGTAACAGTTTTGCAGCAAGGTGAAGTTAAAGAGCGTCCGTTCGGTAGCCGGAAGACTGGGGTTCTATTCCAGGTCGGGTCATACTAAAGACTTTAGAAGTAGTATTCGCTGCTTCCGGCCAGGCGCTCTTCACAACCAGAAGTGCGAAGGTTTAAGTGTATGTGTGTTGTTCGTCTTGCTTGTCCTCCAACAGCGTTCAATCATTCATGATTGATATTTGAATGGGCCGCCAATTGAGCATGGCCTACACTATGTGTGCTTAGCACCCGCTGTCCCATACCTTTTCCTTTACTAACAAAATAACACGCCGTAATGAACAACTATGTGTTACTTTATCACGGTTTTCTTTTTTTTTTAACTAGAACTGATTCACAGTTGCGTGAGTCACTAATCTATCCCAGCATAGTAACATCAATCGTCATTGCCGAAAAATTAAGTAAAGCAGCTAAATCAATTCTCACAACAACGTCATCGGGTGGAAAATCAGCAAGAGCCTTTATCGTGTCATTTTCTGTAGCAACCGCTTCTACTTGTGCCTCGATGTCTTGCTCTAAATCTGGAGGACTGATCACGTCATCAAATATGGTCTGAAAGCGTTAACAAGAAAATAAAATGTGACAATTCAACCAAATGAAAGTGGTCGGCAATTACAACATTATACAAAGCTGCATCAAGGCCAGATCTATGACATGACACAGCAGGATACCAAAAAAATCAATCTTCACTATACTTGCGGTATTACGCCGAAGTGTGTAACGAGTTTCAGGGCCGATATCAGCAGCTTAGCATCTGGAACACAGCTCTCAATAACGTCACACTTGAGTCTCTTAACTGAATATCAACTATACGAAAGCATTTAGCTGTTAACAAAAATTAACCTGCTAAGTGCAACATCTTATAATTACGAGTGGGTACTGGGTAGTGATGCATTTATGACTTGGCCTCAAATTGCGTAACAAATGCAGTGCTAATAATACTACTGGTACTTGACAAATGATGAATGTAACTTAATGTGTCAACTTGACACAATTATATTTTAAAGTAACCCTTTGAAACTATGCTCATAAGAACCTGCAAAACCAAAAAGTGCCTCATGGTCCCACAGGATCTAATCACACCATTATTTGATTTTGATCAGTATAATATCAACACAACGATTGTGCAAACTCACTCCAGGATGGAACAAGCCACTTCCATCTGACAAAGATGCATGAGAAGAAACAGATTCCAGGAAACGCGATGGAATTTGTTTTCTTCCTTCCCCTCCATATACACCACTAAAATATATTTATGTTCAAATACATTCAGTGAGTGCACGTACAACATAAATACACAATTATTTATTTGCAACTACCAACAATACATATTAATCTACAGAGTAAAATCTTCAAAGGAAACAGAAGTGGTTTTAAATTTTTTTGGTTAGAAATATACTGCTTTCCTCTTGTTTCAAACCTTAAACGTACATGGACATATTCACACAGCAGTAAATATCTACATATTTTACAGTAACGTAGGTAATATTCTTCAAAGTTCTCAAATTAATCATTGTTTTTTTCAATTTTTTATCTACATATGTCTTAAATTTCAAACCTTACATTAAGGTATACACAATCATAATTTACAATCAAGCCCAGCACAATTGATTGCACTCACATTTCACACAATTTACAAATTGCACACGCTGTTGAACTGACTACAGCATAAGCAAATTTTATCAGTCTTTAACACAGAACACCTTGGTCCAGGCTTTATGATGCAAAGACTTCTACTCAGAGACATTATGGTACAAACTCTGACTTCACAATACTGATCTATGCACACCTTTTCTTTATATTAACTTCATTGCACAGCACAACATTGAGTATCAATTCAGCTTGTTTGCTCTTCTCTGATGGACATTACTATATATGATATGGCAGTGTCTATTTTGCCATTAACGACTAGATCCTGCTTGGCTTGCGTCTATAAGCATGACTGGTTTTGCCAATCAGGATCTACTGCTGGCAAAATAATAACCACAAAATAGACACTTCAATTATATCAAATTTTATGGACCATAAGGTGCATAAACTGCTTTTTTTCATACATAAGGTGCACCAGACCATAAGACACAACTGTTTTTGAGAAGTATCAAGTTATCAAATAATGCTTATTAAACAAAATAAAACTCAATATTTTATTGACAATGTAGCATAAAGCACTGCCTGATTCATACATCAGGCGCACAAACAATTTCTCAAAAACAAAAAAAAGATTCAAAGTGGCCTCACGGTCCGTATAATATGGCAAAGAACTTTGTGACAAATGAAAACAAGGCAGACTACATAATGCGATAATTTTCTTTACAATTGATCTTACCCATTTAAGCATGATACTTGTTTAATATTTAAGTCACATATCCAAGAAGCAAAGCCAAATCCACATTGCCTTGGTACTGCAATAATTGTACACAGCTCAAATGATTTTACCTATTGGAACAGTACATATCTACAAGTCTGCTGTTGCAGCTGCTGCAATTCTTACCGTAGTTTTACACTTCCACTTCGAGAAAGAGAAGATAAGCTTGATGTTCCCAATTCAAATGATGAACTGAATTCACTCATTAAGTCCGATAGTTCAGAGGAAGACATTGGTGATAAGCAGTATAAACAACTTCAACAGTTTTAAGATATCACAGACTATGATTAGGATAAGCTCTGAGCTTACAATTTTGGATGCATATTCCACAGATCAGTTTTCTGGCATAACGATCAGCTAGAGTTTTTGAATTGCTACTTAATTATATTACTATTGTACTACTAGCCAAGCAACCTAGGCCTACAAATAAAAAAACAACTTAATTGAGGGCTAAAATTTTAGTGTACAGTGTAGGGTGTGTCTATTTTAGTATTGGTACAGACCCCTAAAAATACCGTAACCATTTTGTTTATTTTGTTATCCCTTCATGCTTAACCTGGCTGTACAAAAACATGACGAAGCAATACAGTAAGCCAGCGGAGCAACTGAACAATGTTACAGGAACATAGATGAAACAGCCATTTTGTCTAATAAACCATACCATTAACCAAATGAAACTTATCAGCAAATTTCAATCAAGCACACAGTACGAGTTTAGGGCAAGTTAGTCACCGCCTGGTACCAAACCAGTGTCCACGTTCTGTCATTGTGTCAGGGTGTAATTATGCCTATACTACCACCAACTCATTTCACAACGATCAGCTTCTATAAATAGCAGTGATCTGTTTGACTTGCGTCTATAAGCATGACTTATAGACATTATAAAACAGATCAAACAGAGAAAAGCCTCTCAGCCTTATCTACCAGCAACACAAAAATGAAAAGAAAATATAATGAAAGAGTTTTAAATGTAGAAAGAGGAAGTTTTACACCTGCTGTGTTCCTAACAACTGGAGGGATGTCACCTGAATGCAAAAGATTTGTCAACAGATTAACAGAATTGTATGCTATTCAGAAAAAAAATCAATACCAAGAGGTGGTCCGATATATGCGCACCAAAATTAGATTTGCTTTGCTAAGATCATGCCTTGTTGCACTTCATGGGTTTAGGGGCAAAGTTGGTAATGATATCTCTATTGCAAGTGTGTCGTTTGGCCTCATTCCAGATAATCCAATTGCAGAATAATTGTGTGCTTCATTAGGGAAGCTCTATATGTTTTTTGTAGATACAACTCAGGCTTGCCAAGTTTGTCATAGTAAAGTTTTTTTTTATGTGCGGTATTTTAATATATATATAATACATATATTTTTAGCTGCTTAGATCCACTGTAACCTATGGTATCATATTTTTTAGTCTGTTTCATTTATGTTCTACCATTGTTTCTCTTTATGTTTTAAAATAAGCTTTAGTGTATATATATATATATAGATGTTTTTTAACACTAACCTCTGCGTTTGTTTTTCATGTTGTTTGTTATTAATTTTACTCTGTAATTTTGATAATTGTTCATGATATTTGTACCTGGTGACTTTGTCAAACTTGCAAATGACTTCTGGGTTTTGAATTCCTTCATGGTATGGTATGCATCTAGAACTTGCTGTATGATATTATTGATAACTTTGTTCTTTATTTTTATGATTCCTTTACTTATCATTTTATTTTTTGCATGATATTAAATTGTATGTTAATTTATATACTTGTCTTAAATTATTTTTTATATATGGTTATATTATATGTTCCACTTTTTAACATTATCTATATTCAAAATGCATGTGATTAATGTTAATATTGTTTTTGTTTGGGCATTTGATGTACACTGTGGATGAAGTGATCTGGTGATGTAGCCCTCGAGGATGTCCTTGGCCTTGAGAATAAACTCAAAGCAGGTTAGTGAAGTCTTTGGCCTCGGCTCTTGTAGGCCTTGGGTTTTATGCTGTCCTTGACTCGAGGACTCTACATTTTCAAAAATTCAACTTTGCAACTTGTTTTCATCAAAATGCAAGCTGTTAATCTAAAACGTTTTAAATAACGACAAACATCAATAATAATCATTAAGCTTGTGCCACAGAGGGATAAAAGTAGACAATGTTGTGAACAGGCATGACTTGACAACATTATTGACTTGGTGTGGAGAATGAAAACTGCAGTAATAATTGCCATGTAACTTATTTTTGCTGTTGCACTTCGGAAACCATTAACTTAAATAGAATGAAATGAACAGTTGACTGAGCAAAAGCATTACATTCACAACACATTGCAAGTATCTGCAAGTAGCATACTCAGCAATCATGAGAAAACGCGCAACCCCACTGCCTATCCCAAGTACACAACGACCTAGAGTGCACGATAAAGGGTAACCGGTTAACATAGAATAATATAGTTGGCATAAGCAGAAAGAGTGCAATCTTCAGTCTTGCTTATCACAATTTTATCACTTTTGCTCAACGAGTGCTAGCATTCCAGAGCAAATGTGCGTAACTCAGAGCAACCAGTAGGGGGGCAACACCCTCCTGGCAAATACTTTGTTCTCCCCTAGCATTTTTCAAATGATTTTGCATATGAGAATAGTGCTTTAGCACAAAAAAGAATAAGCATTTGGAACTTAAATTTAGATGTCACAATTGTGGTTATTGTTAGTTATTATTTATTAATTATTGTTAATTAGTTATTAATTAATGTTAGATATGGCATGAAGTACCACAGAGCATCAAATCTTTATCAACAGTTAAGTTTAAAAAACTGTATGTTAATTATTTGCTGGAACAACGCAAACCAATCAATTGATTACATTATTAAATTACACTGAGTGAACATTAATGAGCTGAAATATCCACATACTGCATATTCTGATATTAGGTTAAACAAATGATTTTTTTATTTGCTTAGCTTATTAAGCAACAAATTTTTGTTTTTAGTTTTTTTTGTGGTTTTGTTTTCTTGTTTTATGGTGTTGTGCACATATGTAAGACTGAACAGCTGAAGCCATGTTGGTGAGGTGGCAGCAGACTGAGTGACCGTATGGTCTTTTCGCTGTCTCCTCACCAAATGGTTCCACTTGTACACCTACAGCTAAATTAATTTGTTTTTGTGTTGCCACTTGGTGGAATAAATCGACTTGAACTGAATTGTGGTTGTGGTCAGGGTTGTTGGGAATTGTGGTCTGCTAGATGTACTCAAATTATAAGAAGCGCTTCTCATGACCTTCTGCCTTGCTAACCCAAAATATACTAAACATTGACCATATCGAAAACCAAACAGTGCACCAGTTTACATTTACGCCCATTCCAACCATCCTACAGCATTAAGAAGCACCATAGTAGCTAACTGCCTATTCTAAGCGCTAATTCTTGAGTCTACGACAGATTCTGCTAGGCTGCCCTACTTTACAAAGCAACTTTTACAAACAGACAAAGCGAAGTTCTCTGCAAGCAAACCAACACTTTCCGAAAGACAATGTTCTCTGGTTCTCAATCTGCAGCACAACAAGCAAGTTAGCACCAACCGTAAGCAATGAATATTGGAATTTTGGTCAATAAGTGCTTCCCACTTCCATTCTAAACCATACTTTCTCTTTAGTAGTAGTAGTAGTATTTTATTTGAGCTGAAAACCAACGCAATATGCAAGTGAAACAAACACTAAACACATTGTCAATTAGAAAGACACTCAAGGAGACCACGAAAGAGCCAATGCTCATCTAGTCATGGCCACCCATCACTTCGAATCCATCAAAGGCCACACTTATGAGAGATGTGCAATTGCCCATCCTACACACAGCTCTAACTTGAACAGGAAGTAAAAACGAAAACAAACAAGCAGAAGCGGCAACTTAAAGGTTATCATATCCTCAGCAAACAGCACGACGTTGCTAGTGCTGTCAATAATCACTATGCCGGTGCTCTATGCTACCGGTATTACAAAACTAAAGGCATCAATATTTGTGGAAGTATGCCAAAAAGTCAAAAACATCATCCAATTGTCATATCGATTAAAACGGCAATATCGCACATCCATTCGTCCATGTTGTAAGCTACTTGTTACAGGTATTTAGATAGAAGGAGGTTTTTGACACTTTTTTTGAACTTATGATACGAGAAGTCTCTCCATTCCAGGTTTAAACCATTCCAAACTTGAGCTCCACTAAAAGACAACGCTCTTCTAGCACTGTTAGTGTTAATTGAGTGAAGATAGTAATTGCTGAGGCTTGCACTTCTGGTGTCGTGTTTATGAACAGTGTTAGCACATGTAAAATATTTATCAAATACTTTAGGTAGTTTGGAATTGTGATATTGGTACATAAATTTTGCTAGCTCTAGGTGATAAATGTCTTTGATTTTTAATATTTTCAGTTTTTGAAATAATGAGTTGTTAGTGACATGTTCATTTCTTTTTACATGACATATAATTCGAATTAATCTGTTTTGTAAAACTTGTAAAGGATGTATAATAGTATCATTAGTTGAGCCCCAAGTTAAAATTCCATACAATAAGTGGGGGTAAACAAGGGCGTGATATAAAAGCTGCAAATGATTTTGGTGAATGTAGTGACTGAGATTATAAAATATTCCGCAGTATTGAGAAATCTTTTTGCATATATTTTGAATATGGACATTCCAATTCAATTTTTCGTCGACATGAATTCCTAGATACTTTGCTTCTACAACTTTATTTATTTTTTTCCCTCGCATAGATAATGAAAAGTCATTTGCGCATTTTGATTTTGGTGAGAAGAGCATAAAACTGGTTTTCGAATAATTAAGGGTCAGTTTATTTACGGACAGCCATTTTTCAATTTTTTTTAATTCACAATTTGCCGTTTTGTTGAGTTCTTTCAAGTCGCTATTACTCATTATCAAAACTGTGTCGTCAGCAAAGAGTCTGACAGAAAATTTAGTGATAGCAGGAATATCATTTACATATAAAGAAAATAAGATTGGACCCAGCTTTGAGCCTTGTGGAATACCACATTTGACTTCTTTTTCATGAGATTTATAATTGTTCACAAACACAAACTGTAATCTTTTGGACAAGTAACTTTGAAAAAATTGAAGAACATTACCTCTGATACCATACTTTTCAAGTTTTTGCAATAATATACTATGATTAACAGTGTCGAATGCTTTTCGGAGGTCTAACAAAATAATACATGTATGTTTTTTGACATCTAGGTTATTGCTTATTTGTGTGTATACATCAGTAACCACGTGAGTAGTAGCATGTTTTTTACGGAAACCAAATTGCTGGTCTGCTATGATATTATTCTCATTTAAAAATCCTAACAATCTTTTAGATATCAAGCCTTCAAAGACTTTACTTACAGGAGATAGTAAGGAGATTGGCCTGTAGTTGTTAGGTGAGCAATGTTTACCCGATTTGTATATGGGGATTACTTTTGCCAACTTTAGTGTCGAAGGAAAAAAACCATTTTCAATACACAAATTGAACAGGCAACAAAGCAAGTTGGATATACATTCATTAGCCATTGAATAAAATTTTATGGGAACATTTTCCGGACCTGCTGATTTTTTTATGCTTAGGTTATGTATTTCTTGATACACCTCTGCTGGGACGATTGGTTGAAGAAAAAGTGAATTAACGTTAGACGAGATGTTGTCTTTCAATAATGAATTACTGGAATCTATTCCTTCGCTTAAGCTTGGTCCTATGTTAACAAAATAGTCATTTAGGGTGTTGCAAATTTCTGAGCCTGTCACAGTGACATTGTCCTTATTCACCATTTTACTGATAGTATGATGTCGTTTATTGTTTCTTTCAAGTAGTTCATTGATTATTGCCCATTGTTTCGATATGTTTTGTTTATGTTCAATCAGTTGTGCAGTGTAGTATTGTTCTTTCGCCAATCTTTTTACTGTGGTTAATTTATTGAGAAACTTTTTATACATAGAAGTTAATTCTGGTTTATTTTGTTTGTAACATTTAGTATACATTTTGTTTTTAGTTGCAATTGATTTAATTATCCCTTTAGTCAACCATGGTTTAATTTTTTGCTTCTTTTGCCGTTTACTTAAAGGCTTTATGGGTGCATGTGCATCAACAATCTCGGAAAATTTACTAATAAAAGAATTGTATGTCATGTCTAATTGAGTGGTGATATCGTGATGGGAAGAAGTAAGGTCATTCGACAAATCGAGAACTAGACTATTAACGTCATCTAAGAAATTTTCGCGATTAAAATTGGACATATCTCTTCGATATGTTGGATCGTTTACTCGATTGGCAGTGAGATTGATCGAGCATGTAGTAGGTAAATGATCGGAAATTTCATAAATCATGACATGTGTGGTCATAGTTTTGTTCATTATATTGGAATAAATATGATCTAGCAATGTGGCAGAGTGAGATGTTATTCTTGTAGGTTTGTCAATCAGACAAAAACAGCCCTCTGCATATAAGTTATTAACATATGAATTAATAATGGGGCATTTTGGGCTTTTAAGAATATCAATATTAAAATCCCCACAGATGATATAATCTTTCTTATGTTGGGTTAAATGATCTATTGTCTCTAGAAAGTTCTTCTGAAATTCTGTGATAGAGCCAGAGGGGTGTCTATAAACCACACCTATCACTAATCCCTTTTTTTTCTTTTTCAATTTAATTTCAACAAACAAGGATTCAGAAAATGTTGTAACTGCCGTTATTTCTTCTATATTTTCAAAAATAAGAGAATTAGAGATATAGAGTGCAACTCCTCCTGCCTTGGTAAGAGAGTTGCAGTTGACCAGTTCATAACCTTTTATTTGTGCTCTTGCAGTATTTGCATTGCTTAATTTGGTTTCTGTTATTGCAATTATTTCAGGTTGTTTTTCAAAGGTTTGCATTAATTCTTCTATCTTATTTTTGTTTTTCGGAAGAGATCTTACGTTGAAATGTAAAACATTAAATGCGGAACATGACTCTTTTTTAAAAATTTTTTTCGAGAACCATTCTAAGCTTCTGTACTTGCAATTTTGATCGATAATTTCGTTATTACTATTAACTGCAGCTCTTTTGGCGCTGTTTAGCAATTTTGGAATTTCATTAGATATTTGTATTAAGCTCATGAATTCAGAGTCCTCAACAGATTGGAATGGAAAGACTTCTGTAGAGCATATTTTACAACAAAAATTTGATAAGCAATTTCTAGTACTCTTGTTTCGATGACCATTCAAATTAGTACCAGTACATGTCAGGCAACTGACCATATTGCAAATTGAACAATTTACAAAATCATTTCTTTTCGGTAATTTGTGACAATGAAAACACTGGTTAATCTGTTTAGCTAGCATACTTACACTCTAATATTACAATGAAATAATGATAATACTAAAACTGAAAAGAAATTTAAACAATTCTAATTGCATTATCGCAATTTTAATAATGCGGTGAGCTATGCCGATTTCCACGTTGCAGATTTTGTAGATCATAAATATTGGAAATCTTAATTACGTCGCTTGTAGCATTTTTGCGCATCAATATTTGTCCTTGATATGTCCAAAGGAATTGATAATTCAGTGCTTGCCTGACTTTGTTGGCCTCACTGAACAAAAACTTTCGATATTTTGTGAGGTTTTCTCTTATTGCTAATTTCTCTGGAAGTACCGGTGCAGTACCTGAAGTCGATATCACATTGCTGCACGTCTTGATCTTCAAGCGCTTGCTGAAGATTTCATTTCGCTTGTCACGGTTTGTGAATCTGGCTATTATAGGTGGATGTTGGTTTTTCGGTTGGAAATTGACGGAGTGGTGAGATAATCGATGTGCAGTAGAGATGTCCTTTTCGTCCAACTGCACATTCATGGCCTTTGCTATTTTCTGAACTACTTCTTTTGTATTTTCATTTTTCACTAAAGGAATTCCATGGATTTCTATGTTTTCTCTCCTTCCATACTGCTCTAAGGCTTCCAGCTGTTCATCCGTTGTGCTTTGCTGTTTTTTAATTTCCTTAACCGTGTCATTCAGGAAGCCTAGGTCTTGCATAAAGTTCTGGTTTTCCACTTTTATTAAGGATATGCTTGCCGAAAAATCATCATATTCATTAGCTATATAAGTTAAACTACCCAGCATATGATCGGTTTTATCATTCAGGTTTCCAATTTGCCTTTGCATAATCAACCATTCGCTTTTCAGGTGATCAATTTCTTCTTTTATTAGGCCTGTAGGTTCTTCCTTCTTTACAGCTTTCTTTGCAAAGATTTCTTTGCACTTTTTTTCAACGATGTTTTCAATATTCTTAATTACCCGTTTGCTAATATTTTCCTCTAATTCATTCAAGATTTTATCAGGAATTTTAAAGCTGCTTGACTTTGGCATTTCGTTGAAATATTCGTTGTTAGATATTGTGACGCAATAATTAACAAGATGGCTGCTGGGTTTTCTTCTAACTAAGCTGTAAGTTGGTAGATGACCTTTTATGAAATTTGTTAGATTTGCTGCTTTACTGAAATGATAACTTCAAGCAGATATAATAAATTTAATCTCTGTTCTTTTCCTTTCCTTTTGGTGTAATTTTTTTATTGTTTCCTTTCCTTTTACTGTATATTTTCTCCTTTAATTTTCATCCAAACTGAGACTGAAAAAAAACCTCCTGTTACTCAAATGCACGCACGCACAATTGTTCTCTTCAATGAAAGAAGTGCAAAAATCAGCTATTCTTGCATAGCCTACCTGCTTTTTTTTTTCGCCAAGATATTTCGGACATTTGTCCGAAACCGGTCCTATTAAACACCACAAGGAACTACAAGGTACTGAAAACAGTGCAAAGAACTACAAGATACTTTCAAACCGGTCCTACTAAACACCGCAAGGAACTACAAGGTACTGAAAACAGTGCAAAGAACTACAAGGTACTACAAGGAACTACAAGATACTTTCAAACGAAGCACAAAGTAGCTGAAAACACTACAAGGAACTACAAGGTACTTTTAAACCAACGACAAGGTACTTGAAAACACTACAAGGTACTTTTAAATCTACGAAACGCTTGAAAACACCACAAGGAACTACAAGGTACTTTTAAACCAACTACAAGGTAGTTGAAAACACCACAAGGAACTTATGGACTAACGACAAGGGCGAAAGGAACATCCCATGGGTTGGAGTCGGGGGGGTTGGGGGTGTGGAGTCTGGGGGTTGGGGTTGGAGGGGTTGGGGTCGTTGGAGTAGGGGGGTGGAGTTGGGGGGGGTGGAGTCGGGGGAGGGTGGAGTCGGGGGGTTGGAGTTGGGGTCAGGGAGGTTGGACTTGGGGGGTGGAGTTGGGCTCGGGGGGGTTGGAGTCGGGGGGATGAGGTCGGGGGGGTTGGAGTTGGGGGGGGGGTGGAGTAGGGGGGTTGGAGTCGGGGGGGGGTTGGAGTCGGAGGGGTTGGGGTCGGGGGGTTGGAGTCGGGGGGGGTGGAGTCGGGGGGTTGGGGTCGGGGGGTTGGAGTTGGGGGGGGTGGAGTCGGGGGGTTGGAGTCGTCGGGAGGGTTGGAGTCGGGGGGGTTGGGGTCGGGGGGGTTGGAGTTGGGGGGGTGGAGTCGGGGGGTTGGAGTCGGGGGGAGTGGAGTCGGGAGGGTTGGAGTCGGGGGGGTTGGGGTTGGTCGGGGGGGTGGGGTCGGGGGGTTGGAGTTGGGGGGTTGGAGTCGGGGCTTGGAGTTAAGGGGTGAAGTTGGGGTCGAAGTCGGGGGGGGGGTTGGGGTCGGAAGGGTTGGAGTCGGGGGGGTTGGGGTTGGTCGGGGGGGTTGGAGTTGGGGTCGGGGGGGGTTGCAGTTGGGGGGGGTGGAGTCGGGGGGTTGGAGTCGGGGGGGTTGGAGTCGGGAGGGTTGGAGTCGGGGGGGGTGGGGTTGGTCGGGGGGTGGGGTCGGGGGGTTGGAGTCGGGGGGGTGGAGTTGGGGGGTTGGAGTCGGGGGCGTTGGAGTTGGGGGGTGGAGTTGGGGTCGGAGTCGGGTGGGGTTGGGGTCGGGGGGTGGAGTTGGGGGGGTGGAGTCAGGGTGGTTGGAGTCGGAGGGGTTGGAGTCGAGGGGGTTGGGGTCGGGGGGTTGAGGTTGGGGGGTTGGGGTCGGAGGGGTTGGGGTCGGGACATTGTACTTGGTTTGAAATTACCTTAAAACTCTTGGTACCTTGTAGTTTCTTGTGCTGTTTTCAACTACCTTGTAGTTGGTTTAAAAGCACCTTGTAGTTCCTTGTGCTGTTTTCAATTCCCTTGTACTTGGTTTAAAAGTGCCTTGTAGTTCCTTGTGCTGTTTTCAACTACTTTGTACTTGGTTTAAAAGTACCTTGTAGTTCCTTGTGTTGTTTTCAACTACCTTGTAATAGCTATAAAAGTACCTTGTAGTTCCTTGTGGTGTTTTCAACCACCTTGTAGTTGGTTTAAAAATACCTTGTAGTTCCTTGTAGTGTTTTCAGCTACTTCGTACTTGGTTTAAAAGTACCTTGTAGTTCCTTGTGCTGTTTTCAACTAGCTTGTACTTGGTTTAAAAGTACCTTGTAGTTCCTTGTGCTGTTTTCAACTACCTTGTAGCAGCTATAAAAGTACCTTGTAGTTCCTTGTGTGTTTTCAAGCATTTTGAAGGTTTAAAAGTACCTTGTAGTTCCTTGTAGTTCCTTGCGGTGTTTAGTAGGACCCCTTTCAAACGAAGTACTAAGTAGCTGAAAACACTACAAGGAACCACGAGGTACTTTTAAACCAACGACAAGGTACTTGAAAACACTTCAAGGAGCTACAAGGTACTTTTAAATCTACAAAACGCTTGAAAACACTACAAGGAACTTTTAAACCAACCACAAGGTAATCGGAAACACCGCTAAGAGCTGCAAGGTGCTTTTACACCAACTACAAAGTACTTGAAAACACTACAAGGTACTTTTAAACCAACTGCAAGGCAGTTAAAAACACCGCAAGGAACTTATAGACCAACCGCAAGGAACTTATAGACCAACGACAAGGGCGTTAGGAACATCCCAAGGGTTGGAGTGGGGGGGTGGGGTCGAGGGGTTGGAGTCGGGGGAGTTGGGGTCGAGGGGTTGGAGTCGAGGAGGTTGGAGTTGGGGAGTTGGAGTTGGGGTGGGAGAATTGGGGTCGGGGGGGGGGGGGGTGGTGGAGTTGGGGGGATGGAGTCGGGGGGGGTTGGAGTCGCGGGGGGTTGGAGTTAGGGGGTTGGGGTCGGGGGCGTTGATGTTGGGGGGTTGGAGTTGAGGGGGTGGAGTCGGGGAGTGGAATCGGGGGGTTGGGGTCGGGGGGGTTGGAGTCGGGGGGATTGGGTTCGGGGGGATTGGGGTCGGGGGGTGGAGTCGGGGGGTTGGGGTCGGGGGTTGGAGTCGGGAGGTTGGAGTTGGGGGGGGTGGAGTCGGGGGGGTTAGGGTCGGGGGGTGGAATCGAGGGTTTGGGGTCGGGGGGTTGTAGTTGGTTTGAAAGTACCTCAAAAGTCTTGCAGTTGATTTACAAGTACCTTGTAGTTTCTTGTAGTGTTTTCAACTACCTTGTAGTTGGTTTAAAAGTACCTTGTAGTGTTTTCAGCTACTTTGTACTTGGTTTATAAGTACCTTGTAGTTCCTTGTGGTGCTTTCAACTAGCTTGTAGTTGGTTTGAAAGTACCTTGTAGTTCTTTGTGGTGTTTTTAACTACCTTGTAATAGCTATAAAAGTCCCTTGTAGTTCCTTGTAGTGTTTTCAACTACCTTGTACTTGGTTTAAAAGTACCTTGTAGTTCCTTGTAGTGTTTTCAGCTACTTTGTACTTGGTTTGAAAGTACCTTGTAGTTCCTTGTGCTGTTTTCAACTACCTTGTAGTAGCTATAAAAGTACCTTGTAGTTCCTTATAGTGTTTTCAGCTACTTTGTACTTGGTTTAAAAGTACCTTGTAGTTTCTTGTGCTGTTTTCAACTACCTTGTAGTAGCTATAGAAGTACCTTGTAGTTCCTTGTAGTGTTTTCAAGCATTTTGAAGGTTTAAAAGTACCTTGTAGTTCCTTGCGGTGTTTAGTAGGACCCGTCCGAAACTACTCAAAAAATTTCGCACATTTTAAATTTAATTGGACACAGTTGATTTTGTGGTTTCAACCGAATTTTGCTAAAATTTGCAGGCTTACTTTGGTCTACTCCATTAGTGCAAATTCGCAACCTTTTCTTTTGATCGCAATTTAACCAATAACACAACTTCTACTTTTAATGCATTTAAACTTGGACGAAAATAGCGAATAAAAAATCAGCAATCTTCATGGAAAAAAGTCTGCTATAATGTGTCGAAGCAAGACGTAACGGGTGTTACTAAATAGTAGAGATGGCATGGGCCGCTAAGAGACCCGCCAACGAGCCGTTAACCGGTCTTTTTACTGGTCCGCTAACGGCCCGGTTCTATCTTTGTTTATCACTGGGCCGCTAACGAGCCGCTAACACTTCTTGAAATCCCCATAAGTTTGATTAATGTGATAAAAGGTTCGTAAAAAGAATGAGCTTTGGGGGGGGCTGGGCTTTATTTTTAGTATGAGTTGCCGGGCCGGTTACGGTTACTGGGCTAGAGATTCCGGACCGTGGGCGGTTATTGGGCCTCAAAAAAGTCAGCCCGAGCCATCTTTACTAAATAGTACATGTCCGCGATGTCGAAGATGTCCGCGATGTTCACTATGTCGAAGATGTCAGCGATGTCCGCAAAGTCAACGATGCAGGGGCGTAGCCAGGGGGAGGCAAGGAGGGCAACTACCCCCCTACGAAAAATCTTGCCCCCCCTCTTGCCCCCCCAACGAAAATCTTGCCTTTCTCCATTGCTTGATCCCACCTCACGGAAATATCTTGCCGCTAAAATAAATTTATTTCATTATTTAATGATGTGAAAATAGGCTGCGGCACGTTATTTTGATTTTGACCGAAAGTGCTTTTCGATTACAATTTTACGACTTCATGAACGCAAATCTTGCAGTATAAGCAGTTCTGCAATTGTGAAAGACCGATCCGTAACGTAATGGGTTATGACGAAACAAGTACAAGAGATTGCGAAATGCCAGATGTGTGGAATTCACTTTTATTTCTATCGCCATAACAACGACCTCAGAGCATGCTCGCAAAGAGTAAGACACGTGTTTAAGTTGTCTATACTCGCACTGTCATATATGCGCTGCGTAGTAGGTCAAAGATGATCTTATAGTACAAGAAGTAGCCTATGGATCGATTTCTACGGAGAATTACTCTTAGTATCACCACTGATACTAGAAAACCAGCGAGCAAAAGAAGCAAAAGCGATGCTTGCAGCACAAGTGCGGATCAGTCTTGCAGCGCTGAACCTAGAAGAGAATCAGATGAACCGGATATTACCCCAGAGAGTGTTAATGTGATCTGCCCAGCAGCTTCAGAAGTTGACATAGGCCTACTCAGGGAATTTGAAGTTATAAACTATGTTGCCGACTTTGTTCCACAAAACGCAATCGATTTTGACGAAAACTCAACGCAAGCAAGTGTTACATCCTGCAACCTTCCATCATGTCTGATCGTAGATCTTCTGGACCTAAAGGTATGTCGCAACTCGCAAGCAAACACTCAACAAACCTTAGATGAAAAGTTAATCTAAATTATAGGCCTACAGTAAATAAGAGAATAGCTTAAGGAGGAAAAGTAAATCCAAAGTAAACTTCTGTAGAGTAACTGGACGTTTCGACAAGGTAGGTTCAGCTGTCATCATCATCAGAAACGCTAAAGAGTAAAAACTACTTAGTTCTTTATTTACAGTCTTTTACTGCTTAGCGTTACTGCTAATGATGACAGCTGAACCTACGTCGTCGAAACGTCCAGTTCCTCTACAGAAGTTTACTTGTGATTTATTTTTCCGTCTTAAGGCAATCTAAGTTATTTTCACTAAGCGGTTATCAATGGCTGTGTCTAAGTGTTTCTTCCGGGCCATTGCCATGATCCCCGCCATTTCACCACAGCGACGCATTTTTGTCTCAAAGCACATGATCACGTCACATCGAAAGTCAATCCTTTACGCAGAAACTTGAGCATGTTTAAGTGCAATAAATCATATACGGGTAGGCCTATTTATTCAGTCACGAAAATTTAATCATATAATAAATAAAGTACGCCCAATTTCAGTCAGTTCCGTTTGAGTTTAATTTGCCTTCCCTCAAAAAAGGTGGCCCAGGGAAGGCCACTGAACTCCTATGCGTCTCTGCCCCCGGCCTGGGGGATTGGAGGGAGGTTTAACACGGCTACTCTTTTTCTAGTTTATAGACTTGCATGTGCTCACTACCATTTCGATTTTATTCTCATCATTTACAGATATATCCCAGTTACCAAGTGACGATCCCGCACAAACAATTTTATCTTGTTATCCGAAAAAAAATGCAAGGGGGTTTTAACCGTTCTTTTAACCTCCAATGGTTTAAGTCCTATCCATGGTTGGAATATTCGCAAAATGAAGACGCTGCTTTCTGTTTCGCTTGCAGACATTTTGGCTCGTCCGAAGATCTTTCTTTTGTGGAAGTTGGCTTTTCCAACTGGAAAAACGCCAAGGCATCGAAATCCAAAGGGCTGAATGTACAGTACATGCTCGTTCGGATTGTCACATAAATACCATAGTAGCTTGGGCAGATTATAAACGCATGCAGTCTTCCAGCACAAGTGTTGGCCAAATTCTCAACGAAGCTCATCAGAGGGCAGTGGAAGAAAACAAGTAGCCTACTATATAAAAACGGTGGCCGAAATCCTTCTATACACTGGGCGACAAAACATTGCCCAAAGCGGACATGGAAAGCAAGATGATGCCTCCGCAGGCTTAAACAAAGGAAACTTTTTGGAACTTTTGAATTTGATTTGTAAACATGACTCCAAAATTGCTAAAAAGATTGAAGGTCTTATTGAAAATGCCAAGTAGGCTCCACAAGCCCGTAGATTCAAAATGAAGTTTTGCAAATTTCGGCAGATATGGTGAGAAAGCAAATCGTGGAAGAAGTTAAAACAAGTGGCCAGTTTGCACTGAAAGTGGATGAAACGAAAGATATGTCAAAAACCAAACAAATTTCATTTGTTTTAAGATATTTTGATAATGAATCAGTAGCCTATACGAAAGCTTCCTTATGTTTCAGGGTGCTGAGTATCTCGATGCTCGGAGCTTAACAAAAAAGATTTTTGATTGTCTGGATGATTTGGGGCTAGATTACAAGCAGAATTTAGTCGGCCAGTGTTATGATGGTGCCTCAGTGATGAGCGGAAAAAATTCTGGTGTAGCTGCTAGAATTCAAGAAGATTGCAAACAAGCTGTTTATGTCCACTGCTATGCACACAAGCGTAATTTAGTCCATGTAGATGTTGCAAAATCGGTAACGGAAGCTGGCTATTTCTTCTCTCTGTTGCAAAAATTATATGTCTTTATCTCTGGCTCTTACTTCCATAATAAATGGAAGATAGTCCTAAAGGAAATGTACCCAACTGAGCAGCAGTTTGAGCTTCACAGACTTAAGCTATGGTTCCACCGGGAATATTCCCATAATTTTCCGTGAAAATTATAGGAATATTCCCGGTGGAACTGAACTTTATTCCATTCCATTACTTCGCGTCATTTTGCGTCAAATAATTTTCGCGGAATATTCTAATACGTGGTGGAAAATTTAAAATGTGACGATTGGAAAATTTTGGTGGAACCGCACTTGGAAAATTATAATCTTCCAGTTTCGCGATAATTTTCCGGAAAATTGTGATAGAATATTTTTAAAAACGGTTTGATATTTGTAACGGGAAAATTATTGGAAAATTATTTCACTGCGGTTTACCTCGTGTTAAAACAACATCACGATGATACTTTCTCATGATTGAGTGAGAAGCTTTGCTGAAACAGTTTGTGTAGTAGGGTGTTGCAAACGCTCTCATCAAGCCCAAAACAAAATTACTTTTGATATGTGGTGACCAGTCCAGAAAAAACTCCAGATATGAAGTTTTAGAAAAATTGAACATTGTTTAGGTGTTCCGCTTTTCATTTCCATGACGACAGGCCTATAGATGCAGTGAATTTTTCTATCTCCTTGACCGCTAGAAAGTTGGTTAATGGCTTAAACGACTCAGAAGCATCAAGTTTCTATCTAACTTACAGAGGAACTATATGGCTATTGTGCTTAGTTTTCGAGTTATTGCGTTAATTATGTTTCAAAGTCAGGTTTTGGGGGGATGCAATGTCGTTACTTTATCTATTTAAGCTACCTCACAATGATGCAGAGCAAAATCAGGTACCAATATTGCTTTGGTTACATGACAATATACTACCAGTATTTTAGTTCATGGGTGGAGTAGAAGTCTCCTAGTTTTTTAAAATTTTGTGTTTGGTGTGCATATACAGGGTGGTTGAAAAGTAACTAGGCAATAAAAATTTGTAATAATTTCCAAATTTTGACATTACGCTTAATAAAAGTACAAAGGAGCATATTGAATATTACAGAAGAAAGTATAATTGCTCAGTTGAATTACTTAAAATTTGTAACAAAGATCAAATATTCATATTTCAACGTATGCACCATTTGCTTCAACTAGCTTCATTAAACGACCAGGGATAGAACGAACAACTTTTAAAAGAATGTCATTGGGGATAGCATTCAAAACTTGTTGGATTCTTATCTCCAAATCTTCCAATGTGCGAGGTTTTGTCTTGTACACTTCCTCTTTTGTGTAATCCCACAGGTAAAAATCACACGGTGTAAGATCTGGGCTTCTCGGAGGCCATTCATGAGCTACGCGTCGACCCAGCCATCGACCTGAAAAGTGTTGGTCTAACCACGCTCGCACAGTGAGAGCAAAGTGGGGTGGTGCACCATCTTGCATAAATATTAAGTCATCGATGTTATCCCAACCAGACACTGTGGGCCACACAAAACTATCAAGCATGTGAAGGTAGCGCTCCGCATTCATGGTATCACGCAGAACATATGGACCAATAATTCTGCTTGCCGTCATTCCGCACCACACAGTCACTTTTGGACGAGTTTGCATTCTCTCAACAGTTTGTTTAGGATCTGTTTCATTTGTTCCCCAGTAATGGCAGTTGTGGCGATTTACGAAACCACCGACATGGAACACTGCCTCGTCGTCACTCCAAAGGATATTTCGAACAATTCAGGCCAATCTTCATACCAACCCAACATTAATTCTCCGCATTCCATTCTTCGGTCACAGTCTTCAGGTTTAAGTTCCTGCACATAATGGGGTTTCCATGGACGATAATTCAGTTCTTTGTGTAACACTCTAAGTATTGAATGCCTTGACAGTCCACTTTCACGAGCTGCTTGACGAGTTGATTTTTGCGGGCTCTGATCAAACATTTCCTGCACTTTTGCCACCTTAGCTGGCGATCGACTTGTGGATGGACGCCCGCTCCTTCGTTTGTCGTTTACAGATCCTGTGGTCATCAATTTTGCATGACAATTTTTCATTGTCTCCGGACGTAGTGTTGCACGACTATCCTTCAACGTACGCCACCATCTCTGCACCTCAACTACGGAATTCCACACCTCATAACGTGCTGCAATTTTGGCTCGCTCCTGAATGGTCAAGCGAGAGGTCATTATCAAAAATGCTATGTAACATATCATAAACAACGCAAGCTATTATCAAAATCTAAAAAATATGTAATCTCCATAAGTATTGTTTCGACTAATACCATTGTTTTTATCTGGAATTTGGCGGTAGGAAAATCACACGCTATTTTTATTGCCTAGTTACTTTTCAACCACCCTGTAGATTACAAGCTGGTGTGTAATATGGATAAGTTAAAAAATCATCACGGTGCAACTTGGTAAACAAATTATCCGCAAAAATAGGTTGACTAAACTCCATAGAGATTCCCGTTTGTTTCTGCTGGGATCTGTTTTAACTCAAAACTTAATCAATTAAGAATGAAATATCCCATGTCAGAAAGCAGTGCTTCGTCAGCTTCTCAAATTTTAAACCTACGCTGCAAATTTTGCTTTGGACCTTGATCGAGTTAAGAAAAATTATTGCAGTCCCACCAAAGAAACTTCAAATATTCCATCTTGGAAAATATGACGGAAAATTAATCCGTGGAAAATTTTGGTGGAACCGTTAATGTTGTGGTACCGTTGCGGTTCCACCGGAAAAATTATTTGAAAATTATAGTTTGTACGTCGATAATTTTCCAGTGAAATGGAATATTATTAATTTTCCCGGTGGAACTTTGGTGAGTTCGTTGGTCTTCGGAAATTTTAGTGAGTTCGTTGGTCTTCGGAAATAACTTAAGCTAGCTTGAAAAATCCTCACTCGAGTAAATCCGGGTAAAAAGAGATTTTGTTATTTGCAGTGACAAAGCAAGGCAGCAAAAACTGTAGAACAGAGATTGACTCTGATTGCTCAGAACCAACCCAGCGCTGATCTGTTCTGTAATAATCGCGATCAGTTTATTCTGATCAATATTCCTATGTGCAAACATATTTAAATGACGGTAAAAAAAAAGGCATTTGCAAGCATGGAAACTAATGCAGACGCAAGAAAAAAAGCAACATGAGGTATGGCCGCGTTGAGTTGCCGGAAATCGCGCCTTCTATTTCGGACAAATCTGCCTGTTCCAGGACAGAGGAAAAGGTGATGAAAAAATGTAAAATGCGCAATATTCACATGGGAAAAAGGTAAAAAATTACACACAATCGATTAAAAATGCGGAAAAGCAGTCAGATTTCGTCTGAGAAACAGATTGCACAACGTCCAGCAACGACCAACGAGCACGTAATCGCCACAGAGCTTCCCCCCAGATTGACACGTATGATGAACGGAATGAAATGACGGACAGCATATGTGGTAATCGATGACAAAACAACAAATTGTGGCGATCACTAAAACTAAAAGGCAAGTGAAATAGCACTATAAGATTGATACACAATAATAAGCATGGAATGAAAATGGGAACACAAGAAAGAAATGAGAAAATTGCATGTCTACCTTAGTAGTCTATAATCAATTAATTGTGTGCGCAAAAGTTCCAAATTAATCAAGGACATTGGCATGAGATCAGCTGCATTCGTGATGCAAAAATGAAAAAAAATGCGCATGACGCTACTATAAGGTAGGCATCACACAAGAGAGGCTGCCCGGACTATCCGTTGTAGCTGCGATTGTGTGAAATCCAGAGAGGTATGATTCGCGGTGCATGGAGTGCCTCTGATCCCTTGTTGGGAGTGAGTGAAAAGTAAAATAATGAAAAAAATGATCATGACTTGAAAGTCACGTGCGAGGCTGCCCAGATCATCCGTGTCGGTATGATTTGTGGGATTAAAGAGCCTCTCGTCTGCCGGGCCGGAAGACGTTTGGTGTCGCGCTAGTTGCACGAAAAAGATTGCAGAAGACAGATGAATGAGATCGCAAGAGCGTCACCATACGGGGTTTGCGGTCTCTGGGTGAGGAGTCATTGCTCCTGAATGAGGGCAAGTTGTCCGATGCGTGAATGACGGCTATTAGTGCCGGATGAATGGAAAATAAAAAAGAATAAAACAAAATGCAATAAAAAATAAATGTAGCCTGGCTGGGCTCGCGTGCATGGCTGATCACAGGCGAATGAGTAAATTTTGTTCACTTCTTTTTAATCAAGTGAGACGTTATCAGCGCTCAGGTAAACTTGCAAAAGCAGCAGAAAGAGTTAAATGCAAGGAGAAAAAAATTTCAGGAAAACTGAATTTTAAAAAATGTGTGTAGCATCAGGAAGTGATTGTGATGTGGTTTTGTGTGCGTGAATGTGTGAGCACGTTACGACAAGATGGGTGGAGACCACAAAATGAAAAACAACAAAAAAGGCTACAAAGAAGCATCGAAATCGATGACGATCAAGGATAATTAAGGATTAAATTCGATACTGATCAAACGATCAACACATATGAATTAAAAATAATAAATGATCACTGATCAGAGAATGTATAATAAGTGTGTTCAATGTAATAAGCAATACTTGCAATGTCCCTCGATGAAATGTTCATACATTCTTCAGGTTGCTTGACATTGCCATCAGTGTGAAAGGTTTGGTAATACCATCTAGTTGTTGGTTGATAGGTGCTCAGTGTTGATGGAGCAAACGTCAAAAATGGATGAGCAGCAAGGAAGCGATTAGCATTTAGCAGAGGTCATATTTGTAAAGTAACTTCGGTCTCCCCCTCATCTTTTGTCGGTACGATGGGATGATGTAATGTCGGTACGATGGGATGATGTAATGTGGGTTGTGATGTCATGAATAAACTGCAAAAAGAAACACTTGAAAGCACACGCGAATAATTTGATTAATTGCAAAACGCGTAATGAAGAGATTGAAATTATATAATTAGCAAAGGTCAAAATCATATAATTAACAATGCACTGCAAAGCAAAATGAAATAACACTAATTTGTTGAAAAAAACTTAATGAATGTGCTGACGACCAAACTGAAGTTAAGCGTCAACCTATATAAGAAAGGTATTAAATCTGCGAAATTTAGTGGTTAGCTTGGCAAATAGCTAACTGATGAGCAATGTTCTGCGGTAAGCCAACTGTGAAAATAAAAAATATACACAGGCAACCTTGAAGATAAAATTTTCTAAATAAATTATAAAAGCTTCAACATCGAAACTATTGTTGTGCAGCGAAATTAGAATAATATTTTTGCAAAAAGTGAGAAAACCGATTCACCTGATCTGTTAAAATTGTGACAGTTGACTGAGTTGAGAAATTTCTCTATCTTGTTTTCGTATACCGTCAAAGTCATCGAATTGTTTTCGCGTACCGTCAAAGGCGTAGACGATCTTTAACAAAAGCCAAAGCTTCTTCAAGTTGTTCGGTTTTTGTTTCTTCATATTTAAAATTGAAAGGGAACAACACCATTCAGCCAGGTTCACTCGAGGCACCAATTGTTGGGTTGATGGTGTAAAATATTGGAACCAATTTCAAAAATTGGAATCACTCGGGGCACCCATTTGGTGAGTTCGTTGGTCTTCGGAAATTTTAGTGAGTTCGTTGGTCTTCGGAAATAACTTAAGCTAGCTTGAAAAATCCTCACTCGAGTAAATCCGGGTAAAAAGAGATTTTGTTATTTGCAGTGACAAAGCAAGGCAGCAAAAACTGCAGAACAGAGATTGACTCTGATTGCTCAGAACCAACCCAGCGCTGATCTGTTCTGTAATAATCGCGATCAGTTTATTCTGATCAATATTCCTATGTGCAAACATATTTAAATGACGGTAAAAAAAAAGGCATTTGCAAGCATGGAAACTAATGCAGACGCAAGAAAAAAAGCAACATGAGGTATGGCCGCGTTGAGTTGCCGGAAATCGCGCCTTCTATTTCGGACAAATCTGCCTGTTCCAGGACAGAAGAAAAGGTGATGAAAAAATGTAAAATGTTAAATGCGCAATATTCACATGGGAAAAAGGTAAAAAATTACACTATCGATTAAAAATGCGGAAAAGCAGTCAGATTTCGTCGGGAAACAGATTGCACAACGTCCAGAAACGACCAACGAGCACGTAATCGCCACAGAACCATAGCTTTAGTGATACTCGCTGGGCTTTTATACTCTGCTCGTCATGCCGTTCTTTGCCGTCTCCCAACAATCATACGAGTCCTCGATGAAGTCATGAACGAGTCCCATTCAAATAGAGCTGTTGAAGCACGCGGTATCAGAGGCCAAGTCGATTTTAAATTTATGCTAATGTTGTCAACATTTGATGCAATACTCGGTGAGACGCAATTAGCATCAAAAATGCTCCAATCACCTGGCCTCGATTTATCGAGAGCAATGGATGTCGTCAAAGTTCTCAAAGACAGAATGCATGAAATGCGAATCAACGACGACAAATTCGCTCCCATATGGCACAAATCAAAAGAACTTTCTAAAACCTGCCATATTACCACTGAAAATTAACAGTTTTTCAGCACAGTAAGAAGAGTTGACAGAAGCCTCCCATCTGCTTTGCGGGACTGCGTGGTTGAGTCGCCAATGTTGGAAAGAAGTGGAGGCGATAAAGACATGGTGAAGTTTGAAATCGTTTTTCCCATATTGGAAAAGATGAATGCTGAGTAAGAACAAAGATTTTCTGAATTCAGTTGCAATATTTTGCGAGGAATCCAATCCTTGTGCCTTACGGGAGACAGCTTTTTGCAACTCAGTCACATGAAATCGCTGTTCGAAGCATGCGATGCCAACATGGATGACCTTGTCCATGAAGTCCCTCAGGCGGAGCGTCTTATCGAGCGGAAGGTTAAGAAAGGCGTGGCTAAACTGACTGCCTTCACTGAGTTCCTTCGCTTCATTAATCTATATAAAGAAGCGTTCCAAGAACTCTTTCGCCTTTGCAAAATAGCTGTGACCATTCCTGGGACAAGCGCTTCGGCTAAAACAGTGGTTCTCAAACTGGGGTCCGCGGTCCTTTTGGGGTCCGCGAGACAAATTTTCTGGGACCGCGAAGCACCTTCCAAAAAAATTAAAACGACGATCCTGAAGAAAAAATTTTGTGTAAAATTAAGTTTTCAGGCAACTTTTCTTCCAATCAACTTAACAAACACAATTTGTCATGAAACCTTACAGGCTACATAGGCATTTATGATATCACAAGAAGCAATTTGATGTCACATTAGTGCAATGGCTCCTTTAGCGTGAAGTCTGCGAATGATGGAGAACGTGCAGTAGCAAAAAGGATCAAGTTTTTTTGCGGATGGCTTAAAAGTAAAAACCTGGTGGGTGGCGGCAGCAGTATTGGTTTCAGAGAAGGATACTGCAATGTGTGATTTTAGTCTAACTCTAGTAAATTGTTCATTTTCCTTGAATAAGTTTGCAAAGAAGCAAGTGCCCTCGTCACATTGATACAATAAAAAATCAACGTGTTGTTTTGTGTTTATTTGTGTTAATTTTTCAAGGGGACCGTGAGCCATTAAAAAAATTGCTAGGGGACCGTTGCGTAATTTTTTTAAAAAAGTTTGAGAACCACTGGGCTAAAAGAAGCTTCTCTGCGTTGAAAAGCATGAAAACTTATTTACGGAGCACAATGACGCATGACAGAATAAGCAACCTCGGTGTGTTAAGCATTGAACGGAGAAGATCTGGCCATCTGGATATGGAAGAGTTTGTTGACATTTTTTCTACATCACACAACAACAGAAGAATTATGCTTTTCTAATTAATGATCTTGATTTTGCAGGTCTGAGGTTAATTTAATTATGTGTGCTGTGCAATGTGTTTTTTCGCCTGTTTATCTTTTCCTATTCTTGCCCTGTTGCACTGTGTGTATATGTTTCTCTTTGATTGTGTTTTTATTACCGTATTCATATAAGTTTCGTTAAAACAGTTCTATGTTGAAAAATTTCTTGCATGACTGAATCCCGATTCTAGCTTGACTTTATTATTGTCTTTAGATAAGTGAGATTTTAGCCGCCAAAAACGCAAATGACACGCTCGCTCTGCGACTCAGCACTCCTTCGTTTCGTGTCTTATAATAATCGATATGAAATCATCCTCCGTAAGATAGTTTTCTGTTTCTTAGAACAATTAAGTCTATCCGATGGCACCTGGTTTACATGTGGGAGTTTAAGCCAAGATCTACCCTCGTATTTCCGTCGTCGTAGACATCACTGACAGGTTTGCGCTAGCCACACCCTAACTGAAACGCATTCGAATAATCATTATATACGTAACTTACAGAAATTCACTTAGAATTAGCAAAGAGATTGTAAACAAAAGATGTTCCTTTGGGGGGTCTGGGGGGCTAAGCCCCCAGGCTAACCCCACAGGCTAAGCCCCCCAGACCAATATAAATACCAGTATAATCTGATAATTGCTGATTCTCCAACATTACTAGTCTAGTCTATAATTAGAACTTTATGGATCACACTTTGGCACACCTGACACCATGCCTAGTTTAATCTTTCTCAAATCTTATCTAAGTTTGAACCATGCAGAATCTTTCTCAAATCTTATCTAAGTTTGAACCAATAAAAACCAGAAACCGAGCCAAAACCCTGCTAAACATATTAGGACTTCAGTTTATTCCCCTTGCTTCACATTCATCGCCCAATGCTCTTAACTTCTTTCGTAACACCAATAATACCATTCACATATTCTAAAATGGGACGTGAACATCTTCGGCTTCGTGGGCATTGCAGACATCTTCGACATCGTTGACCGCGGACATCGTTGACATCGCTGACATCGTTGACATCGCGAACATCGTTGACATCGCTGACTTCGCAGACATCGTTGACATCTTCGACATTGTGGGCATCGCTGACATCTTCGACATTGCTGACATCTTCGACATGGCGGACATCGCGGACATCATTGACATCGCGGACATTTACTATTTAGTAACACCGCATACAAGTGAGTTTTCACATGCTCAGTGCTATATGAAACTACTGGTACATTATTCACATCAATACCGGTATTCAAAAATTAGCTAAAATCGACCTGTCCTACTGGACATTTGATTACAAGAGATGATGATAATATACTAAAGAAAGCAATGAGGATGGAAGTAAATGGGAAGCGAAAGCGAGGACGACCAAACCTGACATGGGGGAGGCAGGTGGAAAAGAGTGTGAACAAAGTCGGGTTAAAGATTGAGGAAGCTGAGATCGAACGAGATGGAGGAAAGATGTGAGAGCGATTGTGGAGAGGATGAGGTGTATCCGGCCACCTTCGGAAGGAGGAGAAAAGTGGATTGAAACTGTATAGAAGAAGAAGGAGATGCCGTTGCTGCGTTGTGCTGTATCGCTTAAATAAATAAAGTTCTGAGATCAATATCAATTGGAGTCAGATCGTGTACCAGTACTGTTACATTTGGTGACCGCCCCAGATTTGGTGATTCCTACAGTTTAACAGCATGCAGTACTGATACCGGTACTCTACTTATTCTGTATTTGGTTTTCAGGGTTATAGGCCTATAGATATACACCGGTACCCGATTAGCGGGTGCGGTAGCTTTTTCAAAATAAACTAAGCTCAGAGCTAGTTAGATAGACTGCTGGTAAACTTAACCTGTCCTGGGTCTTTAATCAAAAATTAAGCTTAACAGGGATTTGCAAACTCAGAACTGGGCCTAGTGTGAAAACCTTCTAATGGTGAGACATTACCAAAATACGGAAATAGGAATTTAGGAAAAGACGGAAAATACGGAAATCTTGCTAAAATACGGAAATAGTGCTAAACTAAACGGCGGAAATGTCGGAAAAGACAGAAATGGCGGAAAAGCAGAAATGGCAGAAGTCTTGATAAGATGCGGAAATAGGAAAAAAACGGAAATGACGGGAAAAGTCAGAAAAAATCTCGCTGAAGGGCGGCAATTTTAAAAGGGCATCTTGCTGAAATACGAAAATAGGAAATGACGGAAATGATGGAAAACTAAAATTATTGCTGAAATATAAAAAAATACGTAGGCCTATAATGCTACAAAGCGAAGGAAATTTTGCTCAATGAGAAAAGTGTTGGAAAGACGGAAATCTTGCTTAAACACGAAAATTGAATTACTGGCAAGAAACTGCAGCTTGATGCAAAATCATTCAAATCTTGATGCAAAATTTATTGATTTTGCATCAAGCTGCAGTTTCTTGCCAGTAATTCAATTTTGATCTTTCGATGCGAAATCGTCAATCCAACTTTGTCAGGGTGCTTGTGATTCATTCTATCATCTATACAATAAACTTCTCTGTTAAAATACGGAAAATATTGCAAGAGCGAAAATCTTGCTGAAATACACGGAAACAGGAAAAGACGGAAAATACTACAAAACAGAGAAATCTTGCTAAAAGACTGAAAATGTTATAGACGGAAATCTTGCTAAAAAAAAGAAAAAAATACCAAGGCAGAAATATTGCTAAAAGAGGGAAATAATACAAAGGTGGAAATATTGCTAAGAGACAGAAATGTCACAAAGGCAAAAGTCTTGCTAAAAAAAGGAAAATGTTTCAAAGAAGGAAATCTTGCTAAAAACAGAAAATGTTGGAAAGACGGAAATCTTGCTGGAAGAGAGAAAATTTCGTCTTTTAGCTAGAAATCCGTCTTTCTAACGTATTCCGCATTTTAGTATGATTTCCGTCTTTCCAACGTATTTCGGATTTTAGCATTATTTCCGTCGTGTTAACATTTTCCGTATTTTAGTAACTTCAAGATTTCCGTCTTTGTAAAAATTTCCGTATTTTAGTAACTTTAAGATTTCCGTCGTTGTAACATTTTCCGTAATTTAGTCACTTTAAGATTTAAGATTTCCGTCGTCGTAACATTTTTGTATTTTAGTAACTTCAAGATTTCCGTCGTTGTAACATTTTCCGTATTTTAGTAATTTTAAAATTTCCGTCGTTGTAACATTTTCCGTATTTTAGTAACTTTAAAATTTCCGTCGTTGTAACACTTTCCGTATTTTAGTAACTTCAAGATTTCCGTCGTTGTAACATTTTCCGTATTTTAGTAATTTTAAGATTTCCGTCTTTGTAAGATTATACCGTCTTTGTAACATTTTTGTATTTTAGTAACTTTAAGATTTCCGTCGTTGTAATATTTTCCGTATTTTAGTAACTTTAAGATTTCCGTCGTTGTAACATTTTCCGTATTTTAGTAACTTCAAGATTTCCGTCGTTGTAACATTTTCCGTATTTTAGTAACTTTTAGTTTTCCGTCTGTGCAACATTTTGCGTATTTAATAAACTTCAAGATTTCCGTCGTTGTAACATTTTCCGTATTTTATAAACTTCAAGATTTCCGTCGTTGCAACAATTTTTGTATTTTAGTAACTTAAAATTTCTGTCGTTCTAACATTTTCCGTATTTTAGTAACTTCAAGATTTCCGTTCTTGTAACACTTTCCGTATTTTAGTAACTTTAAGATTTTCGTCTTTATTACCAGGAATGTGGAAGCGGTATATTTGCAAATAGCTTCCGCTTCCACACCTATCGCTTGCGCTTCCAAAAAAATTCACCGAAATTTTGCTAGTAAATTAAGACCAGTACTTTGATAGCCTATAGCGTAAACGGTAGCTTTTTTTTTCTACACGCTGAGAGCTCTTGGTCAAACTTTAGCCAGCGTTTTTTTAAAGATAACACTGGTCAACAGTAAATTTTAAACGAACATTCTGGTGAGCGCATCCTGATGTATTTTTGACGCAGATTCGGAAAATAATTTTACTTTTTCTTTCGCACGTTAGGTTTTTGAGATATTTCGGTTTATATAATTTCAAATCAACTTCTGTTGTTAAGCATTGTACAATCCAGATACAACAGAATAATCCATTATGACGTCACAAAATAACACTCTTGCAAGTGGAGAAATAACGTAAGTGCAAGCTCTGAGTGACAAAAAGAGGATGAAGCAGGCGGGTTTGCAAGTTATGTACGTAGTCTACAGTAAGTGTAGAGAGTGATAAATGCTGGAACATACTCAGGCGGAACTGAGGGCATAATATTAACGTAATGCCTAGAAAATGCGTAAATCATCCAGATCGATTTTGTTTTGTCTGTGGAAAGTTTACAAGCAAAAAACAACAAAGAAATATCACGCGTGATATCAAGATGATGTATGCTGCATATTTCGGTTGCCCATTAGGCGAATAAGATAAGACCTGGGCACCTCATAAAATATGCAAGATATGTTGTTTAAGCTTGCACAACTGGCTAAATAAAAGGTATCCTTGCATGCCGTTAGCGGTCCCAATGATTTGGCGTGAACCTAAAAATCACAGTCAGGATTGCTATTTTTGTCTCACCAAAACAAAGGGTTTTTCCTTTAAACAAAGAGACAAAATAACATATCCCAATTTGGATTCAGCAAGAATCCCAGTTCCTCATGATAACTCAATGCCACCACCAGTACCTCCTCAACATGGACTTGATGCTACTGATAGTAGTGCTGATGAAGACAACTTCGACGGATTAACTTCTTCCAACTACAAAGATTTCGATACTAATGAAGACCCCATCTTATTTTCACAAAAACATCTAAATGACTTAAATAGAGATTTATGTCTCTCTAAGGAAAAGGCGGAGCTTCTTGCATCAACGTTAAAAGAACGAAATATGGTTGAAAGAGATGTCAAAGCAAGTTATTGCAGGAAGCGCAACAGGGACTTATCATCAAGTTATTGCAGGAAGCGCAACAGGGACTTATCATCGGCCTTAAAAGTTGAGGGGCTTCTTTGTTACTGCAATGATATTGAAGAGCTATTTCGAACTCTGGGTGCAGTTCACATTGCAAACGAATGGAGGATTTTTATTGATTCCTCGAAGAGAAGCTTAAAGGCAGTTCTTCTACATATTCGAAATAATAAAACCTCCATCGCTATTGCACACTCTGCACAGTTAAAAGAATCTTATGACAGCTTTGAATGTCTTTTGAATGCGATTCGCTATTCTGACTACCAGTGGAGCTTATGCGGGGACCTTAAGTTAATTGGAATTCTGACGGGATTGCAAGGGGATTTTACGAAACACTGTTGTTTTTTATGTTTGTGGGACAGTCGCGCCACTGCACATCACTATGAAACAAAAGAATGGCCGACAAGAAATTTATATGCACCTGGAGTGAAAAATATCCAACACACCGCTTTAGTAAATCCCGATAAAGTTTTAATGCTTCCATTGCATATCAAACTAGGATTAATGAAGAACTTTGTGAAAGCTATGGCAAAACAGAATTCGAATGGTTTTAGATTTCTCTGAAAAAGGTTTCCCAAGCTAAGCCAAGCGAAGTTGAAAGAAGGAATTTTTGTTGGTCCACAGATTCGGGAAGTTTTTAAAGATCCAGAGTTTGATAAAACATTAAATACATTGAAATTAAGAGCTTGGCATGCATTTAAATGGATTTGCTCCAATTTTTTGGAAAATTTCAAGTCAAATTCGTATCGAGAAGGTGTTGCAGAGTCGCTTGCAGCATACAAAGAGAATGTCCTTAAAAGAGATGGGGTGTCGCATGTCCTTAAAAATGCATTTTCTTCATTCACACCTTGATTTTTTTCCAGAAAATTTAGGAGCAGTTAGTGATGATAAGGGTGAAAGATTTCACCAAGATGTCCAAGCTATGGAAGAAAGGTATAAAGGAGTTTGGAATGAAGGGATGATGGTTGATTATTGCTGGATGTTGCACCGTGATGATGCAAACTATCCATACAAACGCAAATCATATTTCAAACATTTTTAAGTTTTTCTTATTTGAACTGGTATTGATTGCAGCATTAAGTAGCCTAGTACTGAGGTTGAGAGCAAACATTTTTCGCATGCGTTATTTTCAAAAGCACTTTTGTTGAAGCTACCCGGAAAAGACTTTTTCAAAATCACCCAAGTGCAAGCTGTTTAAAGGCTGTCAATAAACAGTCCTTTTCAAAACTACATTTAAAGAAAGAGTTTGCCCATTGCCTAATCTTCAGTCACACACCAGTACATTAAACCTGCTTAATCTTTTTTGTTTGATCTTTTTTTCAATTTTGTTTAGTTATGTATGACAGAGCATGCTAATTTAGTTAGTAGCTTATGTCACAACGTGAACAAAAGCGTCGATATGTGCATAAATATTATCGTTTATGAGTTATACTATGCACGCCATCTCACACACCATGCCCCTCATATCTCAAAATCCTGATGTGCTAGAAGAAAACTAATACCAAATTCAGAATCAGCGCGCCTCAAAGTTACCCAGAAATGAATATTCTTGTTCTCGTTTAAAAAAAAATATTTTTTTGTTGACCAGGGTAATGATTTGCAAAAAGAAACAAAAGTGTAAAGGAATGATTGAATCACAATATTGTGTCACAATCCTGGGAGTCTTTTACTGCAACTTTGCTTCGAAACTTACTCCCTTCTTTAAGAAAATGTTGTTACACAGCACTCAGTGGCGTGGCAGGAATTTTTAAAGGGGGGGGAGCATAATTTCCACATTGTTTTCAAGCGTATTTTCTTTTCAGCAGAACTAATTTGAAGCTGATTGAGAAACCAAAAAGGCTCTGAGGGCTGAGGGGGTTCGGGGGCATGCTCCCCCGAAAAGTTTTTGAAAATGCACATGCTCTAATGGCTATTTTAGTGCTTTATTAATAGTTTCTAGCCAAATTTTGTTTAAATTTTTTGACCCTAATTCTGAGTGCTTCACCGAATATATTGCATTTTGTTCGCACATTTTTGATTATGCGTGCTTATGGCGCACGGCTTATTGCTATCGAAGAGGCTCGAAATTATGGAAAAATTGTATACATCAAAAACATTTTCCAAAATGGCTGGTGGGAGGAGGCTTACCCCTTATCCTAGCCCCCTGAATCCGCCCCTGGCCATAAGCTACAGAAACCATCAAAAAAGTCTGGCATATTTTAATCACTTGGCACCAATAATTTTGTTTTTTTTTGCTAAAAGACAGAGTCAAAAGGAGAGGACCGGGGAGGGGGTGGAGGAATGGCACAACGCTTCTTCTACACCTAAATGCGCTTCTGTCAGCACACCATCTATTTTGTGACATGTTTGCAGTTGGAAAAGAGTCAACTATTGCTTTTGGCGCTATGATAAATTAGTTGCTTTGTTTCAAAACTTAGAAAGCTGAAAGAAAAAGCGATTCTACGTTTGTACTATTTGCAAGTCAAGCGAAGAGTATTGGCCTATGATGAGATCTGCCATCAATGCGAATCGAGGATTGTAAAATAATATTTAATAAATTGAATAAAATGTAATATCTAATAAGTTATTTACAGCATGCTCTTTTGAATGACGTGAAAGCGGAAGCGCCATATTTTTCGCGCTTCCGCTTACATTAAAATGTGATCGTTTCCACCACTTCCGCTTTTAGCTCCCGCATTCACATCCCTGTTTGTAACATTTTCCGTATCTTAGTAACTTTAAGATTTTCGTCTTTGCAAGAATTTCCGTATTTTAGTAACTTTAGGATTTCTGTCTTTGTAACATTTTCCGTATTTTCATAACTTAACATTTCCGCCTTTGCAACTTTTTCTGTCTTAGTAACAAATGTTTCAAACATGGAAATCTTAAGTTACTAAAATACGCAAAATGTTTTATATTTTTTCATTTTCTTTTTTTTTTTTTTTTTCCTTACCGCCTGGCCTTCTCGCCGCCGCCGCGAACCGTCGGCTCAAAAGCAAATCTTAGCAAGGTGGAAAATGTTACAAAAGCAAGGTGGAAAATGTTACAAAGACATCTTACACCGACGGAAATCTTGAAGTTACTAAAATAATAAAAAAACGTTACAAAGATGGAAATCTTAAACTTACTAAAATACGAAAAATGTTACGAAGACGGTATAATCTTACAAAGACGGAAATCTTAAAGTTACTAAAATACGAAAAATGTTACACAGACGGAAATCTTGAAGTTTATAAAGTACGGAAAATGTTACAACGATAAAAATTGTAAAGTTAATTAATGGAGGAAAGTGTTACAACGACGGAAATCTTAAAGTTACTAAAATACGGAAAGTGTTACCACGACGGAAATTTTAAAGTTACTAAAATACGGAAAATATTACAACGACGGAAATCTTAAAGTTTATAAAGTACGGAAAACGTTACAACGACGGAAATTTTAAAATTACTTAAGTACAAAAATGTTACAAACAACGGAAATCTTAAAGTTACTAAAATACGAAAAGTGTTACAACGACGGAAATTTTAAAATTACTAAAATACGGAAAATGTAACAACAACGGAAATCTTGAAGTTACTAAAATACGGAAAAACATTACAAAGACGAAAATTTTAAAGTTTAAGTATGCGGAAAATGTTACAACGACGGAAATCTTGAAGTTACTAAAATACGGAAAGTGTTACAACGACGGAAATCTTAAAATTACTAAAATACGGAAAATGTTACAACGACGGAAATCTTAAAGTTACTAAAATACGGAAAGTGTTACAAAGACGGAAATCTTGAAGTTACTAAAATACGGAAAATGTTACAACAACGGAAATTTTAAAATTACTAAAATACGGAAAATGTTACAACGACGGAAATCTTAAAGTTACTAAAATACGGAAATTTTTACAAAGACGGAAATCTTGAAGTTACTAAAATACGGAAAATGTTAACACGACGGAAATAATGCTAAAATCCGAAATACGTTGGAAAGACGGAAATCATACTAAAATGCGGAATACGTTAGAAAGACGGATTTCTAGCTAAAAGACGAAATTTTCTCTCTTCCAGCAAGATTTCCGTCTTTCCAACATTTTCTGTTTTTAGCAAGATTTCCTTCTTTGAAACATTTTCCTTTTTTTAGCAAGACTTTTGCCTTTGTGACATTTCTGTCTCTTAGCAATATTTCCACCTTTGTATTATTTCCCTCTTTTAGCAATATTTCTGCCTTGGTATTTTTTTCTTTTTTTTAGCAAGATTTCCGTCTATAACATTTTCAGTCTTTTAGCAAGATTTCTCTGTTTTGTAGTATTTTCCGTCTTTTCCTGTTTCCGTGTATTTCAGCAAGATTTTCGCTCTTGCAATATTTTCCGTATTTTAACAGAGAAGTTTATTGTATAGATGATATAGGCCTTGTTGCACTGTGCTCTATCTTGTCATCTCGTGATACCTAACGAAGAACTATGTAAAAAATTGTCTGTAAATATAATTATGGTAGTAGATCGAAACTGGAGTGTCTTCCCGTGCAAGCAGGTGCCGTTTTTGAGATATAACCGTTTGAATATTGAAAAATTTTAGCGGATGAATACTATTGCGCATAAAGCGCATCACCGCTTTTTCGTCATTAGGTGTTGCCGTGTTAGTTTCTAAATGTTTTTTGCTCAGTGTTCGATAACATTTTAAACTAAAGTAGAAAAAAATATCTAATATATTGATTTTTAAGTTAAATTGTAAGCTGAATATAATTATTTTTGTATAATTTTTAAATGAAGTGACAGCATCTAACTCATAAAAAATTAACTTATGCAAGTTAAAATTTGGAAACATGTTCTTATCAGCTGTTTCGTCATAGTTACGCCAAACAGCTGATCAAGGTAAAACAACGAAATAGTGGAACTGGCAGTCTACAAGTGCTAGTGGCACAAACTTAGGTAGGTTTAGCTGCTGAAGCGTAGAGATAGATAGAACTAAAAAGTTGAAGCGGTATTATTATACCTTTTTAAAAGTCAGTTAGCCTAGCTTATCGAAATGACTTATAGGTTTACTTGCAGAAACGTCATATAACCTACGTATCTGTATACTCTGTTGCTGGATACGTTTGTGAGGAAATGATGTTAAAAAGTCAGGCTACAGTTACGAGCTTTTTGTGGTAATCCAGTATCTGGGTGCAGTTCCTACGGACAGACTAGTTTTCCATACTGCTCAGATGGGCGAGTGATTAGAGCGTCCGCCTCGGGAGCTCTATACTTGGGTTTGATTCCAGGTCGGGTCAAACCAATGACTACAAAAATGGTATTCACAGCTTCCCTGCTTGACGCTCAGCATTATACGGACAGTGTGGAGAACAAGCCGGCAAGTTTACTTGTTGTGCCGTTGGGAAATGCACTTAGCGGCATTCCCCCATCTTAGTGTTGTTGACAGATGGCCGGCAATTCCTCAGCGAGCTCGTATAGCGCATTGATCGCTTTCACGTGATAGGAGGATAAATATGCGACTAAATACAAAAATACTCTATCAATACTATTGGTGCTAATAGATCTCATTCAGCTTGGCGCGTATCATTTTCATTTATCGGTGAGTAATAATTTAGAGAATTAATGGCCGTTAGCTCAGTTGTCAAGCGCACGCTCTCGGTGCGGGAGGTCTGGGGTTCGATTCCCGGACCGGTCAAATCGGCACAGTGTCGCCAACGTCTCGCCACCGCTGCGACGTTTCTTCGGAGCTGTGTAGCCCAGGCGCTAAGTCGCGGAGATGGGCCCCGCAACTCGTTTCACGCTTCGGCGTAATACCGCGAGTAAAATGAAGATTTGATTTTGATTTGATGAAATGCATAATTGTTCACTATGATGACGTCTATGAAAGTGATTCAAAAAAGTTTACTGCAACAAGTTTCAGCACTCTAAAGTAATGTGCTTATAAATGGCTGAGTTTGGATTGTACTGAAAAAGTTATTGCTGCTAAAAATTTACAATTATATGGGATATAAATTCATTAACTGATCTGTCACCGAGCGCCCATAGGCATGGTTTTCATCAATAATGCTATTTTCGATTTACCAATGAAAGAAGTATTGAAAGGCGCGTATGTTCGAATTCTAAAAGAATATTTCCAGAAGATGATTTTCCTGAAAGAATTGAAAGTTTATCCATACAAGCGTTGCGATCATCAAGTTCATTCAACATATGTGAAAAAAAAAAAGAAATCAGTGACTTGACAGAGGCGATGATCTCTGCTTATCCATCCACTTCAGGAAGATGTCTTTCAATATTTTGTAAGCAATTACGACATGTTCTGTGCTACGCAAGCCTCTGCTTTCCCTACTTTTGCCCTGTTGCAGCCATTTGGTGTCTACTTTATTACACTTTATTAGCTGTGCCCGTAGATTAGATTGGGAAGGTCATTTAAATACTTTGGAAGGTAACTCCTTGGCTGCTTGCCTACGATTGTGTGAATTATTCTCGCTACGTTCCTGTCTATTTGCATGAAATGCGTGAATTTGAAAAAGCACACCCATTTGCTCTTGAGCATTTACGTGCTGGTGAATTTGCAATTCAGCAACAAGAGCGATACGGATTTTTCGCAACAGCCGCAGATCAAGTGATTGAGCAGACTGTTAACAGAGACAATAAATCAGTGTTCTTGCGTTGGAAACGGCGTATCATGCACCGAACTCTGCTCTTGCGTTGTTTGTGAAAATGATTCGGAGATCGTAATTGAAGTAGAACCAATGAATGATGTCAGTAATGACGACGATGATAGTGATAACAACCAGTTTGTAGCTAGTTGAAAAATGTTAAAATGTGTTTGTCGTAACTAAAGGTTTTATTTTAATGTAACGAAATTTAATATACCGTATTTTCCCGTGTATAAGAGACCTTTGTGTACAAGAGACCCTTCAATTTTTAGGTAAAATTTTCGGGAAAAAAGTTTTTTAGTAATGAATAACTTTATTAATCATAGAAATCATTAAATTCCTCATCACTCTCCTTATCAGCCAGTTCTTCGTCATTATCATCAGAGGAGTCACTCTGTTCAAAAATGGCATCGTCCTCTGTGCCGTCCATGGCATTGGAGATGCCACACTTCTTAAAGGATTTAATGATGACCTCTGGCTTTACACCATTCCATGCCTTGATGACCCAGCTACAGACTTCTCCAAAGGTTGGCTTTCTCACCTTACCAGTTGGTGTCAGATTAGAGTCGGCATCTTGCATCCACTTCGTCCACTCCTCATACATGGTATATATGAAAGAGGTATATATCAGAGTGCATACCTGCATACCGAACTACAATACATACTGGCGCTAAAAGACTTACTCCCATGTATAAGAGACCCCCTATTTTTAAAGTGAAAATTATGAACAAAAAAGGGTCTCTTATGCACGGGAAAATACGGTAGCTTATTCTCACCAAATTTCTCTTTGTTTTTCAAGTAATAAGACCTGCTTATTAACGTAGCCTATAGGTGTTTTAGCTAGAAACAAAATTTAGTCAATGAAAATATTTTACGGCGTAAAAATTTATGTTTATATCTTTTTAAAGTAGATTGGCAGCAACGAACAGTAACTAATGAAATTAATTTGCTGATCCAATAAAGGTCTTTTTCGTAAAATATATTTCTGTCGAGAATTATGATGCCATTATTTAATTGCACAAAACTGACGCAAAGGGTACCGGTATGTTGTTTTTGGTTACATTAAAAAAATACTTTGAAGTGCTTAATTTATACCAATTGAATTTCTTAGCGTTAACTTGATGCAGTAGTTGAAACACGTGAAGTATTGTAAAGTTATCAGCTGTTAGAGAGTAGGATAATCGTCTCGTAACCTAGAAAGTATTTGACAAAACTGGACAAAATTTGCAGGTGTGCTAGTATGTACCGTATGCTTACTTTATCCACGTCAAGTTTCACATTGTTTTTCAATGAAAATAGTGGTTAAAAAATTTATGTACACTGTGTTCAGAGAAAGTTTTTATTTATGGATGATATGACGTCATCAACTTATGACGTCATTGTTTGGCACAAAAGCAAATTATTGACTGAAAATGTCCCAAACTGTTTTTAAGTGTTTGCAGCAATTACTCGATACAATTATTTACTATCTTGTATGATTGCGCGTTAAGCTAGCGGTAAATAACTAATTGTTGTACGTCTGTAGAAGAAAAAAAAAATACTCCATCAAACTAGTCAAAGTTTTGCAGATGTGTTAATATGTAAACTTAGATTTTCCAAGCCAAAATTCAGCTTTTTAAACTTACTATGTATGAAGTTATAATGAACTGTATATGCACCCTGTCTAGCAAAAATATATTTTTTGCAAAATCTTACTTGTGAGTTATGACGTCATCAAGTTATGACGTCAGTATTTGAAATAGAGGCAAATTATTGACTAGAGATGTCTCCAAGCTATTTTAAAGTGTTTGTATTGCTAACACAAGAAGTTGGAAGCAATTACTCAATATGATTATTTATTTTCTGGTCTGGTTGCGGTTTAAGCTAAAAGTTAATATGTAATCATTGTAGGACAATAGCAAAAAAACTACTGAATAAAACTGGTCGAAATTTTGCAGATGTGGTAATATGCATACTTGGATTTTTCACACCGATTTTTAGCTTGTTAAACGTACTACAACCGAAGTTACAAGGAACTGTATGCACCCCATCCAGAAAAATAATTGTTTTTACAAAATCTTTTACTTGTAGATTATGACGTCATCAACTTATGACGTCACAGTTTGGCATGGACATAGTCTCTCAACCAAAGATTACTTTGAAAGTGGTCTGATGCATTTACATCAACCACAAAAAAATTTAGAGGCGTTTAAGTGTGTGGAATTTCTGCATCTTTGAAAGGGCTATTTTTGTCTTCATGACGTCATTATGACGTAACGGCACCTGTTGGACACGGAAGACACGAGATTTAAATTCAGCATTTTTTAATCTTCAAATTTACGAAGTTTCATCTAGTTCTTCGGTGGGTATCACGAAATCCATTTTCTAGGCGTTTTTTGTGATAGCGTAACAAGGCCTAATAGAATGAATCACAAGCACCCTGACAAAGTTGGATTGACGATTTCGCATCGAAAGATCAAAATTGAATTACTGGCAAGAAACTGCAGCTTGATGCAAAATCAATAAATTTTGCATCAAGATTTGAATGATTTTGCATCAAGCTGCAGTTTCTTGCCAGTAATTCAATTTTCGTGTTTAAGCAAGATTTCCGTCTTTCCAACACTTTTCTCATTGAGCAAAATTTCCTTCGCTTTGTAGCATTATAGGCCTACGTATTTTTTTATATTTCAGCAATAATTTTAGTTTTCCATCATTTCCGTCATTTCCTATTTTCGTATTTCAGCAAGATGCCCTTTTAAAATTGCCGCCCTTCAGCGAGATTTTTTCTGACTTTTCCCGTCATTTCCGTTTTTTTCCTATTTCCGCATCTTATCAAGACTTCTGCCATTTCTGCTTTTCCGCCATTTCTGTCTTTTCCGACATTTCCGCCGTTTAGTTTAGCACTATTTCCGTATTTTAGCAAGATTTCCGTATTTTAGCAAGATTTCCGTATTTTCCGTCTTTTCCTAAATTCCTATTTCCGTATTTTAGTAATGTCCTAATGGTGGTCCAAGGTCTGGTTGTGAATGACTTGGTCGTCATGCTTCTTAGTTTAGCCAAAAAGCCACTCCAGAACGAGTGCAGAAAACTTTTGAGACCGCTAGTCTATTCCTTTAATGCTCAAGGTTGTTTCCCCAAACCATACGCTAGCAGTGCTGTTTTTAAGACAGTTTTTTTGTATGCTGTTGTGTACCACAGTTTTTTATTTCTTTCTGCAGCTTAGTGCATGGTACTGTATCGTATATCAGTATATTGGGCACATTAATGATTTTGTAAGCTCATAGTGACAGTTAGTCTGTCAGTGACATTGCCAGACCATTCATCACAAAAGACCAGTGCCAGCACCATTGCAGCAGTCTGCAGCAGTCTTTCACCAGGTTCAGGTATGCAGTATGTTGGGAGTCTCATCTAGAATAAGCCGTCTGCGTCTTTTGTTGCCTTGCGCGGATGGCTTTTTCTAGATGCAGACGGCTTATTCTAGACTAGACTCGTATGTTGGTATGGGTGTGCAGTTAAAGCTGTTCTTAGGTGCACTGGTGCACTGAATTGTAAATTATCAATGTGGAGATCTGTTCCTTTATTTATTTTGTGACACATATCAAATCAAGGGAGCAGCTCACTGGTAAAAAATAAGAGTAAAGTTACCAATCGTTGATTTAGATGTGTGAATAAGCACAATTTGATGTGGGTGTTTTTATGATGTACCGGTAGCTTATTAGGATCAAAAAAACTGCATGGATTACGTTGACATTGAATGTTTGTTTGCTGTCATTAAAAATGTTCTTTCTGCTGCCGTGTTTCTGGAATGCAAATTGCAAAATAGCTCAAGTTCTATCAACTTATCATCTGGTGATAAGATAAAACAAAATGCAGTGGACTATGTGGATAAACCAACGGATTATGGTTCGTTTTTTGTAAACTATATGTGCAAAAATAAGCCATGTGTTTTTGGTAGTTGGATAACAAAATCATGGCAAAGTCGTGAGAAGTGGACTTCATGTTGTAGTCAACAAACTGTTGCAGACCTTACTTATTTCAAAAATTTGTGTTCGAGTTCATCTGTTCCCGTAGCAGATTGTAGGTTTGTAATATACCGTATAAAATAATATAGTTTGTATGCCAGTATAAATTTAGTTTTGCAGAGATAACTGTAGCAGGATAATATCCTAGTTTTGATTTTTCTCATGTGTCTTTGACATAATAATCATGCAATAGTTGTTACACACAATCATTTTAGTTATGTTATGATTATTGTTGCTTGTATGTACTTTATTAGTCTTCAACTGTTAGCTGTAATGAAGTTATGCTAACTCAGACCATTCAATAGTCTAGTAATTGTCAATCTTTGCTCTCTACAAAGCATTTACAGTAGAACGCCGGTTTTCTGAAACTCCTATCATCTGAACATGACTTTAGCAAAAGAATGCCATGCAAAATAAAAGAAACTGAGTGATTACTATACTGCCAATGCTAATAATGTACAATAAATCACAATGTATGTGTATGTCCTTCATAATGTACCAGTATATGATGTAATTTCATGATATTGAATGTTGTTTGATTGTCCGTACAAATCTCATATCCCAACCACACCTGGTTTTAATTAATTCGGATAATTGGTGATCTACTGTATTAGTATTTTATATTTAGTATTAATTTGCACTGTGGAAATAAAAGCTTTGTAGCTGAGATAGCTTATTTGTTAAGTATCATGTTGCTGTTTAGGTTACGCTTTTGTCATTTCAGTTCTACTGGCTAACTGTGTGATGTGCATGGCTGCTTTGCATCAGTAAACGTGTTGTATAACATTGATCTTTAAGAACTTTTCTGCTGCAGTTGAAACATCACACGCAAGTTGTAGTATATCATTGCTATGCTTTTTCAAAATCTTGTCGACGAAGGACTGTAGAAGTTATTTGAACTCCTTCAGATTTTTATAATAATAATGATAGCGTAATAATGCCTCTATGGGCATCTCAACTAAGCACCATTTTTATATCACTTTGGAGGTGACTTTGACAACACAACATTCAAGCAAAAGAAAAAGAGAAAAATAAATTGATCTTAGTCTCTGAATTTTAATTTCGGAGCGTCGTTTTTACGACGACCATGATCGCAAGGTTGATGGTTCACCTCCCAACCTAGTCTCGTTGTTGCGTCCTTGGATAAGATGCTTCACGATGATTATCTCTGCTTGGTGGAATCTGGCAAGCAGCAAATTAAAGAAGTCAGAAGAAAATTCAAGCGGAAAACGTGGAAACAAAGGCAACTCCTAAGCGAGTCTGGATTCGTCCTATGCATAGCGCCTCAGTCGCTTTCTCGTGATAGGAGGATAAAGATGAAGAAATCAAATTTTCCAAAAGAATGATTTAAGTTTCTATTTTGCGTCATGATTTTATGCTCATTGTCGTTGCAGTTGTAAAGGGCAAAGTGACTTGTTTCAAATAATCAAATTTGATATTTTCAGGAGCCAAGTTTTCAATTCTCATGAGAAAACTGATTGGAAGTTTAGTGACTATGTTTCATACTTCCATTGCCCAGATAATCAAGAAGATTGCTTTTACTTGAAGGATTGGCATTTTTTCAGGTGAGTCTCTGTGCGTGTTTGTAAATATGTGCTTGTGAGTTGTGATGACAGTTGATCAAAGGTCTACCCAGTGAACATTTACTGTATTTTACAGGCCATAAGATGCACTGTCTATAAACTGCTTTGATTTTTTTTGTGCATATGGCTTGCCGGACTACAAGACACAGCAATGTTGAGGAAGTATTAGGGCTACCATATAAAGCTCATTACACGAAAAAACTTTTGTATTTTAATGGCAATAAAGCAATGAAGGCTTGTATACCGAAGTCTATCCAGTCTAGCTATTTTAGGCTAAGAGAGTGATTCAAGCTTATAAATCAATATATAGAATTTCAATTAATGAATTGAACTTGAATCTAACTCACCAAGATCTAAGGCCAAATCAAACGTAATCAGAAAAATCTGATTACGAGTGGGATTCGAACCCACGCCCGCACCGACTAGATGGCACATGCTTTCCCGTAGCCGCTGATGCTTTAGCTGATGATGCTTTCCCGTAGCAGTAGATGCTTTGCTCCGGATGGCAGATGCTTTCCCGTAGCCCGGAGCGTTACTCTGTCTACGCTATTTAATCTGGCTGACAGAAACCGAATCTGCCTTAACGGCGAGACACCTAACGATGTTCAAGCTGGGCAGCAGCAAACGTCCTTTTCAGGATGGGGCGATGCGCATCTTCGGCGCACCGTCAACAAGTTCCAAAGGCCCAGCATTCTCCAACTGAACATCGAAGGCCTCACTGCAAGCAAGATGAGCGTGTTGCATCATCTTGCGTTACAGTGTGAGGCACTCGTCATCCTCTTACAGGAAACCCATTGCACCTCGGTAGAAAGGTTAGATCTTCCGAGCTACCATCTAGCTGGGTTTTCCTTGAGCAGGAAGCATGGTCTTGCTACGTTTGTCCATGAGCGTCTGAAGTGGATCCTAATCGACCAGTCCCCACCAACATCGGAGATCGAGTGGGTGTGCGTGGATGTTGATAACTATAAAATAGTCAACGTCTACAAACCCCCTCCAACACGGATGCAAGCATCTGATCTTCCAGCATTCCCTTATCCCTGCCTCTATGCTGGCGACTTCAACTGCCACCATGTTGACTGGGGCTATAATAATATCAATCCAGATGGTGAATGCCTGGCTGGCTGGGCCAGTGCCAACAACTTTACCCTGCTATATAGCCCCAAGGAGGCCGCCAGTTTCCACTCTGGCCGCTGGAAAACAGACACCAACCCAGATCTTGCATTTGCCAGCGTCGATTTGTACAGTCGCTTACCTGACAGACGTATCTTAGGAAAGTTCCCAAGGTCACAACACCGACCCTCGCTTATAGGTCCACCCAAACTTGCTCATCCAAAACCGAGCAAGCCTGTAAAGCGATGGAACTTCCGCAAGGCCAACTGGGACCACTATTCTAACCTAACCAACAAACTGGTCAAGAGTATACCGCCACCTGAATCTCAAAACATCGATCAGGTTTACCAGTGCTTTTGCAAGGTAATAAGCACTGCGGCGAAGAAATGCATCCCTCGTGGTCGACGATCAAACCACATACCTTGCTGGGATGCGGAGTGTGAAGACCTCTATCAGCATTTCCTGCAGTCACCTGGGGGCCCTGATTCGGATAGGGCTGCCACAGCCCTACTCACAAGGCTCGACGGGAAACGGAGAAATCGCTGGTCAGAGACGGTCCGCAACATTGACTTTTCGCACTCCAGCCGGCTGGCATGGAATACTATAAACAACTTGACTGGTAGGTCACGACAATCCCCTCGTCAATGTCCCGTTTCAGCTGATGCTATTGCTTCTCAGCTGGTTAAAAATGGGAAATACGAAGGTGTGAATCGACGCTCATCTCGGCTCGTTTTACAGGAAGTGTCTGACCTTTGGAGGGCTGATCCATTACATCCTGCGAATGTCTCCGAGAGTTTTTCCCATCGGGAGTTCGCTACTGCCCTCCAACATTTAAAACCAGGCAAAGCTCCTGGACCTGATTCCATTTGTCCGGAGCTGATAATCCATGCTGGAGCCAGCTTAAAATCTTGGCTACGTGGCTTCCTATCTTCCTGTCTGCACCACCTCAAAATTTCTAAGATCTGGAGAAGAGCGCTAGTAGTAGCGGTCCCAAAGCCTTCGAAACCTGTAGAGGACCCAAAGAGCTATCGTCCGATCTCCTTGCTCTGTGTTCCCTACAAGATTCTCGAGCGACTTATCTACGCCTGCGTCGAACCTCTTATTGACCCTCTGCTCCCATGGGAACAGGCGGGTTTTCGACGCGGAAGATCCACCGTGGATCAAGTCACTTTGCTCACACAAAGCATTGAGAACGCATTCGAAGCGAAAAAGAAGGCCGGTGCCATCTTTATCGACCTGACAGCTGCCTATGACACTGTCTGGCACCGTGGCCTCACCTGCAAGCTGTTGCGGCTTCTGCCGGACAAGCACATGGTTCGTATGATTATGGAGCTGATCTGCAACAGAAGCTTCACCCTTACAACTGGCGACAGCAAGCCTAGCAGGTTACGACGCCTGAGAAATGGCGTCCCCCAGGTATCGGTCCTGGCCCCCCTCCTTTTCAACATCTATACATATGATATCCCCTCCATAACCTCCAAGAAGTTCGCCTATGCCGACGACCTGGCGATACTTCATACATCTGGAGAATGGAAGGAGTTGGAAAGGACTCTAAGCCAGGACATGACTACACTCTCGGAATATCTCCAGACCTGGCGATTGAAGCTTAGCCACACTAAAACGGTGACGGCGGCCTTTCACCTCCACAATCGAGAGGCTAAGCGTGAGCTTAAGGTCTGTAACATCGGTAAGACTTTACCTTTCTGTCCAGTTCCCACTTATCTTGGGGTCAAACTGGACAGATCGCTCACATATCGTCCTCACCTGGAAGCATTGCGCAAGAAGTTATGTGCTCGCGTCTCACTGTTGAGGCGACTTGTTGGAACAGGTTGGGGTGCTAGCGCTAAAACATTACGCACAGCTGCCCTGTCTCTGGTCTACTTGACTGCCGAGTACTGCGCACCAGTCTGGTGCCGCAGCGTGCACATACGGCTTATCGACAGTGTAATAAATGACGCCTTGCGCATTGTCACTGGGTGCCTGCGTCCCACTCCATCGGTCTACCTTCCGGTTCTTTCAGGCATCCAGCCAGCTGAGCTTCGCCGCCAAGGAGCGACACTCTCCCTAGCCAACCGCAGCTCCCTGGACCCTGACCACATCTTACATGGCCAGTTTCATGAGTCACAGGACGTATGTAGGGAGAGATTGAAATCTAGACGCTCATTTGTACCTGCTGCTCGGAAATTACTAGACAGTCTTTCTGAGATGGACGTCCGTGCAGCCCAGTGGACGAACACGAAATGGGACATGGAGTACTCTGCCAACGCATTGTCACTCCACGCTTTCATTCCCAAGGCTAGCTCGAGACCCTTGGGTATGGGTCTGCCCAGGGCAGCCTGGGTCAAGCTCAACCGTCTGCGTTCTGGTGTTGGACGTTTCTGTTCGTCCACGTACAAATGGGGTCTCGCTCCTCTAGCGAATTGTGAGTGTGGTGCCAGTGAACCAACCGCACATCACATCATCTCACAGTGTCCCATACATCGAGCACCCCGAGGTATGTTTGGTCTAATGGTTTTGGATGACGAAACAAGATGCTGGCTGAAGTCCCTTACAGTCAGCATCTGACCCAAGCAGTTTGGTGGCCAGGGTGGTAAAAGGATAAACCCTCGGCCTTGGTCCTTCCATCTGTCTTGGAAGAGATGCCCCGCCAAACGACGACGACGACGGCAATAAAGCAATACCTGATCAGCACCAGCTTAGAAAGTGCGCATTGTGCAATCAATTTTTGAAAAAAAATATTTTAAGAGCTAGCTTTATGGTCAGTAGAATATGGTATGTTTGATTGTTGCATAACTTTTTTTTGCTAGATTGTATCCTGAGGAAAAAGTATATAATGTGCCTGAATATTTTTCTTCCGATTGGATGTATGAGCTTTATGAGCGTCAACTCCCACCGTTCCATGATGATTTTCGTTTTGTTTATATTGGACCACATAATTCATGGTATTTTTGTGTTGGATTTAGTTGCATATTTATTCTCTTATAACATTAAGCGATCAAAGCGTTATAACAAGCTTGCTTAGATGTTGAAGGCCACCTGCCTACCACTCTAAGATGGGGTAGCCTAATCCCCCTGAGTGCTTTTCCCAACGGCGCAACTAGTAAACTTTGCCGGTTTGTTCTGCACACTGTCCCTTCAATGTTGAGCTTCAAGCAGGGAAGCTGTGAATACCAATTTTAAGTTCTTGGTTTGACTGACTAAGATGCCCCCCAGACATTGACAAACTTTTTTCAAAATCTTCGCCAATTTTCTTTCCAAATGTTTGCATCGCTGATCTATATTCTATGCAAAATATTTCTTTATTTTTTTAAAACAACAAATTTCAAGAAGAAATGTGGGAAAATGTAACAAAACCTTAGTCAGTTTGCGGTTACTGCAATGCTAATGAAATCGCTGTAATTCACTGATATAGTGGTCCACACTTTATAATGTCTTGAAATCAAAACTGCATATATATATATTGTATTTCACGGACCATTAGGCGCTTTTTAATAATTTTTTTCTCAAAAATAGATCGTGCGCCGAAAGTATGGATCAGGTGGTGCTTTGTGCTTTATTCCCATTAAAGCATCGGGCTTTTTTTGTGTAATGATATTTATATGATAACTCAATACTTCTTGAAAGTCGTGTCTTATAGTCCAGTGCGCCTTACATATGACAAAAAAAAAAAAAATCAAGGCAATTTGCTGACAGTTCGCCTTATGGCTTGTAACACACAGTAAGTGTAAATTTAACCCTACTGCTTAGATGACTGTTGAGTGTTTGATTGATGGCTATTTGCAGGAGCCCATTCCATGCAGATGTTTTCAGATCATTTAGTTGGTCTGCCAACATATGTGGACGCAAGAAGTGGATATTCTTTCCTCCTGGTACGGAGGTATGTGTTTTACGCGTTTGATGCATAGCTCGAGTGTAAACGCCTGCTTTGTGTAGGTCTTAAAGGTTTGTTGCAATGCCTAAATTGGTAATTCGTTTGTTTCAAAAATTCATTTTAATTTGGAAAATAAAGCCAGACATCAGCGGTTTTTGAGGTGTTTACCAACGAATCAACTTGCTTTAGGGCAACTGTTTAAGGGAAATGGTTTTGATGGTGTGGGATTCCTGATATTGATCTTGTGTTTTTTGACTTAAAACAAATTTTGATTTTGCACCAAGCCAAGGTATCTCCGGCCAGAAAATTTTTCCGACCCCTTCGGGGTGGTGAACTAAGAACTTAATATCTGTGACAAGAAAAAAAATAGTGTTGTCTGCTATCTGTCTTTGCTGCTGATTGTCAGTCTTTGCATATCATGTATTCAACAATAGCGATTTTTTTTCACACGGAAGAAAGGATTTACTAAATTGTTCATCATTTTGCGGTGTTTGACCGCTTCAGGTTGCAAACGAAGATGTTGATTTAGATCAGGGCTTTTCTACCAGAGGTCATTGCCTCCCCTATGGGGCCACGGTACATTAGCCTGGGGGTCACGAGCGCAAGATTTATATGCGGTGATTAACCACTTCAGACCAGCGGCTGGCAGCAGTCACTACAAATGGAATACCGACAGAAAATTTTGTAAAGCAGAGGGCCACTGGTGTTGAGAGTCTAAAAGGAGCCACAATTTATAAATGGTTGAAAACTGCTGCTAGATTTCTTTCTTAGTTCGGTTGCGTTCAAGATTTATTAATTTATTTTTTTTTGCAAAGCGTTGCAATATTTCTGACTGGTGCAAAGGACCTATTTTGTTGTAATTGACTAATCTTTTTTCTGCCTTTAAGTTAATGTTAGCTACTGAAACTGATGCGAATAATTCACCATGTTTTAGAAACAGTTTAAAGATCAAAATGGTCACCTTCCATTCGACATCACGTTGGAGTTAGAGCCTTCCCAACAAGCTCCTATCGAAGTAGTACAAGAAGCTGGACAAATTGTGTTTGTTCCTAGCGGTTGGTTCCATCAAGTACATAATCTGGTGAGGTGCTTGCTGTTAGAAGTAATTGGGAAAGTATCAAAGTTTGTTTATGGTGCCCTAGACTTGCTCAAGAGTTGTTTTTGCATTCCCTTTCATCTTTAATTTTGCTTTTGTCTTCTCGTGCAGTAGGGATGTGCCGGATACCGGATATATCGGTATCCAGCACTCTCCGGCGCTTTTTGAGGTATCCGGTATCCGGCCGTATAATGCTTCTCTATCCGGCCGGATACCGGATATTTTTAAAGTTCAGGCATAGCTATGGTTCAGGGAAATTGCGCAGAGCAGACTCGGTAAAAATAAAGTTTACGTTTTCGATCTATGTGGAAAAATTTAGTGCTCTCTACGTTGGTAGTATAGTTTTTTATATCGAAGTGGATTTGAATTTAGTTTACAAGTTTTTTTTCTTTGGCGCTGCGCGTTTTGTCGTCAGGAAAGCCACTTCGATGGTGTAGCGGTGAGGCACTAATCAATCGGCGTCAAACCGAGACGGTATAAGTTCGATCGCCACCACCGTTGTTTCATTCGTAAAGACCATGCAAATAATTTACGTTTAAAAGCCTGTCTTCTGTCCTGTAACTTGCATGTTCGTCCTTTGTTCAAAATGAATGAAAAAAAAAAAAAAAAAAGCAATGAGCAGCCGATATAGGCGCCAATTTTTTCTAGAAGGCAAACAGCAGGAAAGAGAATTTTTGAAGAAACATTGTTTTCTACGTTCAAAAAAACGACGTTTCAAAGTACCAGTAGCATTGTAATGGATATGTTTCTGCTTTTAGTTATGCGGTGTTGTAACGTTATCTAAGTTGAAGTCTTTAACGACAACAACAACTTTTATTTCGCTTGCTTAACAGCGCAGTAATGAATAATCCCAATTAATAAGTTTCAAACAATTTTTCAATGCAACGTCTTTATAGTTCATCAATCGGCTGTTTGTATTAAAGTTTGACGTGATTTACCCACTATTCTAGATTTACCGCAAGATCGTTTTTTTTGCAGTAGTTTTATGGTAGTTTTATAGTATTTAAACTATAAATCTTGCGATTTTTGTAGCTTTGATGATAGCGCAAAAAATATGAAAATTCAAAACTTGCCTTTTACCGACTGCTTAGCGTAGTGGTTAAAGACATCGCTGTCAGTGTGGAAGGCTCACCACCGTTGCGACCTTTTTTTTTTTTTTTTTTTTTTTTCGGGATTCGAAATTGCGTTACACAGGCGCAGAGATGGGCTTCGCCACTCGTTACATGCTTCGGCATAATAACGCGACTATAGTGAAGATTTGATCTTTTTTGAAGTTTGCTTTTTGATGGGTATCACAAATTGCTCACAAGCCCAAAACCACAAAATCAACACAGTAAGTGGTAATTGTTAACTCAATTGTTTTACTCGTAAAATCACGTCGCTGACGCAGGCCACACGCTTGATATAGTTTTCTTCTCGCTTTATACATGAGCCTAAAATTTCGTCAAAACAGTGCAAGATCTTGCGCTGTTACATTTTGGAACTGTTTTATCCAGGGGTGGGCAATTATGTTCACACGAAGGGCCGCATTTGAAAATACTTTGAAGCCGAGAGCCGCACGTCTGCAGAAGTCCAATTTTCCACTCAAATCCAGGTGAAAAGCAAAATAAAAGTCATCACATCCGTACAGTGGCGTAGCGAGAAATTTTAAAAAGAGGGGGGGCCATAATTTCACATTTTTTTCAAGCGTATTTTTTTCGGCAGAACTAACTTGAAGCTGATTGAAAATCAAAAATGGCTCTGGGGGGGTGCGGGGGCATGCTCCCCCGGAATATTTTTGAAAATTTACATGCTGTAATGGCTATTTTAGTGCGTTTTCAGGCAAATTTTGTATAAATTTTTTGGCCCTAATTCTGTGTGCTTCGCCCAATATGATGCATTTTGTTTGCGCATTTTCGGGTATGCGCGTTTAGGCTAAGGCTTATCGCTATCGAAGAGGCTCAAAATTATGAAAAAATTGTATACATCAAAAACATTTTTGAAAATGGCTGGTGGAGGATCGATACCCCTCATCCTACCCCGCTGGATCCGCCCCTGGTCATAAGCTGCGGAAACCATAAAAAGAGTCTGATATATTTTAGTCACTTGGCACCATTAATATTGTACTTCTTTACTAAAAGGCATAGTCAAAAGGGGGGAGTTATGGCACAATGCCTCCCCCCTAAATACGCTCCTGCGTCCGCAGATGTTCTTTTTTTCACTGAAATTCAGATCAGAGCTGTGGAAACAAATCGTCTTTGGCTTGATTTACATTTGGAGTGTATATTTCCGTAAGTGCCCGCGCGCCCGCACTTTGCCCACTTTTGGTTTTAGCTATACTGAGCAATATGCATGAAGTCAACTTCTAATACAATCATGAAAGCACTCCGAAGGCCAGGCACATGTCGCCCCTTTCGGTATTAGACCCAAAGAAACACTGCTCCTGCTCTCGGCGAATAAACGCTTTTGGCGGCCGACCGACTTGGCGTCCGATTTTTGGCACACTCTTGACCGAAATCTACACTTTTAACACAATTCTTCCTAACCAAAAAATAGAGCCTTGCGTTGAAAACGTGTTGCTACACAAACGTACTGTCGTGGATCGGAGTTGAATCACAAGCGATCAGTAAGATGGTCCTTATAGCAACTGAGCTCCTGCCGCTCGAACACGTTGCCGATTCGGCCAACTTGGATAGAGTAATGAAGTCCAGTATTAATGACGCAATGCTTTTGGAAGTTTCGTGTGAGTCACATGATCTCATGCAATAGTTTCATGGCTCGCCATTCGTGCAAGACGACAGCGTGTAAAAAACCATCAAAATATTAATTTTGACTTAGTGCTACTATCCGGCCGGATACCGGATATCCGGTAAGTTAGATTTGCCGGATATCCGGTATCTGGCTATCCGACAAATTTGCTATCCGGCACATCCCTATCGTGCAGTAGCTTTGGCTTTGACTGCTCAGATGGCCAAGTGGTAAGGCCAGTGGTCTCTGGAGTTGTGGACTCTAGTTTGATTTCGAGTCGGCTCAAACCAATGACCGTAAAATTGGTATTCACAGCTTCCCTGCTTGACGCTCAGCATTAAAGGGACAGTGTGTGGAAAAGCCGGCAAGTTTGCATGTTGTGCCGTTGGGAAAAGCACTTAGCGGAATTTCCCCGTCTTAGTATGGTCGACGTAGACGGGTGGCCGGCAACTCCTAAACGAGCTCGTTGTTACGCTTTGATCGCTTTCTCGTGATATAAAGATAAATATGCAACTAAATGCAAAAATATAATTCACAGTTTCGCTTGAATACGACTTTTTAAGAACACCTGGCATGTTACTTCACTCACGTAGGCTGCCGAAATTCACTCTGTTATAATATTTGCTGCTGTTATCTTATGCACAAGTTCATTTTATTAATTTCTGGTACAAATCTTCGGGTGAGCATGAATAGTACTCTGGTAAAAGCTACAGTTACGCAAAAAACGGTAATTTTGATTTAGGAAAACACCATATCGATCAACCATAATTGGTTAAATGGTTGTAATCTTGACCTGGTTTGGAAATTTCTTCAATCAGAGTTGGATGATGTTGAGCGTGAGATAAATGATTGCCGTGCTACAATGACTCCGGAAGAGTGGACTGATCAATGTCAGGTGGGATAGTATTGTGATGAAAAACTCGTTCATAAAGGATATTACTTTAATAAAAATATATGACGTGTATTTAACGGCAGATCGTGCATATATTGACTTTTTACTCTTATCAGTGCAATATGCGGGCTGACGATTCCAGCTTATTAAAAAGCAGGAAAAACATTTTCTGCTTGTGGTGTCAAACCTAGGAATATCGCAGCGCAGGGAATGCCCTCTGCGGAACGACTCATTGGTGATCAGCTCGTTTCTCTTCTAGTCCTCCGCATTCACTATTCAGTCGCTGTTTCTTATGCTGAATTTTAATACAGTATAAAATTCTAACACAATTAATTTGCAGCAATCACTGCTTGCTGCTTGTTTAAGATAGGGAACGACCGAGGCAAAAATTTTGGCCGGCGCCGGAGCTCCGGCTGGGGCCGGGGTTTATACTGTGCTTTATATTGTGTCTGAAATACATAGCTAAGTAGACTACTCGCGTCCTCACTCCTCATGTAAATGCCGTCGTTGATGTTACGTAATGCTTTCAGTCACTTAATGCTTTCGTAATTGTTTTCGCGATGCTTTCGTAGTACACGCTTTTCATTGAGCTTTTCATTAGTGCATGACAAACCTCAAAAACGCTTTAAGCATGCACGTTCTTTATTTTTACGCACCAACGCATTTTCCATATAAAATAAAAAATTTTCACATAAAAATTAAGATATGACTTTTGTGTTCTTTGTATGAGACCAACCCAATTTTTAAGGGTGGGTTTTTGCATTTTAGAGGTCGTCTTATACGCCGGAATATACGGTAAATAAATTTGAAATTCAACGCCGGCTAGTTTTTATGACCCCCCCGGCCGGGGCAAAAAGTAGCATCCCTGGTCGATCCCTACTTTAAGACGTCGAGTTTGACTCTCGTTTAATTTCATCATAGTCTTGTGCAAATGTTTTTTCTGTCTTTTTTGATATCAGCAGGTCAGACTAATGTTTATATTTCAGATATTAATGAAAGCCAACACTGGGATGAATCTTCATGGTTTTTTTGAAATGCTGTATCATATTACTAACTTGAGAAAAAAATCGTTGATGTCAAAAGAAAAGTTTCAAATTGTGGACAAAGTTGATGAAGATTTTGATTCTATTAAAAAGTCGTGTTATTCTATCTTTACCACTCTTCTGTCATTATGTGGAGAAACGAAAGGAAAGCCAGGGCTATGTCAGTCGGTTCCTCACCAAATCATAGATCTTTGCTACCTGCTACCTGTGTTACTTGACATGTGTCAATATTATAAATACAAACGAGTGATGGAAACATCCAAGTTTCTCCCGATATTAAATTCGTGTCATACTTGTATTCACAGCTATGTTCAATATATTGGTTGCAAGCCACAAACATGAACCTTTCCAACTATTTCAGTGTATAACTCTTTTAATTTTTTGATAATTTGTTGAAATTATATGTGGAAATTAGGAAAAATGTGTTATTTTGATGATGAATTAAATTTTGTATGGTTACATTTGTCAATTCTTTTTTAGTGTGAAATACGTTGAAATGATGGTGTTGAAAATACTTTCTGTATTTTCGAGTTGTTTGTTTTGTTGTTTGTCAGCTACAAATATTTCAACAAACTCTCGAACCAGTTTTAGGCCTTATTTGTTTATTGAGCGGTCTCAATGATGGTAAGGTCTGTCATCAAGCGTGTAACCGCTGAGAAAATCATCTATGTGCCTGATATTCCCATCACGCTTTCTTTCGTATCAACTATACCAATTAGCAGTTGAATATCAACCCACCATTTACTTAATTTTGACTGTGGTCTTTCGTACCAGTAAAAAAATATCAAATCTTTATTATACTCGCGGTATTACGCCGAAGCGTGTGACGAGTGGCGGGGCTCATCTCCGCGGTTTATTGGCAAGGCAACTCGGCTCCGAAGAAACGTCGCAGGGGTGACGAGCCGTTGGCGACCCTGTGTTCGATTTGACTGGCCCGGGAATCAAATCCCAGACATCCAGCACCGATAGCATTGTGTTTAAGCACTACGCCAGTTTCGCACCAGTGGTGTGAACATGCACAAAACTACACGCATTCATGCTGGATTGATCAGTTTCTGATGAGCTTGCCGTGTTATTTTGTTCTTGTGTGAAAGACCTTAACGGGCTGGTATTTGGTCTGTCATATATCCGTGTAGTCTCTTCATATCAAACCTTGTGTGTCAGCTCACCATGTTTTTTTTCAGATGATTGTAAATAATAGATAATTATGTAATAAAGTTGGTAGCATGAAGTACTAATAGTGCAATGTAGTTTTCACCATGAAGACAAAAAAGAAAAACGGTAAACTTGCTGTCACTGTTCTCTCTAAGGTGTCAAATTTGCAAAAAAATGAGAAAATTTGGGCAAAATTGTCCAATTTTTCTTTAAGCTTGCTCACTGGAATAGTGATTTTTGCCCGATTTTGGATCAAAGTGGGCAATATTTTGGTGCAAAACAAAAGTTTCATACTCTGGAAACTAACTTTAAAGCGAAAATGTGGTTCAAGCTTTCTTTAATCTCAAGTCTAAATCTTTGGGCAAATTCGCATTTGCTAAAACCTTAGAGGGATCATTGGTTGCTGTCAGTAAGCATTGTAATAATATCGTGTTTAGTTGGTATGGTTATAGCGAGTCGTACATGATTCCACGCTTATGGTTTACTCGTTATCTTTCCATCGTTGCCCGCTGACCGGTTATCACTCTCATATAATAGCCCAACAATACTTTATGACAATTGCATTCTTGGTAAAGTCTGGCTGAGGATATCTACCATGACGGAACGGTGGATGTGTAAACCTAGCTTTGCTTCGTTTGACAAAAGCTGTTTAATACACAACGAAAATAGCTTAAGGAGGAAAAATAAAGCCACTGTAGTTTTTAAAACCAGACATTTTGACGAGATAGACTTAGCTGTCATCATTAGCAGTATAAGCAAGGCAGTACAAAACTGAAAGAAATTCCGGTTTTGCGTCGCCTTGCTTTCGCTGCTAAAGACGACAGCTCAGTATATGTTGTCGAAACGTCCAGTTTTTAGAATCAATGGCTTTGTTTTTTATTTGATATAGTTTTGGTATTGGTTTAGTTGTTGATACATTGGAGGTTTAACTCTGTTTGTATTCACGGAATCTACGAAATATTTTAGGCATGAATTTCTGGAGTTACTTCACGTTAGAGTTGATGCATGGATACCTGCTCGACCAAAATGACTCCCGCTATGTGGAGAGAAGGGAGAGAGTTTACACATTTTTAAAACAACCGAGAGAAATAGAAAAGGTTCTCAACGTTTTAGCAGATTTTTGTATCTTTTTCTACTCAATTTACTGTACATTTTGTGTCATGAGCTTGTGAAACAGAACAATTTTTAACTAGGTATCTACAAACTATAGCATACTCCTGTTTTAAACAATAATAGCAGTGCGTTAATGATTAGTGATGCATTAGCTCTATGCAATAGTGACTTGTGGCGAACTAAGAGCAGACTACATAGACGCTGCCGGAATGAGATTCTCTGGAAACTAAACAAAAATATCAACCGCTTTTTGAGGTAGTTCGTGACTTTCGACAATTCGATGTATGCTAAATTAGAAGCAACATAATCAGCTGAGTAACGATCAATATGTTTTATGCTGCCGGCCGGTTAGCTCATTTGGTAAGCACATCGCTTATTCTTGCAAGGGGTCTGGGGTTCGATTCCTTGGCTGGTCAATGTCGCCAACGTGTCGCCACCGCTGCGACGTTGCTTCGGAACTGTGTAAACCAAACGCTAAGCCGCGGAGATGGGCCCCGCCACTCGTTACGCGCTTCCCCGTAGTATCGCGAGTATAATGAAGATTTTTTTTATTTGGTGTTTTATGCTTACTATTTCAATAACAAGTTACTTCGTGTATAAATTTTAGCGTAGCAGACTGATGCTGCTTTTTAAGCTCCGTCTTTTATTGTAAATTTGCTTTTCATTGTAATTGGATTTTCAAGGAGGTCGCAAGTAGACTCTTGAGTAACTTTTTGTCTTAAGCACTTTTGATTTTTGTCAACGATGGTTACAGCGTAAAAGCAAGCCTCACAACAAACCACTTTACCGTTCAATGCTGCTCGAGTCACCTAGCGTATCGCATGCTTCAGTAACATAAAATAGGTGAAACTATGTGCATCCGTTAATGTTAGCTTGCTTGTAAAAGCGCAAATTCACTATAATAGCTTTCAAAATCCATCGTGAAATTTTCCTGATCAGCATATTTATTTCGTTCCTTCATGTTAGCGCGTACTTAATTCGACTTACGCTCTGCTCAAAGTATTTTTGTTTGACATTCATTTAAATAAATATCGCACAGAAGAACGGTGATTGGACGCAAATTTGCGTTATTATGTCAGTGTTTTGCAAAACAAATTTTCATTGTACTCGCGATGAAGCGTGTAGCGAGTGACGGGGTTCATGTTCGCAGTTTAGCGCCTGGGTAACACAACTTTGAAGAAACATCGCAACAGTAGCGAGCCGTTGGCGACAGTGTGTCCGATCTGACCAGCCCGGGTATTGAACCCCAGTCTTCCCTCACCAATAGTGTTGTCTTATTAACTGCGCTGAACGGCCGGTCATGTCAGTGTTTTAATCAGCAAAATTTTTTGCGTGTTTTTGGTTAATAATAGCAATGAAGGAAGACTTGATCATGATTTTTTTAGATGATGGTATACGGCGTGTTACTGTGTCTTGATGTGTTCTTGTACGTGTTCACGTTCTTGCCCCTTCGTATCCTCTTCGCCACGTGCCGTATCATTGCTGCCCCGTGTTGCTGGACCGGCAGGTTTGTGGCAGTAGATTTGTACTGATAGATGTGTTCTGGGCTTATTAAAAAGCTGTTCAAAGCTAATCAGTTTGACTCAATGATCATAATACAATTAATATGGGACCAAAATAGCTTGAATAAAGCCACAGTCATTCGTATTGCCTTGCTTACATTGCAGATGATGATAGCTGAATCTATGTTGTCGAAACATCCAGTTTCAATGATCATCATTGTAGCTGCCTAAAGTATCACCGCGAGAATCATTAGATAATGAGGCTGAAAGCTGCATTTGAGAGTTGATGATTTCTCACGATTAGTTACTAATCCAATCGTTCTTATTTTCGTCAGTACTTCGGTCTTTCGCAAGCTATCAACAATTCGCTAAAAGTAAAGCATTTCGTTTTTATTTCGGAACTAATTTTTATCTGCGATATTGTAGTTAATCGAATGCTTTTTTAGTAAGTGTATTAACAGCTCGATGGCTGAGTGGTAAGTGAGCGTCCGCCTCTAGAGCTGCTGACTCTGGTTTGATTCCGAGTCTGGTTAAACCAATGACTTTAAAATCAGTATTTACAGTTTCCCTGCTTGACGCTCAGCATTAAAGAGGTAGCGTGGAGGACAAACCGGCAAGTGTACTTGTGCCGTTGAGAAAGACACTTAGTGGGATTTCCCCATCTTAGAGTGGGGGACAAGTGGCCGGCAACTCCTAAGCGAGCTCGTTATAGCGCTTTGATTACTTTTTCGTGATAGGAGGATAAACAATCAACCACCTCCATGCCCAATGTCTCTACTGACATAGTTTTGTTTACAGAAGTCGAAGACCTTTGCTTGATTCTGCGCAGAGCTGTGATTTATTAAAAGGTGTTATTTTCCTCGCTTCTATCTACCTCATGTCCTACATTGACATTTCCTTCATCTACCATATGGTCAGAGCACAGACACTTATTAAGCTCTACATCATCTACAACATGTTGGAGGTGGGATTTTGTGCTGTCTCCGTGATTGAAGCTATCGATATTTATAATGAAAAACAAAAAATTAAATCTTCATTATTCTCGCGGTATTACGCCTAAGCGTGCAACGAGTAGCGGGGCCCATCTCCGCGACATGACGCCTGGACTACACTAAAACGTCGTAGCGGTGGCGAGCCGTTGGTGACAGAGTCCGTTTGGACCGGGCCGGGGATTGAACCCAGGACCTCCTGCACAGCTAGCGACACCCTTTACCACTACTTCAACTAAAAGAACGTTAAAACTCCAGCATCATTTTAACTTGTTTTATTGCTGACTAAATTAACTGGCTATCTTGAGGCCATTTAAGACTATTCCAGTTTATTTTGAGCGTTATCGTACCACCATACTAGAGCATGTTATGCCAAATTTTACTGAGCGATGTAGTAGGTTTGGGTTGCGTCAGACTGTTGATACTTTTTCAACAAATTCTATTGCTTTGCGCGGTGACGAGAAGATAAAGACATGCTATCAGTGTTATCGGTGTAGTTCAAATTGTACATTGCAGGTCGCCGATCGGCTCTTTTCATCATTCGGGCAGGACATTCTGGATGCTCTCTTCTTTACTGCCACTGAGTCAAACAGAAAGAAGCGAGAATTCTACAAAGTCATCTTCCATCTTTTTCTTGCAATCATATATGTCTGTATCCTTTTATTTATCGCTAATTGGAGATTCTGGAGTGATTGCCGCATGTTTGTAGTTCACTTAAATTATAGTAAACTTATGTTGTCAGCAATATGGGGTTGTAAGTTGAAGCGCCGTTTCACAAGGTCGTGATGGTAGAGATCTCACTGCTGCATCTCGAAATAAAGCACGTGATGATTAATATATCTACTTGCTGGTCTTTTCACCCCCCCGGTAGTTTCCCGCTATTCAACGAAAATTCCGCGGATGAGCGAGAAGTTTTGTTGGTGTTGAACTCGAATGAGACGCGTAGTTGTCTTTTACATTTGACTCACGCGTTCAAGAAGAATAAGTTATTAGCTAAGCCAGCTGATCATATAACTACAGAGGCAGTAGGCATCATTCTAGCATAACATCTTTGTACTCACTGATGAGGGTATAAGTTTTTACCGAAACATTTATGATCATGTTTAATTTGAAGTCGACCGTACAAAATCCGAGTTGTTATGATCTTTAACTATCAACTCGTAGTTTTCCACGCAGTGTTGGTGTTATTTGAAGCTACCACTTTGAATGTTGCTTTCAATTCGCATAACAAGGTTCTACTCACAATCATGATGGCAAATAACTTCGTGGAAATTAAAGGAACTGTCTTCAAGAAATATGACAAGAATAATTTATTTCAAGTAACTTTACATATTTTATGACACTCAAGATAAGAAGTTTTGCAGCAAACTGTGAAGACATATTGAATAATCCGAATAGTGTGAATATGATGAGTATGGCACGAAAATAGCTTGAGAAAACATAGAGCTGCAGTAAATCTCAAAACTGGACATTTCGACAACATAGATGAAGCTGTCATCATCAGCAGTGTAAGCAAAACAGTACAAAATTGAAAGATCTTTCAGTTTTGTGCTGCCTTGCTTATACTGCTGATGAAGGTAGCTGAAACCATGTTGTCGAAACGTCCAGTTTTGAGATTTAGTGTGAATAAGTTTTTCTTATTGGGCCGACGCAAGAAATTGAGAGAGGTTGGAGAATGTGGTTATGGTTACACTTGAAAAGTTAATGTTAATTTAACTTGAATTATGGAAGTTTTTGGTTAGGTTTTTGCATTACCTTACTCCAAGTTTCACTAATTAATTATAATTTTTGAGACGGCGTCATATTCTAGAATGCACACCCGGAACTTGGCTGGGATCGAACGCGCGATCTCTCAATCGTGGCTGACAAAGAAAACAGTTTATTACGTCACGTTTTGTAGTGTCACGTTTTGAAAATGACAGGACTTGCGCTTGATTTGAGTGACTCTAGCCTATCGGCTCACCTACTACATTGATAAATACTATCGGTGTACCCATTCTCACCACATTTACAAAATTTAGCGTTGTGGCAAACGCCAAACTGTCACTAGTACCTAGCCGGCCCTCAAGCACGCTGTCGTTTCAGATTTCTTGTTCCGATATTCGCGAGCGTTTTCACTACTTCATATTGATGTTGATCGTGTTTCTGCGCAACATGCAGCAATATTCGTGGAATTATGAACATTTTGAAGAGATTCTCCCTAGCATGATAACTCTCATCATGTCAGAATTCGTCAGTGAGTAATCTGCGCTGGTCACACGAAATGGTTTGAATAAAATGCATTGTGTGTTCGATTATTATCGAGTTAGTTTGAAAATTTTTGCCATAGTGGCCGTTTTCACGGAAAACGTGCTCGCGACGGACAAAGAATAGCGTATTTAAACAATTTTCAGAAAATTAGCTTCCTAGATATCTTTGGGGCACGGCACATCAGCGATCCAAGTGCTGTGCTGTGCAATTTTAGCATCTAGTTCATCAACAGGCCGAATCAAATAAAGATGATGATGATGAAACTACCGCGTGTTAGCAGATTATTTTTTTCAAGCATAAATTTCATCTCAAAGAATTTATTGCTTTCACCCATAAAAAAAATTTTAATATGATAGTAACGTAAGTGATAACTTGTTGAATATGTGCGGTAAACAAAAATTGCATTAAAAAGTTTCCCTGCGTAGTCTATATGAAATTGTTGCAGTACTGAGAGGAGCTCTTTTCAAATTTCAGTTGATTGGTTCAAGCACGCCTTCGTTCTCAAGTTCAACAACATTCCTATTGGTTCGTACAAAGAATACAGCGCCACATTTGCATACGACGTAGCGAGCAGTCGGCATAAGGGATCCATCTCAGATTACTCCGATGTCGTGTCACGAAGACTTGGATTCATACCTCTGCCACTTGCGGTGCTGGTGAGTAATTATAGAGTTGCAGAGATGTGCGGTTAGTGAGCTGCAGAATAAACCAAAAAAATCAAATCTTATACTCGTGATATTATGCCGAAGTGTGTAACGAGTGGCCCATCTCCGCGACCTAGCTCCTGGGCAGCACAGTTTTGAAGAAACGATGCAGCGGTGACCAAACGTTGGCGACAATGTGTCCGACTTGACTCGTCCGGTAATCGAACCCCATACCTCCTGCACCAATGGCGTTGTACCTAGTAACTGAGTTAATTGGCTAAAACAGAGTGTCATGTTAGAGTGAGCTCAGTAGATCCCTGTCTTTTTTTCATTCTATTTTTGGAACGCAGCTTAGGCTAAACTTGAAACAATTTAGCGACACTTTTCAGTTCAGTGCATTTTTTAAAATTCTGTATCAAAACTTATCCTTCGCTTTTCTTTTAGCACCATCTTTTTTCAGATTTTTCATGTGGCTAAGATCTCAATTGATTTTCACGGCGTGATGGCTGGATACGTCATTATACTCGGCTACCTCGCGTATGTTGATTTTGAAATTTAATTTGTTTTCTGTAGGTGTAGTGATGCATTGGTTAATTGATGCCATTACTTTTTGCAGCGATTGATTGTAACGAGTCTTTATACAGCGCATTATTATTGTAAGTAGCCTCACTGCGCTTAACAAGATTTTCGAGTCATCCGTTTCCCTACGACTCAAAAGTAAATTCGTTCTTTAGTATTTTGTACTATTTTATCCTCCACAAATATGTGTGCGCTCATGTGCGGGGAATAACCGCAAGAACTTTTGAATAGCTTTTGACTTAGTTATTGTACGAGGAGTAAGACGGGCGTTTAAGTAAAATACGTGTAGGTTCATTCCTCAATTGTCTCACAGCACGCGTGATCGGCGCCATCGCGGTATGTTAGAAGCGAGAGTCACGAGTGGATCGAGAAATTTTACGGCGTAAAAATCAACAAAGTGCTTGTCTTGCTGTTGCCTGCGTCAAGAAGCATCTTTGTGCTAATGGATTAGTATTTTAGCAAGAAATTTTGGGGGATGGCTTGAGCCCCATTGATAGTCCCCCTTAAATGTTACTCGGGTCGTGCCTTGTCTCGGATTTTCAAAATGTTTAAGTGCAATATGGTTCATAATAATTAAGCAAAAGAAATTGCGCGCTGAACTTGCGCTTGTGACTTGGTGTGAGCGCTACCGGTACTGCGCTGGATTGTTATAATGAGGTGCTGCGCTCTACATTTTCATTTTGTATCGCTGTGGCTTCCTACTCATGATTAGGAAGATATTAATGAGATTAATAAATAGAATGTGTTTTATAAATAATTCTTTCACTGTCTTTTAAGAGTCAATTTGATTTACGCAGATGTACTGAATTTGTAAATGTGTTTTTTTAGTACTGTATTTTAATATTCAGTTATATATTTATACTCCTATCACGAGAAGAGACAAAGTGTTATTACGAGCTCGCTTAGGAGTTATCAATCAAATCACCAAGATGGATGAATCCTTTCAAGTGCCTTTCTCATCGGCACAACTTGCCGGTTTGTTCTCCACACTGTCCCTTTGATGCTGAGTGTCACGCAAGGAAGCTGAGACTGAGAGTGTGAACAGAATACCAATTTTAAAGTCATTGGTTTAACCCGATTCGGAATCAAATCAGAGTGTACAGCTCCAGAGGCAAACGCTCTTACTACTCGGCCATCGGAGCTGTTAAACTCGTAATTGAGACTAAATATTAAATAAAAATGATTGGGAAAGATGCAGCAACGCACGCATCGACTGCTTGATTGGTTAAATGACATTTCTGCAATTTCCAGGTTGTTTTTGTTGAAGATTCTCAACAGCATTGTGATCGTGGGGCGCGCGTGTATATATATCCATGATGATCAAGTTGCCTGCACAGAAACCTCTAGCAGAAAGTTAGCGGTGGTTGACCCGTTTGAACAGAGGGGAAGCAAAACTATTCTACTTACAAAAAGCGCCCCTACTGAATTAAAACCCCCACCATCAAGAACGAAGAAAAAGGACGAAGCTCCCCCTGCATGTAGCGGGGAAGGCCAAACACTAACTCCTGCTCAGTGAGTTCCAGTTTATCGACTTGTTAAACGTAAATTGTAATGTCACCGCGTTTGATTCGAAACTTTTGAATGTTTGAACCTACGACTTCTACTTAGAATGAATGCCTATGCCTTGTTACGCCCAATATTCGTTTTTCATCCAATTTCCATCGAACCACATTTTGCAAACTACAATTTTTTTTCAGACTTCGCTCTCTGCGTGCTCCATCTGTCGATCACACTGTAGCAGCAGAGAGTCGGCAGCAGGACGCAGGTGACGTACATCCGGGAGACTTTCAAGAAAGTAACACGAAGAGAAGATTACCGTTTGGCGATTCTATTCCAGAATAAATTTGAACGTCTCGTTGAAGCGAAAACAAATCCGCTGCGCGATGCTATTTGCAACTAATCAATATGGTTGAAGAGGTTCAAAATATTTAGTCCATTGTAATTTGTAAGATTGTTACACAGAACTTTTTTGCTTAGCTTCTTTATCATGTATCGTTTTATTTATTACATTTTATCGCTGTGTTTCAATAATGTGCTATCATATTTTCTAGTTTTAAGACGAATAAGAATCGTTCTGTTTATCCACAGCAGTGGGGCGGCAACCTTTTTTTTTAACGCGGCCAAGATCACCCTTTCGACAGGTATAGAAGGTCCACTACACTTGAAACCACGACTACAAAATGAATAACTGTTGAACAAAAACGTCAGTGGTTTGTATTGTATTAAACAATCATGTATGCAAGCAGTTTCACCAATCGCATCAATCAATCAATGCGATTTTCGATATTGCTTGCATTCATTTGTAGCGAAATCGAGTTAAAAGTTACTCGTTGTCGCATCGAGTAAGTTCTTAGGTTACGTCTCGCAAGCGGTTTCTTCTAACTGATTTTTATAAAGTTTCATTGCCGAATAAAGCTGTTTTTATTTGTATGGGCTTGCTTTTTATTTGCAGTTAGCATGCGGCCCACAAAAAGTTGGTAAAACCGAATAGCCCGCGAACCACGAAAAATTGCTAAAAGGCCCATAATTGGGCTCCGACCACTAATATTCGGTAATATATCGCATAGCTTCGCTTCATTTTGATTTGTGAATTAGTAGTTTGAGCTTCAGCTGGGGTTCGCTGCATTAATTATTGCGTAGTTTCACTCATTATTTCTTGATGCATCGATTGTTGATGTGAATTAGCTGCGATTTGCGTGACTAAAGCGGTGACCAAAACACCAACTTATATTCTTGGTCATTTGCTAGATGACGCTTTTTTACGGATTGTGTGGAATTGTTTTTGCGATCGTGTTTGAACCGGATTGTTATCATTTTCAATTCTTAATACATCCCAAACTTCCGAATAATTTTTTGCTTATTTTTCGTAGACCAACAACTAACTTGCATCGAGCATATTTATCCTAACTCAATTGAATTCATGTTTATCGTTAATATTTCTCTCTCTCTCTTGATACATAAGACTTGCATTTTAGTTTCCTGATTTCTGACGATCTTCCGATGAGTGTCAGACGAAAAGCTTCGAGATGAAATCACTATAGTTTGCTATACTAAAATTCTGTACCACAAACCAATTGTTTAAATTTATCCTTAACATCGCGAGAAATGAACCGACTGGTTAGCTCGTTTTTTAAGACCTTGCTATTGGTGCGGTAGATGGGGGGTTCGAAACCCGGGTCGGTAAAAGTTGACACAGTGTCCCCCGACGGCTTCGCCACTGCTGCGATGTTTCTTCGGAGCTATGTTGCCTTGGCGCTGAGCCGAGAGTCCCGATACCCGTTACACGCTTCGGTGTGTACTAGGCCAAGCGTAAGTATCAGAAGGACGCATCATGTCAACTGTTATGACAATTTTGCAAAATCTGTGATCTAAACGACCTGATCTAAGTAATATATTTTAGTGAATTTCAAGGATTTCCACTGATTTTATTCGGTCATATTGCAATTTTAACGCAGGATTATGCTCATGGTTGACTGCACAACATGCACGGAGATGACTTCTAAGGTTAAGATGAGTTTGTAGGCCTATATTAGAACAGTGCTTCTTAACCTTTTTGGTTACGGACTTGCAAAATAGTTCTATTTTGATATTTTGCCTATCCATAAGCAAAAAGGTTAAAAACTTCTGTTCCAGTAAACAAACTCATCTTAACCATAGATGGACTTTAAAACCAACGAAAAATATCAAGTTAAAACCAACTGCCAAAACCATGATCTTGATTTTCTATAACGGTGTTTTTTAAAAATGAAAAATACTTGTCTCTTTGTTTCCATAACATTTTATAATCAAATTCTGGTGATCGTGCTACTGAATTTCAGTTGGACAGATTCTTAGATTTCACATAGGCTACTACCACAATTTGTCGTAAATGAGTTGTGATGCGCATGCTTCGTCTTCCCTGGCCCTACCACGATTTTTTTACGAAAAAACTACTAAATGAGTGGCACAGTGCATCAACTCCTGTAGGCTGATGAAAAAAGTAGGCTATTTCTCAAATGCGCACGCACAATATTAACAATTATTTTGTGGCAGTGCGAACAAGGTAAAACAAAAGATACCGGTACAGTAAACTAAATTCATACAATAGTGCGACCGGGAAGCTGTGAGGTGATACTATGTCTTCTGGTCAAAACAGCTCCCCGTCAAAACACATTTTGGATTGGTGTTAAAGCAGGTTTATAATAAAAAGCCCATTTTTGAATTGAGGTAGCCTGTATTGGCATTTATTTAAGCGGACCGCGGATAAATAGACAAGGACCGCTGTCGGTCCGCGAAACGACAGTTGAAAAACGTTGACTTTGTTACCGTATGTTTTAATGCAACAACGAGTGTTTAAACTTAACGGTAAGTGTGGCCATGGTTTAGGTGACCCCCTCCCGGCTGCAACACTGCGTAATTATCGTCGTCCTAACTGATCAACACTACACGTAAAAAGTAAAGCTAGCTGAAATTATAATTAAAAATTGGTATTCACAGCTTCCCTGCATGACGGTCAGCATTTAAGGGACAGCGTGGAGAACAAGCCGGCAAGTTTGCTCGTTGTGCCGTTGGGAAAGGCACCTAACGGAATTCCCCATGCTAGAGTGGGAAACAGATGGCCGGCAACTCCTAAACGAGCTCATACAGCGCTTCGTCGCTTTCTCGGGAGGATAAATATACCAATAATAATAATATAATCACAATTGGCAAGTACAACAGTACTGCAACCATGTACGAGTGCGATTTTGGACTTCTTTCAAGTACCGACGTTTGGACGCTAGCGTAGCGTAAGAGAAAGTTGTAAACTTCAGAATAATAAAGGATCCAGAAATAACATAAGATCCATTCTTGGACTTATATTATTTCTAATATATGTTGACGATTTTAGCAACTGCTTAACAACCAGTGAAGCTGTAATGGATGCACACGATGCAAATTTATTTCTTCATGACCGCAACATCATTGATTTATTTAGCTCAACAAAGAAAGAAATGTCAAACGTAACTGAATGAATATTATTTGAACAATGACAACTTGATTCAAATTCATCACTCTTTAATAGAATATGTAGGGTTAACTCCTTACCATACGCCCTCTTTTTGGAGGACAATGTCTTCCTTTTTAATGAAAAATAATTTGTCCTCCGAGGACTTCAAAAAATACCCAAATGTCCTCCTTTTCGACATTTTGAACTGTGAAAGCATGTTAAATCATGCTTTCAGTGCATAAATGTATCATCATATCGGCAAGCAGTGGCGTATATAGAATTTATGAAAGAGGGGGGGAGGCAACTTTTGACTAGTTAAAAAGTTGCAATAAAGCTGAATCACGAACTGAGTTTTTAGTTGGAGTACGGATAATTTTTTAACGTGAAAGTCAGGTTCTGGTAATTAATGATTGTCTGTCGACTGTCGTAAGTAACTTCATACATTTAAACATCAGTGTTCACATTTAAGCATTTTAAGAACTCTCTTTTTCTTTTGTTTTGTGTTATCTTATAATAGAGCGGTTCCCAACCATTTTCATACTCCGCGCCCCACTAAAATGTTGATATGTTCTCGCACCCCTCACAAAATAGCCTATGCGGCTGTAATCAGCCGCGCAAACCAAGTTTTTGCAATGGTTGGAGCTGAAATAAATTCATGTGTGTTTTTGACCTTGAAACTTTCCTGTAATGACTTTGCGTCAAAAACCCAGCAGGTGTTCAACTGGGGGTCTGGTAGAACGATGTGTAAGCTCCCCCAGCGGAGCTCGAAAACTTTACTCGACCATATTTATGTGAATGATCATAAACACTCTTACACGAGTGGAGTGTTCTTATGCGATTTGAGCGACCATAGCCTATGGCTACATTTGTTTGTATTTCCATCAAAAAGTCTCGCGTTGAAACCTCAGAACAGTATTTAATTCGGGACATGAAAAATTTTAATTCAGAAAAGTTTATAACAACACCTAGGAATGAATTAAATGCTGCCAATCTAGGCTATTTCGTTTCAGCTCATGATGCTTTCGACAAATTTGAAAAAGCGCTTCGTAACGTGGTAGACAAATTTGCTCCTTTAAAAAACGCTTCAAGAAGAGAAAAAAAGCTCAGTTTGAAACCATGGCTGTCACGCAAACAGCTAAATTTGATCAAACAAAAAATAATCTTTTCAAACAACTTCATAAAATGAAATGTTGTGTGGTTTTATGGCGCTTTATAACTACTGAGGTTCTTTAGCGCCAGGACTAAGTTTTGTCAAGAATTCACTGAAGTATTTTATTCTCTGTTCATTTCATCCTCCGCGCCATACTTAATTGCTGAGCGTTTAGCAAGTGTAACAGCAGATACCATTTTTGAAGTCTTTGGTTTGACCCGACTGAGAACAGAACCCAGTCTACCAGCTTCCAAGGCGAACGCTCTAACCACTGGGCCAATAAGAAATTTGATATAAACGTTTTTGAAAGATACAAAAAATAAAGAAATGCCTTAAATCGAGAAATCAAACGCGTGCTAAAGAAAACTAATACAAAGATTTGATTGATCTCAGCAACAGCAACTCCAACACGCTGTGGAAAATCATTGGTGAATTGGCCAATTTAAAAAAAGATAAGAAGACATTTCCTTATGAGATAGTCACCGACAATGATGTGATAGAATATCCACAAAAAATAAGTGAAGCTGTCAATGTTTACTTTGCGACTGTTGGGGAAAACATTGGTAAAAATATTAAAGTTAATGAATCAGCCCACTCCCTATTACCCAATCTTCGTAATTCCTTCTTTTTCTCTCCCGCTACTCCTGAAGAGATTTATACGCTTAATATTGGCGATATAAAAAAGAAAAAAGCAGACAGAGAAAACGACATTGATAATAAACTTCTAAAATTAAGTAATGCTGTTATTGCCCCATTTTTATGCAACATTTTTAACTCCTGTATTTAACAAGGAATATTTCCTAATTCCTTGAAGATTGCAGAGGTAGTTCCAGTTTTCAAAACAGGAAATTCAAATTCGCTTACCAACTATCGTCCTATTTCGATTCTTTTCCAAATCAGTAAAATCTTTGAAAAAATGTTATTTCATATAGAATCAATAATTATCTTGAAAAATACCATTTAATTTCTGATAAACAATTTGGATTTTGACAAAATTCGTCCACATCTCATGCTATCAGTAACATCTATGAAAAATTAATACAAAACGCTGATAAAGGAATGCGCACTTACTTTATATTCCTCGACCTCACAAAGGCTTTTGAGTTTTGATACAGTAAATCATGATGTTTTGCTACAGAAAATGGAAAGTTTTTATGGATTTCGGGGACTGACTTTAAAACTAATGCGAAATTATTTAAGCAATAGAAAACAATATACCAGGATGAAAACCTGCTACTCCGAATTGTTAAATATTAAATATGGTGTGCCACAAACGTCGTCGCTTGGGCGATTACTCTTTCTTTTGTACATCAACGGTCTGCCCCTTGCTTGTCAGTTTGACACTCTCTTATTTGCTGACGACACATTCTTAGCCATGTCAGACCACAACCTTTTTAAATTACGAAATAGAGTGAATATTGATTTGAGTAAAATTGATCTCTGGATGAAAAAAAACGAGCTTGTTTGACAGGCAACGTAATCGTTCATGCTCGCATATTTTCAATGTATCCTTAAATTCAATTCATATGAAACGAATCAAATCTGTAAAATATTTTGAAATTTATATTGATGAAAACTTGAATTGGACTTTTCCCATCCAACATCTTTCCCTCCAAATAGCTCGATATTCAGGACTAATATACAGAATTCGGAAATTTTTAGACCGGAAGACTTTGTGTATGTTGTATTATTCGCTCATTTATTGTCGTATTCAATATGGTATAGTCACATGGGGTACAGCAAACAAAACGCTTATGCAAGAACTCAATCAATGTGAAATTAAACAATATAGTTCGTGCAATAACGTAGCCTATAGCAGCATATATCGCCCAGTGACTTCTTTATACAAAACATTGAACTTTTTGAAATGAGATGATATTTATAAACTTGAACTCGCCAAATTTATGTATCATCTTCATTATAAAAAATTTAAAGCAGCGCTCAATGACTGCTTCGTTGATATCACGAAAATTCACAGTCATAATACCAGAACAAAACATAACTTAGTGTATTTTAAACCTGGAGTTCAAACGCCGATTAGTAAAAAATCTCTGACGTATGGAGGTATTGAATTGTGGAGAAAAATCGATTATAATGTGAAGGAATCTCCTTGGTTATTATTTAAAAAACAAAAAAAACAAATTGCCATTCAAAACTATTTATCACTTTGATCCTTTGTTGCTTAAGAGTCCGGGCATCCATTAATTATTTACTGTTGGAATATTGTGTATATATTTTCTCTTGTCGCATCACTCCTTGGGACAAATAATTGACTTTTTTTGTTTCCCTTTTTTGTTTTGTTTTAGCCGTTGGTTTCACTGCGAAGCAACAAGTCAGGAAGCATCTTGATTCAAAAACCTTCGGGTTCGTCGATGCTTCCTGGCCTGAACAAACTGACCGCTATTTGTGCTAAGTGTATTGTTTTGTTTGCGTTTGTTTGTATTCAAGCAAATAAACTGTTAAACTAAACTAAACTATCAATTTTAGAGTTTTCAGCCTTTTTCAAAGTGTCGCTACTCGCTAATGCAAGGTATAGGATAGTTAAACCAGTCGCTGCTTTTTTGCTGAATCTGACGCATTTTGTTTTCTGAACTTTGATTGTAGCCAACCACAAAGAGGCTAAGAGTTTTACGCCACTGAGACGTTTGCGAATTACATATTAGTAGAGCGTAACAGCGCTGAAAAATTGACACCAAGCAACCGAAAATAAAAGCACTCTTAATACAAGATAAAAATCTTTAAGCCGTTTTGAACCCCCTGGAATGCTTCCTTGCTACCCCAAGGGGTGCTAGCATCTCCAATTGGGAAACCCTGTTCTTTACGGTGTGGTGAGATTTTGTGGACGTGCTGAAGTCTTTCATTAAAAATCTTTTTCTGTAGCATAATTATTCCAACATGTTTTAAGATGGCGAGCTTTGCAATATCGCCCATAAGCGTACACATTAGAGCAGTGGTTTTCAAACTTTGTGTTATTACGCCTCCCTCACAAAATATTAATCATGACGCTCTCCTCCATAAAATGATACATAAGCCTATATTTTCAAATGGTTGTGACTAACATTTGCGCCTTTAGACTGGTCCACGCCTCCCAGTTTGGAAAACGCTGATATGTTTTGCACCGTTGCACGTCTTGTCAAAAATAAATGAATGAATGATTTTACAGAAACACGAAAAATAGGAAGAAAGCTTTGTAAAAATATTTTTGCGCGAACGCCGATTTTTGGCTTCTTTTGCCTATAGGAAACAACGATTTGAAATGATGCATTGAAAGTTTTCTGAAATATCAGTCTGAAACTTGGTTTGTGGACGACTTTTGGTCGCCCTATAGTCATAACTAGGGCGATTTTTTATCGACCTAAAAATCTCAAAAAATTGATTATATTTTATCAAAAAATTGACTTTATTGACCTAACGAAACAATGAAATGAAAGAAACAGTCCATAAGAAAAAAAACACCTAAGTCACTTCAGTTAGTGCTTAGATCAGTGGTTCTTCACCTTTTCACTTGCTGGCACCCCTTTTGAATCACCAACCAATTCTCGCATCCCATTCAGAATTGGAAAATATCAATGAAGACCAAAAAAAGATCATCACGTCCGCAGATGTCCAATTTTCCACGCAAAATCAAGAGAAGACCATCAAAAAAAAAGATCATCACGTCCGCAGGTGTCCAATTTTTCACGCTAAACCAAGTAAAGAGTAAAAAAAAAAAAAAAAAAAAATTTTGGATGTCCTATAAAAGAATAGGTCTAATTAACCTTAATGTTCATCAACCTTGCATCCCCCAGGAACGTTTTTTGCACCCCCAGGGAGTGCGGGCACCCCTGGTTAAGAAACCCTGGCTTAGATTATAGTGTACGCACATATCATGCCGCACGTTTTCTGGCAGAAAGTTTAACTGCTCTGCGTAACTGCGCAGATCCAGAGTCGTAATCAAGTGTTTTGCTATTCGCTGTATTGCAATCTTTGTAACATCAAAGTATGTTCGAATAACTAATGCATTGTCTTTTCAATTCTAATGTTTTTGACTACCAATACGTAGCGACAAAAATATGCAACAAATGAAAACACGACGAAAAGCTTATTTTATCATACACGAATTTTGCCAAAATTGCAATCTTGCAAAGCTGTCTGAACGGATCTTCACAATCGAATCAATGAAATTACATCAAACATTATATTAATAAATTAAGCACGTGTAAAACTGTAATACCGATAACAGTCTGGCGACAGCATACACCTCCCTGGTACCACCAACAGTTATGAACTTCCATCTCTCAATTATCTGAGTTATCTCTTTTTGAGTATAAAGTAGAATCGCGCAAAAAAAGCAAGAAAGCATAAATTGACCTAATAAAAAAAAATTGATCTAAAAAACAAAAAATTGACATTTATTGATTTTATAACTTCATCAATACTGATCCTACGACCGTGAAATTTTGTTTCCACATTATTAAAGTTATTTTCTACTTCCAAAAAAAAAATTGACTTTATTGACGGTGAATCGCTCTAGTCATAACGATACAACGCCCAAATAAAGTAAGCGTGACGTTGTGGGTGGAGCGGTTTTTCCTCGGCAACCATCGTTAAAGGTGGTGACTGATTCAACTCTCACATAAGCTTTGTAGTTGAGTCCTTGGATAAGATGCTTCACAATGATTAATTATCTCTGCAGCTGAAAAGTAACGATTGCACAAGCAGACAAATTTCACACTAAAATTGATGAAGGCGTAGAAACGAGCGCGTGCAACAAAACAGAGAGGCGTTGAAACATGCAAGTCAAGACTGACTTAGCATTGCAGGGTTGCACATAGTCGTTAAATCAAATCAAAATCAAATCTTCATTAAACTCGCCGTATTAAGACGAAGCGTGTAACGAGTGGCGGGGCCCATCTCCGCGACTTAGCGCCATAGTCGTTATAAAATCTTTATTTAGATCTAAATTCGTTACTTCAAGTCTGAGCAACAAAAACTTGATTTGCGTTTGGATCTTATCGTCTTGATCCAAAGCTGATTGAGGTAGCAAGTTTGTCATGCAATAAAAATAGCCATTGACAAGTGGCCGGCTTTGAGATTGAAAAAAGCACCAACTTCTACGGTAGGCAAAATAGTTTTTAAAGGTAAATTAGCAGCAATGGGCTTCGCCATGACAAGCAAAATCAAATAAACCTTATCAAGATAATCATTCTCACCCATGGGCGTCCGCAGAAAAAAATGCAGTGGGGGGGGGGCAAAAACATTCTCGAAATGGCCATCTTAGTGAAAGCTATAGTCAGGCAAGTGTCAGTGATAGGGTTACCAACTGACCATACGTCCGGCATCGGCCGATGCCGTACGTGCAGAACTCTTCTTTCGTGTTATTGTGCATTATGCGGACATAAATCAATTTATGTGCCACTAGGCTTGACAGTCTGTTAAAACAACGTTCTTTTTGCATTGTTTTCTAAGGTCTTGTTATATGTGGTTGGTTTGATGCTTACATTTCAAAACAATCAAATCTTCACTATACTTGCGCTATTACGCCAAAGTGTGTAACGAGTGGCGGGGCCCGTCTCCGCTGCTTAACCTTCGAGGAAACGTCGCAACGGTGGTGAGCCGTTAGCGATACTGTGTCCGATTTGACCTATCCGGGAATCGAACCCCAGACTTCCCGCACCGATAGCGACGTTCTGATCCAAAATGTCAAAATAAAAAGTAGTTCTAGCTCTGAAAATCAAACTTATAGCTACGGCCTATAAATCAGTGCTGCTCAATTTTTTTATTGCAATGTACCGGCAGCGCAGTTTCTGCCATCAAGGCGTACCAGTAGCACATCAGCAACAAGTCCAAATTTGTTTTACAAGATACGAGATACAAGATACGATACTCGGTATATAGGCAAAAACCAGAATTTTTCTATACAAGATGCAAAAAGTAAAATTGGACATGCTGCTGTTGCCGTGTGAATTTGCTAGTATACGTACGTCCACATGACGGATTGGTAATCGGCTGATTGGTGTAGCAGTAACGATATTGCTTTCAAAGTCAGAGATCTGGGGTTCGATATCCGACCTGTCAAATCGAATACAGTGCTGTTCAAGGCCAATTCTTCATCTTATGCAAAGAGTGCGCCTGCTTATCTTCCACCAGTCTATCCGATTGCGGTTTGACTGAAGAGTAGCATTTGACACGAAGACACTTTTCTAGTCTTTGCGTCATGACAAAAGATAAATCGCCATGTCTGTTGACCTGAATAGAATGCGATAGTATGTACTATTGCATACGGCCTTGAAAAACAAGAAAGTAACCTAAACGAATGGAATCATGCAGAGAACAAAAAATGAATTAAGTATCAAGCAATAACTCGTACTGATCAACGTAAAATGATGGTCGGGACCTGACCTGTAACAATATTTTCTAACGTGCTTAGCACTGGTAACAGCATGCCCAAACGTAAAACCAATTTCAATGATGTGTGAAGGGTGGATTTTCCAGTCATTGAACGGCAGGACTAATTTAGACAGAAGCATTCAGACAACTAGACAAACTCTTTTATGCTTTAATTCAGAGGTGGGCAACCTGCGGCCCGCCAAAGCATGTGCTATTAGCCAATTGGTTCCGAAACCTGCTTTTTTGCGATCAAGTTCAAACCCAATCAACACACGAACTGCTTTGAATGCTATTTTCCAGGCTGAAGATCTTGTTTTTCTAGTCATCTTTTATTTCAGAGACCTCTTTTTCACGCGACAGATCCTTTTTTAGTATTACTCCTGCCAAGAAGTGTTTTTTTTTTCTCAAAACTGCGGCCCGCTGGAAGCCTATATTTATAATTTGTGGCCAATTATCACCAGAAAGTTGCCCACTCCTGCTTTAATTAAACAGATTATCGCGAAATGTTTTGTTATTTTATTCGTTTTGTAGTAAACTCATCCGTATTTTTCAACTTTTTGTGTAGTTTCTTAACTTGCATTTTTTCATGCGTATTTTTCAACTTTTTTGGTTTTTCAGGGGGGGCAAAAGCCTCCTCTTGCCCCCTCCTGCGGACGCCCATGTTCTCACCTTAGAATTAAAACAAAAAAACTCAAAACCAATGACAAATTTTTGCTTTGAAATTCGTGCCAGTTCCGATTTGAACGAGGTGAAGATGCAAAAACGCACCCCAAACCGATTTACAGTTAGATTAAATTTCGGCTCATGTTACGATCACGTTATCCGTTTACATCCTCGCACCATTTTATTTTGCTCATCTGAGCTACGATAACCTAATCTATATTAAACGCTACCCGGTAACTTTTAAACTGCAGTAACGAACATGGCATGATAAGTACAATACAGGCGCTTACGCAATTATTGTCTTTATTTTACGACACCCTAACGCCTACCGCTTACATCTCTAGCCTTTTAAAGTTAGTTCACCAAAATAATTTCTGCATTTTATTGTTATTTTCAACGACCCCGTCTCCCCTGTTACTCTGTTGTAACACAGTTCCACAAAAATTTTCAAATATATCTAAGTTACATTTATTTTCGCTCGTTTTTTGTGATGTTGTTTTGGGGAGGGGCATCGCCCTTTATCTTCGCCCTCTTCTAAATACGCCATTGTCAGCAAGTACGGCAAACCTTTCTCTTATTTCTGTTTAAGAGAAACTCGAAAATTTTGGTAATTTAGCTCCATCGTGAAGAGACCTTTTTGGGGTGGGTGAGTGGGGGGTGGGGTAACGCGATGCTGGCTGGACCTGTCCTCTTTCTGCACAATGAAAATACGATAACCCAGGCTATCATTACTCGAACTTTTCGAAAACGCTCACTCAACTGCATTTAGTGGTGTAAAGGTTTGGAATTCAATTCAAAGGAAATTCAAAACATTAAGAGTAAAAGTTTATTCTATGTAAAATTACTTGAACTCTTTAAACTAAATCTAAGAATGATGGTGTAATAGGGTTAGGCTGTTGTAATACAAAAAACAAGTTTAAAATTCACATGTTGCCCGATAGATACGCTCTTACAAAAGTTATCAGCACACCTGTATGTAACTCGAAGCCTTATGTTTGAAGTTTGGGCCTATATAGATCTACGTTAAGTGTCAGTTAAACGATGTTTGATCAATCTTTCTTTTGTCCGTCCATTGTAGTTGCCGTGAATTAGGGTTTTATGGCCATGCTGGCATATGGTTAATTTAAGGAGGAAAAACAAAACCACTGTAAACTGAGCTGGTCGACAACCTTAATTCAGCTATTATCATCAGCGGTGTATGCAAGCAGAGATGTAAAAAGTAGTTAGAAACCGTAGTCAAGTAGAAGTATTGTTACTGACAAACAAAGTATTGTTACTGACAAGCAAATGTCCCCTTGGGGTCCGCGGAGCAGTTTCAGGGGGACCGCAAAGAGGTTGCGGATTTCTGATAGATCATCCCAGTGAATTGTGCTTGTAACTTTAATGAATGTTTCTTGTTTCATTTTCTCGCTTTAAATACCTGTTTGCTTAGTGCACATGACAATCCATTTCCAACTTAGGTGGCGGAACCAGGGAGGCCGGGGCGGCCCTTGGCCCCTCTTACTTTTTTTTTTTCCCTAATTTACGCGTTTATTTCTACAATGTTGCCGCTGCATGAATGCATTTGAAACTTAATAGGCCTACCATCCAAATTTAAACCCAGGGTAGAGCTTAAATCCAGAGATGTCTTTTTTTGTTTGTACGGTGGGGCAACAGACACTAAAAGCGAGAACCATGGCTCCGAAGCCCACATAAATTGGACATGTCACATGTGGACAGGCTAAATACGGGTTATAGGCATAGGGCTGGATTTACGTATCGGCTAAGCAGGCTGAAACCTAGGACCTCGGAGAAAATGGGGAGCCTCATCACGAACAATCAAAACCTTTTTTTGTTCTCTGCACCGATACTTTCTCGGGAAAACAGAACATCTAAGTACGTGCATATATACCAATATTTTCAGTGAAAACAGGACATCTGAGGACGTGAAGACCTTTTTTTGTTCTTGCAACCAGTGTGATCAAATAGCCTAGGGCCTCTCCTTGCCTAAGTCCGGTCCACAGGAGCGTATTTAGGGGCGGGGCCATGCCATCCTTTTTGACTCTGCGTTTTTGTAAAAAGAACAATATTAATGGTGCCAAGTGGCTAAAATATGCCAGATTCTTTTGGTGGTTTCTGTAGCTTATGGCCAGGGGCGAATCCAGAGGTGGAGGACAAGGGGTATGCATCCTCCCACCAGCCATTTTCAAAAATGTTTTTGATGCATACAATTTTTCTATAATTTCACACCCCTTCGATAGCTATAAGCTTTACACCATAAGCACACATAATTAAAAATGTGTGAACGAAATGCATCATATTTGGCTAAGCACCCAGAATTAGGGTCAAAAAATTCAAACACAATTTGCCTGAAAATTATTCAAAATGCACTAAAATAGCCATTACAGCATGTAAATTTTCAAAAATATCCCGG